>LR999964.1:64342642-65592642 GCA_905220375.1 Tachina fera
AAAATTTTTACTCAAGCTTACTTGAAGCACAAATTAGATTTTATTGTAATGTAGGTCAAATAAATTTACCTCGGCAATTTTGTTTTCCCGGTGTGTATTGCATGATCAGAAAATATACTACTGGGAATAATTCGAAAAAATTATATCTATTTTTCTTGGTGGCAAGTTAAAAATTTCCAGGCAAAATACGAAAAAATAATAACAGTTGTAAATCAGTAAAAGCAAATTTTAGCTTTCATTACAAAAAAAAAGAAAACTTTAAAGGAATTGTGATGCGAATAAAGAAAATAATTCTCGTTTCAAAATGAAAGTTCTAAACGTGAAGTTGTAGCGGCCTTCGGAAATAGCAAGTTGTTCAGCTCTGCTACTGTTTGTTCCCTCAAAATTATTACATGTAATTTGGCTTCCTTTCTGGCCTAGTTGAAGTACATAAAGAAGCATTGACCATTTAAAATATATTAAAAAAAGAACCTTAAGATTAAACATCTAATTAGAAAAATAGGTCCTTAGTATAATTTTGAAGAATACAATTTAATGTTTAAATCATGCGGAAGACATACATGAGTTATAATGAATTTGTATGCCAATATATCCTTCAAATGTTTGACACGTAGTTGACTATAAAAATACTATTCCAAACATTTTCTAAAATGTTGTTTGTAGTTTGTAATAGAGATGGGCACGTGCCGAATGATTTCAACACGACCTACACACGAATACTAAGATATCCAACAGGTTCGAAAAACGCACCTGAAAAATTCTTTCACTATGATACTACACAACACGCACAAAATAAAATTGAATAGCAAAAATAATTTTTTGTATTAAAATAAATACATATTGTTACGCTTTTACTTTTTAAAAACGCTTTTTCGTGGACTCGAAGATTAGAAAGTGAATGCAAGACCCCAGTGTAGTAATTAGGGTTAAGAATGGTATAATTTTATTTACAAATACATTTAAATTAATTATATCAAGAGCTTAAGATACAAACACAACTTAAATTACTTAAATATACACACCACTACGTCTCCCCGCTGTTTCATACGCACGTCTTTTAAACTGGCTACGCTTGTATTCAAGCAATACTCCTTTTTCTGCTGCTCGTCACACACGAAACTCACTCTGCCGGCACTAGATGTTGATACAACAATAACGACTCACTGGCTTTACTTTTGCACATTTATGCAAGACTATCTGCTGCGTTCTTCAATTTACTCAAAACAACACAATAGACTTCACAATAAACAGCGTTATTGTAACTATAGATTACAATTCAATTGAAGTGCTAGAAGATCCGTCGCCCCTTTTATACTTTACACAAGCTTTCAAGAATGCGGCAGCAACGTCTAGACAATCTAATCAGCATTTTCCGCAACAACATTTTTGCTTAATTTCAGAACTTTAAGTTCAAGAGACTACTCCACACACTATAAAAATATTAGTTGTTGCATTTTTGTCGATACAAAATTTAAATTTTTTTATTGAAAATTAATGCATTCATATTTAACACCCAAAATCGTCTGGTGTTTTCGTGTCACACAAAATCGTATTTTCGTGTTGAGACATATACACATGTGTCACGAAAAAAAATCGACACGCGCCCATCTCTATTTTATAAGCACAAAAATATTTGACTTTGTATTTGTTTCGCTTTCCAACTTGTTATATAAGTACCATATTCATAATTACCTTTGTGTTAAGGGATCTTTCAAAATGGAAGACCACACATATAGAGAAAATAAACAACGAATGATGCTAAAGAAAAAAAAACATTTATACCTCTATATATAAACAAACAAATGTCGAGTTAAAAAAACAAAAACTGACATAAATTTATGAAATTTGAATTGGAATAAATTTGTGAAATTTACGAAATGAAATAATGCCCATTTGCAGAAAGTATTTGCCAAAAAAGAAACAAAAACATGAAAAGGGTATAGTTCCCTAGTGACCCACATATACATACACACATAGGTAGGAAAATTTTGAAGCATGCACTCTCAAACAGTGATGCCGTGTTTAAATACATTTTTTACTTTCATCGTAACCTTAACCCGCCAATGGTGACGCAAATTTTGCTTTGATCAATGGTGACGCCGGTCTCACGCTCCGGGATTTTAAACTGAAGATTTTTCCAAATTTGTTATTAATATTTCTTATTTTTTTTAAAGAGCATAATCTTTGAGAATAAAACAAAGATATTTAATCAATTTAAGCTCTTGTATTTCAATATGAAAATTCAAAAATTTATTTTATTAGAGCATTAAAAATAAAAGCGATTTTAGTAATACATTTTTCAAAATTAAGAAAAAAAAAATAAAAAATTACATATTTATAAAGAAAGATAATGTTTTTTAGTCTTTCGACATTAGGAACTTTTACAAAATAAGTAAAAAAATATAAAACAAAAATAATAATAAATTCAGTGAAGTGCGACTTTGACCCGCGCACTAAGGGTTCCGTACGGGCACGAGATATGTATGTAATTCAATACGAACCATATAAACTATAGTTTTGGCATTTTTTTCGTTTTTGAGATTTTTCGGTTTTAAGCGTTTTTTTAGTTTAGGGGTTTTTTGAATTTATTGGCGCTTTCTGAGTTTTGGCACTTTTTTCACGTTTTGGCGATTTTTTTTTTTGGTTTTTGAAGTTTTTTTAATTTAAGCGATTTTTATTATTTTGACTTTTTTTATTTTGGCGACTTTTTTATTTTGGCGATTTTTTTTAATTTTGGCGATTTTTTTTAGTTTTGGTACTTTTTTTTCGTTTTGAGGATTTTTTTTCGGTTTTTGGCGTTTATTTTAAATTTAGGCGATTTTGTTTTTAAATCTGGCGATTTTTTCTTAATTTTGGCGATTTTTTTTCATTTTGGCGATTTTTTTTTCACATAAACAATTTATTTGGTTTTGGCGCATTTTTCGCGTTTTGGCGATTTTTTTCGGTTTTTGGCGATTTTTTTTTCATATTGGCGATTTTTTTTCATTTAAACGATTTTTTCGAATTTGGCGATTTATTTTAGTGATAGATTTTTTTTTAATTTTGTCGATTTTTTCGATTTGGCGATTTTTTTTTATTTTTTGGCGATTTTATTTCAGGTTTTGGCAATTTTTTTCGGTTTGGCGATTTTTTAATTTTCGGATTTCTTAGTTTTACAGTTTTTGAACATTTCAAGAGTTTACCTCTTACGGTTTCCAAGATATAGCAAGTTGTCAAAATTACATAGTCAAAATTGCATTAACTGATGGACCACCCTTTAATTTAAATTTTTTTTAAATTTTAGTGTTTATTGTTGTAGTCTATATAAAAATACACTAATTTTACAAATTTCAAGTGTCAATATACATATGTACATACAATTGTATGTATATTAAATGAGATTTTAACATTTTTCGTCGCTCGTTTTGGAGCACCCTTTAATTTCTAATTCTCATGTATTTGTTGTTGTAGTGGCCAAGGTTCTACATACTCTGTCCAAATTTCAGGTCGGTAGCTCTTACGGTTCCTAAGAAAATACCGTGTGACGGACAGACGGACAGACGGACAGCGTAGCGGAAACAATAGGGTGCCTTTTTTCACCTTTGGTGTACGGAACCCTAAAAAATTTACATATATGTGTACATTTTATTCACATACACGGTGACACACGGTCTCACGCGCCGGGTTAGTAAAACAAAAATACACAACGTGTACTCACGAAGCAGTTTCGTCATTAACTAATAGCACAGAGGATATACAGAGATGTCACGAGACGGAAGATAATTTGTGTTTTCAGAGGTCTCGCTCTCGCAGTCACTGCGCATTCTTTAACCTTCTTTCGTGGTGGCATTTTTTAGCTTAATTTCATTTTACGCTTTGTAACCTCATTCGCTTGGCGATTTTTGCAAATAAATGGTAAAAATTCATATTTTTAAATGAAAAATTAAAAAAATTTAATTTTAAAACATTATTTAATTGCTTTTTTAATAGTAATAAGCTATTTGGCATTTTGTTTTTTGATTCAACACAACAAATTCTTTCATTTAATTTTGTAAAATTGTGTACTTCGTTTACTTGTTCAAATGTATTTTCAGTTTATGCTTTGTGATCTCATTTGCTATGTGATTTTTGTAAACAAGAGGTAAAAATTTAAATTTTTCAATGAAAATGCTTAAAGTTAAATCAGTAATCATTTGCAAAAAAATTTTAATCACTTTTTATTACCATTAATCTATTTCACATTCTATTTTTTTAATTCAATTCAACAAATTCTTTAATGTAATTTTGTAAATGTTTATGTATGTATGTATGTATGTACACGTGTTCGTTTCAAAAAATAAAAATTTTCTCTTGTTTGTTTTGATTATTTTGTTAACATCCTAATAACAAATATACTACAGTTGTCCCTTTCTCGCAGTAACTGCACCACAAATGATTTTAGCTTCTTTCATACGTCAGTTTTTACAACTCTGGTCTACTTTGTGCTAATAGTATGGGATGTGAAATGAAGCAGCTACTCGAAATTGCAACCAAAAATAATAACAGGGACTAATGTTATTCGAATTTTTAAACACACCCGGTCTCACAGATCGATACGTCACCATTGGCGGGTTAAGATTTTTTTTAATGTTTTATATTTGGCACAATTTGTATTATTTTTTAGTTACTACATCAAATAAAGTGTAATTTGGAAAATTGTATATAATTACTTCTTAATATAATACGAAATTTGGCCGTTCTTAAAAATATGTTTTATCTTTCAGTTTAAAGCACATACAAAACAAAAAGTTTAATTATAACCCGGAGCTAAATTTTTAGTGTATTAACAGAGTAAAAAAAAAGTTTGCCCTTATGCATTATTTATTTTCAGCCAAAAAGTTAAAGGGTGGAAAAAAATTTCTGAGGTCGTTTTGAGAAAGAGCTTAACTACCAACAATTTTAAGTTGATTTTCGTTAGATGCAACATATGTCAAGTCTGTTCTCACCTCTGTATCTACTCATGTAAAGATTAATTTAATATGGAATGTATTATGAGGAATTTTCGTAAGTCAGGGGTTCTCACCAAAATCCTGTTTTTTTTAAATTCTTTTTTGTCATGGTTACCTCCTTTGAAGTCTAGGATTTATAATGTTTTTAGGTTGAATTAAAAATGCCAAAAAGTAAAAGGCAAAAACATATTGATGTCTATTTTCTTTTCGACCTTATTTGATATTTATATGTTTGTGCAGAATATTTGAGCTTGAGGTAACTTTTTGTATAAATATTAATTTTTTATTTTTCCAATATATATTCACTGCGTTGTGTGGCTTCTTCTTCTTCTTTAAAAACTCCACGAAGAAGCCACACAAAGAAGTGACGAAATATTGTAAAATAAAATCAAAAATAAATATTTACACAAAAAGTGTCCTCAAGCTTAAATAAATATTCTGCACAAATATTATTATTAATAGAACATATTAAGGGCACGGTTGCCAGAAATGCAGATTTATCTGGATTTTGCAGATGTTTACCCTCCAAAAAGGTGAAAACCTAAAACCGCAGATTTTTCAACTCTAATTATGGTGAATTTTTTTTTTAAATTTTTCCTATTACTGTTACTACTTTTTGTTTCTTTTATGTGTGAACGACTCACAATTTAGAGTTAAAATTTTTGAACTTAGAAGACATCATGAAGGAAAAAGAAGAAGTAACTTTGCAAAGCTTCTGGAATAGAATATCTGATATAAAACGAGCTTATTTTGATTATGATTTTGCAGCCCTAAGTTAAATTAAAATTTAATGTCTTTAATTTGCAAATGTCAAAAGAATTTTGAGTCAAGTGAACTTAAATAAAACAAAACTTCGAAGTTCTTTGGATATTTATGCAACAAATTAAATCACTTTTTGTATAATTTTTTATATCTCCGATTTCTTTTCTAATTTTTTTAAATTGTTTGCACATAAATATGAAGAATTTTTATTTGTTTGTTGGTTTAATGCATTTGATTTCTTCCAAATAAAGATGGGGTTTCCATACAAAAGTTTACTGTGGAAAGTCTAAAGTTTGTAGGAGAGAAGAGAAAAGAGATCTTATTCTATATTCTTTTTTCTTTAACAAGCTCAAGGCTTTGCAAAGTAAACTTTGCGTGTGGAAAACCCGTCAAACTCATCAGTACACTGCAACCAATATCGCAACATTTAAGATGTTATCTTGCAAAGATTTCTGCTTCAAGCTTTTAAGTTTTTGCTCCGTATTCATCAAAAATAGTTTTGGTTTAGAAAAGGTTTACAAAACAAACTTTGTATGGATGTTTGATTGTTAAAAGTTCTGTAACCCAAAAAAAATAATTTTTGTGATTATTACCTTTTATGTTTGTGTACGTAATTCTTAATAACACATTGATAGCCGTTCTACAAACATATGAAGTTTTTTGACTTATTTCAAAATTTTTTTGGTTGAAGTCTGCTGATGAGTTTCTTAAGCAGAAAGAAATGTACATTCTTCGAACATTAAAGGTTTCTATTTATAAAAAATAAAATGTGATTGAAAGTTATTTAAAAAAAGTTCCTAAAAAATTTAAATAAAAACATTTCAACCCGAGTTTAAATTTTATGAATATGGGTTAATGAAAAAATTTTGATATTACACACGTACATCCATATATATGTATATTTTTTTTAATAATATATAAAAAAGTTGTTTTAAAAATAGCTTTGAAGATTTTTTGAAGATTTTAAAAATAAAATGCAGATTTTAAAGATTTTTTGCGTGAAAAATTGTTAAATTTTCCAGATTTTAGCCTTAGAAATTCTGGCAACACTGATTAAGGCTTTTCATGAGAACTCTTAAAATTGCCATTTGTGCAATTGGGCAAACTAGCGAGACTTGTTTCATGTAGCCCCTTTTAACCTTTTGTACAAACAACTAATGGAAATTTGAAACAAACGTCAAAAAATTAATTAAATAAAAATAAAATATTAAATTTAAAGCAATTTTAAATTAAAAAACATATTTATAAAAATAAAAAAGTGTGTCTGTGTGTGTGTCTAAAAGTGCCTAAAGAAGTCCAAAAAAGCAGGAAGTTGATGTTTAGAAAATGCACAATTGCACAGCTTAAGTTTACGAGCCAAAATTATTGGGCAAACTTAACAGGTTTGTGTAAATAAATTTCTATACAATTTTTGACATTTTATTTAAGAGAGTGTAAATATTCACAATTGCAGAGCTTGCGAGACTTTTGAACAGTCTCATGAAAACCCTTATTTTATTTTTAGTTAAAATTAAATTATGTTATGTTAAAATTACAACGTTTTTATTTAAATATCTAAAGCAAATTTTAAATAATCTTCAAAATATATTCTCATCATTGACATGTTTAAGCTTCACTTCAGATTCTATCAAACTAAATGAGATGGCAATAAAAACGTTATCAGCTGTTATTGATACTGATGTCAATAACAGTCAGTGTAGAGTCTGTCTGCATGGTATACTTTATACAAAGCAGTGAGGAATAAAAATAGTTACTAATATTTAGTTGTTTGCGTTTGAAAATTTCGCAACTTTTAAAAGATACATATATACATACATACATACATACGTATGTATATGTATAAATTAAAAAATGAAATGGTTTATCTACCGACAAAATGCGAATAACGGATTTTATTTTAATAATTTATATTTTAGGGAATTCCTAGAAGCTTATCAATCATATTGTAGAAGATCGATTTGTAACATACTCACTAGCTAGGGAATTAAAAAATTTTTTGATTCTCCTTAACAATCTGCAATAAACCGTTTTGAATAAATGCCGTCGATACAAAAATTACTAATGAAAATGTTGGGAACTCTGAATTTTTTTTTAACCAATGCTATGTTAAATGTCCTTGATGTGGAAACGTTTATAAAACCATCCGATACTATCGATAGTTTTACATCAAACTGTCGAAAATATCGAGTCGGGCGAATATCGATAGTTTTCCAGCTCTGCACACAGAAAAAAACAGTGTAGAATCCTTAAAAATAGGGTTAATTTTATATTTTTGGCAATGATTTTGCTTCATGTGTGTTTCATGTTAATTTAACATGATTTATAGCAATTGAAATAACTTTATTTGAATTACCATTTATTATTAATTAATTAACTTACGTGTGGTTGACTTAGACATCAGACAAATTTTTGTACATAAATTAAATTAAATTGGCTTCCCCGGCCAATAATTAAACTCGGAACTCATCGCGTGGTAGCCAACGTGCTTACCTCTGCAGCCTCAGCAACTTTAAATATTCTTAAGATACACACTAAATATGTATAATTTTGAATTAAATTATAATTTAACATTATTTCTTATCATTCATTTGACAAGTTTTAGTTTTAGTTTAAAATAAAAAACAAAATGTTTTGACTTGAAAAGTTTTAGTTAAAAAAAAACCAAATACTTTGACCTGAATTCGAACTTGCAATCCTCCGAATGCAAGACTAGTACACTGCCTACCAGCCAGTAGCAGTTTATCGGCTGTTTACAAACATAAAAAAACAACAACAATACAAAAACAACCTACACAACTAAGCACAAAAGCAAATAAACACCAACACACTCTAACATATTATTTCTTGTAAATTTAATGTGATTTGGATGAATTTGAATCAACCTTTTTGCATAGCGATTTTACATTGGTATTTTTTTCTGCGTTTATGTGTAGTTTAAAAAATAATATTGTGGCAGCACTAGAATAAATGTCAAAAAACAGCTGGTTTTTGCACCATCAAACAGGCAAAAAAAGTATAAAAAAATTAATACAAGGTCGTCAAATTTTACTGAGAAAGTAATTTTATTTATGCTTGGCGAAGTAGAATACTGTAATGGTGTAGGTACACACGTAGCAACGTGTTTATGCAAATAGGCAGATTGCATTGCCGGTCGCATAGTCTGTAGTCTTGTTTATGGTTGCGTTCGAAGTTGCATTCGAAGTTTCGAAAATATCTAAATCTTTTGTGTATGGGTTGTATTGACGGTTGCATTGTAGGTTGCAGTGTCTGTATCAAAGTATTCGAAAACGTGTTACGTAAGCAAGTTTCAAAGTCTGTACCTACCATAAGAAAACAGTTCGAACAAGATCTAAAGAATAAATTAGAGTTTGGATAAAAGTTGAGTGTTCTTTTAATGCAAACCATATGGTCTGTAAGTACAATATGGCCTGGAGGCTTATTCTGAATTGCGATGCGAAAATCAATGCGATGCGCAAATAAAATGCGATGCGTAAGAAAATTTGTATTCTATAAGGCTTTCGTAATCGCATTCGAGTTTTATTTTAAATCGTGGCAACGCCGGTCAAAAATAACAACGCTGGCCAGAAATAACAACGCTGATCTAAAATAAACGTCAAAGTTAAATTTACTAAAGAAAAAGAAATTTGTGATTGTGCTTACAAAATAACATTAATTTATATAATATATGTATGTGTAATTTATCAAAAATGGATTCTGTGGCACTATGGTTTGATGATGAAGAGGCGCATGACCAAAATGGAAGGGTGCAAAGAAGATTGCTTAGAAGCAAATCGGATATTCTAAGCTTGAATGCAAAAAGGTAATTTATTTGGAAGCACTGAAAACAACAATGACCCTTTTCCAGTTGGCTGTGTTTCATCATAAATTCCACAATTATTTCAAATTGGTGCGATTTGGTTTGTTTCCCTGAATAATTTTAACAATTAATGTAACAATAAATAAACAAAATTATTATTTTTCACTTACATTTGTTCTTTACGAATGCGGTTTTGCTGTCGAATAAATTTTGCGATTTTCGTATGTATCTGACATTTGTTTTCGCAATACAGAATACCGACTTGCCACATTTTCGCATTTTAAATGCGAATAAAACAATTACTTTGCGAACGTCGTAACACAGAATAGGAAGTGTTTTCGAGTCGCATTGACTTTCGCTTCGCAATACAGAATAAGCCTTCTGTATTGGTAGTTTAAACGCCCAATTTTTGCGTTTACAGATGGTTTAAATACTGCACTGATTTATAGGTGGGCCAAACCAAAAATACAGTTTATGTTGCATTGATTTATTAGCCCTTATTATATTTTAATCTTAATATTTGTATCATAAATTTAAAAAATTCTCTAAATTAAGAAATAAATTAAAAAATTGCTATTATAACTTTTTGTGAAAAAGCATATTTAATTATTCATTTAGATGTGTTGATAATTGGCATCTTGTTTGCTTTAATCTTTTTCTTATTTTACAGTTGAGATATGTTCATACATCTGCATGTCATTTTCAGTTTGTTTGTTAAAATTTTTACTTCAGCCTGTGACAGTGATTTTGATTTATGTCTGATAATTTTTTGTGTATGCTTATGCTTCATGTTTCTTAAGCAAAAGTTTTAAATTTATGTTTCTTTTCGTCAAATTCAATTACCATTTATGACTTTTTTGTTTGGTTAATTGATGGCTGGTGAATTTATTTTAGACATGTACTTTATGTGTTTATAAATTAAATTTTCTCCATTTATTTACATGTACATGTACATATTGCAATTTATAAGCAAATATTTTTACATTCAGAAATAAGTTATACCAAAAATCATTTCAATAAACTTCTTTTGTACGGCAAATCAATTTTTTTTATTTTTATTTTATTTATTTTTTTTATTCTTAATTTTAGTGAATGTTATTGAAATCTTTTAAAGCAAGTTTTCTGAGCGTTAAAATGCCACCTGTTAAGGCGAAATGTATAGGTTTCAATATAATAATCCGATATATTTACCTCTGTTGAAACTTTTTAAATTAATACTTCTTTCGTGTTCCAGTATTTAAATTTCAAACCGTTGCTTGTATTGCTGTTGGCCAAAAATTGATAGTACCACTTTTTGAGGGCGCTCTGTTTTTTTGGAATCTTTGAAGATTGATAAAAATTAATTGGTCAACAAAATCGCCAAACTGTGTATAGTCGTTTATATCCCTTTGGTAGTACTATCGAACTTATACTGCCAGGACCATGCGGATTTTTTTACTGTTGCACAGTGTAATTTAAATAATTATTAATTGCATATTTTATTTAAAAAGCTCGTTGTACCTTCATTTATTTCTATCTTTATGATTTGAACAGGGCCTTCGAAAACAGCTAGTTGCTCCGTTCAACTACGTGTTTGTTAGAATATTTACAACCATAACTGTTAAGTAATGATTACTAATCGTACTGTTTACTAATTTAATTACTTATTTTGAAAGGTGAAGTAATGATTAAACTACGATTATATTCAGTTTACTAATTTATTCCGATTACTAATAATGGAATAATAATCTGAATTACTTGAAATTACATAAAATAATCGAAAAAAATCAAAAGTAACTAAAAAATAATCCGATTACTTTTAAAGATTACTTTTAATTATTTTTGATTATTTATTAATAATCAAAAGTAATCTCTGAAAGTAGTCGGATTATTTTTAATTTACCTTTGGTTCTTTTCTATTTTTTTTTGTAATTTCAAGTAATTCAGATAACTTTTCCATTATTAATAATCGTAACCAATTATGTTTCAGAAATTCTTTTAAAGGGAATTATATAATCAGTACAATTCTTTTTAAAATGTAATCTAATTGATTACTAATCGTAATCGAAATTTAGCAGCTCTCTTTACAACTAACGTTGGTGTTATTTGTTCATTAATAATTATCGCATGTTATTTGGATTATAGAGCGATACGAACTTTAGTGTGATCAAATCATAAATATAAAAGTAAGTTCGAACAGTAATAATTAAAAATTAACTAAAAATAATTTTTCGTTTTATTTAAATTTATAAACAAATATTTGACCACCACAATAGCATGTAGGAAATTCCGATAAAAAATTGAAAAAAAGATACAAGTGTTGCTTACTAGAAAAAAATGATTCATTAGCAGGGAAACCACAAATATGCAATTGCATGTTTTTTCTCGTGTGACATATTAATGTGGGGACAAGATATTTATCCGTTTCAGAACTTTTTAAGAATTTTGACATCGATTTGTTAGTGCATATTTTTGCATATTTTACCCTTTAAAGCATGTTTTTGCATATGTCAGTCTTACACGCATATTTTTAGTATATTTTCGAATTTTTAGAGCACAATTTACGCTTTTAGGGCATATTTTGATTCTTTATAGATATTTTTTTTATATTTTAATCTATTTGGCGCAACCGTCCTTTTAAAAGGACATTCCATTCCGAAAAAATATACAAAGAAAAAATTTTTCGGCGCTATTTGGTTTAAAATGCTTACAAATTAAGAAGTTGGTAAAACCTTTTTATTTTTATTTTTCGCCATCCATATCTCCAATGTAGTGTATAAATTTGTTTTACATATTACTATTATTTTTGGACTTTAGTTCCAATACAACTTCAGTTTTGATATTCGTGACGGACTCTGCCCAAGAAAGGACGTTTAAGGAACATTGTCAATGCATTAAAGTTTATTTAGATGAGACAGAAACGATTTTTATTTGAAATTCTATGTCAATATTTAAAATCTTGTTCTATTTATCCAGTTCCAAAGCATGAATTCTGGTATCCTGATCTTTTGAAATTGAAGTTAAATTCTTAGGAAAGCATCCAATACAAATTAATTTGTATTATTTGTTTTACTCAAAATTTGTATGGTAATTTTGTTTTAACCTGCAAATGTTATTGAATTTTTGAATTCAAAATATACTTTCATGTACAAATAAACCAATTTATTTTATTTTTAATCCCATATTTTTTTACTTTTTAATGCATATTTTCAAGTTTTAGTGCATATTGAATGCGCATAAACCACTTTTTTTAGAGCATATTTCTGGTTTCCCTGTTCATTAGCCTTTGAATTCTTTAAGGCAAACAGTACACACAGAAAAACTACCAATGCCAAATGCCACTGTGCCAAAATTTTGATTGCAAATCAATATTCATAATAATAATGAAATATCGATCCTTTTTTCCGATTTTATCGTAAGCAGCATGTTATCGAAAATATAATTTTTTTTTGAAATTACAATTTTATAGTTTAGAATTATCAAAATGCCAAAATTTTTGATAACTTTTAAGATACAGACTGTGTTAACTTTCTCCTGAAAAATGTAATTTTTGTCGCTTACAATTAATTCGAAAATAAGGTACGATATGTTAATAAAGCGTGTTGGTGTGTATTTACTTTGTTCATAAATATAAATAATTAAAAAAAAATTACTGCACTAAATTAAAATCGTGATGTTTCAACGTGAAATAACTTCGGTTAAGCATGCTCCAGTGTGTTTCTTCAGTATCAAGTTCATGTTTTTTTAATTTGAAACAACTTTGATTCAACATGATGGTTAATTTAATTTAACATTGCTGAAATATGAAATCGAATATTAATGAAAATCATATTGAATTAACAAGCTATACTTGTGAAGCACAATCATTGCTGAGAAATGTTAAATTTACCTTGTTTTCGTAGATTTTATTGTGAAATTTTTTTCTGTGTAATCCTTTAACGTTTTGGGTATATGTACGCAAAAAAAATAATTAATTATTGTAGTCCTATAACTGCACTTTTTGAAGGAATATCCAATACTTTTTTTGAAAAAAAAAAAAAAATTAAACCGATTTGAAAAATAATTACTAAAAAGCTAAAAATAATATAGATCTAGTTAAATAAAATATTTTTACATATGTTACCTATAGTTTTATATAGGAACATGCCCGGTAAAAGAAATTGTTAGAACTTTTGATATACATACATATGGATATGTATGTATGTAGGTATGTATGTATGTGCTTAGTTACCAATATTGCTTTACCAACTTAAAATTTTAAATTAAGTTTTTTTTTAGCTTTTTAGTGAAATATTTTATAAAATTTCATGGGGCTACGCAAACTTTTTTAAATCAAAATTGTGTATTTTTAAGAGTTTAAGGTGTGTGCCAAGTCTTGTAAATATTGGTTAAGTACAAGCACGTGAAATTTTATACTTAAATTTAATAGGCGTGCACCGCCCACTTTTTTGAACGCAAGATTGTGCCTTTATTTAAGCTTAGGCTGTGTGCTAAGTTTCGTAAAAATCGGAGAAATCTAATGCGCATTAGATTTACCGTAAATGCAGTAAATGAAATTGAATTACTACTGAGTTTAGCTATTTCAATATGGTTACTACCGTCAAAAGTCAATCAAAATTAAATTAATTTTTAATTTTCAAAATTAAAATGGATTTAAAATCAGGAAATATAAGTTATTTTTATTATTTTTAGAAAAAGAAAAAGAAATATTAAAAGTTCGACAGAAATTTGTTCCATTTTAAGATTTCCAAGGAAAATTATCGAAGTGTGTGTGTACGAAAGGGATGCACAAATTTTGTTAGTTGTTTACTTAATTCAAATACTGTCGTCTGTCAGGGTAAATTTTTAATTTGCTTTTAATACAAATTAACGCCGATGTCTGTCTACGCTATTTTTAGTTTTTTATTGTAGGAAAAATAAATGCAAATTTAATTGTGTTTTAAAAACAATTAAAATGTTCTCAATGTTCGTGAAACAACCTTTTGAATGCATTCGCTTTCATTTGTGGCATATTAAATCCATTCCTTAAAAAATAAAGTATCTATCTATCTATCTCTTTAATGTGTGATTTAAAATTCCTTAATAAATATCCTGCAATTAAGACAATTTTGTTTGCTTTAGGAAATCCGTATAAATGTTATTATGTTTAATGAAATCAAAACTTAATTAAAAAAAATTTTTATATATATAACGGAGCTCATGTACACCACATCTCACTTTATTAATCTATTCAATTTTAATTTAACATTAAACTTACAACTGTGCAATAACACAATCCTAAATTAAAAAAAATATATAACAAAACTAAAGAGAAAATGTTCATTGCTTGTTTTAAGTTCTTCTAAACAGAAGGAATTCTTGATATTAAATAAAATCAGATAACAGCAGGATGTTCGTCGTCGTGGAACAACACTGCCCAGCAAAAAATAAATGAATACATTAAAAATTAGATAGTGGTTCATTGTTTTCTTCAGCATTTGTTTCTTCGAATGCATTTTGGAGGTCATCGCAAATCGTAAATAATGTTATAGTTTTTGAACACTAAAAATGCATGCGATGTTACTGGGTAATATATTGAAATAAATAAACAGCAAAAAGGGCAAACAGAAACGGAATTAAATCATCGGATTCACACATTTTCATAAAATAAGTTTTACATTGTAAGTTTTATAGCTCAGTAGAAGAGAAAATACGGAACTTGCATGTGTTCTAAGCATGATACAATAATATAAAGGTAAAACCACATTTGACTTTTAAAATTAATTATGACTTTTACCCAAATTATTTGAATACCTTTTTTTTGTAAACAGAGAGGAAAACGTTGCCACACACACATAATGGCAACTTTTATTTAGGAATACTTTTTGAAATGTGTAATTTGAGTTTAGAAATTATAGTTTAATCCATATTTATTAAATTTTTTATTCATTGTACATGAATATTACGAAATCTGTGTGTAATATGATCTACAAAAGTTAGCAAATGTTGGATAAATTATTTATTTCACCACATAATAAAAAAGCCTGATGGCTAGGGATACAACATCATTCTTAAAAACATCGATGTTAGACAACGAGTTTTTGTTAAAGCAGCATGAAGCAAAGTCTAATAAAATGACCAAAAACGGTTAGGAAGCAGAATACTTGAAAAATTTCACTTCCATGGCGAACATTGTAAAAATACAAGAGAAGTTGCAAAATCGAAAAAAAATCCTTAAAATTGATTTATTAGAGACTTTTAAAAAAAATTAGCTCGTAAATAACGTGAAAAAATCGGAAGCTCCCGAAAATTTTCTAAGTGCATTGAAGAAATAACTTACACTGCAAAGAATAAAAAAATCGCAGAAATCATATAAATCGCAAAAAAGATATTGCTAAAATCGCAAAAATTGCAATGCCTAGTAAAAGTTTTTGTATACACAAATATGTTTCTTATTTCCTACGAAGAATATTCGCCGTTGGACCCAGTTGTGTTTACATATAGCAAACACACATGCTCCGACATTTGCATTTGCGGTAAAAAGCTTTGAAAGCTCTTGAATTGTTTCTTGTTTCTTTGAAAAGTAAGAGCACGCATTATTGCCGTCGAGATCATAATGGCTGATGTGATTTCTTCTGCTCCTGGCGGTATGAAAGCACAAAAGCTCTTTTTTAAAAGTTTGCATATTGTGCATATGACTTGGACGTAGCCAGAACACAAAGTCCCGCTTTGATTCGGAAGAGGTGCAGATGCTGTTCAGTTAGGAATTTCCTTGCAGCTGTTAATTTTCATGCTGTTCTATTTTTGCTGCTGCCCTTGTTGGTGCTTCTGTATTTTTTATTGCTGTTTCTTATGAAATAATTTTAATATTTTTAATTAAATAAACAATAAAGTCGAACAATTATTCATAAACTAATAACGTTACATTCATTTTGAGAGTAAAAAATAATTGGGACAAACGTCAGAAGGTTAATATGGCGACGAAAAGAGAGAACGGTTTTACCTTTATATTATTGTATCATGGTTCCAAGCACTTACATATTTCAGAGATGAGCAGTTTTGTTAAATGTGAATCCATTAGGGTGATCGATACGGTTTTTCAACCGGCTCTAAATCTGTGCTTTTTTTTCACAATACGTTTGTAATTTTTTCAAAATGTTGATTTTTGAATGTCGAATAGTCAAGTTTTTTTTACAATTTAATGACATTACAATATTAACTAAAACATGAAATTGAAGCGACATTATTTTTTGAGATGGTAGCAGAGGCGAATTAAATTAACCTTATGGGTGTGCAATGGATGTCAAAATCCAGTTGTAAAAAGTGTTTTTAGTTTTGTTGACATTTTGCTTCATATTTTATATAGATGTATATCATCCACCGCAGACCAAAAATATTTGTTTGTATTGCTGCACTTCTAAATGTATGCTAGTTCTGTAAATGTCAAGAAACAAGAACACAAAAATTTAAATCTGTTTGAAGCGCAACTTGAAAGAAATTCGATATATATATATATATATATATATATGTATGTAGATACATATGAATATAATTAAATATATCTTTAAATATGAAACGTAAGTAATAGAACTCAGCACAAGCCACGAAAAAGTGCACAGTATTGTATTTTTTTAAGCAAATTTTGTTTGTAGTGGTAATTGTAATTGAGTTTAAAGCAGAGCCCCGCAAAGGAGCGCACATGCGTGCAGTTGCTAGAACAACAATTAAAGCAAATCTCTTAGGGCGACTTTTTAGGTTCGAGATTAAGATAATTTTATTTCTCCAATTAGCTAATCCGAAAATTAACTTAATCTCACATAATTGAGTTTGATGTTTTTGAGTGGTAGTTTAAACTTCTTGTTATGTGTAGTATTACCATACTGAGAAACAAAATAGTGGCAACAATTTCTGTGCAAAAGTCATGTGTCATGTTAGCAACAAACTTTGATTTTTTTGTTGGAAGAACAAGAAACTGTCATATTTTATTATTTACAAGTAAATATTTCGCGTGTTAAAGGAAATATATAAATAATATAAAATATATATGTATATTTATGTGTTTTAAATTATTTTATCATACAATTTTTACAAAAATTTATATGTTTCACAAATGTTTATTGTCAATACTAAAGTAAGATTAAACCACCACGATTGGCCGCTTAAACTGGCAGGTAAAACCATATAAATTACTGAATGTTTGGTGTGTAGAAAGCATAATTCCTTTTGTCATAGCGAGTATGTAAATTTTCCTTTTTAAAATCAAAGAACAGTTTTATTAAAAATTTATTAAAGGTTTTCGAGAATTTGAGATTAAAAAATTATCTTGTTGTTTTTTAAAAAGAAAATCATAATTTGTGATTGCCGCTGATGGGATATTTTTCAAGTACACTCGTTACGAAATTAGTGAGAAAAGTACACAAAAAATCCTTTCAGTGCAAAGAGAGGTAATAAATTACTACTCAAAAGCAATCAACTAGAACAAGCATAAAGTATGATAGTATGTGTGTGCGGGCCCCGGGTGTAAAGCAAATATAGAGAACAATGCAACAAAAAACAAACAAAACCATTGTACAACAGTTGAATAGATGTTGTATCACGAGTGCAGTATTTTTATTTTACACTTCATAGTGCACAATACTTCATTTCATAAACTCAAAATTTCATAATAAGGGTTTTCATGAGAACTCTTAAAATTGCCATTTGTGCAATTGGGCAAACTTGGGAGACTTGTTTCATGAAGCCCCTTTTAACCTTTTGTGCAAACAACTAATGTAAATTTGAAACAAACGCCAAAAAATTAATTAAATAAAAATAAAATAATAAAATTTAAAGCAATTTTTAATTTAAAAAACATATTTATAAAAATAAAAAAGTGTGTATGTGTGTGTGTCTAAAAGTGCCTCTAGAAGTCTAAAAAAGCAAGAAGTTGATGTTTACAAAATGCACAATTGCACAGCTTAAGTATAATATTATTTTGATAGATGTTTTATATATAAGAGTCTTAAATTAATAAATTATAAAACTCAGATCAGTATCGCATGCAAACTAACACGCTCAAAAAATCTACGTTATTTGTTTTTCTTTTACACGAAGACATATATTTACATTTGCCAATCGGTATGCAATAGTGAAATATGCTTCGACACTACAATGACTAATGCCTTCACTAGGTAGATTGCTTTTAAAGCACTTAGACGACAGCAGACTTCACAACTTCACGACTTCAAATGAAGTTGGCTTCAAATGCTGCCGTGTAGTCAGCTACATAATTATTTTGAAGGCAGCAGCAACACTGCCAGATATATATTTTACATAAATAAAATTAAAGTTACTGACTCAAAACGTACTAATATCACGTAAAAATGTAAAAACACATCAATTTATTTCATAATTTTAATTTTGTAATGTTATTTTCTTTTAAATATTACGAAAAATGTTAAGCTCTTATATCTTCCAATTTATATTTATAGTGGCAGCACTGCATTTGCTCTTTGCTGCTCACGAAAATAGAAATTAGTCTAAGTTGGCAGCAGCAGCAAATGCTGTTGTGTAGTCGTGCTGCTGTGATGTCGTCAAAATAATCGTTTTCATTTAAACACATGTATTTTATTTTTGACACTTTGCTGTCTGCTGCCTGCTGTCGTCTAAGTGTTTAGAGCTTGATAGAAGGGAATACAAGTTTTCGTGTTCCCATAAAATCAAGAGCACTGCAAAGAGAGAAATTTTATGAAATGTACATCAAGAAAATTAAGCTAACAAATGGCTCGTGCTCAGGTCTAGTAAGTAAACACATGGTAAATTTATAGACATAATTTGCATATTTTATAAAATAAAATTGTATATTTTAGATGAAAGCAGAATTGTAAGAGTTCTTTGAGAGTTTTTGCGAGAAATTAGTGGTTTTGCTACATAAGTGCCTTAAATGCCCGAAAGAAGTCAGTAGTGCTGGCTCATCAACAACATCACTTTAAAATTTTTCTTGGTTAACTCTTTTTTTATAAAGCAATTGAAAATCAATTTTTTAATGGTAATTTTCTTACTTAAATAAACCGGTTGACTGGTTTTTCCTGAATTGTAAAAACCGAAACCAGGTTCTTCATAATTTCAAATTTCTGCAACTAAATTGAATCAATTAATTTTCATTGGAATCCATGCATTAACTATTTCTTTTGAATGGCTTTTTTTCTGCTGGGTGTGAAAATATGTATTTAGAAATACATACATATGTATGTGTACTAGTGATGCACGAATATTCGTATTCGTATTCGAATTGTCGAATATTCGTCCTTTTCAGGCGAAGATGTATACGAATATATAAAATATAAATATAATATTAAATAAATAAATGCATAAATCCTAAAGGAAATCTAAATAAATAAAAAAAAAGTTTAGTTTGCACAAATACATTAATTTTTTATGGAAATTTGTGCTTTGTATAATTTTCAAATATTATTTAATGACGATCATAAAATTTTTGGGTAATTTTTATTAACTTTAAAGAGTGTGAAGTCCTTTTTCATAACAATTTTTTAATATTTCATATTGCAGGCGTGAATAGAACCCCAATTTAATGTCTATAGATTTCACGTATAATATTCGTATTCGTAGTCGTAAATATCGTTTCGCGAATATCAAAAATTGACATTCGTTACATCACTAATGTGTACATATAAAATAATTGTAGTAAATGGCTTTGTTTTTTTTTTTTTTTGTAAGTGTGTGGTTTCTGAAAGCATACATACTCGTATATGGGACAGAAGCAATTGTTTGAAATGAATATACAAAGCAAATTGTTTGATACTTATGTATACATACTGACAATATTGTAGAGCAATTCATTTAATTTTTCCTTTATTTTAGTTTAGTTTTTGTATTGTTTTTTGCTAATTTTTGCTACAAGTTTCAGATTTTCCTTAGATATAACACAGAAGAAATCAACTATTTAAAAAAGTTTGTACACTCCATTTTTATATAATTGCAAATACTTTTTCTTCAGTTTGATTTCATCTCTTTGAAGTTGTTTTCTCTACTTTTGGGAGATGATTCCTTAAGTATTTATTCCAGTTGGGTTAATTTTAATTATCTTGTTTTTCCCCGTCTTTTGTAGCTGATGTCCGGTGTTTAATAATTTGTTAAAGTTGATTAATTGTTTAACAAAATAATTAGTTTTTAACCCCAAAGCCGAGATGTGTGATTTGCGCCACACTTTTTAAAATTTTATAGTTCAGTGAAAAATAAAATAAAATAAATAATAAATTTAAGAAATTTATTACTCGACATATTGTCATAATTATATTTTAATTTGAAATTTATTTGCTGGTGGTTCAGCTATATATAGACCAAGCTGAACCACCAGCAAATAAATTTCAAAATAAATAATAAATTAATAAACTATTAATAAGTAACAAAAATTAAAAATTTTAAAAACCCTAGAATATATCTAGAGAAGATGTGATATCTTCTAAATGGCTTGACCGATTTCTTCAAGCAATAGCTAAGAATCTTCTCCATCAATTAACTTTTCAAGCAGAAAAATCAAAATCGGTTCATCCGTTTGGCCTGTATCTGGATACGGACACACTACAAACTTATAACACCCCTTTTTTGTCGGGGGTTAAAAATAAAATTATTCAAGTGACTGAAGTAAAGTTTCTTTATTTTAATTTTTAGTTCGGCAGATTTTTTTTTAATTAAAATTTTTAAAATACCTATTTTAGCTGACGACATGTAATTGATGATAAAGCATGAAACTATTATTATTATTATTAATATTAAATAAGTTAAACTATTTTACACCCCTGTGAAAGTGCATTTTATATAGCATTATTGGTGCTAAGTAGGCGTATTACATTTAGCAACTTATGTAGCCATATTATTATTTATTTTACTTCGTCGTCTCTTCATTGCTACAAATATTGATAAAGAATGATGCATTAGCATAGACGCTAATGTATATTAGAAATATCTGTGGTGCTGATAAGAGTGGGTATAGCCACGAATTGAGCTCGTGCTCCTGAAGACCTTCATTGGCCTTTTAAGTACTTTCAGCCAACAGCTGAAGTTGCCTCATCAAAGCCTCTGAGTCACTTAATTAAATATGTATATGTACGAGTATATCGAAGCAAAAAATGTTAAGCGGTATATTTTTTTTTAACTTCTTGTTTAACGAACTTCGATTATTTATTTATCATCGTAAATAATCGATTTTCGTTATGTTATGTATGTTCTGAAATAATGTCGCTTAAGATAAAATATTTAAATGAAATTTTTGCACAATATGGAAACCGATATGCCATTATTAAAAAATTTCATGTTTTTAGTTATAACATTGTTGAAGTACTCGTAAGTGAACGATTTCTCCAATTGTGGAATGGAGAAACGCATACGTAATATTTTATCCGATCTAGGCACACGGCAGTGCGCGAGGCCAAGTTCCGCCCAATGCACGCAGTGTGTATAATATAATACATAAAGGTTCCTGAGATATGGAGGTGGAAAAAGTGCTAAAGAGCTGAAATTTGTTACACGAGTAGATCTAGGTGAGGAATGGATTGAGACGCCCATACAATTTAAGCTTCATATTTCATACACTACGGCTCAGCTCATTTAGATATACAATTAATGTAGGTATTATTATCCGTTTGCAACGAAACTTGACACGAACGATAAGCACTGGCCGAAAAAAAATTTGAGTTTGAAAAAGTGGGAGGGGCTACGTCCATAAAAGTTTTAAATTAAACGTTGCGCTAATGAGCTGAAATTGGATATTGAAATAGGTCTAGGTGAGAAACCAATAAGAAGCCGTGAAAACCTGAAAATTGTAGGCGGGGCTACGCCCATAAATAAAATTTTGCGGTAATGAGCTGAAATTTGATACACAAGTAGGTCTAGGTGAGTAACCAACTATACAAATCTGAAAACCCAAAAATTTTCACCAGAATGGGTGGGACCACTCTAATACTGTTCAGAATTAAAAATATTATATACAGCTTTTAACTCAAACTATTTTAGTGAAACCTTGCATACAAGTTGCATTTATGCAATACTTTCAACTGTCACCTTAAAAAGTGGGCGTGATCACCATAAAAATGTAAGCTTTATATTTAATCTACTTCGGTCTATCATATTTTAGAAGAAAAATAGCATGAATTATAAGCGCTGTTCACAACAAAATCGTGACTTAAAAAAAGTGGGCGGGGTGGTGCTCATAAAATTTAAGGGTTGAATTCAGCCTAGAGAAGTTTTATACACAGGTAAGTGTAGATGAGTAAGCCAATGAAAAAAATCTGAAAACCAAGAAGTTTTATCCGGTATGGCGACCACGCCCTTAAAACTTTAATTTGCACTAGAGAGCAAAAATTTGATACACAAATAAATCTAGACCAGATACCACTAAGAAAAATCTACAAACTCGGAAGTTTAAATCAGGGGCGGGAACAAGCACTTTAAACTCAAACTTAAGATCAGCTAGTTGTTCCGTTCTACTACGTGTTTGTCAGAATACTTACAATTAACTTTGGTGTTATATTTTCATTAATAATTATCACATTATCACATGGCTTAAAAAGTGCTATAAACTTTAGCCTGATCAAATCATAAAATAAAATAAATTTTATTGAAATTTTTAATACGCATTGTAGTTATCTAAAGTAAAAATTTCCTCTTTTGAAAAGTGGTTGTGATTACATCCATAAATCTTATTTTTTTCTTTCATGTACTTCGGCTTGGCAGTTTAAGTTTATTCCTAATGTATTTCTTATTCGATTTTTCCTACAAAACTCTACATAAACCATAAGTACTAGGTGATAGAAAAGTGGTCAAAAATAGGTTCATAAGGATTTGACGTAAGATTAAACTGTCGAGCGCTGACATGTTTTAGACACGCCCACTAAAACTTTTGATCTTTCTTTTCAGAAGAGTCTTACCAAATTGCGTGCACACTGGCAGCGTTGTAATGACACAATAATGCATTTTTAAGGTGTGCAATTCAACAACCATCACACTCTAACCCATTATTTTATGTAACTATGCCCTTTTCAACTGGCCCAGTGAACATGAATAAAAATAAAATACGCTAGAAATTTCAAGTTTAAAAAGTATTATTATAGAATATTTTTCAAAAAGTCGTCAGATCGTCACAAAAACATAAATGTGAAAAAAGGACAAGTTCCTATCCAAAATTTTGGCCATCAAAAGTAGTGATATTAAAATTTTGACCAAGTTCTTTCTTGCATAATACTCTGCCATGCATTTTATAAATATGAAATCGTCAGGGTTTCATTTTATATCTAGGCCACCTGCTTAAGTTTTGAAACTTTCCCGGGAATTTTCGCATGGGAACTTTACTTGTGACTCAAAGCACGATAAAAATCGCTGAGATTGAAAATTTTAGGTATGGGGAGATTTTCTTAAATCTCTTGTTGATACTCGTTGGGATGAATTTCCGTTTGTATTGCTATGTATATGTATTTTTTAATTATTTTATTTGTGTTTTTTAATAAGTCTAATTATTTATTCCGTTCCGCGATTGCGGAAAGTATTCTTATTGCGGCAGAAAAATTTGCAATTATTCTTTTCGCTGCTGCGGTATTTTTCCGTAGTTGCGGTATTACTATATAAATTGATTCCACAATATAGAAATTTTTCTCTATTTTGCTTATCCTCAAATTTTGTCACAAAAAACATGCCGACAGAACAAAATTGTAAGGAAACTATACAAATTTTCAAAATTAAAGCTTATTTTAAAATATTTTGTTTGTTCTATTTTCATAAGAATGTAAAAAAAATCAAAGTAGAAGACATTTTTAATTTAATATTAATTTTAAATATTATTTACATACATATATATTTTAAAATGATTTTTTAACAACAGCCGACACTACACCACGTCAGAAATAATAAAAACGGGGACGTTAAATCAATTTAACGGGAAGCGTAAATAAATAAATAATTACAATTTGCATATCAATAGATATTTCCGTAAAATTTTTCTTTTCATGCGAAATCAATAATACCACCCAATGTCAATAGTTAGAAGTCATGAAATGTATAAAAACAATGCTTTAAACCACCAGCAAATAAATTTCTCTTAATAGTTAGGGAGTTCTTTAAAATTTTAAAATTCTACGATTCTCAACTTCTATTAAAACATATATAAATTTCAAAACGCTGAACTGGCACACAGTCAGTCACATAATGTGTTAAGGATGTCTTAAACTCACACATTCGTATTAAAATATTTGAATTTAAAATTAAATACTTGATAAGCAGAAGCATGCGAAATATTTTTCAGTATCAAGAATCACATAATAAATTATTTTTGTATGCTTAAAGTGTTGGAGACAACTGTTTACATATTTCCATTTCCTCAGCTATCACTGACGTTTGTCTTCCATTTTCATACGACAAAAATTTTATAACAAATGGAAGAGAGAAATCGAGAGTCTATATTCAAAAGACGTTAACTCAAATTTGGTCAAAATTAGTTTCTGATGGCAAATAACTCTCCTATGTAATATTCATCTGTAATATAAATTTCAAATCAAAAAAAAAAGTGATTGTTTCTTGTTTTATATAAATTTTTCCTAATCTGCTATCTCATAGTATAATGAGGGTATTCATTTCATTTTTTTTCCTCGTCGGAAAAATGGAAAAATGTAATTTTTGACAACAAACACAAGGAAAAAAATTCAAAAATTTTTTTCAAATTTTTTCCCCTGTGTTTGTTGTAAAAAATTAAATTTTTCCATTTTTCCAACGAGGAAAAAAACTGAAATGAATACCCTCAATATCTTTTGGTGAAAATAAATGCTAACTCCCATGTAAATTTCCAATATTTTTAAAAACTGAGTAATTTATTACAAATTTACCTCAAAACTTATTGCATTTGGCATGTTGAACACGGGTAGTTTTTGAAAAATATCAGTACAAAGGGGTTCCGATAAAAAAATTGGTAACTTTTAAACTGTTAATCGAATAGCAAACATAATGTATAAATCAATTATAGTCAATAATATTAGCTTTCAAAATTGATAACTTGAGGTAACCCTGTTACAAGAATGAGTGAGTTAGAGAGTGCTTAAGCTGACTACCTCGAGATGGATGACGCTTTCAGTCAGGCTTAAGTAATTTTTTTCATGGTACAGTATTTATCGCTTATATGCACTTCGTAATTTGCTCGACATTTAGTGCTTATAAGCGGGATATGCATTTACCAAAACTCGGTTATATGCATTTGCAATGCATGTAGAAAAACTCGGTGGTGCTTATATAAAAAAGATGTTATATATGTATTTAGTAGTACTTGCACCAGAATTTCAGAAATGTAATTGTAAAAACATAATATGCATACGCATTGCTAGTTTGTTTTGTGTTTTTAAACATTTTTATTGAGATCAATCAATTTGAAACAAAAATAACTTAAAATAAGAGTTCACAGTACGTATAGGTTTTGTAAATTCAATTTCATTGAAATAAAAATTTAAACAGTGCATATATGAGAATTTTTTAAATGCAATTTCTCAAAATCCTATATAATTTTGGTGCACAAAAGCGAGAAATGCATATAAGCGAAATGCATATATTAAAAAATATTGCGTGTATTTTATATACAAAAGAAACATTGTTCAAGTTCGGCTGCATATAAACGATAAATGCTTATAACCGGCGTGCATATAAGCGGTATTTTAAGTATTTTCTTGTAGCTTTTCAATTCTTATCTGATATTTAATAACAGATTTTAGGAATTGATTGAAAAATTAATATATTAAAAAAAAAAAATATTTTTCCGACAAAATATGCTAGCTCTAAATAAATATTTGTTTTTTGATCGACTAAAATATGCTATCTCATAAAATATGCAAACCAGTGCAAAATTTTTGAACAAATAAAAGCCAACTTTTGTTTTGTGATTCAAATTCAAGAATAATAAAAATTTATTGACAATTATATCAAAAATGAATATAATGAAAAGCATGATTGATTTAATTTTTTAAAATACATATTAAGTGATTTTCAAAACAAGTAGAATAACATTATAATAAAACAAATTATTTCAATACTCCCACTATTTGTTTATAATGAATTATTTTTCTCTTTAATATAAACTAACTGTCTTAATAACTCAAATCTGGACTTTGGGAGAGCTTTCGTGAGAATGTCAGCTAATTGCTCCTCAGAAGATACATAATTTAAGCAGAATAATTTCTCTTCATATTTTTCTCTTATAAAATGATAACGCACGTCAATGTGCTTTGTGCGTTTGTGAAATTCTGGATTTTTAATTAATCGTATTGCACTCTGATTATCCATACTAAATTCAGCTGACATTTTCATATCCGTTAATTCTGTTATTAAACGTTGCAACCAAATTAATTCTTTAATAGCCACATTTGCTGCAATATATTCAGATTCAGTGGTTGATAAAGCGACAGATTTTTGTCTTTCCGAGCCCCAGCTCACAACGTTTTCTCCAAACATAAATATGAAACCAGATGTTGACCGCCTAGTTTCTTTATCACCTGCATAGTCTGCATCACTATATCCAACTAATTTTAATTGATAATTTCCACTAAAATGAATGCCATAATTCGCAGTTGATTTCAAATACCTAAAAATTCGTTTAACAGCATTCACATGTGCCTCATTAGGATTTTCCATAAACCGGCTTACAACTCCCACCGCAAAACTTATATCAGGTCTTGTTGCAATTGATAAATACAGAAGACTTCCAACTGCTTCACGAAATGGAAATTGTGATGTTTTTGAATCCGTAAATTTTTCATATTCCTGGTTTACGTCCATTGGTGTTGAAATTCCTTTGCACTCTTCCATACCAAATCTTTTGAGAATTTTCTTAACATAACTTGTTTGAGTAAGAAAAATAGAATAATCAGAATAACAGCATATCTCTAAGCCAAGGAAACACTCAGCGTTGCAGAACTTTATCTCAAAATTAGATCGTAAGTAATTAATTACAGAGTCAATTTGTTCATTTGATGTTGCTGCTATTAAACCATCATCTACGTACAGAGCCAAAATAAGCGATTTGTCTATATTTACAAACACACATGAGTCAGATTCTAGTTGTTCGAGCTTATATTCTTTAATAAAGGTACTAAATTTTATATTCCAGCATCGCGACGATTGCTTGAGACCGTACAAACTTTTGTGTAACTTGCAGATTTTACCACTTCCATCATTAAACCCATCAGGTTGATACATATAAACTTCTTTGTCTAAATCTCCGTGTAGAAAAGCTGTCTTAACATCAAATTGTTTTACTACCATTTT
The DNA here is from genome assembly GCA_905220375.1 of Tachina fera. Taxonomy (NCBI): domain Eukaryota; kingdom Metazoa; phylum Arthropoda; class Insecta; order Diptera; family Tachinidae; genus Tachina; species Tachina fera. Next base: position 64,370,438 of record LR999964.1, read on the forward strand.
ATTAATAGCTACTAGTGACAATACCACACGAATTGACGTAAATTTTACAACAGGACTAAATACTTCCTCGTAGTCAATTCCGTATTCTTGTGTGAAGCCACGTGCAACCAATCTGGCTTTAAATCTCTCTATACTACCATCCAGTCGATACTTAGTCTTAAATACCCATTTATTATCTATTACCTTTTTACCTGATGGAGCATCTTCTAACGTCCAAGTTTTATTTTGTTCTAATGATTTAAGTTCATCAGTCATTGCAAGATACCAATGAGCTCTGTTGGGAGATTTCATTGCCTGACTATAATTTTCGGGATCTCCCATCAATGACATATATCCGCTAGCATCAGATTTATCAGCAAAAGGTTTTGACTTATCCCGTAGTCGTCTTTCAATTACATCATTTTCGCTTAAATAAGAAAGTTCTCTTGAATTTTTTTTTTAATCGTTTCATGTTTTGAGCCCCTTCCTCTTGAATCAAATTTTCCGATGACCCACAATTATTATTTGTGAAATTTTCGACTAATTCTGAAGATAATAATGGTTCATTTGTAGAAGCATTGTTAACTAAATTTTCACAAGCGTCTTCATAAACGTCGTTTTCAGAACTTTGAGCATCAAAATGGTTACTAACTTTTTCTTCATCATATTCACCCAATCGGAACATTATATTTTCCTTTAAAGGAAATTTGCCTTTACTACTGTTATGAGCAGATGAATCTAAGAGTAGAAATTTAACATCTATGGAGTGCTCAATTTTATTCTTACTTGGATTCCACACACGAAAGCCCTTTACATTTTCATCATAGCCGACGAATATACATTTTTGCGATTTAGCATCTAGCTTGCTTCGCTTTTCTTTTGGTATGTGGCAGTAAACTTCGCTGCCAAAAGGTTGAAAATAATTTATTTTTGTACTCTTACCCATCCAAAGATTATAAGGAGTTTTGTTGGCTATAGTGCTTTTTCCAGACCGATTAATTACATACACAGCTGTATTAACTGCTTCAGCCCAAAATTTCAATTCCATATTTCTTGCATAAATCATCGTTCTTGCTGCTTCCATTATAGTTCGCATTTCTCTTTCTGCACTGCCGTTTTGCTGAGGCGTGTAGGGAACTGTTCTGTGATGACGTATACCTCTTTGTTCAAACAGATTCTTCATTTTTTTATTAACAAATTCTGTTCCATTATCGGAACGAAAGACTTGTATACTATGACCGTATAAGTTCTCTACCATTTTTAAAAAACTATTTACTTTTTCGTGTACCTCAGATTTATGTTTCAAAAAAAAAACAAATCGATAATGAGAAAAGTCATCTTTCATTACAAGAAAATACCTAGATCCACCAATAGATTCAACTTGTATCGGTCCACAAACATCAGCATGTATAATTTGACCACATTTAGTTGATACAATTTCACGACTTTTGAATGAACTTCTGTGTTGTTTTCCTTGTAAGCAAGCTTCGCATTCATAATAATTATCTACATAATTTATATTATTATTTTTCAAAGTTTTTCGAACTTGTTCAATATTCTGATGAGCTAATTTCTCGTGCCACAGTTGTATTGAAGAAATTTTATTTGATGCCAAAAACGCCTTGCTCGTTATTACTTTTATACAAACAACAGTTAAATTTCCATAACGTTGGCCAACAACAACAACCTTTTGATCAACCTTTCGTCTAAATTTTGTCTCTTTGCTGTCACCTTCGACAGTTAAATTTTGATCCAACGCATGATTTTGTGAAAACAAATTGGTCTCAATTTGAGGAACAAAAAGAACATCTTTTAGTATTCCATTGGTCCAATTAATACCATCAAATATTTGTATATGAATAGTTCCTATTCCATGCGCTATAATAGTACCTCTTGCTATTTTAACACTTCTTACCTCTGAATGATACGTGTGAAACCAGTCACGATTAGCTGTCATATGATGACTTGCACCAGAATCTAATAGCCAACTGTCTTTTGTAATTGTAAAATTTAATGCATCAGAGTTTAAAGCAGTAAAATTTTTGGTAAGATTCCGATCAGGGCAATTTCGTTTCCAGTGCCCTTCATCACCACATATAAAACATCGACCAGTAGGTTTGAAATTATTTACATTACCTTCAGTACGGAAATTCTCACGTTGTTTGAAATTCGTCATATTTTTAAAAGTTGTACTTCTTTTTATCCCCTTAGATGCAGTCAAAGCTTCAATTGGTTCAATTTGTCCACGAGAAATTAAACGTTCTTCTTCAGTTACCAGCCTTGTCCTTAGATTATCAAAAGTGCGTTCCGCTTTATTTGCTGACTCCCATGCGCTACTGAATGCTGCATATTCAGGCGGCAATGATAATATTAGCTTTGTAATGACCATATCATCCGACACAGTCTCCTTAAGGTCTCTTAACCGTTGAACTAGTTCCTCAAGTCTTGCAATATATGTGATCATATTCTCATCGTAATTTTTCGAAAAATTAAAAAAATGTTGATGCAACATTAGTAAACTGGACTCGTTTTTTCTTTCAAAAACATGATGTAACTTTGTCCACATAGCCTTAGCAGATTCACAATTTGAAATATGAATAATCTGCTTACTACCTACCGAAATTCCTATAATCTGCTGGGCTTTAGCATCCTTTTTCCGCCACTGACGAATTTTTGCGTCGTCTTCTAATGGACATTCTTCGTCCCCAGTTACCAATTCGAAAACGTCTGCGGCAATCATTGTTATTTTGACATGAAACTTCCATGTTGACCATTGAGTTGCGTCGTTTAATTTTTCAATCTTGCCTTCAGTCTCCATGCTTATATATTTGTTATTTCTGCCCTTCTACGAGTATTAAAATGTATAATGTAATTTAGAAAACGTAGTCTGGGCCCATAACCTTTTGAACAAATAAAAGCCAACTTTTGTTTTGTGATTCAAATTCAAGAATAATAAAAATTTATTGACAATTATATCAAAAATGAATATAATGAAAAGCATGATTGATTTAATTTTTTAAAATACATATTAAGTGATTTTCAAAACAAGTAGAATAACATTATAATAAAACAAATTATTTCAATAAAAATAAAATATTTTTTGCAGACGTACTAATTATAATTATTTTTAAACTATATTATGGAAGGCACATCATTTATCTTTACAATAATGAGCGATTATAATTATTTTTAAACTATATTATGGAAGGCACAATAATGAGCGAGTTAACTAGTTTTTTCGCTCTTTTGAAAAGTTAGCTTTTTTGAGTTGACGTATTTTGAATATAGGCTTTCGATATGTATCAGCACGTACATACATACGTACATACATCTGTGAATATAATCACTATGGAAATTAGATAAACAAATTGTTGTGTAGCGATTTTTCGCATGAAAAACCTGAATTTTTATTAGTTCGTTTGTCATATGTATGTACATACATATGTAATATATGTAGATAAATGATATTTGAAATCTAAAATGCAGAAAAAAAGATATTTATTTAATCAAATCATTTAAGTTACGAAAATGATTCACCAACCTGTGAAATTGTATTTTTATTGAATTGACACGTGCTCATGAACCGTATATGAAATTATTGTGATTTAATTTATTTTAGTTTTTGTGATTTAATCTGAAATGTATCGTTGCACTTACGCGTATGATTAAGATTTAAGTATTTCAAATGTATATTAAAAATCAAAAGAGATTTACTAGTGGTTACCTGTAAATATTGAAGCAATCATATTGAGATGTTTTCATGTATTAAGATTGCGATACAAGTATGTAAATAGATATGTATGTGTCGTAACCAAGGTTGGCAAACGGTATTGTAAAAATACGGATACCGATTCAAATACCGCTATAATTAGATACCGGTACCGATACCGATACTAAAATCCATTTCGGTTAGAAAATACCTTTATCGAGGATAACGTTTATGTCTATACCGGTATGTACCGGTATACCGATTCCCACTAAAAATAAAATTTCAAAAATATATTTCAATTAACTTTCTTATATAAACACGTTTTTGTTCGCCTTTACACATTCTTATGAAAGTGCAATCATAATCATCACTAGTGCGAAATACTAGCAATCTTGGAGAGCTGCTTAATGCCTTTAGGAACGAAAAACGTATCTCTAGACATATAAATGTTTTAATTTCGTGAAAAGAGCAAAGCCTTTGTAAGCCACATTTATTTATATGAAATCGCGAAAGTTAGTCTATTGGCTGTTCCAGATACACAAGATAATTCGGAGATTTAAAGGTTTGAAGAGTGCTTTTGTAATGTATGCACATTAGACTGGTCTCAAAGATTTTTTTTTAATTGATATACTACACATGTGCTCTGTCTAAAATATGAGGTTTGCTGCCATAAATGAGGTCATAATTTTTTAGCTCGATCCGACGGTGCCTTCTGGTGGGGCCTAAGTAGCCGATACACAGTGGGGATTTTTTAAAACAATTCGAAATAATTCTGCAGTTTTTAAACTACTTTCCGATTGTTAATCCGCATGTATAATCAAAAAATGGCATGAAGTTAGCATAAGTGACAAAATTGAATTACGTATTGACGAATTCCTCTATAAAATTTTACATTAAAAATCGCCACATAATGTAGTTTTAACACACGATTACATCCTAGCACAATTTTTAAAGTAAAATTATATGGCAAATTACGTAAGACCATGTTCAATTTTGTCACTTATGCTAACTTCATGCCAATTTTTGTGTTATATATAAGGCCCTATATCTTTAAAGGGGGACCAAAATGGGTAAACTTGGGTTAATAAAAAATTAAAATCGATGCCAAGCTCATGTTTTTGATCAGATTTTCGCAAGTAGATTTTTTTCTATCCAAGAGCTACAAAAAGTCTGCTACATTTATGGATTTTCGCTTACAGTTTAGGAAATATTCGAGAAAAAATATAAAAATTGGGTTTTTTACCAACCTTTGTCCTCTGTTCTGCTAATGGAGGAGTCAAATGTTGTTAGATTTAGAAAACTTGAAACTTATTATGAATTAGGGACAAAATTTGTAACATTAAAAGAAGTGGGTTAATTATTTCGCTATTATAAAAAAATTTTGCCAATAAATATTTTCGGGTGAAAAGTCTTCCTTAGGTAGAAAATGATGCAATACACAGAAAGTAATAACAAATACAATTTGCTTTTGAGTTCCCGGGAATTTAAAAAAAAAATTACAAAATCCTAAAACTGGGACTTTTCAGTATTTTTGCAGTATTCTTCTTATTTTTCGCCGGACGCAGATAAAATTTTTGGAAATATGAGACATTTTTAGATTTAATTGAACTGTAGTGAATTTTAATAAGAAATAATTTCTTATTCGGCCTTAAGTTCAGTAATTTCGATTCTTATTGAATGAAATATTATTATTAATTAATGTGAGTTTCTAAAGAAGAGAAGAAAAATGAAACTAGACTTTATAGCTGGGAGAAATACCGATACTTTTCTGTGCAGCCACTCACTTCATCAGCGCTCTAGTCTATCTTGGGTAGAGATTCTTATAAACATCAGCTATTTAACTTTTCGAAGTAATTAACCAAAAAAAAAAACGTAGACATAGCAATCCACTGTCTGAACTAATAAATTTAAAAAAAATTTGTACCGGTATCAATATCGATACCGTTATTAGTTTCGGCTTCCAACCTTGGTCGTAACATAATATTTCATGATTTACTTGTTTGTATAAACGTTTTATTTATTTCATCTGGCACCACCATAATTAGCTAGAACAAAGTAACTACTTTTGATGCCATTAGAAATTGATTAAATACTTTAGAACAGATCGGTCGAGTTTTTTATTTTATGTAGCCATTCTTACAAAATCAAAAAAGTGGGATAACCGAAAGTTATAAGAAAAAGCGAAATCGTAAAGTAAGAACAATAAATAATAATATTGATAGAAGCGTGAAGAAATTAGCCGAATTTAAAAAGAAAGAAGAAATTAGTCGAATTTAAAAACGTTGTTCAATGGATTATACTGAGTGTACAATGGTGGAGCTGCAGCCAAAGCTACATCATCGTGGTGAAAGAACGTCAGGTAATAAGGCTGAACTAGTGGCTAGACTGCAGCAGTTTGACGTGGACGATCCAGACTATGTGGACGATGCAGACACTGCTCCGGGGATGTATTGCTTGGGTTTAAAGAAATTGATGGGATGCAGTGGCAGCGTTAACAAAGAAAATTAATTGATTTTATGGAAAAGAATAATAATGAAGGAGTAATCCTGTCGGCATGTCCAAATGCGGAAGCATTAGCCAAGACTGCGGGTCATCGGTGTCAGTTGTACGTGCCAATACAGTGACAAACACAACAACAACAACCACATCCAGTCAACCATTAGCGTCTATATCGAGAGGCGCATGTTCGCCGGAGAATGTATGTGTTACATCATATCCCTGCAGTCAAACTGGGGTCAAATGTCTCTATGTCAACACTAAAATTTCAGTAGTAGTAACATTGTCTACAATTTCTCTTCTATGCGTCAGTATAAAAGAAAGAGAGAAAACAGATGTGGTGTATAAATATAAATAAATAAATTTTTATGTACGTAAGGTATAGAAATGTACCAGTAAATGTCTGGTTGGTATGTCTCCATGTTGCCATAAAAACTACGTAATCAGTACCTAGTCAATTGTTCTAGTGTTACTAGTAGATTTTCAATGACAAGCACATGCTAAATGTCTATAGAACAACAAAGTATTGTATGGGGAATAATTGTAGAGTAGTACTGGTGACAAAGTCAAAAGCGACTCAGTACATTTTCACCATCGACATCTTCCTTGCAGCAACTGAGTATCAATTGCTGCATACACAGACAGTAACAGAAAACACGCTTAATCATGCTCAACGCCAGCTGAAGTCAAATACTATGCCGATGTTTTCGGTAGATGCCAGACTCACCAGAGGCGCATTTTCGTTTTCTAAAGTGGGTTACACGTTATCGAACATGAGTGACAGTCAAAAATTTATCAGTTTTGAATGATGCTGCTGGCTGTTCAGACTATGGATCATGTTTGACACTCAAACCTTCATTCAAGAAAAATATTGGACACACCACAAACACAGTAAAAACAAAAATTGGATGTGCATTATTGCTAAAAAAAAATTTTTTATTATGAATTATTTTAATGTTTTTCTTATCTTTAATAACTCCTCGAACGATATTGTGTTAACATTTCGTCTTTAGCATCACACACAGCCTTGCATTTCATAAAAATATGTAAATTTCTAAAAAAAGTAATTTTCAGTGTGTTTATGCTACAAAAATTCTCTTGACTGACGCGTTTTGGTACACACTATCACTCAAAACCCATCATGGCCGCTGACTGTCAGTCAACCACAAAAAATTATGTGGTTGACTGTTGACTGCCGAAATTTGTGTTCACACTATCCATCAATGTAAAATTTGAGCAAAACTATCACTCATCTTCGATAGTGTGTACCCCACTTAATAATAATAATAAAAACTTAAATGGTAATGCAGTAGAGTTCGTGCCACAGAGAATAGCAGAAGACATGTTTTATAATCATAGGATTAATGAAATAAGTATAGTATTACCACAATTTGGCTCATGTAAAGGGGAAATAACGTCAATAAGATTTATTGAGCGATTTGAGCAATTAAAACGTGCTTACGGATGGAATGATTCTGCATTATTGTACAAAGCAATTTGAAGGGGTTGCCAAAATCAGGGGCGATTCTCAACCAGTGCATCATTCATGGTCACAGTTCGTGAATGCGTTTTTATTAGATTTTCCACCGATCACAAACTCGGCTGATACGCATATCGATATGATGAAATCTCGCATGAAGCATACTGAATCAGTTAAAGAATATTATTATTGAATGTTGTCAATCGGGGTAATATCGACGACAATGCAATAATAAAATACGTCATTAGCGGTAACAGTCATGAACATTTACCTAAAACGCTGACTACAATGAACTTTATATCGTGTACTGATCTATTTAAAACATTGAGCAGAGTGTCAGAAGAAAACAAAATGAAAAATTTACAAGTTGAACAAAATCGGAAATCTTATTATAGTAAACATACTATGAACAGTGAAAACCGAGTTACAATAAAATAACAAATAGCGTTGATAATGAAAATGTGAAAAAATGTCCATTGTGTTATAACTGTCTGGAACGCGGTCGTATCGCTAAAAACTGTCAAAACAAGTCAAAACGTTACAATGAAAATGAACAAGACAAAGAAATAGATAAACATCCGTCGCCACCTGTCAATTTAATAACGAAACACCAAACTGCGGCAACAAATAAAGCAATTTTCAAAAATCTTGAAGTAAATAATATAATGTGCATTTATAGAATCGGGAAGTGGAAAATCACTAGTTGCTAAACGCGTGTCGTTGAAATATGTATAAAGAATCAATAGTAAAGATTAAAGAAAACTTGTATGGTTTCGCTGGTGGTGAATACATCTGTAATGAAAAGCTTTGAGCTTTTAATCATTGAAAATGGAATAATGGACTATTTTTTAATAATCGGTACACTGAAAGGAAACTCTTCATTCAGACATTGAAATTCTTCATTGTATTAATGAAAATTTTCATTAAAAGTCAGCTAATGAAGCCCTTCATTGGATCAATGAGGATTGGTTCATTGTATTTATGAAGTTAATTTTGGCGGATATGTCATAAATAGAATGAAACTATTTCATTACTTCAATGAAACTTTTTCATATATATAATATAGTTGTTTCATTGATTTAATGAAGTTTTTACATACTATTAATGAAGTTTATTCATTAATATAAAGAAAATTTCATTAAAGTAATGATGAGATTTTCATAAATATAATGAAATATAACCAGTAAATACTTAAAATTTTCTATAAAAAACATGAAATCAAATCCCTTCCAAACCACCTATTTAATAAAAAATATATAGTTTTTTTTGTTTTATTTAATATTGTTACGTAAAAATATTTCTACAGGGTTAATGCAAAGAACTATCTAGAAGTATTTAACTAAAGCAACAAATGTACACACATATTCGCGTGCAAACACTGTAGCAAAGAACTAAATAAGCATGCGTAACACGTAAACAAGCAAAAGCAACAACAAAAAGCGTCTGCTTATTAAGAAGATTCCCATATTTACACACGCACATACATACATGCTAATTCAAACGAAAGGCAAAAGGTAAACAACCACCACGCATTGCTTAGTTAATGATGTACACACGTATGCATATACACATGTATGTACATAGTTACAACATGAACTTAATTGGGCACTTAGTAAACAACATTTAAGATGATAATGATCGTCTGGACTATGGTTGAAGCTTCTGGTGGTATTGGTACACAGTATAAAAAGCGCGATGCAACCAATGGCAAGTCAGTCGTGAATAAGTCAGTTGTGAAGTTCAGTTGTGTTGTGAACGAACAAGTCAGTCAGTGCTAATTGGAAATTAGTAGAGCGAACATCGTTGAAAGTAAAAGGCCTCGTGCGGTGGATAATAACGTTAAGAAGTAAATAAGAAAAGACAAGTTGTAATTGGTTTAGTCAAGAATAAAAGGAAGTTCAGTTGCAAATAAGAAAATCGTGTTGTTATTTATTTTTATTTTTGAGCAATCAAAAGAACTCACACGTTTAATAAAATTTAAACGTAACAATATATACAAGTATATATGTACTTAATATATGTACATATGTTTGTATTTATTAAAGTAAAACATTTAAAATTTAAAGAACTCATTATTAGAGTTCAACCAAAATAATGTTTTAAGTAAGCTGAAAAACTTACATGTTTATACTAAAACTTTATATAAGTATGTTGTTGAGAAATACAATTCACAAACATAAGTTTAAAAGAACAAAACAAAAATCTTAACAAAACAAGCATCTTTTTCGGATGTTTGGCACCACCCTTTTTATATTTGTATAGTGGTGAGGCACGTGAATGGATAAAAAAATGAGAAAGTGAAAGATATCTGGCATACAATGAAGAATAGTTCATTGCATAAATGAAATGATTTCTTTGCATTTATGACGACCATACTGCTTTGAAATTAAAACGGATTAAAAAAGTAAGAAATAGAAAATATTTTTTAACAAAATAACTTTTAATTTATTTATATTTGCAAACTGTATGCAGCAAGTAGATAAAAATTGTGAAACTCCCTTATATATGCCACAAATTTGCTAAAAAGAAAATTCGTTTAAACAATGTAACGATTTTCATTAATACAATGAACTATGAAGAACACATGGAGAGCAGAGATTGAAAGATTTCATGTATACAATGTAATTGTTCATTGTATTAATGAAAAGTTTCATTAATATAATGCAGAACATTTAATGAAACCGTTTCATTCTCTGAATAAATGATTTTCCTTTCAGTGTAGAGATATTTATCGGAAAGTCGCGTAATAATGGAAAAGGGACAATGTCATGCAGTCACCCTGAATAATCAGAGCGTGTGTGTGAACAAATCCATAAGTTAGATCGAAAAATATCAATTACAAAAGCTATTGGATAAATATTCGTGTAGTTTTGCGGACAATATAAAACACATCAGCAAATGTGATGTAATCGAAGTGAAAATAAAAGTGACTTCTGATAAACCAATAGCACGAAATCTATATAAACAGAATACAGTTGAACGAATAATTGCCGATCTTTTAGAAACAGAAATTATCCGCCCATCGAAATCGTTATACGCGTCACCCATATACGTAAAGAAGCAAAATGGTGAAGATCGAATGTGTTTTCATTATCGCGAGTTAAATACAATAACTGAAAAACCAAATGCAAACTGTCGAGGGCGTCTTGCAAATATTAGCTGGAAAAAAATATTTTACCATTGTGGACATGATGTCTGGTTATTACCAGATACCAATAAGTGAAGACTCTAAACACTTTGAATTCAACAGAATGCCATTCGGGCTAAAAAAAATGCCCTTAACACATTCCAGCAAATGATATCAGTTGTATTATACCCAATAAAAGGTCAAGTTGTCAGTTACGTAGATGAGGTAATTGTAGCATCCGATTCAGTTTGTGAATGTCTGTCAAAACTGGAAACATATTTTATACCTTAAAATCCGCGATAACAATTTGAAACTTCGATTATCCAAATGCTCTTTTCTGAGAAATAGTGTGACATTTCTTGGTCACGAGCTGACTCCAGATGGTCTTATGCCAGGACGAATAAAAACATAAGAAGTCGCAAATTTTCATGTGCCCACTAACGTAAGGGAAGTAAACAAATTTATTGGTCTTACTGGGTATTCGGTGTGGCAATCAGCAATATGCTCTGATTGCCGCAACTTTAACGCGATTAACAAGGAGAAACAATGCTTTTATTTGGTCATACAAGAAGTTGATCCATATATTATCCAGTGAACCAGTTTTGGATATATACGATGTGTCAAAGCAGCATGAGTTACAAACGGAGGTATGTGGTATAGGTACAGCCGGAATCTTACTACAGCGAGACGATCAAAGCAACCTGAAACCAATAGCTTATTTCAGTCTGGTGTGCAACGATGCAGAACAAAAATATCATGCGTATGAACTTGAGGTGTTAGCTGTTGTGGAGGCGTGTCAAAGATTTCGCATCTATTTGTTGGGTAAACAATTTTTAATTGTCAGATTACTCCGCAGTGTCGAACGTCAAATCGTCAACGCCGATAATTCCCAGAGTGGCAAGGTGTTTTTTAAACTTTATCTAATACGACTATAAAATAATACATCGAGCAGGTAATAGAATGTGTCATGTAGATGCTTTGAGCTGAGCCCCAATTGAAGTTGCTGAAGACAAAACTGTTGTCCAGCCATTGATGACTGGGTGCATATTATGCAATCCGATAATGAAAATATCAAGGAAATAATCGATGTTTTGAACGGGTGCAAGCAATCGATTCAGCAAAAGCAATATGTAAATGAGTTCATTATAAAGAAAGGGCTTGTGATGGTGCGTGATTAAGCTAGTTCATGATGATGTTGGACATCCAGCACTTGAAAACACCTTAAAGCGTTTATCGAAATACTTCTGTTTTCCATTTCTGGCTCTTGGAAAGTTTCCAACAGCCAGAAATTTTGTGAAAAATTATTTGAAGGCATGCGTTGTGTATCGTTTCTGTAAAGATCCTATGAAAAAAGAATGTGAGCTCTATGGAATGGACATCCCAAGAATCCCCTTTGAGGTCATGTATATGGACCACCTGGGCCCATTTGTCAAAAGCCGTAAAGGGTACGAACATTTACTAGTTATTGTGGATGCTCTGACTGATTATGTCGTATTGTGTACGGTAAAGTACAGCAAAACTAAGCCTGTGTTGGATGCTCTTAGTGAGCTATCTTAGTATTTTGGTGGCCCAAGGTGCTGGTTACTGATCGTGGCACAGCATTTACATCAAATTGTTTTGAAAATAATATACAGCACATCAAGGTAGCAGTTTGAACTCCTAGAGCCATTGGTCTCGCCGAACGGGTTAACAAATCAATTTTGTCGTACTCAAAATCAACGGTGAAAGATGCTAAAGACTGGGATACTGAGATCAGAAATCTGCAATGGACTCTTAACACCAACGTAAATGGGACAACAAAATATGCTCCTATCGAACTTGTATTTGATTTTCCAGTCAGAGATATGGCGGCAGTACAAAATATTAATAGTGATATTGATATCGAAAACTCAATGATCAATAAAAAACGTGATGATGCAATTAAAAACATTACAGCGGCAAGAAACATTTGATAAAAAGAGATTCGACTCCAAGCACAAAACACCTCATAAATACAAAGAAGATGACTTGGTCCTACTTGAAGCTGCCATCCCTAGTACTGGTGAATCGAAGAAGTTAGAGGTGAAATACAGAGGGCCAAATGTCATTAAAAATGTCCTTAGATATAACAGATACGTGGTGGAAGACATCGAAGATGCTCAACGCAATCAGAGGAAATTCTCAACTGTAGCTTCTAGTGACAAGATGAAACCGTGGTGTGCTCTCCACCCTGATATTGACAATGCTTACGATGATGACTATTACTCAACGTCACTGGACGAATAACTCGAGGACGAATTCCATGTAGGATTGGCGAAGTTGTCGTAACATAATATTTCATGATTTACTTGTTCGTATAAATGTTTTATTTATTTTGAACGGATCGGTCGTGTTTTTTATTTTATGTACCCAGCTAAAAAAATTTTTATGGAGCATATATGATATCCCATATATGGTTCGGATCCGAAAAATGAGGGTATATGGGCATATATGATTATATATATTGATACATTTTCATACATGTATGTGTAAATTCCCTCCACAGTATGGAAAGTTCGTATTCATACACTCTTGATTCACAAAAGCGCACTGCTGTGCAATAAATTAAATTACTAAAATAAAATTTTTTTTAAGACTTGAGAGAGAGGTTGTATTTAATGAAACAAATAATTCAAAACGAACTAAAAGTCATTTCTTTCATTCATCAAAAGGTGAATCAATTATTTAAAAAACACACATTTCTACATAGCATTTAGCTTAAGAAATCAGATTAAACCCTAATGCAATTAATTATAAAAGAAACAATAATCCGTCTAACAATAGTTTTCAATACAGTAATATGAACTTTGTTTCCTATCTAGAGAATTTTGTTATTTTCTATAAAATTAATGACTGGATTATCCGTTTGATTATTTGATATATTAAATGAGGCCACAATGTATAAAATCGTACAAGAATGGTTTTTTTTAACAAAAAGTTTTTCCATTTTAGAAGTTTAGGGTACGCATATAAACTTGCATACCGTATGTATTTTCTAATGGATTTCCAATTCAACAGTGATAATATTCCAAGCTTTTTTGATTGCAAAAACGATATTATGTGAGATATCATGTATGCATACATTCTTATACGAAGGGTTCCGTACGGACGCGAGATATGTAATTCAATACGAACTTTAGCCAATATAAACTATAGTTTGGCATTTTTTTCGTTTTTGGGTTTTTTCGGTTTTAAGCGTTTTTTTATTTTATTGAATTTGAATTTATTGGCGCTTTCTGAGTTTTGGCACTTTTTTTCTCGTTTTAGCGATATTTTTTTGGTTTTTGAAGTTTTTTTAATTTTGGCGATTTTTATTATTTTGACGTTTTTTCCATTTTTGGCGATTTTTTTGTGTTGCCGATTTTTTTTAATTTTGGCGTTTTTGTCATATAGGTGATATTTTTTGGTGTTGGCGATTTTTATAGTTTTGGCAGTTTTTTATCGTTTTGAGGATTTTTTTTTTGTTTTTGGCGTTTATTTAAATTTTGGCGATTTTTTTCGTTTTGGGCAATTTTTTTTAATTTTGGTGATTTTTCTTTTTAATTTTGGTGACTTTTTTTCATTTTGGCGATTTTTTTTCACATAAACAATTATTTTGGTTTTGGAACATTTTGTGCGTTTTGGCGATTTTTGCGGGTTTTGGCGTTTTTTTTTGTAATTTTGGCGATTTTTTTCATTTGGGCGATTTTTTCGAATTTGGCGATTTATTTTAGAGCTAGAATTTATTTTTAAATTTTGTAGATTATTTCGATTTGGCGATTTTTTTTTTAATTTTTGGCGATTTTTTCAGGTTTTGGCGATTTTTTCGGTTTGGCGATTTTATAATTTTCGAATTTTTTAGTTTTACCGCTTCGGAAAATTTCAAGAGTTTACCTCTTACGGTTTCTAAGATATAGCAAGTTGTCAAAATTGCATAGTCAAAATTGCATTAACTGATGGACCACCCTTTAATTTAATTTTTTTAATATTTTAATGTTAATTGTTGTAGTCTATATAAAAATACACAAATTTTAAAAATTTCAAGAGTCAATATACATATGTACATACAATTTTATGTATATTACATGGAATTTTAAAATTTCTCGTCGCTCGTTTTATAGCACCCTTTAATTTTTAATTATCATGTATTTGTTGTTGTAGCGGCAAAGGTTCTATATACTCTGTCCAAATTTCAAGAAAATACCGTGTGACGGAGAGACGGGCAGACGGACTGCATAGCGTAAACAATAGGGTTCCTTTTTTCACCTTTGGTGTACGGAACCCTAACAAATTAAGTTCGAAGAATAATTAAATTAATTTTTTGCTTTAAGAAAAATTTTGTAAATTTAATATACATAATTTCATCAATTAATTGTTGCAGATGCTAAACTTTTTTTGACAATTCTTCTCTTTTTATTTCGTTTCCTTTTTGTGAAAATATCTTGCTTTAGCTCCGAAAATGCATAAAAAGTGTAAAATTATAAATAAATTCATGTACGTGTTCTTAATTTTATTTAATGTTTATTTTTATAACTGTTTCTCTTGTTTTAATTTTTTCTCTTATTTTTTTATTTTGCAGAAACTACAACTTCTTTAAAGTGCAGATGAACAACTTTGTGAGTGTGTGTGTGTGTGCGTGTGCATCTATGGGTGATGATTCGGGTATTGTACACACAATTGATGCAGCATCAGTCAGTGGTATTGGATTTCATTAAAACCCAACTGAAATATTCTGCTCTTTGGCAGTGCCACCTCTATATGAAAGTTTTTATTAGAACTTATATTACTTGGGAGCGGATGTATAAGTGCTGTTATTACGCTTGCTATGGCGGCTGATGTGTAGAGTAGCTGCTTTGTTTGAACGATACTTGATTGTGGCAATTGGCCAAATAATAAATAAAAGGCATTGGCTATGATGATGACGGTGAAATCGCTGATCATCATAATGAACACTATTTTAGTTAGTACAAGGAGAGTAGCAACAATATTACATATGCTGCATGCCACGATTGTCAGCACTTAAAGTTTACTTGTTTATGCAATAACAGCAAAAATCCACCAAAAAATATGCTTTGCATTTATGTTCCAATTTTACGTACTAACAAGAAATTTTACCAAAAAAAAAAGCAAATACTGCAACATTAACAAGTGCTAAAAGGAAGCAAACGATATAAGAACACCATACAAACTCTGGCAAATAATAACGTATGCTGTATACGCACATTCAACAAAAAGAATGCACAGTTGAGTTGGATGTTGCAACAAATATACATTCACTTATTTAAGAGCAAACAAACCGTATACCGGGTGCTATTTAAGCCCACCCACCAGCAAATCTCACACGTACACGTCTTGCATGGGTACAATTGCCGCTGCTGTGTAAATCATTGCCCCAGGGCAATTCTTACAGCTGCATGCACACAGTTAAAGTGAAGTGCTGCGGCAGCCATCTTGTTTTTACCTGCTCCTTCATAATTATTGCAACTATGCGGGCAATTCAAATTGCGACACGCAGCTTTTGCGAAACGTGCTTGTTTCTAGTGCTTTTTATGAGTGGTAAGTGTTGTTGCTACAAATAACAATTTTTGCATATTTTTTTTTGTCTCAGTATTATTTAAACAATGTGTATAGCATCATAAAATATAACTTTGTATTTTATAAAGTGAGTACAATTTATTAATTAAAAAAAATATAAGGATATTTTGTTCACCCACATAATATTGAACTAATTTAAAGTAACGCACATTTGGAGTATGGCCTAAGAAAGTCATAAGTTCAAGAATTTTATGGAAGTGTTGGATACAAATAACTCCTTAGTCAAATCATTATTATTTTTACCTTAAACCACCAGCTCGTTTATTTTTTACCTAAAAATTAAATCCCCTTAAGTGAATTGTTTTAAAGTTTGTTAACTTTTAATACTGGCTAATTAATTTCCCTTACACTTTTGTGATTAATTTTTTTACAGAAGATCGTACGAACTTGTACAAACATCTAAATAAACCCAGCAAATTGTTTCCGACAAAGTGTTATGGAAGACAAAACGTATGACATTGTCGCCTTAGACTGTCCTGAACAAAGTTTTATTGGAGACAAAACGAGTGACATTGTCGCTCAGATACGACGATTTCCCTTAAATTGATTAGAAAACATAGTCGACCGCTGAAATGTCGTATATTAATCGTCGAAGGCAATGTCGCCTACGATGTTTTGACTAACTGGTAAAACAAGAAATTTCTTCGTACACCCCAGGAGCGTGCTTTTCATTAATAACAGCATGTGTCCAAAAATCTAATTTCGTCAGTAGACCCAGAAAACTTTCCTTTTCAAGCTTATTGGACAAAATTTAGAAGTTGTGTTGTTGTTTTAATAAAATATGATATATATATATATATATTAGTGTCCTGCACGAGACCATTTATGATATGAGAGATTTTTCAAATGCTTTACTACAGAGAAATATTCTAAAACAAACGCTAAAAACACTGTTGGCAAGACAAACCACTGAAACAAATGTCTTGCCAACAGTGTTTTTTAGCGTTTGTTTGCTTATGAAAAATCTCTCATGTCTTGAAATGTCTTATTAATGGTCTTGTGCAGAACTTTAGAACATATGCATCCATATTATTCAAAAAATTCTTAGAACTTTAAGTGATACTTATTAAATTTAATTGAACTACAGTGAATTTTAATCACAAATAATTTCCTTATCGTGCTTAAGTTCAGTAATTTCAATTCTTATTCAAGAGAAGAAAAATTAAACTAGACTTTTATTAGCTGGGGAAAATATCGATATTTTTCTGTGCGGCCGCGCACTTCATCAGCATCCATGTCTTTCTTCTGGGGGAAAGATTGTTAACAGAGGCCCACTGGATGCGAACGGCGCCGAATCGATAAATCACGGTCACCAACAACACTGGCGGATACAGCTGCGTTATTTCCCCATATCTGCACTCTAAGTACTCGTGTTGGTGATTAAATTTCCAACAACATAAATTTGGTGTAAAATCTAGTCACAAGATTCCAAATGGGCACCTCAAAAGGTCGCCCCAATTGACCATAAAATGGAAAAAGTTCTTTATACACTTTCTTAACCGAGCGTTAATTTTGATAATTAAATTCAATAATCAGCAAGCATTTCACTTTTGTAGGCCTGATCATGGGTAAATTAGATATGAAACGGAGCTTGTTTCACAGTAACATATTATTCGAAAACAGCTGAGCTGCCAAAAACAGTGTTACCAAAAAGAAATTTGCTAAAATTAGTGTAATTTTATGCAGACTACACTAATTAACACTGAAATTTAAAAAACTCAAAATTAAAGGATATTCTATCAGTTAATTTAATTTTGATAACTTGCTCTATTTTGAAATCGTAAATGGCAGGCGAACTTTTGAAAATTACAAAAACGGTAAAACTTAAAACAGCAAAATAAAAAATCGTCCAAACGAAAAAAATCGCCGAAAACCAAAACAATCACCAAAAAGAAAAAAAGCCAAAAACCAAAAAAAAAAAATCAAAAACGATAAAAACGCCAAAATTAAGAAAAATCTCCAAGGCTAAAAAAATTGCCAAACACCGAAAATACATTTACTTCGTACTTAAAATTTTTCCAAAAATTTCTACATCAGTTCCTATATTCTGTAAAGTTAAATTTGATCGCTAATATGCGAATTGGCGAAATACATTTTTCAGCCAGTACCTGGGTTATCAATACATATTTTAAACCTTTTAAGTTTTCTTTTTTACATTATTGTGAATGTTATGATTTTAAATTTAACTTGTTTTTTTAATTTTGGCGATTTTTTTAATTTTTGGCGTTTTTTTCATATAGATGATTTTTTTTTTGGTTTTGGCGATTTTTTTAGTTTTGGCACTTATTTTTTGTTTTGAGGACTTTTTTCGGTTTTTGGCGTTTATTTTAAATTTTGGCGATTTTTTTCGTTTTTGCGATTTTTTTTTAAATTTGATGATTTTTTTCACATAAAGAATTTTTTTGGTTTTGGCGCATTTTTCGCGTCTTGGCGATTTTTTTCGGTTTTTGTCGTTTTTTTTTTTAATTTTTGCGATTTTTTTTCATTTAAACGATTTTTTCGAATTTGGCGATTTATTTTAGTGCTAGAATTTTTATTTTTAATTTTGTCAATTTTTTTTGGCGATTTTTTTTACATTTTTGGCGATTTTTTTCAGGTTTTGGCGATTTCTTTCGGTTTGGCTATTTTATAATTTTCGGGTTTTTTAGTTTTACCGTTTTTGAAAATTTCAAGAGTTTACCTCTTACGGTCTCCAAGATATAGCAAGTTGTCAAATTTACATAGTCAAAATTGCATTAACTGATGGACCACCCTTTAATTTAAATTTTTTAATATTTTAATGTTTATTGTTGTATTCTAACAAAATATATATTAATTTAACAAATTGCAAGTGTCAATATACATATGTACATACATACAGAGATTTTAAAATTTTTCGTCGCTCGCTTTGGAGCACCCTTTAATTTCTAATTCTCATGTATTTGTTATTGTAGTGGCCAAGGTTGTACATACTCTGTCCAAATTTCAGGTCCGTAGCTCTTACGATTCCTGAGGAAATACCGTGTGACGGACAGCGTAGCGAAAACAATAGGGTTCCTTTTTTCACCTTTGGTGTACGGAACTCTAAAAAAGACGTAATGCTATCGGGTTGCCAACTCTTTCTTTTATTTTAACTAATTAAAATCGAGCAAACAATTATCGAGTTATATTGAAATAAAATAGCGTGACTGTCTTGTTTATGAGTTAATATTTGCCACGCCCATTAACAAATTGATTGACAAAAACTTAAAAAGGACATGATTTAAGGGCACTTATGTCCATAGAATACACATATTTTTATTTAAAAGAATTTTTTTTTGTAGAGCAGTGCAATCATTTTTAAGTAACTGAAAAGGGTGGCCTGTCAAGGAGTGCCTATGGCGGGAGAAGGCCTAAATCCGCTACTGCTTGCCAGCCTTGCCTTTCATTTCTGTCACAATATAAGACTTTAGCAAAAAAAAAACAACATTCATGTTACAATAGCATGCAACTATGTATGTGTAATATTTTTGCGTTTTACATTAGAAAAAAAATATAAACGAAATTATTTTTATAAAAATACTATAACGTGTGGCCACATACTCTAATGTGGTTATAAATTTATGACCATTTTTCATGTTGCAAATGACATGATGCATTATAATTTGTATTACTTAAACTAAAAAAAAAATAATGTGTAAATTATGCATTTAACTAAAATTAAATAACGAAAACTGTAACAATAAATTATAGTCTGTAACAATTTATAAAATTTACAGGAATAAAGTAAATTTTTAACAAACTGCCCACATGCATAATAATTATTTTCATGTCACTTTCATATGAGTCAGTTATATGTGTGGCAAACAAAAGGTTAAAGTTAAAGTTGTATAATTGTAGTGTTTTTAAATTGTATAAAATGGCAAGGTAATTTAACAGACTAAACATTTTTACTTTTAAATCAACACGAATTAAAAATGAAATAACTTTTACGCAATTCCGATTTTCGGATTTTCGATTTAAGTTTAAAATTTGTTAACGCACTAATAATCCCAAAATTATTATTTTACTTATTCAGTAAAATATTTTTTAATAAAATACATTGAAATTGATTATAAGTAAGTTTAAATAAATAAAATAAAATAAAAAATTAAAATAATTTTTTACTTTTTCTGCTGCCTTTTTGGGATATCGAAATTATGGCATGTTTCCCACCTGCGAAATAAAACGTTCGACTTACAATTTATATTGAAAACAACAATAAAATATGTAAATTTGTTTTTGTTTTCAATGTAAATTGTGAGTTGAACGTTTTCTTTCGCAGGTGAGAAACAGGCCATTAGTTCGATATTCTCTCACATTTGATATTGCTAGCGAAACTTCGAGATCGAATGTTGTTTGGGACAAAACTTAGCGACAGGTGAACTTTTTTCGATTCAATTTTGAGTGTCACTCTTGATAGTTTTACACGATAAATGTTCGAGATACATTCGAAACCGATATCTATAACGAAAGTCTTGGTCAAGTGGGGTGGTCGGCAACCTATACAATTGCATTTTACAATTGTGTGAGTTATACTCTTACCACGATCCGGTGTTGCCAGTGAAATTTCGTCGTTGAAATTTTAAATCTACAAAAACAAAATTTATTTTATTATGGTCAGAAGAAATACTCAAGTTTTGTTTATAAAGAAAAGCAGCTTTTCTTAGTGCTACATCAATGCAATGTTTAGTACAAAGATGTTTTTGTAGAAAATTTTCTTAAAATAATTTAAATATATGCTTGAAAATGCCTTTGCATGTCATGTTTATTCATGCGCGATAACACACGCTATCAAATCAAACATTCTGGTTTGTCAAAATAATTTTCTTAAAATAAAAGTTTTTAGTAAATTATCATCACACATATTTGCTTATTGTTGGTTGAATGTTTAAGATAGACTGATTAAGCTGAAGGTCCATACCATCCGTTCTATGCATATGCGTTGTATGCGTTTCTGTACGTTCTCTTCGATTATAAGTTCAAGTTACATGCAATACGTTTTATGCGCCAAATATTTTTGTTGTGATCAGCTGTAGTGTGAATATTTTTAAAAATAAAAACAGTTCTTGCAAAAATGGAAAGTGAAATTGTGATTTTAAATGAATTCACTCAATTCATTGAGTTTATCTATATAATATTTTGTAGAGGAGTAGGCTTTTATTATACAAAATTTCGTGATTTTTCACAGCTTCAATTAGCTTCTCCTCCATTGCACTTGCTTAAATAATAATAAACACAACAGAGATGACACTCAGTACACAAAAGCAATCGATAACTAGAATGCAAATTTTGTTTTTGAAATATTTATGTTAAAAACTGATTTTAATATATTTTCTTCTTGAAAATAGTTATAATCTTTATTACAAAATATTTCTCATTTATTATAAACTTTTTTATAACAAAAAAACTTAAAATTTAAATCCACCACACTAACGTTTTTATCGATATCATTGAAAATATAATATAATTTGCCATCTTTCGCTTTCAAAAACAGCTGACCTTTTTTCATGGTGCATGAGACGGATACAAAAGTAGAAAGTAGATCTACTTTATCCGTCCTATGCGTCTATACGTTCTTTGCGTTTTGTTCTGTAACTTGCCACATAAAATTACTTTGATTCTACTTTTTTGACACATGCATAAAACGCAACTACGCATTGAACGGATGGTGTGGACCTTCGGCTTTAATGCTAGGAACACAATTGGGAGGAACGACGAATTTCGTCCACGTCGACGAATTTGTCGATAAGCACATGATACATTTATAATAGGTACATGCACAAGCCCAGCCTGTTACTGTATACATTGCATATAATTGTCAAACTTTGTTTACAATCTGCAAAAATGTTAGTGTATGTGTGTGAATAAACTCATTACAGTGTTGCCAATGAATTTACACATGGGTATGTCTCCAATTACACATTGAAGAAAATTAAACTACAAAATTTTTGTGTAGGTTAAAAAATTAAAACAAACATAAATAAAAATAGAACCCAAAGTAGAATTACACACAGATTATACAAGAATTTAATTACATGGCTTAAACATGTGAGTAGAAATTACACACTGCCTAACTATACCCAGAGTGGCAACACTGAATAAATATAATCGTGCAAGAATGCCGCGTCTGCAATTGTGCTTTAGTTACCCTGTGATTGTTATTTTTATAAACAAAATACAGTTGTTTCTGACAGTTTTTGATTTGTTTATACCAACAAAATACATGTGTTTTCTGGTGTTGTATTTTTGTTTGTAGCTGTGCATGTACCTAGTATAATTGTATCATGGATAAGCATTCGCTGCGTAAATTCGTCGTGTGAAGCAACATAACGACGAATTTACCCACCGAATTCCTCTCTCTTATTTGAAAAAGTAAAGGCCCAACTATAATATGAATAAGCTGGCTTAAGCTAATGCCAGAATTGAACGATAAGTCTGTCAAATACTTAAGCAATTAAGATGTGACTTTTAGGTGCCCTCAATTTACTTACATGCACTTAAGTATTATGTAGCCACAGCTGCACATATAGGTATTGTTCACAATATTTTTTAGTAATTTTGTTTCTTCTTATAACTACCAAATGAATGCAATTCAATCAAATTAACTTGTTGGAATGTCCTAATCCATTAAAAATTCACGTATAATTATATCGACCACTTTATTACTTGTTTTATTTGTTTTGCCTACTAAAAAGTACAACAATGAACATATATAAATAAACTCATGTGTATGTGTGTATATGTGTATTGTAAAACAAAAAATGAAAATAAAAGTTTTGCTTTCTTTTTTAAGTTTAAAATAAGAAACAATAAAAAAATATTTAAAATCAATGATAATTTTCTGATGTTGTTTGTTTGTTTGTTTGCAAACAGTGTTTTCCGTACGGAATGTGCTTTCAGTTTGGCACTTACCTTAAGCAAATGACATTTAACGAAACTTGACGAAAAGTTCCATAAGTACATTATAGTTTTCCACATACGTTTTATATGTAACCGCACAGTTGCTTAAGTTCTCTTATTCACATTATAGTTGGGCCTTTAATTGTTGTGTACACAAAAACAGAGGGAGAGAGAGAGAATTTTTTCTCAATTTTGTTTTTTCGTCGTTTGTCGGCGTACAAAATAAAAATAAGTCTATCTCAGAGTTCGTCACGCACGACGAATTTCGTTGTACGGCGGGGTTGTGTTCATATTCGTATGACGAAAGCTCGCACCGAAAAATTCGTCTTTCGTCCTAGTTGTGTTCCTAGCATAATGTTGTTTATTTCTCATCAATGCATGTGTACATATACGTAATATAAGAGTATATTAAAAGGTGCGGCGCCCTTATTTCGCCGACCAACGGACTAAAGCCAATTCCAATAAACAAGAGCTTCGTTTATGGGAAAAACTAAAATTTGCTACAACTAAAAATCAAAAGGCACATACGTATCAAACGTATTTACTCTCTCTCTCTCTCTCTCTCTCTCTCTCATACTTTTAGTCTGAGTATGTTTATACATGTGCTGTGGATATTTAGTCGGCCAGAAAGAAATACGCTGATACTCGGGATATATATTCATCATTTGCCACCGTGCACATATATCTGTCTATACAACATGGAATGGAAAATGTGTGGATGTTTGAAAAAATGCTTTATTTGTATGTGCTAATAAAATAGATCTGTGCACACGCATATTTATTTATTTATTTTTGTACTCATGCCTATGATTGCAGCTTATACAGTTTATCAATTTTAGTTATAGTTTTCTGTGCTGCGTAATTTGAAAAATGTGTTTAAACATATTTTTTGGATGTTTACGAATACGTGGAACAAGTATTCGGTTTGAAATTAACACGCATGTTTGCATTTTGCGTGTTTCGTATTTTTATCTATACGCATTCATAGTTGTTTGACGGCCAATACTCAAGGAGTACATAAAACAATACTTTTGTCATTTTCTGGTGTCCATGATAGAAACGTATTGAATAATCGTCGGCTACGAAAAAATGCGTAAAGCGCTTGCTCAGCGTATTCAGGATGTTTCAATAGACTATTTGGATATGTTTTAATGCAATAAGGCCGAGTTTTTGCGCCATTTTGCAACTTTACATGAGAGATGAGTCCTTTTAAACAAATGAATAGGCAAAGCATTGGACTCGAATGGGAGAATTGTATCCAAAGAAGACAAAGACAGTTGCATCTCCACACAAGGGCGTAACGTTTTTTTTTTGTTTGGGAATTCCGCGCGGTATAATTTTTATTGATTATATTAAAAACGTACAAACAATCAATGGCAAGTATTATGCTAACCTATTCCCGAGTTAAAGTGCTGTGATTAAAAAAACGCATTTAGCGAAAAGGGAAGTGTATTTCATCAGGGCAGTACAATAGGTCACACATTCACTATTTTTATTGGCAAAATCAAAGTGCGAACTCCTTCATCATGATTCATTCCTTGGATAAGTTTCCATTTGTAAGGTTGAGAAGATCTGCTCTGTAGTACAAAATGCTAATAATGAAGAGGTGGTGCCTACATTTAACGGATATTTCAAGGATCTAGATAATTTTTTCTATAAACAAGGTATCGAAGATTTTGAATATCTTTTTTTGGTAAAGTATATCTTACTAAAAGGAAATTATTTTGAGAAATAAATGAATGTTCTCCCAAATTTTTTGTGTTGTCTTTGTAAGCACAGACCTGCTAAAAACTAATTCACAGCTTAAAATTGCAATAGAAATAAACAAAATTCATTTGAATATGTTTTCATATATCGTGCTGGAAATATCAATAACTTCTGCATGCATGTGTAGCATAGGGTTTTTTTTCACAATAATTCCCAGTTGGCCATGTCTCTGAGGAAATTTTCGAAAAATGGCAGCTAAGTTCAAACCTGAGTACAAGGCAACACTTTCACTAATATTTTCGTTGTTACTGTAGAACAGACAATTTTTATAACATTTTCATTATGGAAACTATTCACAATTTTACATTGAACGTTGCAATAAAAGCTTGCGAAAAATATCCACCAATTAGTTTGATACACGAAAAGTTGAGTAGTTTTTCTTTTTCCAAGTCTTTGAGTGTGATTTCTGTTAGATATCAAATATCATGTATGACAAACGTCGCAATTTTCCATAAGTAGTCATTGATAAAATTATTCTCTGCGACAAGTTGGCCAACTGGGTTATTGGCTAAAACACACAGATACGAGTACATATAGATTTGTGCAAATTAATATTTGTAAGTTTGTAGACTTTAGAGAAAGTGTTTTCAAACTGTACACATAAGATACGTACGTATATTTACGAACACAAAACACATGCTATAGGACATCCACTTACTTCAAGATATTAATATGTGTATATGTTTGTTTTTTTGTGTGCACTTATGTATGTTTATGGTTAACCCTGTTTAAACTATTTAAACAGTAATTTACATTTGTTAATTAGAAAATAATAACTGATTTGAACTGTAGTATAATAGTGCATTTGCACGTCATATATTTCTGATAAGGAATATTTGTTTTCAGAAAATGTCTCCACAAGAATTTTTGTTTTCATAAATTGAGTATAAAACTTATTTTTTTTTTCAATATATTTGACATGTTTTTATTTTGGGCAGTAGTCATAAAAGCATCTCCTGAGGCCATGAAAGTAAATCACACAACAAGGTGGTTGAAAGCAAAGACTTGTATATAGTCGGCCTGCTAAATACAGTTTTTATAACATATTGTCGGCTTTTAGAGTATAAATCTGCTAAATCCACTTTTTATAAAATATGACATTTTAATGCCGTTCGAAAGAGAAAAAGAAGCCGCATCGACTGTCTTAAATATTTGTCTCAATTTGAAACTGGTTGATTTCACGAGAAGTGAGCCTTAGCACAACAAAATAAATGTATTTAAAAATAAAATAATTTTTCATGAACTTGTACCTAATACATTAAATTTTAATATTCTAATATAAATTTTCTAAAAAAATATTTTTAATGTATTTTTTTATATCAACTCCGTCAAATTATCTATCTCGATATTGCTACCCAGTGAAAGTAAAATACCAACCACCATGCCCCATGTCAGCTGTGCACAAGCTTTTGACATTTGAACGTTTCGAAGAGGTGCTTCGGTTTATTTTCCTTCATCCCATCAAAGGAAATAGCAATAAAATAAATGTAATTTAAAAAAAATTTTTATATTTTTATGTTGTGTTTTCGAATGCCCCATCCGTAGCGAAAAACAAGTAAAAATTTATTTTACTAAACAATGTCGCAAGCAACTTGTTTGAAATTTTAAAACTAAAAACAAAAGTCAAAACTTAAATATTTTGCGTATCAATTTTTTTTCATTTAAATTTTTTTTAATAATATATTTGCTTTTTAAAATTGTCCCAGCCGTGATAAAACATTTTTTAATGCCAAATTTATCAAAGAAATCATTTGTTTGTGTAAAAATGACTACGCAAATTTGAATTTATTGAAAATATTCCCAGATGGCACTACATCTCAGTTTAAACATAAGTACACGCTCTCCAATATTTGCTTAATGCAAAGGGATATCGACATAACTGCGGAATAGTTTTTTTTCGCAGCTATCGACGGCAAGGGTGCCGTGGATAGTATAGCTGCTGTAGTAAAAAAATCTGTGAGATATTTGACCATGCAACGTATATGCTGTATAAATACTGAAAAAGATTTCGTTTCAGATTCCAAGAATTGTGTAAAAAATATAAATATTTTGTATTTATCGGAGGAAAAGATCAAGGAAAACTTTGAGCTACTTAATAAAAGGTGATAATAAAGGTAATTGTTTCTTATTTGAACACTTATGCTAAAAGGCTGCAATACAAAAACCAAATACCTAAAAAATAAATATTAGTTAGCAAAAAAAACAGTAAAGATGTTTGTTTTTTAAATTTTTATAAATTTTCAAACGTTTGAACTTTACTCCTGTCTTTGGATAAAGTTTTCAAAATATATTTGAAGTTACTACATCCGTTTCTAGTCAAATTGATATTACGAAATCGCACGCATTGCACCCGTGACGAAAAAATGTCACAACCGTGACGCTACAAAAATTCAATTTTTGTGCAAAATATAAATTTGTTCTATTCTTAACTTTTAGTGAAGGACAACTTGATACCTCTGCTGCAGTCATAGATTTGCTACATATTGATAAACTCTTTGTTTTGAGTATGTTTCCTAGGCAATCGAAGCGCGTGTACTAAATTTTGCATTAGCAAATATAAAATAATCTGATTCCGTGTGGTATCTTTGAAAGACAAGTCTGAACTTTTTATTTTACAATAAAGTTATGTAAAAGATAGTGGGAAATTTTCTAATTTCTTAAAACTAAGCACTTAAACTACTTCCAAATGTCCCTCCCAACCGTGACGATGAAATCAGCCAACTCTATGAGTCGAAAAAACCTAATGTCACTTAACGTTGAATTCTATTTTCTACAGATCAGTCCGCAACATAACATAACGAAAAAGGAAAAACTATCGACCCATACAGATTTTCAACTAAACAGAAACAAAACAGCTGATTCAGAACAGAACAGCACGTACAAACTAATTCTGCCTTAACACTCTAAACCGTCACGACGATATGTTCATAGCTTGAGATCTTCTTAATAACAAATAATTTCTTCTTGATAATACTTGATTAAGAGCAAATTATATAGCAAAATACGGAACGAAATATAATATATTTACCCACTAAAATATGAACAGACTAGTCATAAATTGGTAATAGAAAGGGAAGTGCCTTCCGTGATATGATTCGAAGCATTTACAGTTTTTAGTTTATTCAATCATAATAAAGTTGGAATGTTGCTCCAGATTCGTACGGACAACAAAGCAATTCGCAAAGACTTAAGTTAAAGCTAAACAAATTTTTTTCATCATATAAACTGAGACCTTGTTTCGTTGTATTTATGGCAAACCATCCAGGCACCTTATTTTTAAATTGTACAGATTTCAAGTTCGTGCCACTTTAGCGCAATTTTTTTTTAAACAAATGCCTTCAATTAAAACTCACTGTGTATCAGCTGTTGTATAGCATTTTTTTTTAATTTTCTCCATGACCTTTTATTACTATACTTATTATATATATTACTTCTGTTTCTGTAGCATGCAATAGAATCAGAAACAAGCAATTTGTTTTGCTAAATTAAAGGAAACTGAATTCAGTCAAGCATTTAAGGCTAAAGTGAATATTTTTTTACTATTTGCTTCAGAAATTGTTTTTTTTATATTTCTTAACACGTAATTTATTGTACTCATTCATATTTCTGTTCTTTCCTTTTTTTAAACAGTTTATGAGAATAGCAATCTTTTCATATTTCATACTAAAATAAAAGATTTAACAAAAATATGCAACCTTCAAAACCAGACACAATCACTCACTCATTTATGCACTCACTCGTGCGTGGCAGTTACTTGCTCATAGTTTCTACAAATTTATTTAGTTGGTAGTTGCAACAGCCACACTTCTGCCAGTGGTAATAAGCAATTAAACGTATACGTTTCGAATAAAAAAAATGGATATATGTAAATAAATTTTATTTATTATAAACCACCATTTACCCTGCCATCATCATTGCTTTGCCACAACAGAAATACGTGTATAAGAACAAAAGAAAGTAATAAAAGAAAGTAGAAATTATCACTAGATAAATCTTTACTAAATACCTCTAACCGCAACGAATTTTTTACTATCAAAAACAAGTAGGCAAGCTGGAAATTTTTTTAAATTTAAGTGTGCATGCCCTCACTCGTAGGACAAATTATAATGATGTAGTCAGCGTTTAAAAACTTCCCATTTGTGAATTTTCGTTTGCTTCTGCTCATATCAGTCTTTGGATATGGATATTCTTTAAGTTGTACCATGAAAATGGTAAAATTGTACCAAACTAACATCAATTGTACCAAAATGTAGCCATCTTCTAACTAAGCATACACAATAAGAATTCATAACAATTTTTCATTAATTGAAAACAAAAACATAAAGACATTAACTAAAAGTAGGTACACTTTGCAAAGTGTTTTCGCAACACGTTTATATTACATGCTGCATACTTAGACTTAACCTACAATGCGACCTATACACATAAAATCACTTTTATATTTTCGAAACTTCGAATACAATTTCGAACGCGAACTACACACTGTGCGACAGACAATGCAACCTGCCTAATTGCATAAACACGTTGCTAAGTCTGTACCTAATGGTAATAATACACCAATGACAAATTTAGTACATTTAAGGAATCTCCGCAGTTTCACTCCGTATTTCTTTTCAAACGATTGCATATGTCAATTTTCACTTTTGAACAGTGAAACTCATATTATTCTCCTTGAAAAGCAAGAAAATCAAAAAAATTTGAACTATTCCATTTTCAAATCATCGGATGCTGGACAGCGATGCCAGTGTACTAGTGCTTTTGGCACTATTTTTAGTGCTTTTTGAAGACTCAAAATGCCAAATTTTGAGAGAAAAATCACTAAGTAGCAAGGTTGGCAACCGAAACAAATAACGGTATCGGTATTGATACCGGTACAACTATTTTTTTAATTTCGGCATCGGTAACGGTATCGGTATTTTTTTTATTTCGGTATCGGTATTACCGGTACATACCGTTATTGAGTTTATAATACCGGTATACCGATATGACTGCTAAATTATTAGTTCAGACAGTGGATATAGAAAAAAATCTCTTTTTTTTTATTAAATTACTTCGAAAAGGGAGTATTTTTACATTAACATATAAAAACATTTAAACTTATATGTTTCTATATACGTTTCTATACTATTATTAAAAAATAATTTATTAAAAAAGTAAAATAAGGAAACTGCAGTTGAAACTTTGCATATACATATGTATAAAGTATACATTTTGGTTAATTAATCAAAATAATAAAAATAAATACATACAGTGTATGTACATTATACACGAAGTACATGTAGAATTGCATGCACTTAGTGATGTGCGAATATTCGTATTCGTATATTCGTCTTTTTTCGATATTCGTATTCGTACTCGCCAAATTCAGACGAAACGGATATTTGAATATTTGATATCAAGTAATAAACAATATTCTTGTAGCCAACTTAAAAACAAACAAAACAAATTTCTCGTACAATTAACATTAAGGGCAATTATTACAACTCAAATATATTTATAAGTAGGATTTTGTCGGACGTATAAAACGCTACTTTAGGCTATTCATTATTATAAATTTAATTTAACTTAACAAGAAGGATACATTGCCTTTAACTTAGCGCTCACTTTAGGTTAAGTTAAAATTTTACTGATGGACAACAACGTCCGATAAAATCCTACATTTAACTAATTTTAAGTTGTAACAATGGCAATCTTTAACTTCAGATATAAAAGTTTCGAAAATTGTTCTCCATTATCTCTTTCAACCCATTAAACCTATATTTGAATTAGACCTATTTTTGGTTATAAATATACATATTCCAAATCTCTAAACAAAAAATGTATTACGCCACTTAAAAACAAGATTTGTTTTTAAATATGTATATCCAAAAATCTAATCAGCGTCCGGCGAAAATTATGAAGAATACTGCAAAAATACTGAAAAGTCCCATTTTTAATTTAATTTTCTTGGAAATTGCCGCGAACTCAAAAGCAAACTGCATATTGATTGCATAATTTTCTACCTAAGAAAGACTTTTCAGACGAAAATATTGATTGGCGAAATGCTTTTATAATAGCGCGATAATTAACACACTTGTTTCTTAAAAAACGGCGAAAATCGACTTTGTTTAAAATTTTAGTTTAAATTGAGTATAATTTTTGACTTAATTGTGATTTTGATACCAAATTTTTTTTTTAGTCCCAGCTAAAAATATATGTATGGAGCATATATGATATCCCATATATGGTTCGGATCCGAAAAATGAGGGTATATGGGTATATATGATTATATATATTCATACATTTCATACATGTATGTGTAAATTCCCTCCACAGTATGCAAAGTTCATATTCATACACTCTTGATTCACAAAAGCACACTGCTGTGCAATAAATTAAATTAATAAAATTAAATTTTAATTTGAAATTTATTTGCTGGTGGTTTAGCTTGGTCTATATACGTATTTCATTGGCGCTTGAACCAAATCATCAGTAGACTTCAACCAGCAATTTTGAACAGTCACAAACCTCTTACTTTATGCACAGACTTTCAAAAACTATAAAAGAATTCATAGAATAATAATATTATTAATAAAATTAATTTTTTTTAGACTTGAGAGAGATGTTGTATTTAAAGAAACATTTGTTTGAAAAAATAATTCAAAACGAACTAAAAGTCATTTCATTCATCAAAAGGTGAATCAATTATTTATAAAACACATAAATCATATTCGTACATGACATTTAGCTTAAGAAATCAGATTAAAAATTTTTCTTTTTTAAACGTTGAGGGTACGCATATAAACTTTGCATACCGTATGTATTTTCTAATGGATTTCCAATTCAGCAGTGATAAAATTCCAAGCTTTTTTGATTGCAAAAACGATCTTATGTGAGATATCATGTATGCATACATTCTTATATGGCTCCATATATAAAATCTTATATTTATATATGGATCCACAAATGAAGATCTTCATAATTAAATTTCCATATATGAGTTCATATATTATAATACATTTCATATATTAGTCCATTATTAGTTCATATATAATAGTTTTGCCATGTATAATTCCATATATTTCCATACATGCATTCATACATATTCATATATAGTTATATACATTCATATATTAAAAATATATGGAACATATATAATTTTTTTAGCTGGGGTATTACAAATTTTGTCCCTTATTCATAATGAGTTTAATTTTTTTAATCTAACAACATTTGACTTCTCCATTAGGAGAAAAGTGGACAAAGGTTGGTAATAAAGTCAAAATTTTAATATTTTTTCTCTAATATTTCCTAAACTGTTGCGAAAACACATAAATGTAGTAGACTTTTTTTAGCTCTTGGATAAAAAAAACACTTGCAAAAAAATCCTTTTTATCTGATCAAAAACAGGAGTTTGGCATGGATTTTAATTTTTCATTAACCCAAGGTTGCCTACTTTGGTGCTTTGTGGCTCCGCTCCCTTTAAAGATATATAGTCTAAATTCCAGACTTACCCCTGTTTCCCTAAATGCCAACGATATATTCGATCGAATATTAATATTGGAAACAAAAACAAATTTCAGTTTTTTGTTTTTGATATAAATGTTCGATCGAATTTATCGTTCGCATTTAGAGAAACAGCCCCTTAAGCTCTGTGACACCTTCCTCAATGCTGTGTTAGATTTCATAACAATAGAACAGCTAATTTAGAAATTTATTTCCAATATTTTTACAAAATCCCCACTGTGTATCGGGTACTTTAGGCACCGCTAGGCATTTATGGCAGCAAACCTCATATTTTATACAGAGCACATATGTAGTATATTAATTAAAGAACCAGTTTAATGTGCAATATATTAAAAAAACACTCTTGAAAACTTTAAATCTTCGCATTAGCTTGTGTATCGGTAACAGCCAATATACTAATTTTCGCGATTTCATATACAATAACTCTCGGTTACAATGGTTTTGCTCTTTTCACAAATTTAAAACATTTATATGTCTAGAGATACGCTTCATAAGAATGTGTAAAGGAGAATAAAAACGTGTTTATAAAAGAAAGTTAATTGAAATAAATTTTTGAAATTTTATTTTTGGTGGGAATCGGTATACCGGTACATACCGGTATAGACGTAAACGGTATTCTGGATACCGGTATTTTCTAACCGAAATAGATTTCGGTATCGGTATCGATACCGGTATCTAATTATAGCGGTATTTGATTCGGTATCTGTATTTTTACTATACCGTTTGCCAACCTTGCTAAGTAGTGCCTTTAAGAAATTTGAGTATTTCTTAAAGTTACTTTAATAAAAATTGCTGTATTTATTTTTTGAGTGTTCAGCACACATTTTTCGTCTGATATATTTCACTAAAGATGTTGATACTCTGATACTCTAAACATTATTAAACGTTATTATTATTTTCACGTTAGTGCCTTTTACGCTTTTTAGATCTTAAAATTATGCTTTTTAGTGCTTCTCCTAAATTTCAAAGTGCTCTTCGAAACAAACACGTTGTCGTCACTGATGCTGACGCACATGCTATTAATTTGTATATTCTAAATTTCAAATTGAACAAGTTTAACTTACAAGGAAATTTGTCAAAACGATTCGCTGGCCATACCAAAGTCGACTATTTTAATAAAAACAAATAAAAATGTGTAATTTGAACTAAAAAAATATTTTAGTACAATTAAAGTCAAAAAAATAAAATTCTTATTATTCCCCGGGAAATAAAACTTATCTATCTTGAACAGATTTAGCTAAAAGTTAAAATTCAAGGAAGGACTTCGAATTTTCAAAGTCAGCTATTCTGTCTCCAGTTATTTTAGTTTTAACTGAAAGCTTTTAAATCACTTTTTAAAATAAGGGAGCAATGAATAGGGAAGTTGTAATATAGCATAAGGCTGAAAATGTTGATGCAGAAAGGAGAATGACAAGTTTGTGTTTTATTTCCGTTGCTTTTTAACTAAAAACTCTACTTAGTAATGAGTCAAATCATAGATGTGATCAAAATATTATTCTAGACTTGAAGGGAGAAGCAAGGAGATCGTGACTATTGCTGTTATATTTACCCTTATGAACTTTAATTTTATATCGGATAAAGAATGCAAAACTTAAACAATGGAAATCAACTCCAATGTTGAACCATAAATCTAGCAAAAATATTATTATTTGTGAATTCTCAAATAGTTCTTGAAAGTCTGTGCATAAGATAAGAGATTTGTGAC
The DNA here is from genome assembly GCA_905220375.1 of Tachina fera. NCBI lineage: Eukaryota > Metazoa > Arthropoda > Insecta > Diptera > Tachinidae > Tachina > Tachina fera. Next base: position 64,404,696 of record LR999964.1, read on the forward strand.
TATTCAAAATGTGTGGTTGAGGTCTACTTAATGTTTGCAACAGCAACGGACCAAGCTGAAACACCAACAAATAGATTTCAAATTGAAATATAATTATGACAATATGTCGAATAATAAATTTCTTAGTATGTTTTATAGATTTCTCATCTCAAAGGGAAATATTTTTTTTTGGGATGAACGAAGTCCTCCAATAATTTGCACAGCTTAAGGCCTCTATTATGGTTCTCAACTAACATCAGTTTAGTTGTCTTAGGGTGAACCAAACTGGGAGTTGTTATTATAAACCACAACTGGTTTTTTAGTGGAGACTGTCATCGCGTTACCTAATGTCAAGTTTGACAGAACTAACGAACTATAAAAACCCAACCACAGATCCAACTATTAAAAAGCAGTTGTATACTCAACATTTTTCTCAACCAAACTTACGCAAAAATGTAAATGACAATACCAAGACACAAATAAAAATGTCAACTGTTTATTAATTTATAAGAAAAAAAATTGAAAACCGTGATAGGGGCATACACCTGTTACGAACTCAAAGCGAACCAAAAGAAACATATTCAAAAACAACGTTTATGCAACACGGCTATACGGATTCAAAACGTGGCATGCGACACGGCTGAGTATCTACGCCATACAGATTTTTGCCAGCAAGTTTCAGTACATTTTTACAAAATTCTAGTGAAAATTACTTAATAGGAGTAAAAAATAAAAAGTTCATGTCCTCAAAAATAGTTCATAAAAATACACAAAAAATTTCTCACATTTCAGGAAATGTTTACTGACTTAAAGGAAATATTTACTAAGAGTAGTAAAATGGTTATAAAATGAAGGAAATTTTATATTAAGGACTAGTCCATTTCGTCTTAAAACAAAAAATTAACTTAGGAAATGAATTACTCCTGATTAGTTCATAAAATTTGACTTACTTAAAAGATGTAAAAAGGCATACTAAATTTTAGGAAAATATTTAAGAGTTTTAAGTATTTTTTCTTTGAATTGTAGAATTTATTAATAATTTGCATTGAGCAAAAAACCTAAGTAAATTTTTCATATTTTCGAGGAACATTTAAACTCGAAATTTATTTTTTTGTAAATATAATAAAACTTTAAAACTAAATAATTTAAATGCTTATTTAGGCTGTCTTGTTAGGCAATTGGTTAGAGGGCTTGCCTATCTCACGGAATTTAAGGTGAATTATAATTTTTTTTATTTTTATATAATAATTAGTACTTTGCATACTTTTAATTTAATCATATTGATATAATATAAAAATAAAATAAAAATTCATAACAATATTATTTTAGTAAGAGCAAAAAACCATGTAGAAGCTTATTTTAGTCACACAAAACCTTGTAACTCCTCCATAGTGTTAGAAAATACTCACCAGAATTTAAAAAAAATTAATTTTCTTAAAGAAATTTATGAATTATTTTTAGTCTAAAATTTAAAAGTTATTTGCTTAAATTTACATGAAAACACTGTTTCGGGCTTAAGTTCGTATAAAAAGAAACGAATTGTTAAAGAAGGCAACTATTTACCCTTTTTCCTAGATGAAAATATTATCATAGAACACAAAAAAGGGAATTTTTAATAATATCGCTTCCAATTCAATGACCAGGCATAGAAAAAGAGAACTTCTTGCAATGCCAACCCTATGTAAAAATCATTAGATCGGATCGAAATTTGAAGTCTACATCTATACTTCATAAATAAATATGTGTGGATGTATATATGCTGGTAAACATTAATTAAATTGACGATAAGGCATAGTACGATAGACTTATTGAGGTTTTTTCGGAGATTTTGGAAGTTATGTTTTAGATTTCTACTGCACTTTTTTCCAATACAGGCTGTACAGCTTAACAGCCTGTTTTTATAAAATGAATAAGTACACTGTACAACAGCCAAAATAGCCTTTAGATAAAAGTATGCGGACTATATGGATTTCGATGCGTTAAATTCAAATCTGCTTTCAGTTTTTCTCTATCACGTAGAGATTTTTTTTTATGGGCGTGGCTAATTTTGCCCCCTAAATTAGTCGGCCATACTAATATATTTTACTATAACTCGAAACCCGCTATTTCGATTTTAATAAATAATAAACCAAAAGACGCGCCACAAAATTTTGTTTAAAAAAATTAATAATCATTTTTTACCTATCTTTTATGGTTTCGGAGTTATTCAGAATTTAAAAAAGAAAAAAGTTTTTTTTATGCAAAAATCGCGTAATTTTTTTACATGAAAATTGCAATAAAAAAATCAGAAACTCAATAGTTTTATATTTTTTACATTTTTCTTAAAACCACATATCCTAGGAACAAAACAAGCTATAAAACGTGAAAGTCCAGCAATAAATCTTGATTTTATTCGCAATTTAAAGCAGGTACCTAAAAATGGAAAAATGTGTGTAATGCATTAAATGCTGATCCAATGTTTTTTTATTTCAGCTGCTAATAATTTCTCAATAACTCCGAGTATTCAGAAATTATTGGCGAAATAAATAATTTTGGTTTAATATTAATTTTTTTTAGCTCTCAAAATATAATGAAAAACTTTTAGTCGCAAATATTTTTCACTTTATGTATTATTATGTATGCTGTCAATAAACTAAGCTAGAAGCGCTAAGTATGTATATTCAGTTTTAAGAAAAAGTGCTAGCTTGAACTACAACACTTAACTATTTGAAATAAAACACCATTTTTGTAAGAAAAATATTTGTACTTTAAAAACGTTTTAAAATTAAAAAGTGTCTTGTTATTTACTAATTGACATTTTTATTCCTATTCATATCTTCAATTAAGTTTCTCGTCGAATGGACCAACAAAAATCTGCAAGCATTACTTCTAATGATTTTCCATTGTAACGCTTTTCTATATATATCATGTCTTGATGAAACCTTTCACCATGTTCATCTGATACGGCACCAAGATTTTCGGGGAAAAAATCCAAGTGCGAGTTTAAAAAATGAATTTTAAGCGACATATGGCATTTTAGAGCCTCATAGGCAGAAAGCAGTTCTTGAATGATTTCATGGTAGTTTCACTTTTTTTATTTCCCAAAAAATTGTTACACACATTCACAAAAGCCGTCCATGCTCTTTCTTCCACGCCGTTCAACTTCGTCTTAAAGACTGCGTCCTTCATAAGCTCTCGTATTTGTGGACCAACGAAAATTCCTTCTTTTATTTTTGCATCACTGATTCGAGGAAATTTGCTCTTAAGATATAGAAAGCCATCACCATCCTTGTTCATTGCTTTAACAAAGTTTTTTATTAGGCCTAGCTTTATATGAAGAGGTGGTAAGATAATTTTTTCCTTCTGAAGTAGAGGTTCTTCTGAAACATTTTTTTCTCCTGGAATAAAATTTACTCTCTTTGGCCAACTTTTAACTTTATAGTGATTTTCTTTTGAGCGACTATCCTATTCACATAAAAAGCAACAGAATTTGGTATATCCACATTGCAATCCATTTAACATTGCTACAACTTTCAAATCAACACAAATGCTCCATGAGTACTGTGTGTATTTAATTTTGTTAAGTAACACTTTCATATTATAATAGTTTTCTTTCATGTTTCTTGAATACGCTAGTGGGACTGATGGATATTTGTTGCCATTGTGAAGCAAAACTACTTTCAAACTCGTCTTTGATGAATCAATAAAAAGTCGCCATTCTTCAGATTTATCACTGAACGAAAGTTCTCGCAGAAGACCATCAGCATTATTACAAAATATTAAATCCCTGTCTTTGCTGAAGTATTTCAAATATTCTTCTTCTCTGTTTCGAAAGTATGTGACTTTCACGTCTTTATCTACCAGATTCCATTGCTTCAATCTGGATGCAAGAAGTTCTGCCTTTGTTTTTGAAAGTCCTAAATCACGAACTAAGTCATTCAGGTCGCACTGCTTCGGAAAATAACGTTTGCTCGTTGGACTTGTAAATGTTGAACTTGCAGAAGCAGCCATCGTGGCGTAACTGGATTCAGTACTTGCAGACTTAACATCTTCTTCCTCATATGTAGGGGACATTGGAAGTAAATCATTACTTCGTAGAGGAACTGGTCGTTTGGCGGATGAAATATTGGGATATATGACTTTATTTTTGTTCTTTCTGGAAAACCCACGTGTTGTAGTCATACAAAAGTAGCAATCATTTGTATGGTTTTTTGGTTCGTTCCAAATCATTGGTGTCGAAAATGGCATAGACTTGCGATTTCCTTTGATCAAACCTCTTAAAGCCCTTGAACAGCTATTACAACATATTTTTGGTAGCCAATATTTATCTCTTTCATCGATAGGAAACCCAAAGCATAGCTTATAGGCGTTCTTAACCTGGGAAGTTATTGTCTGGCGTTGCGATTTTAAAGTTAAATCACCACATACATAACAGAATGAATCAGCAGAATTTTTACAAAGCCTTGGCATTTTGAAACCTGCAACAATTTGATACAAAACTATTACTTCGCATCATAAATACAACATTTTGAATTAGTAATAATAATACTTACCAAAAAATAGATGAAGAAATTATCACTTTTTAAATTCAGCTTATGCTAAAATTTTTAGCTATTTTTTTTTTTAATTTTGTTGCGGTTGAAAATTTACTTTTCGGTTTCACAAACAGTTATTGTATGGCAACTGATGAGTGAACATACTTATGTATACCCAAAATTCTTTATTTTATATTTTCTTTTAGTTCTGTTACCTGCCCGCAATGCCCTTTCAGTAGCATTACCAGATGTAAATGTGACTGCATTTAATGCATTACACACATTTTTCCATTTTTAGGTACCTGCTTTAAATTGCGAATAAAATCAAGATTTATTGCTGGATTTTCACGTTTTATAGCTTGTTTTGTTCCTAGGATATGTGGTTTTAAGAAAAATGTAAAAAATATAAAACTATTGAGTTTCTGATTTTTTTATTGCAATTTTCATGTAAAAAAATTACGCGATTTTTGCATAAAAAAAACTTTTTTCTTTTTTAAATTCTGAATAACTCCGAAACAACAAAAGATAGGTAAAAAATGATTATGAATTTTTTTAAACAAAATTTTGTGGCGCGTCTTTTGGTTTATTATTTATTAAAATCGAAATAGCGGGTTTCGAGTTATAGTAAAATATATTAGTATGGCCGACTAATTTAGGGGGCAAAATTAGCCACGCCCATAAAAAAAATCTCTACGTGATAGAGAAAAACTGAAAGCAGATTTGAATTTAACGCATCGAAATCCATATAGTCCGCGTAATTTTATCTAAAGGACAGCCAAAAAATGTTATTTTGTTGTACAGTGGTATTTGCGTTCATTAAAATAACGAAAGAAACCATGTTTAAGTTTTTGTAGCATTGATTAATTTTCATGTGAGTGAAAACAACAGAGCTTTCAGTTTTCCTGCACTCATAACATTCTGTATGTAAAATTAATTAAAATTATTGTCTAAAACATTAATTGTCTAAAAATGTTAAAATATTAAAATGTTAACTAACTTAAAACCATAAAAAACTATTTATTTTTATTTTCTACTTTAAGCTACAAAAAAGTCAAATCAACGCATAAAAGTGAATGACTTTTTTCTGTAATTGGATTAACTTAACTTTTAGAACAACAACTCTCGCCTTGCGTACCAATAAAAGATGTTTCTCTGGTTTCTGCTAATTTTATTGTAAAATTATCCACTCCTAATTCAACATAAAATATGACTTTTGTTTTGTTTTTCATAATTTGACTGTAAAAAAATTGCAAAAATGTTTGGCATTGAGTCAAAATAATGTCAAGGGTATAAAAAAAATGAGTTCTTATGATCAACGGAAAATCTTTGTTAATGTGTTTTTAGTTTTTAAACGAGTGCAATAATCAAATAAAATAAAATTGCTTATTAAAAAACCTTAAAATGAATTTAATATGAGTTTTATTTAAAATTTTTCATTATATTTTTTTAAGATTTCAAATACATTTTTTTTTTTATTCCATTACTGTAATAATTTTGTGAGTGTTTATTTTTGGTTATACAGGGTGTTTTTTTAGAGGTGTAGAACTTCGAATTGAAATAAAAAACAAGAAAATCATTTTAATGTCCATCAATTTGGCTTTATTGGAAGGATAATTTTATGCCATTATGTTTAAATATGATTTCGGGCATGTGGCCGCCGCGGCTGGCTCGAATAAAGCCAATTCTACAGGTCCAATTTTCAACCACTTTTTCGAGCATATGGGGCCGTATGTTGGCAATAACGCCACGAATGTTGGCTTCCAAGTTTCCTAACGTTTCTGGTTTGTTGGCGTAGACGAGCGACTTCACATATCCCCAAAGAAAATAATCCAATGGTGTCAAATCACACGATCTTGGTGGCCAATTGACAGGTCCATTCCGCGAAATTATGCGCTCATCGAATGTTTCCTTGCGCTGTGTGGCATGTAGCGCCGTCTTGTTGGAACCACAACTCATCCACATTCATGCCATCCAATTCGAGAACAAAATAGTCGGTTATCATGGCTCTATACCGGTCTCCATTAACGGTAACTGACTCTCCAGCATTATTTCGGAAGAAGTATGGCCCAATGACTCCACCAGCCCATATAGCACACCAAACAGTCAGTTTTTGTGGATGTAATGCGTCTCAAGGGTCTCATATGGATTCTCTTCACTCCAAATGCGGCAATTTTGCTTGTTGACGTAGCCATTCAACCAAATATGAGCCTCATCACTGAACAAAATTTTGCGATGAAAATCAGCATCGAGATCAATCTCATTTTCGGCCCATACACCAAAATCACGACGCATTGCATGGTCTCGCGGCTTTTATTCTTGCACAAGCTGGATCTTGTAAGGTCGCAAGCCAAGATCTTTGCGCAAAATCTTCCATAAAGTTGATGGACAAAGCTCCAATTGCTGTGCACGGTGGCGAATCGATTCATTCGGGTCCTCTTCAACACTTTGCTCTACAGCGGCAATTGTTTCTTCGGTGCGCACTGTTCGATGTCTCTGCGGATGCGTATTATTACATAGAGTAAACGTAGTGCGGAAACGATCCATGGTTAACCGAATTAATTGCTCTGATGGACGATTATGTCGACCATAAAATGGACGGAGCTTGCGGTAAACTTCGCGAACTGAACCATTATTTTCGAAATAAATTTGCACGATTTGCAAGCGTTGTTATTTTGTCAACCTGTTCATGATGAAATGGCAAACCAAACTAAATATTAATCACTTGACAGCTCACAAAATGGCCGCCAGTTAAAAAAGTGATGCCAACTTAAAGTTCTATACCTCAATAAAAAACACCCATTACATAAAAAGTTTTTTTATGTCAAACCAAAATCTTTAAAATATGTTTTATAAAAAGCAAATTTAAAACGTTATTGGGTAAAGTGAATAAAAAAATAAGCATTTGAATTTTACTTAAAAATTTGTTTTAAAACCTAAAATATGTATGTGTTTTTTGTTTTTTTTTTAATTTTCAAGTAAAAAGCAAATGCTTATTTTTTATTCACTTTACCCATTGTTTATAAACGAAACATACCAACGAAACGGCTTATGTTTAACAAAACTCGGGTATAAATTAAGTTTATACTTCTAAAAATCTAGTGCTTACCTTTTCGCAGCTCTACACACAGTGCTCAATTGCTTAGTTTCATTTTAAACCACATAAAGTAACAGCTTGTTATATTTCTTATTTGACAAAAGAAAAGGTCTAACAATATTCATAAAATATTCAGTGAAACAAATGCGATGGGTGCCTTGATAACGAATCTAATATTTTTCTTTTCACACAAGCACAAACACATAAATATACACATGTATGTGCGTATTCATAAAGTTAAGGAGAGAATATAATATGTACTGGCTTATAATACTGCCAGGTATATACTTATAATTTTAGATTAGGAATACCTGGTATCTAAAATTTAGATACACGTCCATACACATGCACACATATGTACATATGTATGTATGTATGTATGTATGTATGTATGTATAAACTTATAATTACATCATAAATAATATATAACAAAAGCATTTCAATTGTTTTTGTGCACACAACTACCGAAAAATGTATGCAAACAAAAAGTAAATTCTGTTTTGATCCTTTTTTTTTCTATAGATAAATAAAGAAACAGTATGTGGCCGATGTAACAACTTTTTCTTAAGTTGAAAGTCAAGAAGTAAATACATCTATACTTTTTTACTTATTTGCTTCTAGGGTTATAAATAAAGGCAGTTCATAGTTTTAACCCTTTTAAAAAAAAGTTGGTTACACTCAGTTAATTGGCCAGTTGCCGTTTCCATTATTAGAAAACATATTTCTATATAGTTTATCTGTGTTCTTTATACAAAAGTACACTTAAACTTACTTGTTCATAAATTTAGATATTTAATGGATTTAGTTTTTCCAAAACTTTAATTCCGTCAATAACAATTTACATTAAATTTGAATTTTCATTTAACTACAAGCAAAAATAGAAATGTTGTAGATTAAATGTAGAAAGCAAGGAGAGCTTATTTAAAATCCTTTAATCATAAAATAACATAAAAAAAGAGAACACATATGCATAAATTTATATTTATGTATTAAATACTTGTATGCTGTTTTTATTTTTAACTTATTGTACAACTTCCAAGTATGATAAATATGGATATAATACAAAGAAAACACTTACATATATCAGTAACATTGAATAATCCCCTATTTGTGCTTAACTTCATAAAACATAAATAAAAGCGATTAAAAGTAGAAATTTTGTTTGAAAAACAATGCAATTAGGAATTATTTTATAATATGCTAAAAACAAACTGAAACTTTGAATTCTTCTTGAATATAAAATTCATGCATTTTAAAAAGAAAAAAAAAATTATATAAATATATGCAGTTGCAATGTTCTATATAATATTTAAATAATAACTTTAAAGTTACATATTTAATATTAGAATAAATGCAGACTATTTAAATACACAAAAGGAAACAATTTCTTTAGTTTTAACATTTGCAGTGACTAAAACCGAAATAATGAGGAAAATTCTTTTTTTTTGTTTTGCTTTTGTTCATGTACCCATAAAAAATATATGGAATACGTGTTTAAACTAGGGAAGGCCAACGAAGTACTCGATGTATTGTGTCGAAACATCGATGTAATCCGATGTTTTTTTTTGCTCCGAAGCAATCGGAAAACATCGATGTTTTCTTTCGATGCGTCAAAATGACAAATTGAATACATTACGTGTAGATTGATATGTGTATAAGGGTGTATAGTATGTATACTGTATACATATGTATATATATATATATGTTGGCATTATTGAAGTTTGTACATGTAAACACGGTAAATGTTATGTGAACAACTGGCAACACTATTATAAGCGGCGAATACGCGTAATACCATTTTCACACGGACAGCAATTATAGAGGTTCGCTCTCTCATTCACGGTTCGCACTCGAACCCACAGACAGTGTTGCCAGAATTTTTACAGCTAAAATCTGACAAACTTAACAAATTTTCACGAAAAAAACTTCATAATCTGCATTTTATTTTTAAAATCTTCAAAAAATCTTCAAAGCTATTTTGAAAACAACTTTTTTATATATTGTTAAAAAAAAAAATTACAAAAATATGGACTTGCAAGTGTCATATAAATATTTTTTCATTAAACCATATTCATAAAATTTAAACTCGGCTTAAAATTTATTTTATTTAAATTTTTTAGAAAAAAATTTTCAACATAACTATCAATCACATTTTATTTTTTTTTATGAATATAAGCCTTTAATATTTAAAGAATGTGTATGAAACTCAGCAGCAGACTTCAACCAACAAATTTTTTAAATAAGGCAAAAGACCTCAATATGTTATTAAAAATAACGTACACAAAAATAATAGGTAATATTCACAAAAATTATTTTGGGTTACAAAATGCTTAACAAACAAATCTCCATACAGAGTTTGTTTTGTAAACCTTTTGTAAACCAAAACTATTTTTAATGAATACGGCAGTATAAGTTTAAAAGATTCAAGCAAAAATCTTCACATGCTGACATCTTTGATTTTGAATCCACTAATATTTTCTCATTACCTTTTCACAATTAACTGCCACAGTGGTTTAAATCTAATAATTAGTTTGGCGGCTTTTCCACACGATAAAGTTCACTTTGCAAAGTCTTGAGTTTGTTGAGGTAAAAATAGTATAGAATAAAATCTCTTTTCTCTTCTCTCCTACAAACTCAAGACTTTGCAAAGTTAACTTTGCGTGGAAAAACCGCCTTTCTTTTGGAGAAACGAAATGCATATAACCAACAAACAAATACAAATTCTTTATAGTTATGTACAAATGATATAAAATGAATCAGAAAAGAAATCGGATATATAAAAAATTATACAAAGAGTCATTTAATTTGTTGCATAAATACATATCCAAAGGACTTCGAAGCTTTGTTTTATTCAAGTTCACTGGACTGAAAATACTTTCTACATTTGCAAATGAATGTGATAATGACATTACATTTTAATTTAACTTAGGGCTGTAAAATCATAATCAGAATTAGCTCATTTTATATCAGATTCTATTCTATTCCAGAAGCTTGTCAAAGTTACTTCTTTTTCTTTAATAATGTCTTCTAAATTCAAAAATTTTAACTCTCTGAACTATGAGTCGCTCACACATAAAAGAAACAAAAAGTAGGAAAAATGCGCTATAATTGGAGTTAAAAAATCTGCGTTTTTAGGCCAAAAATTTTGAAATCTGGATTTCGTCTTTTTGTAGGGTAAAAATCTGCAAAATCCAGATAGAACCGTGCCCACAGAATGTGAACCAGAATTCTCACTTCTGAGTTAAAAGCGAAATAGTGATAACAGCTGTTTACTTGAATTATTTAAGTGAGAGAAAAAAATTTTTTCTACATGTATAAAAAGCAATAGGTATATACTGCATTTGAAAACATATGTTCATAAAAAACTAGAAAATAAAATTCACAAAAATGACTGAAAAGTGAAAAATTTTGAGTAAAAATTAAATATTTGTAAACAATAGATGTGTTTTTTAACATATTAAAGTGTGTAATTGAAAGTCAGTGGTATTCCTCAACTACTGACTGTAAATTGTGTCCCAAATAATGTGAGATATTTAAGTATTTACAAAGTGTTTGCAAACAAATCTTTAAGAGCATTGTGATACCTTCCCGGCATTTGGAACATTTGTACATATCTAAGTACAAAGTTACTACCTAAGATGAAGATTCGTCTAAAGAAAGCGTTTTTGTACACTTCGGAAGGTGAAACAATGGTTCAAGTTGTGCAAGTTGTTGAAGGTTGTTGGAACACCACATGAAAGTCGGAATTACCTCGACGAAAATAGGGGCCGGCTAACTTTTTTTTGATCTGCAAGTGCCTACACAAGTGAGTATAACACCACGATGGGCTCGTGATATAACTGGCCAGCAAACTTTCACAGCATATTATGCTTCTTTAGCCGGCCGGCCTGCTGCTTTTGAGCACGCCTAAAATGGGACCCGGCAAAACTTTTTGGATCCGTAAGTGCATACAAAAATGCAAAATACTCTACGCTGGACTGCAAAATCTTCCAGCACCTTATATTGCTTTGGCCAGACCACCTTTAACAGGGGGTGCTGCTCAACAGCGTGCTACCAAATAAAAATGTACGAAAACATTCATAAGTTCATAAAAACGGTAAGTTTTATTTGAACAATATTTCAGTATTTGAAATATTAATTGTTCTCACCGTTTGTTTATTCCAGAAAATCGTTACACCTCTTTTTTTGTAAATGCAACGAGGTCAGAATCAACAGATCTGACATATTGTAAGGTTTCAAGGTATTTGTACCAATTTATGGGGGGCTTTATATGCTATCCTACCCGTGTTTGCCGGCGCTGATTAACGCCACTGGCAGAAGTTAAAAATAAAATAGCAGATGTATGCTAATAAATAGATTTTAGGAGCAGTTGAATGCTCGAAGGAGTAAATAAAACTTAGCCGATTTAAGGCTTGACTAAAGATTAATTTTATTTTCAAAAATTGATTTCTTATATACTAACATAACGGTATTAATACTAATTCTATTCCTTAAAACTAAACAATAACAAATAATTAACAAATATTCCTTAACTACAAAACTACAAAATTAACTTAATATAATTTACTGTAGTGAACATTAATTATTATTATTTATTCTTCCAGTATCTTATTAAGTAGTATATTAAGACTTGGTAGATACTCTACACCCTAACCCTCTAGAAAAAAATTCACATTTTTTTTTGTTTTTTTTTTTTTTAATTTATATATATGTATTTATTAAAAAAATCTTTTCAAGTTGTTGTTGTGGTATTCTTTAACTGTGTTCCTTAAATCTAGGATAGAGTTTACTCCTTTGGTGTTTATTATTTTATAAGGACCATGGTATGGAGGTTGATTTTTTTTTCTATTGAAATTTTTAACTAGAACCATGTCGCCTATATTCAGATTTAATGGATTTATGTTTTTATTTTGTTCTACTCGTTTTAACTTTGCTAGTTCTATTAGTTCTTTTGCCTTTCTTAAAGAAAACTGTAATCTTGCTTTTAATTCGTTAGTATATTTATCTATATTGTAGACGGTTTTATCATCTAACCATCTATCATTTGGTAAGTTTGGCAATTTTCCAAATATTAAATCGTATGGAGTGTAGTTGGTATCTATATGAGGTGTTGTGTTGTACGCAAAACAGAAATAAGGGATCCAATAGTCCCATTCATCTTGTTTGCAGAAGTTCAAGAGAAATTCATTAAGTACCCTATGATTCCTTTCTATAGCACCCATAGTTTCATGGTGGTATGGTGTGCTAAAGACCTGTTTTATTTCTAAAAGTTTGCATACTTCGGACATTAACTCGTTTACAAATTCGGTACCGTTGTTTGATTTGAGGATTTTGAAATGACCGTATTTTAAAATTAAGTTTTCCACTAGAGCTTTTGCAACTGTTTTAGCTTCCTTTGTCTCAATAGGGCATGCTATGATGTACTTCGTTAAGTCACACTGCATGGTTAATATATATCTATATTTATTTGAATATCGAAGTGGTCCTACTGTGTCTATTGACACGACTTCAAAACTTGTATTTGGTGTAATTGTTATTGTTAGTTTTTCTTTCGTATGTCTTGTTTGTTTGTTAGTTTTGCATTCTTTGCAATTCAGTATGTATTTTTTTATAATTTTACTCATATTCTTCCATATATATCTTTGTTTGAGTTTTAATGTTGTTTTTCTGACACCTAGATGTCCTCCTAAAATTGAGTTGTGGTACTCAGCGATAATCATGTTCTGTAAATTTTTGTCGATTATTCTTTCTGGTTCTCTATAAATTAAGATTTTTAAGTTTTCTCTATTCTTTCTTTTTAATGTATTGAACATATCTTTAAATTCTTTATTATTAACTATTTCAAATATGTTGTCGTTGTCTTTTAATGTGAGTTCTTCAATTCCTAAGGATAGCGTTTTTGATAGCAGCTTCTCCAAAGACATCTGTGTGCTTATTGGATTATCACCACTTCTAACAACTATCTCTATATCATTTACTATAACTTGCGGTATTTTTAGTTTACTTTCAATTTCGAATCTGAGTTTCTTCATATTTTTTACATCCGAGATTGACGTGCACTCCCATATGAAAAGTTGATCAGTCTTTTTATTAGAAGTGTTGTCCTCGTGTTTGTTTTCATTCTGTATATCTAAGTTCTTTCTCATATTTCGTGTTATTGCTAATATTTCCTTTGGTTTTGCTCTTCTTCTGTGGGAATTAATGCTTTTGCATTGCATCCATTTTTGGCTACGTTATGGCATGCATTTTTATGGTGCATGCATTTTTATGGTGTAGTATTAAAAGCAGTTGATCTTAATCAAGCTGCTCAGGAGGTACTGATACAATCGATACGTTCAGCGCCTACGCTTGGGGTTCTTATGTAGATCTGATCATTTTATGGGCATTACATGCTTTCAAAGAGCCTGAATGCTAAATCCCAAATATCTGGCGGCTTGGATTTTAATGGGTCATGAATTTATATAGATGAAAAACTAAACATAAAAATGTATAGAAAAGCTGTAGGTAAGGTTTTAAATGTTTATTCAATTCATATTAATTCTTTTTTTAAATAAAAAATATATACATACATATGCACGCATATAATTTTTTAATACACGTAAGAAAAATTATATAGATTTGAAAATGTGGTGAGGGTGTATAAAATGAAAAATTTAAATTTAAATTGGCCGGAACGGCGACGAGTTGAGACATATGGATTATTTGCAACGCTTCCACATGTTTACAGTTCGAATATTTCGATTAGCAACTTTTCCTGGACGGTCGGCAATTGAATTAAGTTCCTCAAAACGGTGAACTAAAGTTGTAATCATAGAAGATGTGGGCGCTGATCGTACGTTAAAAAAAACGGTGATAATTTCGCTGCGTCAAAACAACTGATCGTTGAGAAGAACAATAAAAATCGACAATTTTAATGAGTTGTTGTGGACTGTACGTATTCATTTTAAATTTCCAAGAGCTCAGTTATAATCTGCAAAAATAGTTATTTGTGTTTCACATCAGCTGGTCTTATTAGGGCCACCCTGTATATCCATAACTAATTTTAAGCATTTAGCATTAGCTAGATAGATGTAAAGTATGGTAGAAGCGAACCCACTACCTTAAATCCATTTTAAAGCAAATGTATGTACTCTGCAAAGTAAAAAAACTCGACAGTGTAATATTGTAAGTAAATTTTATATCCTTAAAATTATACAGCATTGAAATGAAACCGCTCAACCGACCCAAAAATTACTTGCCTCATTACTTCCTAAAGCCTTCTCATCCACAGTCATCATAAACTTTATCAAGAAAAAGTTTCATATTTTTATCATTTCCTTTTAATAACTTATAATAAGCTTTAAAATCTGAATTTTGTCTTTCACGCTGAAACTTAAATACATGTGTTTGTAGTTGGACTATGAGATATCATTAAAGTGTTTATATACAAAATTTCTTCTCATAGTTAAAACATGTACATATGTACAGCAAAAAATAAAACGAAGCTAAGAAATAAATGGATTTAAACAAATGAGAGGGAAAAAGCATGTGAAAAAATTAAATTACTTAATATAAGCGTTGAAGTGAAACAATTGACAATCGTCCAAATGCCAGCGCAAAAAGTAAATAATGTACTCTGGAAAAATTTTCAACATGGAGCTTAAAGCTATTCTATTTTAGCATATTTATTGATAAGTATTTTTAAACCCAATATCTTAATGCATATTTATGTAAATTACTTTCATTGTAACAAATGAATAAATAAGAATTTCATTTCGAGCAAAACAAAATACTCACTAAATCACAAATTCTTTGCACAAATTTTGTAATTCTTAAAATAAATAAAAATAAATATTGTAAATTAAAAAGAAACTAAATATTTTGCAGTGCAATTACTAAAACCAGAAACTATATCAAAGTGGATTTTTTTAATCAAAAGTAATTACTTTCATCATTTGCTTTACAATTGTAAAGATGTAAAAAAATATCTATTAAATTTATTTGCTGAAGTTGTTTTCTACTTGTTGTGTTTCACTCTCTTCCATTATTTAGTGCATTTGAGCTTTAGAAATTGTTGGTGCTAACGGAAATATTTAAGTAAAATTCATTACTTGCATTGCGCAGAAAAATAAATCATTGAAAGTATATTGAAGTAATCAATAAACCTTCACAAATAGCAGACTGTTTCATTTAATTGTATTGTGAGCTTGATATTCAATTTGATTTGTAATAAAATAGAATTGATTTGTAATAAAATAGAAGTGGATACTAAAAGTAAGATAAAGTTTTCTCGTTTTGGGTCAATTCGGAAAGCCAAGATCCAAACACTAACACTAATTTTGGTAAATTATTTAAGCTTGCTTGCAGTTGTGCAGTAGACTGGTCAATGTTTTCCAAAAATCACAATATTTAATACAAGAACCCCTTAAATAATATTTTTTTAGAAAAAAAATATTGTATAAAAATTTAAAGTCGCTATTTAAATATAATCACGTGCCACAACAGAGTATTAGCCATAAAATGTGCAAAAAGTCTTACAACTACCCCGTAGCCAGAAGGTAGAATGTACCAGTGACCAACACAAATTCTTTATTCCCAATATATTTTCAGAATATACTAACCCCTTTCTCCCCTCGTTGAGGGAGTTCCATGCAAACCAATTACCGCTATGCTATTTATGTCACAACACAGGAGCTATTGCGAGCTTTTCGTAACAAAAAAAAAAAAATTGACACTAGTTACACCTTCCGGAAAATTTGCTGACAATTTATCCAAACGTACTCGTCGTATGACTTGAGAAAATCGGAGTGTTACCAAAAGTAGGGAGTAGTGTATGATAAAAAAAGGACATATCGTGTAAAAGGTTACAAATTCTTGATTTTTTTTGTCAATTTAATTGGGAATTTGTCTAGTATTATAGTAAAAGGCACTTAAGGATTCAGGGCCTATCAAACAGTATAAGTATAATGTTCATAGTTCCCTCCAATGTAATCGCCAAGCCAGTTTTAAACCAGTCCCGCAACTATACTCATAAATTAACCTAAGTTTAACTAGGGTTTATACTTTTGAAATATAAGTGTCCCTATAGCAGTAGGTAATGTGCAAGCCTGTCATGCCGGAGGTTATCTGTTCAAACCAGTGTTTCTCGAAAAAATACCTACTCATGCTAAAAAAAATCCGATTTATCCCTACACGTTGAAGAAATTTCCCCTACAAAAATCCCTACGTATTTTTGTAATTAAAAAAGAAGAAAACCATTAGTTATAAAAAAAAATATATATGTATGTTTATTAAAGATTTGTTAAAAATAATAAATAAAAAAAACCAAGAAGAAACATACATGTGTATTTTTTAAAATTAAATTCAAACAAAAAATTTTTTTAATTAATATGAATAGTTCTTTTTAAATAAAGTTTTAAAGAATAAATTTAAGTTATCTTTCAACATTGATTGATAACTTAGAAAAATCATATACCAAGGCGAATTCAAGTACTAGGTGGTGCCAAGTTAAGAGCTGTTTATTTAGAAAGTTCGGCTTGTCCAATTTCATTTCAATAATATATCATTGCAATAAAGTACAAGGCAAATTTTGTTGTTACAGGCTTGATACCACTTTATATATTAATTCACCTTGACATACATACATATATATATATATTTATGTATATATATATATATATATATATATATATATATATATATATATATATCGGACACAATTTTTATATTCTCCAAAATGCAAGGATTTTCCGCCATGTCGCATTATTTATAAAATAAATGCAAACACAACGTTTTTTTAATATTATTTTATTTTTCGAAACTGTTCAAAAATTTTCTTTACATTAAAACCGCATGAAAATATATTTCCAGAGTTGTTTGTGGCTTAAAAAGTTGGCGGCACTACACATTAATGCGACATGGCGGAAAATCCTTGCATTTTGGAGAATATAAAAATTGTGTCCGATTTTACCTTCGCTTCTATTTTAGCATCAAAAATACCTACAAGTAGGGATTTTCCCCTACTTCTGGCAACACAGGTTCGAACCCCAAAAAATGTCTGCTTAAAAATAAATTATAACTGAATTTCTAACAATAAAAACAATTATAATTTTTCATTGTTACAGTTAAGTGTCGGAATGACATTTTTAAATAATTTACTGTATTCTACACCGAATATGTCTCTATGAGATAGTTCAGTGACAAGTTACAAAGTGCATACAAGTATCAATTAACCCCTTCTTAGGCCTTCCACATGTAAAAGTGACTGGTTCGCTTCGTAGGAAGCGTTAGAACGTGGATTGGTCCCCACCACGGGTGAACTGATCAAGTGACTAGTCTTTTGTATGTTACATTTCCTACAAGGCACTTATAAATTAATTTTTGTTTTGATTTCTTTGTACTTAAAACCATAGCACGAAAATAAACGAAACAATTTGTTTGATTTTGTTTTGTTTCGCTCATTTAAGTTAGTGAAACAAAAGAAAAGGATTGCTCAATTTGTTTTTGTATTGTACATGAGCTGCTGATCAGCTGTAAGTCGGATAACACCCGCCGCCGGCCACAGACAATACATTAATTTAATGATACGCCGCTAGAAAAAGAAATAATGGAAAATAAATTCAAACTTTTTGAAATATTTGCGGCGAAATTCTCATTATCATATAATATAATTTTATTGCATTACTATTTAACATATTAAGTTTGTTTTACATAAATAAGCAGCATAGCTATAACAAGGTGTCCTAAAACAACTCTATTTTTTTTATAAAATATTTCTCACCGGTTACCCTAGAGGTACACAATATATGAGCGACACACATTAAGTTTTTAATACCCTTTACAAAAAGTGGAAAATGGTATATATAGGTTTGTCATTCCATGTGTATATTCTGGGTCCTTAAGAATAGGGAAGACTAATAAGCGATGTCCATCTGTTCGTCCGTTCGTCTGATGTACGTGAAATCGGTTTTCCGAAGTTCCCAGAAAAGCTAGATACTTCGGTCTTGGACTGTTGTATCAGAAATGTCCCAGCTAAGATTGGTATTAAAAATCAGCAATATCGAGCAGACGATTTCAGAGCTGCAAAGCCTAAACTTTATTTTGCCAAATAAAAGTAAGTACCGGAAACTAGTTTTTCTTATTTTTTTATTAAATAAACTTATTTTATACTTCAGTACGCATAAAATTGGCATTGGGAATAAAAAAAAATTAAAAATAATTAAAATACGTTTTGCAGGGTTGGAAAACTTTAACTTTTTTCTTATACAAATGTAACCAAGTAACCAACTAAAACTAATTTAGTATTTTTCTATATAAATTAAGCATATTGAGGTATTCACAATGGTGTTTTAAGTGTCCTAAGTGTCATAATGTCTTAAAATTTTAACATAGTTCAAAAAAATTGTTGTTGTCGCTGAAACAATAAGGTCATAAAGCAGCTAAATCCAACCCATATTCACAATGTGCAAACTTTTACATAGAGCGTTTTGTGCTTTCACACCGAAGAGAGTACGACATCCCAGCAACAACACAACAAACTGCAATGCTTGCTCTTACTTTGCAAAGAAACAAGAACAAATTTAAAAGCTTTCACAGCTGTTCACCTCAAATGCAAATATCAGTATATGTGTGTTTCGACGTAGCTGTCATAAAGTAATACGACTTTCTCATTGTTTATTGTTTGTCATCAGTGCTGCCAGAAAAATTTTGCCTCTTGTCCCCAATTTAAAACGTCATGTCCCCAAAAATCCCCATTTCAAAAGAAAAATCCTAATTTTTGTCCCCAAAAATATTTTGTCAATATTGTTGTTTGTAGAGTTTGCACAGCGATTATAATCGTAATCGCGATTAATCGCTCGATTGCGACTAAAAATTATTTACATTTTCAAGCAAAGAATTTATGCCAAATTTACATACAGTTCAAATTCAACTCATAAAAAATAAAAATTAATATTTTTAATACAAAATATGTAAATGTATGTATACTCGCATGTTTTTATATTGTCATTGTCGCTTTAACAAACCATCAGCAGACTTCAACCATGGTTAGGTTAGTCTGGGAGTCCTTAGCGATACCAACAACTGAGAAGAAACCTGTAAGTATGGCGGCCTAGTTCGTGGCGCCTTTTTCGAATGACTCCCACACAGATTTAACAAACCTTAGCAGCCTACGCATTTCCACTCCCGATACAAGATCAAGACTACAAAAAGTGTGATCGCCAAGACAGTTATATCTGCTGCGGTTTAAAGCTGGACAGTGGCACAGTATATGTTCTATTGTCTCAATTACCCCGGGTTTCTTGCATTTCCTGCAGGTTTGTCCTGTTTTGACGGCATACGAAGCCGTCCAGTTATCCGCTATTTCATTTCCCTCAATCCCCACGTGTCCTCGTACCCAAAAAACATATACTTGTCTGCCAGCACATAATATATTTAGAGCATTCCTACAAATGAGCAAAACCGAGGAGTAGTTACAGCCTGCTGAAATTGCCTTAATTGCTGCTTGACTGTCTATATATATATATTCACACGCGCATTCATGGTTTGAGGAATGAAAGCTAATTCTGCAGTCATATAGGCTGCATAGATTTCTACCTGAAATATGCTACAGTAATCAGGAAGTTTATATGATTACTCTATACTGAACTCCGGGAAGTAAACCGCAGCTCCTACCCCTTTATCCATCCTTGAGCCATCAGTGAATAAATTGAAACTATGACCACTACAGTTAAGACCTTCGAGATAGCTTTTTTGTCTTATAGTAATATGTGGTTTGGCAAGAAAGTTAATTCCTGGAATGATGTAGTCCGAGCTACACTCCATGTATTTCAGCAATTTACCGTGACCATATGGTTTGGACGACATCTGTCCAGTTGTCCTGAGTCGGATCACGGACTTGCATGCCGCATTCAGAGCAGTTAGTTTTGTTGGTTTAAGATCCAACATAACATCTAAAGCTGAAGTAGGTGTACTTTTCAGAGCTCCAGTAATACAGAGTTCTGCCATTCTCTGGGTTTTTTCTAACTTTTTTTAGGTATGTTTTCGTCTCATTCACCCTCCACCATACAAGTATTCCGTAGAGTAGAATTGGTCTAGCTACCGCAGGTCCAATATGTAAGATTACGTGAAAGTCCCCATGTCTTACCTAGCATCTTTTTACATGCGTATAGAGCAGTGGTAGCCTTTTTGACTCTATCCTCTATATTGGGTTTCCACGTCAGTTTGCTTTTTAAAATAACTCCCAGATACTTTGTATGTGTTTTGGGCGAGAGTGATATACCATTTCATTTTGGTGTTCTCCATAATTGAGTCCGAAGTGACATTATTGAAGGCGCCTTCAATGTCTAGGAAAATCTCCATAGCATAGTCCTTATAGTATAACGATTTTGCAATCAGCTCGACAACACTATGGAGTTGTTTACTCTTTGTATATGCATGTTGGTTAGAAGACAGAATATTTGGGTATACATTTTCCTTTATGTGTATATCCAAGATTCTCTCTAGTGTTTTCAGTAGAAAGGATGTCAGACTGATAGGCCAAAGGCCTTTCTGATACGTATGGTTATTCCTACCTGCTTTTGGTTTGAACACAACCTTAGCTTTCCTCCATGACTTTGGCACATAATTTAGTCGAAGACAACCCATGAAAATTTCCGATAGCCAGAGAATTATCCTCTGTCCGCCATATTGTAGTAGAGCCGGAAAGACGCTGTCTAGCCCTGGTGATTTATACGGTTCAAAAGAAATAATGGTCCATTCCACTTTACTAATAGAAATGACGTCAGTATCAAGTTTATTTGTAGTTTCAAAGCGGTAGGAGATCTCCGTGCAGCCTTGAAAATGTGTTTCCAATAGGATCTCCGACGTTTCCCGGCTGCAGGTAGTCTAGTCACCATTCGATTTACAGATTGTGGTAGTCAATGATGGGTTACTAGCAAGCAGTTTCCTCATTCTGGCAGTATCTGTAGTTTTTTCCATGTTGCCACAAAAATTTTTCCATGAATTTCTCTTGGCCTTTCTTACCTCTTTCTTAAAAGATTTCAGTGCTTTTTTGTGGTCTCTGCAGCACTCAGTTTGGTCTAGGTATTTAGCCAATCTGAAGAACTCACGCAGTTCACGTCTTCGAAGGTCTAAATTGCTACTCCACCATGGAGGTCTAGACTTACGTTTAATGCCCGAAAAGGGACAATCTGATTCATATGATTTGGTTATAACTCTCGTTATGCAATCAACAGACCTTTCAATATCTGCTTCACTCCTAATTGGCTTAGCCTGATATAAATTGTTTTCAATATTCCTACTAGAAGATCCCCTCCTGGTATTACGTGGGTTCCTGTACAATTTCCTATGCTTTGAAACTTCAGACAAAATTCCAAAAGCTATGTAGCAATGATCAGAGAAGGACGGCTGTCTAAGCACCTTCCAGTCATTTACAACAATATCTTCATTAATAACAAGTGTTAAGTCCAAGACGTTAGATGAAGTAGAACCTATATAGGTAGGCTTCTCCCCTCTGTTCACAATTATAAGGTTAGTTTGAAGTATGAATTGAATAAGTGACTCACCTCTATTATTGATGTCTTTACTTCCCCATACTGTATGATGCGAGTTTGCATCCGTGCCTATCACAAATTTTAGCTTCTTACAGCAGGCTTCCATAACGAGCCGTTGGAACCCCGGTGGGGGTACATCATCGTGTGGCATATAGCATGATGCTAGGAGTATAAGCTCACTCGTGCTCCCATCTATTGCCACAACCACTAAATCGTCAGTGCTGTAATTATACAAAATATATGAATTAAAGTCCTTCTTAATTAGAATAGCTGATCGTAACTTGCTTACCAATTTTGAGAAGTATGTGTGGTAATTCCGTGACCTTAGCCCAGCAACCCTGTTTCCCGATGAGATCCATGGCTCCTGGACTAATGCCACGTCATAGTTGCCCTCCTCTAGAGTGAAGAGAAGCTCATTGGATGCTATTTTTGTGTGTTGGAGGTTTACCTGAAGGATCCTTAGCTCCATTGTCTAATTTCTCTTTTCTTGAGTCCATATCCATCTATGGGACATCACGTATCGGTTCCTCCAACTTTAAGACGGCTGTAGCGGCTGCCAATTCGCCCTCCAATTCTTCGGCTTCAATGGTATATTCCATTTTGTTCTGTGGCTGTCTTTTCTTCAAACGGAGAAAAACACTACCCACGCCCCATGACATTTTGCCATTCCGCTTGTACAGAATGTCCTCGGCATTCTTGTTTATTTGCAAGATGTAGCTTTGGCCCTCTGGATTTGGTTTCGCGACATGCAACACCCTCCAGTCTTTCGTCGGAATATCCGGGTTTGATTTCGCAAAAGGCGAAGAGTGACATCCGGCTTGACCACACGCGGAATTATGACCTTCGCCTTCGGTATGATGGGTATATTGTCTTACTCATCATCTCCAATTGTGCGCTAGGCCACAGGCTTTGAGTGTCAGAACAACTCCTTTCAACCAATTCATCGAGTGTGTGGCCCTCCACTTGAGGAGTTTTGCACCATTGAACCATCTAGATCCTTCAAAGGAAGGCAGTTGTTTCTCCGGTTCCGACTCCATCAGTGCAACAATTGCATTGAAGATAGCCGTTTCCGAAACCTTCGGCTGCTCTGTTGTCACTTTTCCGAAAGGTGCACTTCTGTCGAGGAGCTCCACGATCAAGTGTCGTTTTGCAACCTCATTGACATTGGTGACCGCAGATGGTGCTTTGTAATTATTTGGTTACGTTTTTTTTGGCAAATGACACACAAGAAATGCCAGATGTAAACTCAGCCTTAGAAAGAAATATTTTGGAATACAAAATTAGAAAAATAAAATCGTTGCCCCAGACCTGGAAAACTTAATCTTTTTCTGGTTTACAAAACTAATTAAATCAAACTAAATATTTATTTGATAATTAAATATATTATATATTTTGGAAAGAAATAATATAGTATTAAAAACCAGAAAAATCAAAATTATGGTCCAGGGTTGAAAATTTAAAAAAATGGTGGTAAAATAAATCAAAAACAATTTTTGTCAGTTAAGTATATTTCATGTTTTAAGAAGATATTTACTCAAGATTTTTTACCTATCCTAAATTTTTATATGTACATATATCTCAATTAAGTATAAATGAAGGTTCGTGCCATGTTGTTTGTAATACTCTCAGCACAGTTTTGTTACAAATCTTTCGTTTACAGCTTTAACCGAATTCTTATTAATTTTGTAGTAAATTTAAATAGAAATTAAATCTATCGCTAAAGAACTGTCATAACTATATAAAATAATTTAAAGGAAATGTTTTTTCATTTCCCTGAAAACGTTCCTTCCTGCTGAAGAAAATCTAAAAGATTCTTTAGAAGTATGGATGGAATGGGATATTTCAAAAGATTACTAAATACGGGAAAATATGAAACAAGTTAGGCTACTTGCTATGGAGGTACAATACTAAGACTATTTCAGGCTTATTTAATAGTAGCACGGGGTTTGAACATGTCGAGAGCGAGTAAGCAAGCCCCAATTTTTTGGTATTGTATTGACGTGACTTCGTTGTTGACAAATGAAATAAGGACGAATGTAACCTATTTTTTATGCCTAGAGTGTAGAATAAAATATTAAACTATTGCTAATATCGAAAATAAAATATTTAAATCAAATTCTTTTGTCGACAAATATCGAGAGGTCACTTACTAAAAATTGCACTATAACAAAAAATTATAAATTATTTTACAAAACAAATATATATGTATATATTTATGCACGGCAGAGCATACACAAATTATGAAGGTATGTATGTATATACATGCATGACATTTGTATACGCACCAATGAGAGAAAAAAGCACAAACGCCACAAATTTTTCAATCACGAACTATTTTCTTCTTTACTCTTATAGCTGCAATAAGTTAAACAAATGTATTGCCGACAACGCACATAGGTGGATTTTAAGTAAGTAGGCGGCCAAAAGTCAAAATCTTAAATTCGTAGTAGGCACAAAATATTGACGTCTACGTATAGTAAAAACTTCCGCGAATTACCCCCACCCTTTTTTCCAACAACCATACGTCACCGCTTCCGTGTAGTTAGACGGAGTTTGATCGTTGACTTGATAGGTTTTTCTATTTGGGTGCCCAAATTATATAAAATTTCACAATACGCATGTATGTTTAGTTTAAGTTATGTAGTGAAGTGAAAGTGAAAGTGATTCCCATAGCTCAAGTAAGCTTCTATTAAATAAATAATAGTTTTAACTTTTATTTTTAACTTTCGCTATATTTTTCGGTAGTTGAACATACCCTCTTTTTCACATAAAAAATTTAAGTTTTTTAATTTCAAAAGCAATTTTGTTATGGATCAGGATTCGTCCGGATCATATTTTTTTGTTTATTGAAAACGTTACACATTCAGCTTTTCTATAAAAAAACAAGAGCCGCAGAATCCCGCTTATCCCTTAAAGGCAGCAGTTAAAAGTATTTTGTTAAAAAATTTAAAAAAACTTTTTTTTAAATTTTGTTTTTTTTTTAAGTTATGGAGATGCCTAGTTCGTCGGGGGTGAATATAGTGACCCGTAAATATCTGTTAGAGCAAATGCAACTACAAAATTTACCAAGTATGGATGAGAAATTGGAGGTTTTAGAAAACCACATGATATTGTCTTGCGGAGATACTGTGGAAAGAGAAAATAGCCTTAAGCATAAATTTTCCTACATCAAACACGAATTTAAACAGAGATGGTTAAAATCTCATAAAGTTGAAGAAGTTTTTATGAAAAGCCACCAGAAGTGGCTGGAAGGCACTTTTGAAATACCAGTGCATTCGCTTAATCAACCAGGTCGCCCGAGCAAATCATTTTCGGATTCGAGTGAACGAAGCAAGAGAAGAAAAACTGAGGAAATTCTATCAAATGTTGATGATGAAATGATTATAGATGCCACACGAGTCATATTGCGAACGAAGGCAAAAAGAAATGCCTCAAAAGTGCTCAAAGAAATAGGAAATTCACCAACAAAGGCTAGTAAATATAGAAAAGCCTATTCCAAGACCAATGAAACAATTGCTCCTTTGACCCCGTTCCAAGCACTCAAAATGTTCGTAGAAGCTGATCTAACAAGACGACAATATGAAATAATAAGGGCAACTAACACAAAGAATTACCCTTGTTACGACCTTTTGTTGAAAGCAAAACAAGAATGCTACCCCCAAAGACGGCATTGCGAGTAACGGCTACCTTAGCAGAAATTAATTTACAATGCCTAATGGATCATACTATTCAACGGTTATCAATCTACCTGGAAGAAGTGTTATCAACCCTTAACGAAATTGAAAGAAAGTCATTAACGATCATTTATAAATGGGGGTGTGACGGGTCACAACAAGCACGGTACCAATAAAAATTCTCGGAAGACGCCGAATCCGATGCTAGTATATTTTTGAGTTCTTTTGTCCCACTTTAAATTATTTGTGGTAAGGAAAACAATAAAGTGTTGTGGCAAAACCCAACACGATCAACACCACGATTTTGCCGCCCCATCAGATTTCGGTATGTGAAAGAAAATACAGGTGTTACAAAAGAGGAAATAAGTTATGTGCAAAATGAAATTAATTACCTCACTCCTACAAGAGTAAATATTGATGGAAAAGAATTTGCTTATAATCACATTTTAAAAATTACCATGATTGATGGCATACAATAATTTCCAGTGAAGTTATAGAACTATTAGAACCTGACGAGCCTTACAGAAAATTAAGTATTGAGAACGAAGAAGTCGAGATAGAAACATCTTTTAATAAGACAATTTAATGAATTTTTATTTATTTATGATTTATGAGAATAAAATGTGTTTTTATTATAAAATATATGTTTTTCTTATTTCTTATATTTTCAAAAATATTTTTGGACGCCTAAATGTTTCCAATCGATGTATGTGCAACGTTGGTTAGCATTTGTTTCAGAAGATTTCGCTGTAGTAAAGCATTTGAAATTGGCCTCATGTCTTAAAAGTTCTTATAAGACGTCTTGTGCAGGTCTTTAGTACGTATTAGTAATATATTGACTCACATCAGTATTACTCACACATATTAAAATAAATATGTATGCGTAATATATTATTTTTCATCAGTATTAACTATTCAAAAGATATTTCAAAAGATATTCGCACTCAATCAACAAGAGGGTATTATAACTCAAAATGTATAAATTTTCAGTAGAGATGAAAAACTGCTTGTGGTTAAATTAACAATTTGGTTATTTTTAACATAAATAAAAGCTTAAAAATTAAAATAATAATACGAGTTTTTATGAGAATGTTCAAAAGTCTTGAAAACTGTACAATTGTGCATTTGTACAGTCTCGTAAATTAAATGTCAAAAATTTTATAGAAATGTATTTACACAAAACCTGTTAAATTTGCCCAATAATTTTGACTCGTAAACTTAAACTGTGCAATTGTGCATTTTGTAGACAACAACTTCGTGCTTTTTTGGATTTCTTTAGGTATTTTTAGACACACACACACATATAAACTTTTTTATTTTTATAGAAGTATATAAATATGTTTTTTATTAGAATTTTCTTGAAATTTTCTTATTTTATTTTTATTAAATAAACTTTTTGACTTTTGTTTACAATTAACATAAACTGTTTGCGAAAACGTTCAAAAAGGTCTTCATGAAACAAATCTCGAAAGTTTGCTCGATTGAAAACTTTAATACGATACATTTTTATTTCCACTTTTGTATTTACTCCAAATAATAATGGCTTATTAAAAATTTTGATAAATTCAACTCACTATTTTTGATCAAGTGTGATATAAAGGGTCCGCCATGTAACGTTTTTTTTGTCGACTAGTGCTTATTTCGTGAATGGCTAATTAGTTTTATCCTTCCGCTGAACGAGCCAAGTGACCATACAATGCGTTTTCACTTCGCTAAGTTCGTCTACGATCGACTTACAGAAGATGCCGATTTTGCCAAAAAAATCATCTTTTCAGATGAAGCTCATTTTGATCTTGGCGGGTATGTAAACAAGCAAAATTGTCGCATTTGGGGTACAGATAACCCGCACGCATACATTGAAAAGCCTACGCACCTAAAACGAATCACGGTTTGGTGCGGATTTTGGTCCAGAGGCACAATTTCGAAAATGAGCAAGGCGTGGCCGTTACAGACAATGGCGATCGTTATCGGGCCATGTTGAACAAATTTTTGCTCACGAAAATTGAAGAGGAGGATATTGGCAACATTTGGTTTCAACAGGACGGCGCTACGTGCCACACAGCCGAGGCTTCAGTAGTTTTTTTATAGCATTTTCCAAAAAAATAAGTTATCTGGCGGACCCTTTATTTATTATTTCACGTTTTAAGAAATAATGACTGTCTAAGGATATTAAGATTGGTTGTTTGATTGCTGATCTCAGCAGGTTCGTCGTAGGAATCTGGTGGCGAAAGCAAATATGGTGGGTCCGCATATTTTGAGGAAATGGGAATATTGTCAGAACCCAGTAAAAAAAGAGACTCCAAAAAAGTCATGAAAATGTAGAGTTTACGATGCGGAAGTAGTGCAAATTTCGATCCGATCTAATGATTTTTGCATAGGGTTGTCATTGCAAGAAGTTCTCTTTTTCGATGCCTGGTCACTGAATTGGAAGCGATATTAAGAAAAATTCCCTTTTTTGTGTTCTACGACAATATTTTCATCTAGGAAAAATGGTAAATAGTTGCCTTTTTTAACAATTCGTTTCTTTTTATACGAATTTAAGCCCGAAACAGTGTTTTCATTTAAATTTAAGCAAATAACTTTTAAATTTTAGACTAAAAATAGTTCATAAATTTCTTTAAGAAAATAATTTTTTTTTTAAATTCTGGTGAGTATTTTCTAACACTATGGAGGAGTTGAGTTTTGACAAGCACTAGTATAACGGAACATCCTAAATCCTTCTTCATCGACGTTATTCCGTTTGCTCCAGTGTATGTATTTGGTGTCAGTTGCTGCAAATTTCACTATATGAGAGTTATTTTATCGACTGAAATACCATCAAAAGCTTACGTAGGCAATGAGAAATTATGTGTAAGTATGAACAACTTTTAGTTAATGTGTTATTAAAATATTGCAAACATTATAATGACATATTTATTAGATACTTAATTAAGCTGTCTACGAGCATACCGTAGAAGTTTATGAACCATATACGAAATTATATACATACATGTATAAATTTGAATAAGTTTTTTTTAGCAAAAATTTAAATTATACATATTTTATGAAATTTAGCTGCCAAAAATTTTTCCAATACTTAAACATATCTTGGTACATGCCAGGGAAAAATTTTTTGTGCAAACAAGATTATTTTCTGTTACTCAAAGATGGTAATTTTTTGAATTTTATAATTTAATCTACCCTATGCATACTGAACTCATATGAGTAATATAAATATACTCGTAGATACACCTAGGCTCATAATGAACACCTACATTTATACACTCAAAAAAGTTTTACATTAACTGAATGTGGTTATTTTAGAAGTTTTCCGTGAAGTTAAATTCAAAGAAAAATTCAGTTATCTTAACAAGCTAATTATATTTTAACTTTTTGTGTATGTTGTTTAATAAACAACCACAATATTACAATGTTTTTCTGTGCAGTTAATGTAATCACTTATTTACAATACACATATATTCAGTAAAACTGAAACAACCCAGTCAGCATTTTATGAAATTAATGATCATATTCGAGTCTTCTAAGAGACTCTTCTATGACGCGCATTTCTGATCAATTTCGATTCACTTTCGGGACAGTTTGTGGAAGTATTTTTTTTAATTTTTATATTTTCCTGATTTTACTGCACGAGCTTGCTGTTTGTTTTTGTTTGCTAAACAAATTACTTTCTAAGTATTTTTATGTGAATCAGTTTCGAGTCATATTTTAAGCGCAGAACTAATTAATCTGTTTTTCATCATATAAGGCAGTCGAAAAAGACTCAGTTTGGTGAAACAAACTTCCACATGCTGACTGGGAATTCACTCGTTCTGAAAGTATTTTCATTTAATTTTTATTGAGGTTTTTATAAAATATCAAATATAAAACAAAAAAGTCGAAAAATTTTGTATGCGAACGAACAATTTAAATAATTTCGCAAATGTTCATTGTTGCCAAATGTCACAAAAATTAAATTGGTAAGTAGTAAATTTGTTACATAGTATGTATGTACATACATACATATGTACATATGTAGGTGCATATATACATATCGCACACTACTCTACAAGAACACTACCAGTCAATTGACTGCTCATTTGATCGATAGTCAGGCAGGATATATTCATCATTGCGTAGAACAAAGTTTCTATCACTTTATTGAGGGCAAAATGAAAAATGTATTGGAAACTTTTGTGTACGTGTGATCTTGCATCTCTCTCTAACTAACTATATAACATATAGTTGAACTGCTCACTCCAGTGCTTTTTAATAATCAATGATAGCATAAATACTACTCAAGTTTGACTGATCATAATTGATTTATATTTCCCCCACAATTGAGTTATCATACATGATTGATATACTGACAGAAATTATACTTTTTGTTTTATTTTATTTGCTTTTTTATTACAAAAATAACTTAAAAATACATAAGTAAATAGCATTTAAAACAAAAAATACAAATAAACAAAAGTCACCAAATAACTTAAGCGGTATATAGCCCTCTTCACACCTTTTCATGTCCAACGCACCTTGCTCTTTACAAATATCTAAAATTTTTAAAATAAATATACATACATATTAAATTAGACCTTGTGAATATTTTTTTTGTACTATTTTACTTATCTTTTTTAACACTTTTATAAAATTCCACAGACAGAATTACCGCCTTCTTTACAACGCATCTTCCTCTTTCCAAATATCTAAAAATTTAAAAAGAAACTAATACATACATTTTATGTATATTTTTAATTAACCTGTATAAAATTCTTTTTGTTCATTATTGTTTTTATCTTACTTTTTCACAAACACCATAATTCTTTTTACCACTTTTATGCATTTTTATTTTGAAAACCGAACGAACTACGAACTATTTTGAGTAAAATTCAACATTTTAAAAATTTTGACATATGTACATTAGATGTTCCACTCAACCATATATGTTAGAGTAGAGCAACTATAATAACTGTCCTGTAGTAAATAAAATAGTCGTTGACAAAAAACACTAACTTATAAATTAATTATTTTGCAAGTGACTACAACTTGGTTTAAATCTCATGCAGATATCAACCAAACATATTGAATAGGAGCACACGTAAGAAATAAATAAAAAAATTAAAAGAAGCATGCCATGAAATCAAATGCCAAATGTTTGTGTTGAAAAAAGAAATAATAATTTCAATACTAATATGTATAATATTTTCTATGAGCAGGAAAAACTTTCGTATGAATGTATGTATTTTTGTTTCAAATATAAAAATACTAATTATTTCTATATATCAATATACCTATATATTTATTATATATAGTATATACATATGTATGTATGTATATGATATACAAATGTGTATGAAGAGTTGCATAAATATTTTTTTAACTATATTAGATATTAAGTGACTTCAGAGTGGTTGAAAAATAAGTAGTTAGTAGTCAATTTAAAAGTCATGCAGAGATGGCCAATTGACTGCTGCCTATAACATGCCTATGTTAAAATAGTGAGTCGGCGACAAGGAAAAAAGTCACTTAATCAACCAGTTGTGGTTATTAAAAAACCAGTTTGAAGCTACTTACAAATGAGTTTGAGTTCCTATAGGGTGGTGAATTTATTGTAAAATTGTTGTAAATGTGTTAGTAAAAACATGTTGTTTGTGTTAGTTTCAATCATTCATTTCTTGTAGGGTAAATTATAAACAATGCCAACATAAAAAATTCCAGGTGCTCACGAGTGGCAAATGTCGCAAGTATGTAACATAAAAAAGGGCAGAACGGTATTTTATATTGTTCGTGAAGACTGGCTTTCTGATCCTTCTGGTATGTGTTCCGGGATTTTTACAAGTATTGTTTTTTTTTTATTATTTATATACGACCAGGTTCTGAAAACCATTTCGTTTTGAAATCGACAAATTTTAGGGAAAAAAACCAACTAGAAAGCGCACTTATTGCAGCTTTTATTTGGTTTTAAGGTTTCATATGCTTGAGATATTTTATCTTAACTTAATTTCGAATACATATGTACATATGTTCAATAAATTATCCGATAAAGATAACACATTTTTCCGTTTTTGAAATTTTGCGATTTCATAACGAAATGGTTTTCAGATCATGGCCGATACTTTCTACCAAAATCGTCTCTCAGTTGCAATATAAAATCTCTGTGTTTGATTTTGCTGTTAGTTATATCGCTAATTTACCCAAATAACGTCATAACTAAAAAAAACTAGTATACAATTTACAGACAACTTAATGGAAAAATAAAGTTTTATTTTGCTTTTTAGATTTGAGTAAACTTTGTAAAATTTGTATGAAATTTGTCCCGGTTCACACGTTTAAATTTTTATTGCTCCACTCGTAATTCAGCTGTAGGAAAAAAGAGAGATATTTGTATTTCCGTCTCCGCTTTTCTTACAGCTAAATTCCAAGTTGCGCAACAAAATTGGAAATGTGTGAACCGGGACTTACACAACATGAAGAACGATATATATTTTGCATTATTAACTTAAAAGTTCACTTTCTTGAGTTATGAACTTGCTTTATTAAAAGAGCGATAAACTAGCGCATAAAATAAATATATAGTCTGAGACCGAAAAAGCTGTGCTTATGAAAGTCAGTGCTTCGGATCGGGGTAAATATGTACTTTTAACTTGTAGCGATGTTCCTACATCAGAACTGAAGAACAGTTATGTGGTAAAACTAACACAATGTTGAAAGAAAACTTTGAAAAAAATTTTTGTATTCCGTGAAATTGGTGTGATAGATGGATTTGGCTGAAATATAAAAAGACTAGAATATGATGATGAAATGAAAAAGTCATGGAATTGAGAAAAAATAGCTTAACTGCAGATAAAACTGTATTTAAGTACTGATGTTTGTTTATTTTCTATATAAAAATGTAACCATGTCCTGTACGTAACACTGTTTTTATGTACGTTACAAAGTATAAAAAACTATTTTTAATTATAAATATATACATACTTTTTTTATAATTTTTTATTTCGCCAACATCAAGCATAATATTTGGTTATTATTTGCTTCTTAGACACTATCAGCCTGTTTTTGTAACATAAGTTTTTTTATATTGTACGTCAAATAACGAATGAATTGAACTTTTGGTTTTTGTTCATTTTATTTTGAGTAAAACAAATAAGCTTTTAGCTTTCGCTTGAAAAATTGGTTCACGTATGTACGACACAAACAAAATCAACTGTCAAATTAAACAATCAGGAAAAATTGAACGTGTTGGTGAATTTTTTGAATTTTTACAGTTGAAATTTAAAATAATGGATGTTTTTGCCAAGAAAATTTAAATATTTTACAGCATAAAAAAAAACTAATCCTTGGCAATTTAAAGTGTTGTTCCAACCAAGTCAATTACCACCTCCGAAAGTTTTGATTTCGACATGTATGAAATACATTCCTTTCCGGCACAAAGCTGATAACCACCAGTTGCGAGAAATTTTAGGAATGTTGTCACTTTAATTATAGCGAGAACGCTAGTGATTCTACTGTTTTGCTTCATTGCAGATTCCATTTTCTCCAGCAGTATTCGAAAAACTTCCTTGTTGGAAGTGGTATATAATAATTTTATTTATTGAACTTACTGCTCGTGTGGAAACTGTAGCAAATTTGCTGTGTCTCGCAATCTTCTGCGTTATCTCGTTCGCTATAAAAAAAATCCAAGTGCAACGGATGAAATCATTGTTTTTTCAATAAACGCGTATTTTTCGTATTTTTGAAATCTTTACTTATTATTTATTTTTACAATTGATTGACTTTTAATTTTCTATGAAAAAAGCTCTAAGAATTACAACTAAATGAGTAATGGAAACATTGTTCTTAGACGTTTAATTACAAACAAAAACAGCTTTTATTTTCAAAAGAAAAAAGAAAATGAGCTCAATTTCCAACTCGATCGTTTGCCTAATAATCGCTCGCCTTCTAACGTAAGGCAGTTCGATGAACAGGTTGTACATTTCTAAAAAAAACATTTTCAAATATAACAATTGTGTTGTTTTATTTTTTTTTAATATGTATATTTCTTATTTATTTTCCTGTCATTGTATACAAATATTGTCTAAAAAACTATTAAGAAAAATTTCAATTAAAATAACAATTATTGTAATAAAAAACAACTTTTTTGCTTATGATAGGACAATTTTTCGTTTATTTATATTAAATTATATTATTAAAAAAATATATAATTTTGTTATCATTTAAGACCTATATGTAATATAAACATATAAGCACCTAGAAATAGTTGAATTTATCCGTACGGAACAGTGGAATGCTCTTTATAATTATTGCAAATCGCTAAACATTTTCTTTACTTGTAATTTACACAATTTGGCTTTCGATTGATTGCTTAAAATTAATTTTTTATGCATTCAGGTTTTTGGGTTTTTTACAATTTTTAATGTCTTAATTCAGTAAGGAGATTTAGGAGATTTTTGTTTGAAAATACTTCTGAATTCTTGTGTTTGAATTCTCTAAAATATTTTCTTCAAAAATTCTTGTTGTCTTTGATAATAAAAAATAAAAATATTATTACCATGTTTTGAAAAAATTAAAATTTAATTAAATTATTACATAATAGTTTGAAAAATATATGAAAAATATGTGTTGGAAATAATGTTTGGCACAAAATCATAAAGCAAATACACGAACCTTGTTTTAAATAATCACCATCGCGGATTGTTTTTCGTCCACAGACAAGACGATACAATCGTCGAACAGAATTAGGGCATAAGCCCTTTTTGTACGCAGTTTGGTTTTAATTTTTTTTGTTTGAAATTCGATTTTTATAGGTTTTTTATTATGAAATAGTTTTAAACTTTAAATTAATAATGTTAAATGATATCACACTTAATAATGTTCCCTCATTTTCTATTTTTAAAAATCTATCGTCTGCCTACCGTCAAATTAAATTTTGAATACCTCTATACATATGGGGTCACACAACAAAGATTGAATTGAGGCAAGGCTAAAAATTATCAACTCGTGCTTGGTTGGGTGGTTGTGTGAGACCGAATTAAATCTGTTTATAGCTTTCCGTGATACAAATTCGAGAAAATTAAAATAAGCACCAGTCTTATATATAAATAAATTGTAAACTCTTCTCTTATAGGGACTTTTGTATTATTATTTTTAAATAATATACCTGAATGTTCTCAACTAGCCCTTGAATTTTTTCACTTTATTTTTTTTTTTGCATATCTGGTCTAATTTTTGCTTGACAAGTTCGATTTTATTTTCAACAACGACACTAGCAATTTTATTTACCCTTTTGTCCCTGTCCAGACTTGCAATTTTTGTTGCAGCAATTCTTGAGTTTATAGGTGAGAGGGGTGAAACATTTGGGGCGGGGTATACAGGGGTATACAGTTTCAGGTGGTCGGCAATTATCTTTTGATTTGAAATTCGTACTTGTTTATATATATTTTATTTCTTCAGTCGTATGAAAAATAAAAAATAAAATAAAAAATAAATAGAATTGTTAAGTTTTTGGGGAAATTTGTGGTGTAATAGACATCTTTTAATGCATAATTGCAAAATTAGAATTTCCTAATGTGTGTGTGTGTTATGCAATTTCAAAACAGAATCTTAAAAAATTGCTGCAACAAAAATTCCAAGTCTGGAAGAGGGCTTTTTTAGTTCTCTAGTCTATGAGGATAGTATAATAACTTTAAGCTTACAAATAATATAAATGCAACTTTAATAAAGAAGTCAAAGCCACAAAAATTTTCCGCAAATATATTCTGACTTCTTAATATATTGCATAAATTTTTTAAATTACTTTAAAGTTTTTCCTTTATTCTACAAAACAAATTAACAGCCTGTTTTTCGAAAACATAAGAACTTTCATTTTTGTGTTTCGTTTATAAACAATAATGTTTAAATTTTGCTTTTTATAAAACATTTTCAAAAGCTTTCGTTTTGTCATAAAAAGAGCTTTTTAGGTATAACCAAAAAATCACACTCACAAATTCCATTAAAAAAATTTCAATGAAAAACTCAAATTCAAATTGATTTTAAATTTTATGAACAAGGTGGTAAGCAATTTTTAACCCCCCCACTAAAAAAGGGGTGTTATAAGTTTGTAGTGTGTGTCTGTGTATCTGTGTGTCTGTCCGTGGCAGATCAAAAGGCCGGACCGATTTTGATTTAGTTTTTCTGTTTGAAAGGTGACTTGATCGAGAAGGCTCTTGGCAATGTTTTAAGAAAATCGGTCTAGCCATTTAGAAGATATACAATCTTCTCTAGATATATTCGGGGGTTTTTAAAATTTTTAATTTTTGTTGTATTTTTAATTGATTCAAGCATTCATTTGGAAAATTATATACAGCTTAATATAGATTTTTATTGTATTTTGTATTTTCTGTTTTTATTGGAACTATTAATTTTTCCTATAACTCATACTTTATTTTGACTCAATGCTAAAAATTTTTGTGATTTGTTTGACAGTTAAATTATGAAAAATAATGTAAATATTATTTTGTTATACTGAATTTGGTAACAGAAATATTACAGAAAAATTTTTTTTCTTTATATGGAAGTCGAGATTTGTTCTTGTAAAAGTTGAGTTAATCCGATTAAAGAAAACCCCTTATGTGCAAGAAAAAAAACTAACGTATGCTTCAAGTGTACATTAAAACCGGTTTTTGTATGGACATTTTGATTCAGCGTGCAATTCAAGCACACGTAATTTTTTTTTTGCACAGCGGAGAAAGTCTTTCATATTTACTCGTTTATTTATTTCTCGTTTGTAAGTTAAAGTGAAAAATAAAAGAAGAAACATTTTTCTTAGAGTTTTAAGTCAGTTAACATTTTAAAATTAAAAATTAATTTTACATAAAAAATTTCATGAGTGTACAAAATTGAAAGCTCTTTTTTGTCTGTCACTCACGCGAAAATAAATAAATGTTCTAAAAATGTAAACATGGTTTTGTTCGTTATTGTAAAGAACGTATATATTTATTCATTTTCTCAATTTTTACTTCACATTCCTGGCAGCTATACAAAGTTATTTTATCTGTTTAAACGCTGCTATTCTATTCACATACCAAACTTTTCCATAACTTTCACTTGGAAAAAGGAAAAATTAGTTTTAGTAAGAAAAAAGTTACAGTTTCCCAACTCTGGAAACGTCCTTATATTTTATTTATTTTTTTATATAATGTTATTGCTAGTTTTATTTGTACCGAAATATAAAATAAGTTTACTGAACAAAAAAATAAAAATTTATTTTAGCTAGTTGATTTTATTTGGCAAAATAAAGTTTTACCTTTCCAGCTCTGAACCCGTCAACTCGATTTTGCTGATTTTTAATACCAATCTATTTTGAACAATTTCTGATACACCAGTCCAAGACAAAAGTCTCTATCTTTTCTGGTAGCTTCGGAAAACCGATTTCACGTACATCAGACAGACGGACATTGCTTATTCGTCTCCCCTATGCATAAAAGGACCCAAAATATATATATTTTTTATGGAAATTCCACAAGGAATGACATAAATTTGTCATTGCATTCTTTCCATTTTTGTTAAAGGGTATAAAGAGGATAAGTCGAAAGTCGTAGTGCTATAACTTCCTGAAAAATCACACTAATTAATTGAGATTTGGAACAGTGATACATTCGAGTATACGGATAACAGAGATACCATTAACTCAAAATCAGCTTATCTCGACTTAAACACTTTTTGCCACAGATTTATTTTAATTTTTTTTAGTAAAAATTATCTTATATGTGAAAAGTATATTTTACGCATAAATGTCCCTACATGCCAAGAATTCATAATACGTTTTAGCTAAGATTACATTGAATTGAAATAAAAAGACATTTAGAATATAAAGTTTAAATAAATTCAGTGAAGTGTGACTTTGACCCGCGCACGAAGGGTTCCGTACGTGCACGTGATATGTAATTCAATACGAACAATATAAACTATAGTTTTGGCATTTTTTTCGTTTTTGGGTTTTTTCTGGTTTTAAGCGTTTTTAGTTAGTTTTTGAATTTATTAGCGCTTTCTGAGTTTTGGCACTTTTTTCACGTTTTGGCGATTTTTTGTTTTTGGTTTTTGAAATTTTTTTTAATTTTGGCGTTTTTTTTATTTTGGCAATTTTTTTTTAATTTTGGCGTTTTTTTCATATATGTGATTTTTTTTTGGTTTTGGCGATTTTTTTTCGTTTTGAGGATTTTTTTCGGTTTTTGGCGTTTATTTTAAATTTTGGCGATTTGTTTCGTTTTGGCGATTTTTTTATATTTGGCGATTTTTTTTTTAAATTTAGGCGTTTTTTTTTCACTAATGCAATTATTTTGGTTTTGGCGCATTTTTCGCGTTTTGGCGATTTTTTTCGGTTTTTGGCGTTTTTTTC
The DNA here is from genome assembly GCA_905220375.1 of Tachina fera. Taxonomy (NCBI): domain Eukaryota; kingdom Metazoa; phylum Arthropoda; class Insecta; order Diptera; family Tachinidae; genus Tachina; species Tachina fera. Next base: position 64,442,837 of record LR999964.1, read on the forward strand.
ATATTGGCGATTTTTTTTCATTCAAACGATTTTTTCGAATTTGGCGATTTATTTTAGTGCTAGAATTTTTTTTTAATTTTGTCGATTTTTTTCGATTTGGCGATTTTTTTTTAAATTTTTGGCGATTTTTTTCAGGGTTTGGCGATTTTTTTCGGTTTGGCGATTTTATAATTTTCGGATTTTTTAGTTTTACCGTTTTTGAAAATTTCAAGGGTTTACCTCTTACGGTCTCCAAGATATAGCAAGTTGTCAAAATTACATAGTCAAAATTGCATTAACTGATGGACCACCCTTTAATTTAAATTTTTTAATATTTTAATGTAAATTGTTGTAGTCTATATAAAAATACACTAATTTTACAAATTTCAAGTGTCAATATACACATGTACATACAATTGTATGTATATTATATGAGATTTTAACATTTTTCATCGCTCGTTTTAAAGCAACCTTTAATTTCTAATTCTCATGTACTTGTTATTGTAGTGGCCAAGGATCTTCATACTCTGTCCAAATTTCAGGTGCGTAGCTCTTACGGTTCCTGAGAAAATACCGTGTGACGGACAGCGTAGCGAAAACAATAGGGTTCCTGTTTTCATCTCTGGTGTACGGAACCCTAAAAACGATATTGTTATTAACTTGCAGTACTTTAGCTGCTGTTCTTTGGGAAATTAATCATATTATTTGCAGTTGCCAGTTTGAAATTAATAATGTCTGCAAATGGATAGTTGTTCTATAATTATTTCTTTTTTTTCACAGAATAACAGAAATGATAAAAGTATTTGTGTTATATAAATTTCCGTATTCATACCTGTTAACAAAATAGTCTTAGGTAGTAGGTTTCTACAACTGCAGGCCTTAAATAAATGTTTGCTTTCCTTGGGTGTTTTCAAGGTTAACAACACAAAATATAATTATAATTTATTTTCCTAGAATTATTTGTTCAACATTCTGGATATCAAGTGTTTGTGGCATACAACCATAATCACAATAGATTAAGTTAACGAAAACAAAATGCTCTTTCACGCCCATTCCCACAAACAGTGGGGAATGTGTTTAAATCTTTCTTCTATTTCTGACATTTATTTATTTAAATAACGTTGTTAATATCATACCTAATTTTTTGTTTTTGTTGCATTCGTTTCGAGGGGGCCTGTCTAGATGCGAGATTATATGTAGGTTATTCAAAAGCATGTGTATCCTTGATACTAATATATAGGCTGTTTCAACACTCAAACAACTTTTACTTCCTTCCCCGGGATTGTGTGCTTTAAGTTGTGTTAAAAATCAAAATATGCTGCATACCATTATTTAGAGATTATAACTTGTAGTTATTTTTTCTTACTTCGTTTTACTTTCTATTCGCAACACACACATACAAATACACAAATACACTATTTACATAATGCTGAATATGCAAATAATGTCCCAGTTGCATATGCTCAGATATAACTGTTGTCAGTTTTCTCTAGCCCAGAAGGAGGGTGTTCACAACTTAGAGAAAGTATTCAAGGAATTTTTTTTTAATTTTAAAACGCATCAATGCATAATTTTCTGTCTTAATGCCATGTGCAGGATTATGCAAAGTTTTATCATTAAATTTCAAAAATATGGTAAAAAAATAACACTAAGATAAATTAATAACATATTGAAACTCATTATTAAGAGAAAGTTATTAAGAAATCAATTAAAATGAAAAACAATGTTGTATTTTCTTGATATTTATTAAAAAGGGGTGATGGGGTTGCCGAAGGGTATTTAATTTAAAATTAATTTGAAATTTATTTGCTGGCGGTTCAGCTTGGCTATATGCATTTCATTGTTGCTGTAACAAATCATCAGTAGACTTCAACCACACATTTTGAATAGTCACAAACCTCTTATCTTATGCACAACAACTATCGATTGAAAAGAAAACCAATCATCGTTAGAAATAAGGGAAACCTAGATGAAAAAAAAAACAAATTCTGCTTATAACATCTAAAATGAAAGCAGCAGTTACTAAAATATAATACCATAAACTAGATATAACAGAACCAAATTATTTTTATTTTTTTTATTAAAATAAAGTAATTGGAGTTTTTATGCAATCTTAAGTAATGCATTTAAATCTTTGTTGTATGAATTAAAAGTTATAAAATGCAAATCTCTTCAGTTTTAGCGAATATATGAACGCGTATATAATATTTATAATGTGTGTATGTGTTTAAATCTATGTGTATAGTATTTCTCGCCATTAGTTGCGTAAAATTTTGTACACCTTTATTTAAAAACTTGTTTTTAAGTTTCATAAGCATACGAACAAATCGTGCATAATCATGCACTGTTTGCAGTGTTTTGTAGTTTATGGAAATATTTTATGAGTGAGTGACCATATACATACATATTTTCCAAGGGAGGGAAGTTATGACTTTCGCTATGCTTAAAAGTTACTACAAAAAAATTAAGTATAGAAGTATTTCCCTGACATTTATACTTTAATTTTTTTAACAACTTTTAAGAAGAGCGAGAGTCGTCACTTCCTTCCCTTGGAAAATATGTTTGCAGTAGGAATGTACTAGAAGGCAGCCAAAGCGTAGGTTGTCAAATAAGATAGTGTTGCCGTATACAAATATGCGAATTGCTACTATCACCCCTATCGTGAAATATTTTTCCTTTGCGTTGAAGTAAAGGTAAAAACACAAAATTTCAATCGTGAATAATTTTAACTATGAAACGATTTCTTTCTCTGATTTCCTTTATCATAAATACTATTTCTTTTTGAGTTTTCCCTTGAGTCTGTTCACTTTATTTTTTATGTCAACTGAATAAAGACATCAAGTAATTTCCATATTTTTCTTTTAATTAAATATATTCACATTTAACACAAGATCAGTAAATTATGTTCACGATTGTAAGTAATAATTCCCTTCAATATTTTTTTTGTAGAGTATGAAACTTGTTGGTTTAAATGCAGCAAAGAATTCTTTTGCATTGCAGCAATAATATTTAAGGTGTTTTTTTTTATAACGAAAAAATTTAACATTTATTGCACTTTTTAATGAAAATTTCCTTAAGAGCGTAATTTTTTTCTTTAAACAGGGGCCAAAATGGAATTTTTCTTAAGTAAAAGTTAACAAATTTTTAAACCATTAAAGTATTAAAAACACAACTTACAAACAAATTATTTCATTCGAAACCAAATATTCCATTATTTTTTAATAATTAATTTTTTGATTTCCAATTAATTTTTATCAAGAAACATTGCATGTCCTTAAAGTAAAATAAATGTGTTAAAAATATGTAAAAGTTTTAAGATTCACAATTCATATGAGTCATGTCGGAGACACGAGTATGGTCGCCTTAACGAAAGTATCGATATCCGTACTTTCACCTTAATTTTTGTTTCTTTTAACAAATTGTTGTACAGCATAGTTTAAGTTTATCTGTTTTTGCACGTTTTAGCATTTATGTATGTATATATGAAAAATGTGTGATGGTTTCACATCATCTAAAATTTTATTCCTTTTTCTTGCTTGAATTCTCTTAAGAGCGCTGGAGCAACTAAAAGTGTAAAAAATTTGCAAGAAAGAACAGAAAAAGATAAAACCACGAAATGCAAAGAAGTATCTGAAGCTAATGCTTGGCTGCATTTTAAGCATCAGTTTGATTATAAAAAAGCTGTTAAAATATGTCAATGGAGGCAGCTCAAACGACTGGAAATTGTCTTACATTAAAAGAAAAACATTAAATATGACCAAAAAGCAATATTTTTAATTTATTTTAAAGCACTTTAAATACATATTAAGGACTTCGATTTAAGTTTGGAGACAATACATTGCTTAACACAGAAATACTTATTAATTTCGGTTAAAATCTTTATTAAAATCTATACCACATCATGGTTTTTCCTATCCAAAACAAAACCATTGACTGAAATTGTTCCCAAACTACAACTAAACTACAACTAACAAGTAAGAGTGCTATATTCGGCTGTGCCGAATCTTATATACCCTTTACCAAAGTGCGTTTATGTAGTATAGAGATACATACATAAGCACAGAGATATGCAGGTACATAGATATTAATTTTGTGAAAAAAATTCATACTTTTTTCTCTAGTGCAATTTTTAGGTTTTTGGCATTATGTTTAATTTGGTGGTTTTTAAATTTTGGCGATTTATTTTGTTTTGCTGATTTTTTTAGTTTTGACGATTTTTTTCATATAGGCAATTTTTTTTTGGCCTTGGAAATTTTTTCGGTTTTTGGCGTTTTTTTATTTTGGTGACTTTTTTCCTTCTGGCAATTTTTTTGATTTTGACAATTTTTTTTCATTTAGGCGATTTTTTTATTTTTTTGGAGATTTTGTTTCATATTTCTTTATTTCTTTATTTCTTTTATGCAATTTTTTTAGTTTTGACACTTTTTTCTCGTTTTGGCGATTTTTTTCGGTTTTTGGCGTTTTTTTAATTTTGGCGATTTTTATTCGTTTTGACGGATTTTTTTGATTTTGACGATTTTTTTCATTTAAGCGATTTTTTTAATATCTGGCAATTTTTTCATATAGAAAATTTTTTTTTTGTTTTGGCGATTTTTTTCGGTTTTTGGGCGTTTTTTTAATTTTGGCGATTTATTTTCGTTTTGGCGATTTTTTTATTTTGACAATTTTTTTTTTCATTTAAGCGATTTTTTTAACTATGGCGATTTTTTTTCGTTTTGGTGAATTTTTTTGATTTTGACGATTTTTTTTTTTCATTCAAGCGATTTTTTAATTTTTAGCGATTTTTTTCATATAGCCAATTTTTTTTTTGTTTTGACGATTTTTTTATGTTTTTTGGCGTTTTTTTTTTAATTTTGGCGATTTATTTTCGTTTTGGCGATTTTTTTGATTTTAGCGATTTTTTTTAATATTTTGCGATTTTTGTTCATATGAAATTTTTTTTTGCGATTTTTGCGGATTTATGTCATTGTGGGAATTTTTTTGTTTTGACATTTTTTTCTCGTTTTTTTTTGATTTTGCGGATTTTTTTTTTCATATAAGCGATTTTTTTAATTTTTGCGGATTTTTTCGTTGTGGGAATTTTTTTGTTTTGATACTTTTTTCTCGCTTTGGCGATTTTTTTCGGTTTTTTTAATTTTGGCGATTTTTTTTCGATTGGCATTTCTTTTGATTTTGTCGATTATTTTTTCATATAAGCGATTTTTTTAATTTTTTGCGATTTTTTTTCACATAGACAATTTTTTTTTTGTTTTGGCGATATTTTTCAGTGTATGGCGTTTTTTTTTCATTTTGGCGTTTTATTTTCGTTTTGGCAATTTTTTTTATTTTGGCGATTTTTTTCATGTAGGCGATTTTTTTTTAATTTTTGGCGATTTTTGTTCATATAATCATTTTTTTTTGTTTTAGCGATTTTTGCGGTTTTTGGCGTTTTTTTGTCATTGTGGATATTTATTTTTAGTTTTGACACGTTTTTCTCGTTTTGGCGATTTTTTTCGGTTTTTAGCGTTTTTTTTTTAATTTTAGCGTTTTTTTTTATTTTGGCGATTTTTTTCGTTTTGGCGATTTTTTTTAAATTTTTGGCAGTTTTATAATTTTTGGATTTCTTAGTTATACCGTTTTTGAAAATTTGAACAGTTTAGCTTTTACGGTTTTCAAGATATTGCAATTTGTTAAAATTACATAGTCAAAATTGCATTAACTGATTGACCACCCTTTACTTTAAATTTTTTTAATTTCAGTGTTAATTGTTGTAGCATATATAAAAATACACTAAGTTTACAAATTTCAAGTGTCAATATGCATATGTACATACATAATACAATTGCATGTATATTACATGGGATTTTAAAAGTTTTCGTCACTCATTTTGGAACACCCTTTAATTTTTAGCATTTATATATTTGTTGTTGTAGCGAGCAAAGTTCTACATACACTGTCCAAATTTCAGACCCGTAGCTCTTACCGTTCCTGAGAAAATAGCCTTCTTCCTAAAACATGAAATATGGTTAATTATTAGAAAAAAAGTTAAAGTTGTCCAACCCTGGAAACGTTTTTTTTAATTTGTTAAATTCGAAATTATTTTTTAATTTCGAAATTATTTTTTAATTTTTTTAATTATAATAATAAGTTAATTTAATAAAATAATAATAAAAACTTGTTTTCGGTAGTTATTTTCTATGGGTAAACTGAGTTTGAGTTTTCCAGCTCTGAAACCGTCTGCTCGATTTTGCTGATTTTCAATAGCAATTTTTTGGAAAATTTCTGACACACCAGTCCAAGAACGAAGTCTCTAGCTCTTCTGGGAGCTTGGGAAACCCGATTTCACGTACAGACAGACGGACAGACGGACATCGCTTGTTCGTATTCCCTATGCATAAGGATCCAGAATATATATACTTTATATGTATCTTATTAATATTGTAGAAATTACAAACGGAATGACAAACCTATATATACGCTTTTACCATTTTTTGGTAAAGGGTATAAAAATGTACCAAATTCACCCACCTTTTCAAGTACAATTGTTTCTTTTTAGTACAGCAGCACTAAGTACTAGTAGATCTGAAGTTTATTTCCACAAAATCTAGTAACGAAGTAGATTACGTTTCTTATGGGAAATCTACTTGAAATTTACTAAATTTGCTAGAAATCTCGCAAGTACTTAATTTCATTCTGATGTTAATTCACAGTATTAGCATTTTATTAATATTGCAAATGTTTTTTTTTATCCATCAATGTGACTTTTGAAATAGAACTGACACTTGTCGGGTGACCAGAGACGCATTCATTCTTAAAAAATTACATACATTGCACACACACACACATTTATTTTCTAAAGCATATGGAAGCTATTGCTGAAAGACTAAATATTCTTTTTTATAGAACACTTTAAATAATGAATTTTTGTCTTCACACTTAGCACACACTTGCCAGAATAAGAAAGTGTAACCACTACATACAGCGAACAAATTTTATTTTGTTTTCAACTAAAAATCAAATAATATTTTTACTGAAATAGGGGACCTACCGCAGAATTTTTAAAACTAAAAATCTTCCACTATGCTGAAAGAAAAACTCTGTAATGGAAAACTAAACAGTAATTTAATAGCAACCCCATACATTGTTCTGATGCGCATTGGTGTCCATTTGTATCAGTTGTTGTATGAAAGTTCAAGGGATGAAGGCATAGACTCTGGTCACTTACACCGGCTTCTAATGTTCATCTAACATTAGAGTGCCCTCTTTCGTCTGTATTGTGTAGCAGAATCATCGGTAAAGTAAAATAACAAATAAAATAGCTACTGACCACAGCTTCAAAAATTAAATACACCTCATTGACACCAGGGGCGCTGTAACTCTGCAATACCAAACGCAGAGTTGTAAAATAATGAAGCTGTCTCTCTACCTTTTCCTTCACCACCTGTCTTCTCTATCACTTTCCCATTCCTTAAGAAAGTAACAACTATAAGTAGTCGTGAGCATTTATTGCCTGTGTGCTAATTCTCTTTAAAAAAAAGTTCTAAATTTCAAGTGTTTCTGTCGATTTTGTAAACATATTGAACAATAAAAATTAATTCAGCAAAATAGTCGCACTGAAACAGCATGTTATTCCTTGTTTTGCTTTACAACTACATTCGTTCTGTTAGAAGTGTGCGAGTACTTTGTATAATGATTATGAAACAGTAATCAAAACAAAAGTGTTCAATAATATTTTGATGAAAATTTTATTACTTTTGTCCAATAATAAAAAATAAATTCAAGTAATGTGAATAATAAAAAAAATAATAAAATGACAAAACGATTTTTTATAACATAATTTATATTTTATAGAGCTGTGCCAAATCGTTCATTCAAGTGACCGCTCATTTTCGTTCATTTTCTAAAAAAGAACGAGTTCGTTTATTTCGTTCATCCGCTCTTTTCAAGAAATAGAACGAAATAAAACAAACAAACAGTTGATTCGTCAAATAAAAAGGTACAAGTGCAATGAGTTTGTTATAGTTGTTTAGCAAAATAAGCAAAACAAACACTAGAAAATATAAGAAACATAAAAATCTGTAAAAGTTTTTAAAATATTATAGTATTTCATAGGAATAAGAAATCAAAATATTGATATTGTCAAAAGAGCCACATTTAAAAAATAAACTGTTTATAATATGTACGTATGTATGTTCATATATACTTAAAATTTGTTAAAAGAAAAACTTTTGATATGTTCTAAAAAAAGGAAATATTAATGGCAATTTTATTAATTTCATAATGGTCATACTGTTTCTAAAAGCAGACAAAAAGGCAAATGAAAACCAGAATGTGACAAAAAATCTCACATGGAAAATGAAAATGCAAGAAAACAAAATAAAAACACCCCAGTGCTCTCGTTTGCTCATTCCGTTCAATTGTACTTTTTGTCAGTACTGCTGAGCCAAAACAGCTCAGTAAAGTCACCGGCTGGCTCACTTCGTTCTTTTTACTGATTCGTTCAATTGTACCCGTTCGTTCATGAACGACACAGCTCTAATATTTTATATACTAGTCGAAAATAAATTGCTTCGTTTTGACATTAATTTCGCTTTGTTAAAGACTCATTTGAATTAGTGGTATGAAAATTTTTATGAAAACACATCTTCCTGTGACTTGTCGTTCGATTCAGAAAATAATTTGTATTCGATATCAATCTATTTAGAATTTATTTAGGATTACAATAAATAAAATAGATTCATATCGAATATTAATTACACTGTACAACAGCCAAAATAGCCTTTAGATAAAAGTATGCGGACTATATGGATTTCGATGCGTTAAATTCAAATCTGCTTTCAGTTTTTCTCTATCACGTAGAGATTTTTTTTATGGGCGTGGCTAATTTTGCCCCCTAAATTAGTCGGCCATACTAATATATTTTACTATAACTCGAAATCCGCTATTTCGATTTTAATAAATAATAAACCAAAAGACGCGCCACAAAATTTTGTTAAAAAAAATAATAATCATTTTTTACCTATCTTTTATGGTTTCGGAGTTATTCAGAATTTACAAAAGAAAAAAATTTTTTTTATGCAAAAATCGCGTAATTTTTTTACATGAAAATTGCAATAAAAAAATCAGAAACTCAATAGTTTTATATTTTTTACATTTTTCTTAAAACCACATATCCTAGGAATAAAACAAGCTATAAAACGTGAAAATCCAGCAATAAATCTTGATTTTATTCGCAATTTAAAGCAGGTACCTAAAAATGGAAAAATGTGTGTAATGCATTAAATGCTGATCCAATGTTTTTTTATTTCAGCTGCTAATAATTTCTCAATAACTCCGAGTATTCAGAAATTATTGGGGAAATAAATAATTTTGGTTTAATATTAATTTTTTTTAGCTCTCAAAATATAATGAAAAACTTTTAGTCGCAAATATTTTTCACTTTATGTATTATTATGCTGTATGCTAGAAGCGCTAAGTATGTATATTCAGTTTTAAGAAAAAGTGCTAGCTTGAACTACAACACTTAACTATTTGAAATAAAACACCATTTTTGTAAGAAAAATATTTGTACTTTAAAAACGTTTTAAAATTAAAAAGTGTCTTGTTATTTACTAATTGACATTTTTATTCCTATTCATATCTTCAATTAAGTTTCTCGTCGAATGGACCAACAAAAATCTGCAAGCATTACTTCTAATGATTTTCCATTGTAACGCTTTTCTATATATATCATGTCTTGATGAAACCTTTCACCATGTTCATCTGATACGGCACCAAGATTTTCGGGGAAAAAATCCAAGTGCGAGTTTAAAAAATGAATTTTAAGCGACATATGGCATTTTAGAGCCTCATAGGCAGAAAGCAGTTCTTGAATGATTTCATGGTAGTTTCACTTTTTTTATTTCCCAAAAAATTGTTACACACATTCACAAAAGCCGTCCATGCTCTTTCTTCCACGCCGTTCAACTTCGTCTTAAAGACTGCGTCCTTCATAAGCTCTCGTATTTGTGGACCAACGAAAATTCCTTCTTTTATTTTTGCATCACTAATTCGAGGAAATTTGCTCTTAAGATATAGAAAGCCATCACCATCCTTGTTCATTGCTTTAACAAAGTTTTTTATTAGGCCTAGCTTTATATGAAGAGGTGGTAAGATAATTTTTTCCTTCTGAAGTAGAGGTTCTTCTGAAACATTTTTTTCTCCTGGAATAAAATTTACTCTCTTTGGCCAACTTTTAACTTTATAGTGATTTTCTTTTGAGCGACTATCCTATTCACATAAAAAGCAACAGAATTTGGTATATCCACATTGCAATCCATTTAACATTGCTACAACTTTCAAATCAACACAAATGCTCCATGAGTACTGTGTGTATTTAATTTTGTTAAGTAACACTTTCATATTATAATAGTTTCTTTCATGTTTCTTGAATACGCTAGTGGGACTGATGGATATTTGTTGCCATTGTGAAGCAAAACTACTTTCAAACTCGTCTTTGATGAATCAATAAAAAGTCGCCATTCTTCAGATTTATCACTGAACGAAAGTTCTCGCAGAAGACCATCAGCATTATTACAAAATATTAAATCCCTGTCTTTGCTGAAGTATTTCAAATATTCTTCTTCTCTGTTTCGAAAGTATGTGACTTTCACGTCTTTATCTACCAGATTCCATTGCTTCAATCTGGATGCAAGAAGTTCTGCCTTTGTTTTTGAAAGTCCTAAATCACGAACTAAGTCATTCAGGTCGCACTGCTTCGGAAAATAACGTTTGCTCGTTGGACTTGTAAATGTTGAACTTGCAGAAGCAGCCATCGTGGCGTAACTGGATTCAGTACTTGCAGACTTAACATCTTCTTCCTCATATGTAGGGGACATTGGAAGTAAATCATTACTTCTTAGAGGAACTGGTCGTTTGGCGGATGAAATATTGGGATATATGACTTTATTTTTGTTCTTTCTGGAAAACCCATGTGTTGTAGTCATACAAAAGTAGCAATCATTTGTATGGTTTTTTGGTTCGTTCCAAATCATTGGTGTCGAAAATGGCATAGACTTGCGATTTCCTTTGATCAAACCTCTTAAAGCCCTTGAACAGCTATTACAACATATTTTTGGTAGCCAATATTTATCTCTTTCATCGATAGGAAACCCAAAGCATAGCTTATAGGCGTTCTTAACCTGGGAAGTTATTGTCTGGCGTTGCGATTTTAAAGTTAAATCACCACATACATAACAGAATGAATCAGCAGAATTTTTACAAAGCCTTGGCATTTTGAAACCTGCAACAATTTGATACAAAACTATTACTTCGCATCATAAATACAACATTTTGAATTAGTAATAATAATACTTACCAAAAAATAGATGAAGAAATTATCACTTTTTAAATTCAGCTTATGCTAAAATTTTTAGCTACAACAAAATTATAAAAAAAATAGCTAAAAATTTTAGCATAAGCTGAATTTAAAAAGTGATAATTTCTTCATCTATTTTTTGGTAAGTATTATTATTACTAATTCAAAATGTTGTATTTATGATGCGAAGTAATAGTTTTGTATCAAATTGTTGCAGGTTTCAAAATGCCAAGGCTTTGTAAAAATTCTGCTGATTCATTCTGTTATGTATGTGGTGATTTAACTTTAAAATCGCAACGCCAGACAATAACTTCCCAGGTTAAGAACGCCTATAAGCTATGCTTTGGGTTTCCTATCGATGAAAGAGATAAATATTGGCTACCAAAAATATGTTGTAATAGCTGTTCAAGGGCTTTAAGAGGTTTGATCAAAGGAAATCGCAAGTCTATGCCATTTTCGACACCAATGATTTGGAACGAACCAAAAAACCATACAAATGATTGCTACTTTTGTATGACTACAACACGTGGGTTTTCCAGAAAGAACAAAAATAAAGTCATATATCCCAATATTTCATCCGCCAAACGACCAGTTCCTCTACGAAGTAATGATTTACTTCCAATGTCCCCTACATATGAGGAAGAAGATGTTAAGTCTGCAAGTACTGAATCCAGTTACGCCACGATGGCTGCTTCTGCAAGTTCAACATTTACAAGTCCAACGAGCAAACGTTATTTTCCGAAGCAGTGCGACCTGAATGACTTAGTTCGTGATTTAGGACTTTCAAAAACAAAGGCAGAACTTCTTGCATCCAGATTGAAGCAATGGAATCTGGTAGATAAAGACGTGAAAGTCACATACTTTCGAAACAGAGAAGAAGAATATTTGAAATACTTCAGCAAAGACAGGGATTTAATATTTTGTAATAATGCTGATGGTCTTCTGCGAGAACTTTCGTTCAGTGATAAATCTGAAGAATGGCGACTTTTTATTGATTCATCAAAGACGAGTTTGAAAGTAGTTTTGCTTCACAATGGCAACAAATATCCATCAGTCCCACTAGCGTATTCAAGAAACATGAAAGAAACTATTATAATATGAAAGTGTTACTTAACAAAATTAAATACACACAGTACTCATGGAGCATTTGTGTTGATTTGAAAGTTGTAGCAATGTTAAATGGATTGCAATGTGGATATACCAAATTCTGTTGCTTTTTATGTGAATAGGATAGTCGCTCAAAAGAAAATCACTATAAAGTTAAAAGTTGGCCAAAGAGAGTAAATTTTATTCCAGGAGAAAAAAATGTTTCAGAAGAACCTCTACTTCAGAAGGAAAAAATTATCTTACCACCTCTTCATATAAAGCTAGGCCTAATAAAAAACTTTGTTAAAGCAATGAACAAGGATGGTGATGGCTTTCTATATCTTAAGAGCAAATTTCCTCGAATCAGTGATGCAAAAATAAAAGAAGGAATTTTCGTTGGTCCACAAATACGAGAGCTTATGAAGGACGCAGTCTTTAAGACGAAGTTGAACGGCGTGGAAGAAAGAGCATGGACGGCTTTTGTGAATGTGTGTAACAATTTTTTGGGAAATAAAAAAAGTGAAACTACCATGAAATCATTCAAGAACTGCTTTCTGCCTATGAGGCTCTAAAATGCCATATGTCGCTTAAAATTCATTTTTTAAACTCGCACTTGGATTTTTTCCCCGAAAATCTTGGTGCCGTATCAGATGAACATGGTGAAAGGTTTCATCAAGACATGATATATATAGAAAAGCGTTACAATGGAAAATCATTAGAAGTAATGCTTGCAGATTTTTGTTGGTCCATTCGACGAGAAACTTAATTGAAGATATGAATAGGAATAAAAATGTCAATTAGTAAATAACAAGACACTTTTTAATTTTAAAACGTTTTTAAAGTACAAATATTTTTCTTACAAAAATGGTGTTTTATTTCAAATAGTTAAGTGTTGTAGTTCAAGCTAGCACTTTTTCTTAAAACTGAATATACATACTTAGCGCTTCTAGCTTAGTTTATTGACAGCATACATAATAATACATAAAGTGAAAAATATTTGCGACTAAAAGTTTTTCATTATATTTTGAGAGCTAAAAAAAATTAATATTAAACCAAAATTATTTATTTCGCCAATAATTTCTGAATACTCGGAGTTATTGAGAAATTATTAGCAGCTGAAATAAAAAAACATTGGATCAGCATTTAATGCATTACACACATTTTTCCATTTTTAGGTACCTGCTTTAAATTGCGAATAAAATCAAGATTTATTGCTGGACTTTCACGTTTTATAGCTTGTTTTGTTCCTAGGATATGTGGTTTTAAGAAAAATGTAAAAAATATAAAACTATTGAGTTTCTGATTTTTTTATTGCAATTTTCATGTAAAAAAATTACGCGATTTTTGCATAAAAAAAACTTTTTTCTTTTTTAAATTCTGAATAACTCCGAAACCATAAAAGATAGGTAAAAAATGATTATTAATTTTTTTAAACAAAATTTTGTGGCGCGTCTTTTGGTTTATTATTTATTAAAATCGAAATAGCGGGTTTCGAGTTATAGTAAAATATATTAGTATGGCCGACTAATTTAGGGGGCAAAATTAGCCACGCCCATAAAAAAAAATCTCTACGTGATAGAGAAAAACTGAAAGCAGATTTGAATTTAACGCATCGAAATCCATATAGTCCGCGTAATTTTATCTAAAGGACAGCCAAAAAATGTTATTTTGTTGTACAGTGTTATTTGTTGGGTTTGATCGTTTAATATATATGGTTGAAATCTACTGAAAATTTGGTTAAGCAACAATGAAATATACAGACAATGCTTAACCACCAACAAATAAATTTCAATTTAAGTAAACTTATGACAATATGTAAAATAATAAATTTCTTAAGTGCTACATGTTTATATTGAACTGTACTAAATTAATTTTATTCAAGAATACTTTCTTGATAGGGCTTAAGTTTAATATTTTCAATTCTAATAGAATCAATTATTTTCATTAATTAATGTGATTTTCTAGAGAAGAGAATAACAATTAAATTAGTCTTTGACTTTCATTCGTTGCTGTTTTCACTAACTGAAATTTTTTTAAAATGAGTTAAGTAAAAACTAAAGTAAAGTAATCTCCAATTAATGTTTTCCGTGAAGAATTTCAAGGATTCAATTAAATTTATAATTGTTTTGACTAATTTGAATGGAAAAACTTAATTGATGCTATTAGTTGAAAATTTAATTAATTTTTATACCTTTTAACAAAAAATAGTAAAAGGGTTTATATAGGTTTGTCATTCCGTGTGTAATTTCCACAATATTAATAAGCGACACATGAAGTATATATACTTCAGACATACTTTAGATCCTTATGCATAGGGAAGACGAACAAGCGATGGCCGTCTGTCCGTCTGTCTGTACGTGAAATCGGTTTTCCGAAGCTCCCAGAACAGCTAGCGACTTCGTTCTCAAATTTGTGTGTCAGAAATAGTCTAAGTAAAATTGGTATTGAAAATCAGTCGAAATGAAAAAAAAAATCGACAAAACAAAAAAAAGCACCAAAACAAAAAAACACCAAATTAAAAAAATTGCAAAAACAAGAAAAAAATCACTAAACAAAAAAAAACCAAATTGGAAGAAATCTATTCCAATATAAATCGACAAAATGAAAAAAATCGCTAAAATGAAAAACATCACAAAAATTACAAATAAATCTCCAAAATAAAAATCAACGCCAAAAACTTAAAAAAATCGCTGAGACGAGAAAAAAGCACCAAAACTAAAAAAATCGCCAACAAAAATGGCAAAAACCTAACAAATCGCTAAAACGAGAAAAAAACACCAAACTAAAATAAAGCAATGAATTAAAAAAAGGCCAAAAACGCCAAAAAATGTCAAAGCTTAAAAAACCCTATTAAAAAAATCTTAAAACCTAAAAACCCTAAAAACGAAAAAAATGCCAAAGCTATATTTTATATAGACTAAAATTTATATAGTATTACATATCTAGTGTCCGTACGGAACCCTTCGTGAGCAAGTTATAGTCGCACTTTACTGAACTTATTTTTAGTAAATGGAAATAGAAATAAAATTTATCGCTAAAGTACAGTCCGAACTATAAAATTGATTGAAGGACAAATTCCGTTTCATTTCCCTAGAACCGTTCTTTTGTACTGAGCAAATTCGAAAAAAATCCTTTAGGAATAAACGTTTACATGATACCGCGATATATGCCTTTTCCAATGGGATGTTTAAATTGAGACACTTAACAATTATGCAACACCAAAGACTTTTAAATAAAACAAGATAGTTTACTTTGTATGGAGGTACAATACTAAAACTATTTTATAGGGTTATTAAAAAAAGAAGAAAGAAATTTGAATTTCGAAGCTTTAGTAAATATTAGATTTTATTATATTTGCGTTTGCGTATTGAACAATTTTGTTTCGAAATTTCTTCGCTTTAGTGAGCATTCGTTTTTATCGAATCTCAGGTCAAGTGGGATATTAAATATTGTTTTGATATAACGGCGTTATTTGTTTGTATAGCTTTATTTATTTTATTTTATTTATTTATTTATTTATATTCAGTCTATGGACGGAAAGTCCTTTCAGACAACGATATAAAGTTAACATTTTTAATAACTACGAATAAATAACTTATATAAATAGTAAAAGATCAACAAAAAATAAAAATAAAGAAGACTAATTAATTATTTAATGAATGTATAAATAAAGTTATGAAATTAAAGCAAAATTTCAAATAATATTATTTTATTACGCTTAGAAGAACAAGTTTAAACTAATTTTTAGTAGTGCTGAACTCTATATAGGACTTTGAATCTCTTTGATATTTAAAGTTAATTTCATTGAGCAACGCGAAAACACGTGTTAGTGTGCCATTATTAGTTCGATGAAAAGGAACATCAAACAGCTCAGTTAATCTGAAATTTCTAGGAGGTATAAAAAATGGTACAGAATGAAGCAAATCAGGACAGTCAATGTGTCCGTTAATAATATCATACACCAGAAGGGCGGATTGGAGTTTTCTACGTCCTTCTAAAGTGCATAGGTTAATAAAAAGGCACTTAGATTCATAAGGAACAGATATTAAATATGATAGTGAGCGTGTAACAAATTTAAGAAAGATGCGTTGATGTCTCTCAATACGAGAGATAAGATTTGAGACATGAGGACTTCATATAACGGCAGCATATTCCAAAATCAGAGCTTCAGAAAACCAAGCATTTTATACGCTTTAGGACGTATATATTCAACATGGGCTACAACCGACATAGAGCTATCAAAAACAACACCTAAATCAAGTTTAGAATTCGAAGTGTCAAAATTAATACCATTAATATTAAATATCAGTACAATGGGATTCATGGATCTATGAAATGAAACATGTAAACACTTATTTATATTTAGATGCAAGTTATTAAGTTGACACCAATTGCTTAAATTATTAAGCTCATTTTGCATAGCGAAAAATTCACTCAATGCATCACATTTCATAAAAAATTTTAAATCATCGCCCTACAACAGATATTTTGATTTAATAGATCAGCCACCAATATCATTAATATATAAATTAAATAATAATGAAACAAGAATGCTCCCTTGGGGCACACCAGATGTTTGACAATAGGGCGTGTATTGAAAACCTTCAATATACACAGAACAAACTCTATGAGATAAGTATGACTTAAGCCATAACAAAAAATTGGAATGGAATCCCATTAAACTCAATTTTTACAACAGAATGGAATGAGATATTTTATCAAATGCTTTGGAAAAGTCTGTGTAAATAACTTTTACCTGGCTACCATGCTCGAGAGCATCTAGACAATATTCATTGAAAAGGGTCAGATTAGTAACAGTTGATCGGCTGGAATAAAAGCCGTGCTGATACGGAGAAATCCAAGGTTTAATTTTGAAAAATAACTTTTTATGCACAATATGCTCAATGAGTACAACAAAGGAGTAACTTATTATTCATGAAGGAATTAAAATTACTCGTAATGTAAGCTCGTAGCTCAATAAATGCGCTTCATGCTTAAAATAAAAAATATTATTACTACCAATATACATAGATGTAATCACGTCCTAAAAAGTTTGTTTCTTTTTTGCTCTCCTGAAAACTTGTAATTTTTAAGATTCGAGGTTGAGAAAATAAGGCATCGATATTCAACTTATTTCTAATATAAAAAAATATTTAATCGAAAAATACCGAGAGGTCACTTACTGAAAATTGCATTAGAACAAAAAATTATAAAATTTTTCACAAAATAAATATGTACCTACATATCTATATGCTTATGTATGTATCTCTATACCATATAAACTTACTTTGGTAAAGGGTATATAAGATTCGGCACAGCCGAATATAGCACTCTTACTTGTTTTTAATGGTATTACAAATATTTTAATTAATATTGCAAAATCGTTCCTATTATTTTTTTGTGTGTGTATGAAACCCTTTTTAACTCTGTTTATGACACACTTGTCTATAGGAATGCATGTAAAAAATTAAAACAAAAACTGCTTTTCTGTAAAATTTAAAAAATTTTCGTTTGGTCAGTTAGTTTAAACAGCGACGATATCTGGGATCAAGCTATATCACTTAGTGTAGCAAATACACTCAAAGGCAACTTATAGTATTTTGAAAAAAAAACCTGGCATGTATGTAAAAAGGAATAGTAATAGTGTGATATTTTTTTTCATTTTAATCTCCCTGCACATATGATGAAAAATAATATCTACCCACGAATAAACAGATCCAATAGAAATAGCATCGATTTAACTTATTAATGTAGAACTTAAAAACGACCTAGAGCTCGACCTCATTTTATAGTTTTCTATAATCAACGAAAACATTATTTCTAGTTTTATCTTATTTATTTTTATTTTAAAGTATTGTGTTAAAGTGAAAATATTTTATGCTCAATTTGCCTCATGTTTCTTATATAATTTAAATTCAATATGAGATTCAGTTTAATAAAAATAATTCTTTGTTTAACTACGATACATTTTTTCTTGGATTTTCCTTATAATTTTAAATACCAATTAAAAATGCGCTCAAAGGTAATGAATGGAGTAAGAAAATGAACCAGAGATTCTTGAAAACGTATAAAAAATGTAAGAAATTTTAAAAGACAAATAAAAATAAAATCGTCAAGAAAAGAAAAATAGTTCTTTTAAATCACTCTTATATCATCATCATTTTTTTTCTTATCATACATATTGTGGCCTGCATTTTAAAGAAATAATGGTAATAACAGAATGGTAAAAAAAACTTATAGTTAAAAATAATAAAAATTAATTAATTTTTTATGGAAATTGTTATAATTTAAGTTCAACATTTATTAACGCAATAATAATCCCAAATTATTATTTTACTCATTTACAAAATATTATTTTATTAAAAATACATTGAAATTTATTATTGAGAGGTTTAACTGGATATTATACGTATTTCAATGTTGCTAATGCAGTAGCAATAATCTCACCAGAGTTATCATGTCAAAATTTTATTTAAAAAAATGGGATGTTCAAGAAATCATTAAAAAAATACCAAATTTAATATTTTATTTGTGCATTTTGAAAGGTCTTATGTTGATAACATAAAGTTAAAAATGTTCTAATACTAATTCTAATTTCTGGTTTTTCTCATATATTTTTAATTTGATTAATCACATTCGACAGCAAATAATGGTTATCAAGACTTCAAATCTAAAAAGGCAGAAATTTTTAATAAATCACACCAAAAGTGAAAATGTTTTTAATTCGCAATATTGGAAACAAGACCCTAAAAATTTATTAAACTCGCTAAAATTCGCAAAAGGTAACAAAAATTTAAAATTTCAAGTCCTTAAATAAATAATAAATTAAGAAAGCCAAAAACTTTGGAAAAATTACGTCTTTAGTAAAAATAACATCAATTTGCGAAATAATGCAAAATTTTAAACAAGCCATAATTTTTACTAAAAGTTACTTAAACTCTAAGAAATGAAAATTTGCAAAAATTTTCTAACAGTAGCGTAATAGCAAGGCTTAATATTGTTTAAAATTCGCGAAAACTGCTAAGAAGCAAAATACTTGCAAAATCATAATCGGAAACATTCCCGAAATGACAGTTCATGAAGTGACGATTTCAAATAAGTGAGCGCTTTGATTATACAGCGGCGATTTTTAATTCGCCCTGCCTTTGTAAATAGTAAAATATTTGGGGTTGATTAAAAAGAATTTATGTAAAAAGAATTATATTTATTTTGTATGAAGAAGTTGCGGTTAATGCTAGGAACACAATTGGGACGAACGACGAATTTCGTCCACGTTGAAAAATTCGTCCATAAGCATTCGCTGCGTAAATTCATCGTGTGAAGCACAGCGTGACCGTTTGACCGACTAAAGTGGCAATTGCCACTTTTTCCACTGCCTTGCCACTTTTTTGACTGCCTTGCCACTTTTTATCTACCTTTTATTAGAGTGAATTACATAAAAATACATTAAAAATAAAAAGTTTAATATAGTATTCTCGTTTTTTTTTTAACTTTGCCCCTTTTTTTTGATAAATCCCCTTTTGGTGCCACTTTTTGATTTATCAAAAAAAGGGGCAAAGTTAAAAAAAAAACGAGAAAACTATATTAAACTTTTTATTTTTAATGTATTTTTATGTAATTCACTTTAATAAAAGGTAGATAAAAAGTGGCAAGGCAGTCAAAAAAGTGGCAAGGCAGTCGAAAAAGTGGCAATTTGGCACTTTAGTCGGTCAAACGGTCACGCTGGTTGTGTTTACAAAACCAGAGAGAGAGAGAGAATTTTCTCTCAATTTTGTTTTTTCATCGTTCTTCGGCGTACAAAATAGAAATAATTCTATCTCAGAGTTCGTCACGCACGACGAATTTCGTTGCACGGCGGTGTTGTGTTAATTTTCATATACACAAATGTGTTTTATTTTTTATGACGAAAGTTCGCACCAAAAAATTCGTCGTTCATCTCAGTTATGTTCCTAGCATAAAGTTCACGTTAACTCTTAACTATGCATTGTGAAAAGGGACGTAAATTTGTTTAATTGATTTATAAATTAAAGTTTGTGTGAAGAAGTGAAAATAAAATAACTAATTTTACAAAAATAAAACATGTTAACTCGATCAGAAATTGCATAAAATAAAATGTTATAAGAAAAGTTAGATAACGTTGTCCTTTTGCATAAGATGAAGAGAAATATCGGCATTTTATTTTTGTTATTCTGCCGAAGTTTTCTCACATATTATGTCAGAGTTAATCGCAGTTGTAGACGCTATGAAAAGAATTTATAATATTATATTACAACATATCTTCATTACATACTGTTGCCTTACACTGAAGCTGTTGCACGACAATTGGGTAACAATCTCCATCCCTTGCCAATTATTATGGGTGGAGATTTTAATACAAACTTTGCAAATCCACAGACTCAAGCTTTATAAAAATTTTTATTTGAAGTTTTCCACTTGCATATGAGCAATTCTCCACAAACCCCCACAACTAATAATTCCACTAATATACATGCAGTTTTCCATCATAAGCCAATGGTCGCATTCATAAGACGTAAGAGTTGGGCAACCGTTGTGTGTTTGTCTTAGAAACGCATAGTTGAGTATTTCCGCTCCACTCAACAGTTGAGTAGTTTTCCATCATACAATTTTTTCGCTACCTATAGTCAACACGTTGTGCTCAGCCTGAACAGCTGGTCAAATAGAGCTATTTCTTTTATATGCTTTGTTAGGTGGCAGCAACAAATATTTGTTAAGTTTTACGTTACAAATGCGATGAAGTAACGAAATAAAGATATACAATTACATAATATGCATCAAGCCGTTTCTAAGAAGTAGCTGTTGGGGCCAACAGTTGCCAGCAGTTTTACAACTGTTGAGCTCAACAGCTACGTCTTATGAATGCGCCCAATATTAACTATTTGTATTTAAGACATTTACCATAGATAGGCACTTTGCAGTACTACTAAAATTTGAGTAAAATTAATTTTTAACCAGTAAATTTTTACTGATTACTAAAGTTTATTTCTGTAACTTTTATAAAGTGCCTAAATATTTTATTATATTATGAGGTGCATTAAATTTTCAGTCATCAGTAACGCATACTGATGATTTCATACAAAATTTTCAAAATTTTAATGAATAAAACTTTGCCACTTGCTACAATTTTATTATGAATACGGCCCTACGATTCACTGAATTTTTTCAGTAATCAGTACATTTACTGCTTACTGCAATATTTAATGCATTACATATATACTGCAGTGTGCCCATTTACTAACCAAATAAGTTAGGACGCGTTCCCAAAATCACTTTCTCTGCATATGTGCATATTTTTTTAGTTTAAAGTTTACATTTACATATGTAAGACAGATCAATTGTAATATTTTATTAAGTTTCTTTTCCCCAATAAAGTTAAAATTTAATAAATTAAACTGTTTGCTAACCCAATTCTGCACCTTAGTGATTTTGAGCCATTATTACATTATGACAATCTAATGCAATAAAAAAGCACTTTGTTAATTGGTAAATTAATTGTACGAAATTTTGTTTTATAAACCTTTTATAAATGAAAAATATAAATTCTGGATAAGGCCTTATTTATTTATTAAACTTGAAATTTTTAATGAATTTGTGTGTGTCCTTTTTTCAGACTTAACGAATGGTGGAGTTTCTGGACCCCTAGATACATTGGATACGTTCAATAATTTCGATGAAGTATCAACGACAACAACTACAACATTTCCGACTTACACACATCCCCAATGGATTGAACCATATTTTGATCCTACAACGCCACGTAATGTAACAGCTCTAATGGGCAAATCGGCGTATTTAAGTTGTCGAGTTAGAAATTTAGGAAACAAAACAGTAAGTCAATTATTTATTAATTATAATTTAATTTAAAAATATCTCAATATAAACTAACAATACGGTGAAAGAATTTCATTTCATAGATACAACGAAACAATCTAATGAAAATTTCATGAGTATTGTGAAAAAATTTCATTGGAATTGCCCCGTTGGTATTCTAGTTTCGTAACAATATTTCATTGGATTTATGACAATAATATTTTCTAATTATTAAGAAACCTCTTTATGTTTAAAAACCATTCAGGGCTATCATGAATAAAATTCCATGTGAAATTTTTCCCGGGCAACAATTCCAACTAATAGCAAGTAATTGGAAAAGGGTGAAATTTCACGAGGAATTTTATTCAGGATATCCCTGATTTTAAGTACACACCTGAAAGCAATTAAGTTAAAGATTAAATTCCTTAAAACTATAGAAATTAATAAAATATACAGCAATTTAGAATTCCATTATAGCTATGAAATATATTCGTTGTCCCAATAAAAACTTCATTGTAGTCATAAAAGTCTGATAAATCAAATGTTTTTGCACAGTTGTCAACCAAAAGCTTGCATCAAAAGTAGTTCAGTATGATTGTTCTTGTATTCTTTGTATGCTTATTTGCACATACAGTTTCAATTAAGTTATTTCGTTATTATAATAAAGTTATTTCATAATTTTTATGAAGTTATTTAATTGTTTAAATGATATTATTTCGTTATTTTATTGAAACTATTTCGTTGTTTTAATGAAATTATTTCGTGGTTTTAATGAAATTATTTCGTCGTTTTAATGAAATTATTTCGTTGTTTTGATCAAGTTCTTTCATTGCATTGATGACACTATTTGATAAATTTTACGTAGTTTTCATTAAAATAATTTTAACGAAACTGGTTTCATTAATCCAACGAAGCGTGACGTTGGTTGAATTTTAATGATTTTTTTTTATTGGATTAATGTCGAAATTCATAGAATTTATAAAAAAATTCTTTCAGTGTAGTGAACGTGTAGCTGCAAAATATCTCAAAAATAGTTAAGCTTGCATGCTTCTTAATTTTAAGAATTTAGATCATAAAAACTTTCCACGTGTTAATAAAAAGTAATGAAAATTTTCAAAAACATTCTTCATAACGATTTTTATGTGAAAATCCATCAGGTATATTGCAGAGAAATTTGCTTAATAATCGCACAATAAATGTCAGTTATAGGTTAAGTTAACCTATGACAGTTTTCTATTGTACATTTTACAGTCTATGTAAATCTTTCCTGAAATTTTAATACAAGTACACCAAAATTTGTAGGGTCAATCTTAACAATCTCTAATTGAAATTAAAGGTTTTTGTAAAAGTTATTTTAGGGCTAAGAAATCAGTGCAAGTTAATCTCTATCCTCACAAAAACATACATGTGAAAAAAAGGCCAAGTTCCTATCTAAAATTTCGGTCAAGTTCTTCTGTCATGCATTTTAGAAATAGGAAATTTAGGAATAGGAAATAGTCTTAAAATATTTCTAGGCAACCTGCGTATTCGATATGTTTTTTTATTCTATTGTTCTTTATATTATTCTACTTTGCTAATATTTTATTGAAACCAACCTTTGAAATCAGTCAAATGTAGCCATTCACTTTGGAATATAAATACATTCTTTCTAGACATATCTACAGAAAAAAGTTTTTTTTTGTACGGTGAATGTAAAATTTTTTATAACTTGCCAGTTATTCAAGAATCTATAAATATTTAATATAAACCTTACTTTCAATTCAATTTGTAAGTTTCGCCAAGAAAATTAACACCTTTTAATTTTATTTCTTGTGACAAAAACCTGGGGAAACACATACGAGATTTATGAGCCTGTGATTCTTCTTTATTTTTCTTTGTGATGCATGGCACAAATATATTTCTACCATATTTGTAATGCAAATTTGTTTGCACTTTTGCACATTACATTTGTTTTTTTAAATGCAAGGATTTAAAATTGTTAAAAAAACAAGTAAGAGTGCTATATTCGGCTGTGCCGAATCTTATATACCCTTTACCAAAGTGCGTTTATGTAGTATAGAGATACATACATAAGCACAGAGATATGTAGGTACATATTCATTTTGTGAAAAAATTCATACTTTTTTTCTAGTGCAATTTTTAGGTTTTTAGCATTATGTTTAATTTGGTGCTTTTTAAATTTTGGCGATTTTTTTTCATATAGTCAATTTTTTTTGGTTTTGGCGATTTTTTTCGGTTTTTGGCGTTTTTTTTAATTTTGGCGATTTTTTCGTTCCAGCAATTTTTTGATTTTGACGATTTTTTTCATTTAGGCAATTTTTTTTATATATTTATTTTATTTTTTATTTTTTTGTGCCAATTTTTTTTAGTTTTGACCCTTTTTTCTCGTTTTGGCGATTTTTAATTTTGGCGATTTTTTTGATTTTGACGTTTTTTTCATTTAGGCGATTTTTTTATTTTTTGCAGATTTTTTTCATATAGGCAATTTTTTTTGTTATGGCGGTTTTTTCAGTTTTTGGCGTTTTTTTATTTTTGGCGATTAATTTTCGATTTGGCGATAATTTTGATTTTGGCGATTTTTTTGCATTTAGCGATTTTTTTTAATTTTTGACGATTTTTGTTCATATAAGCTTTTTTTTGTTTTGGCGATTTTTGCGGATTTTTGTCATTGTGGGAATTTTTTGTTTGTTTTGACACTTTTTTCTCGTTTTGGAGATTTTTTTCGGTTTTTGGCGTTTTTTTAATTTTGGCGATTTTTTTATTTTTTGCCGATTTTTTTCATATAGGCAATTTTTTTTTCGTTTTGGCGATTATTTGGCGTTTTTTATTTTTGGCGATTTATTTTCGATTTGGCGATTTTTTTGATTTTGGCGATTTTTTTTTGCATTTGGCGATTTTTTTTAATTTTTGACGATTTTTGTTCATATAAGCTTTTTTTGTTTTGGCGATTTTTGCGGATTTTTGTCATTGTGGGAATTTTTTTTGTTTTGACACTTTTTTCTCGTTTTGGAAATTTTTTCGGTTTTTGGCGTTTTTTTTAATTTTGGAGATTTATTTTCGTTTTGGCGATTTTTTATGATTTTTGCGATTTTTTTCACTTAGGCCATTTTTTTTAATTTTTGGCGATTTTTGTTTACATAAGTATTTTTTTTGTTTTGGCAATTTTTTTCGGTTTTTTGGCGTTTTTTTAATTTTAGCGTTTTTTCCATTTTGGCGATTTTTATCGTTTTGGCGATAAAAGCCTCAGGTGATAGCATAGACTTCTTCTTTTGTGGTAATTTACGTAAAAAAGAAATCAACGGGCCGGACATTAGAAGTAGTCTATGCAAAAGATTAGTGTTAGTGACAACACGAGACATTTTTCGCGTGTTGTCTCGTCTGAATTGCTTAAATAATTTATTACAAGATTCAGCGGCTTCTTCAGAGAACTCTCCTATGGAAACTAGACAGTGATCAACTACTTTCGATCCATGAATTAAAATTTTATGAACTAAAGCAGGCAAATTATACCATGGATACGTACTAATAAGCATTCGGGCGGCTCCTAACGAGTAATCTCTAAATTCTACACTATTCAGGGGTGTCACAGCAACCAATGTTATCAGAATTGGTTTTGAAAACTATACGAAAAAATGCTTTGGTGTCATGAAAACCAATGTTGTCATTTTTGTGTTCGAATGGAATTGATGTTAGTTTTAGGTGTCATAGAAACCAATGTTATCTGTTTTGTTATTGGAAATAAACCAAGCACCTAACAGCTGTCAGTTTTCATTTTGGTGTATTTTTATTTTAATTTTTTTGTAAAGATTTAAGTAAATTTACTTATTTTTTTAAATGTTTGCTATAATAAATGAAACAGTTTCACATATTTTATGGTATACTATAATCCAGCCGCACGGTAGTGCGCAAGGCCAAGTTCCGGCCAATGCACGCAGTGTGTATATTTACAGCAAGCCATTCGAACTGTTCTTACACCCCCCCCCCCACATAACTTTGTAAGCGCAATCGTAAATTTATAAAATTGAAACCATAATTAGAATAAATTTATGTAACCTCATATGCAAAGTTTGAAAGTTTTACAATGAAAGGTTCCGGAGATATGGAAAATATGTAAGAAACAAATGCAATAATAAAGAAATTTTCATTTGCGTATATATATACTAAATATATTTTATTGAAAAATAGATAAATATTTATTGTTAAAAAATTAAAATTTTTGTTTTTAATAATTTTAATAAAACAAAACTAAAAAGGTACAAAAAAGATTGTTAAATGGTACAAATTGTTTTCGTTAAGTGGCAACAATTTTTTTGTTGATTTTTTTTATTCATATAGCTATATAAATATTAGTTTGTTGGTAATTAAGCTAAAAGCTAAATTGAAAATAGCAAAAGTATTTTAAAAAAGTTTTAGTTATTTTATTTTTTGAAACATAAAAATTTTTTTTTCAAAAACTTTAATTGGAAAACAAACAAAATGGAATAACAATGCTCATTGTTAATATTACAATTGTATATAATTAAGAAAAACGTTACAATTTGAAAAACAAATTTATTAAAAATATTTATTTTTTGTTAACAACTCAATAATTGTAATTGGAAATAATTGAGTTGATTTTGTTTTCTTATATTACAAATGTGTGTTTGTATTTACAAAAATCGTTGTAGGTGCATTTTTAAATAATATTTTATTTGTATTCACAAATAAATTTGTTGTATTTACAAATATTTTTTTTCTGTGTATATAGAACATTGCAACTGCATATATTTATATAAATTTTTTTTCTTTGTAAAATGCATGAATTTTATATTCAAGAAGAATTTAAAGTTTCAGTTTGTTTTTAGCATATTATAAAATAATTCCTAATTGCATTGTTTTTCAAACAAAATTTCTACTTTTAATAGCTTTTATTTATGTTTTATGAAGTTAAGCACAAATAGGGGATTATTCAATGTTACTGATATATGTAAGTGTTTTCTTTGTATTATATCCATATTTATCATACTTGGAAGTTGTACAATAAGTTAAAAATAAAAACAGCATACAAGTATTTAATACATAAATATAAATTTATGCATATGTGTTCTCTTTTTTATGTTATTTTATGATTAAAGGATTTTAAATAAGCTCTCCTTGCTTTCTGCATTTAATCTACAACATTTCTATTTTTGCTTGTAGTTAAATAAAAATACAAATTTAATGTAAATTGTTATTGACGGAATTAAAGTTTGGGAAAAACTAAATCCATTAAATATCTTAATTTATGAACAAGTAAGTTTAAGTGTACTTTTGTATAAAGAACACAGATAAACTATATAGAAATATGTTTTCTAATAATGGAAACGGCAACTGGCCAATTAACTCAGTGTAACCAGCTTTTTTTTAAAGGGGTTAAAACTATGAACTGCGTTTATTTATAACCTTAGAAGCAAATAAGTAAAAAAGTATAGGTGTATTTACTTCTTGACTTTCAACTTAAGAAAAAGTTGTTACATCGGCCACAAACTGTTTCTTTATTTATCTATAGAAATAAATTCAGTGAAGTGCGACTTTGACCCGCGCACGAAGGGTTCCGTACGGGCACGAGATATGGAATTCAATGCGAACTTAAGCCAATATAAACTAAAGTTTTGGCATTTTTTTCCTTTTTTGGTTTTTTCGGTTTTAAGCTTTAAATTTGGGGTTTTTTTAATTTAGTGGCGCTTTCTGAGTTTTGGCACTTTTTTCACGTTTTGGCTATTTTTTTTTTGGTTTTTTGAAGTTTTTTTAATTTTTGACGATTTTTATTATTTTTTTGGCGTTTTTTTTTATTTGGCGATTTTATTAATTAGGCGTTTTTTTCATATAGGTGATTTTTTTTGGTTTTGGCGATTTTCTTAGTTTTGGCACTTTATTTTCATTTTGA
This sequence comes from Tachina fera, assembly GCA_905220375.1. NCBI lineage: Eukaryota > Metazoa > Arthropoda > Insecta > Diptera > Tachinidae > Tachina > Tachina fera. Next base: position 64,470,970 of record LR999964.1, read on the forward strand.
GGATTTGGTTTGGTTTTTGGCGTTTATTTTAAATTTTGACGATTTTTTTCGTTTTGGCGATTTTTTTTTAATTTTGGCGTTTTTTTTTAATTTTGGCGATTTTTTTCACATAAACAATTATTTTGGTTTTGGCGCATTTTTCGCGTTTTGGCGATTTGTTTCGGTTTTTGGCGTTTTTTTCATTTTGGCGATTTTTTTTTCATCTAACCGTTTTTTTCGAATTTGGCGATTTATTTTAGTGCTAGAATTTTTTTTTAATTTTGTCGATTTTTACGATTTGGCGATTTTTTTTTAAATTTTTGGCGATTTTTTCAGGTTTTGGCGATTTTATAATTTTTGGATTTTTTAGTTTTACCGTTTTTGAAAATTTCAAGAGTTTACCTCGTTTAGAGTTTACATAGTTAAAATTGCATTAACTGATGGACCACCCTTTAATTTAAATTTTTTAATATTTTAATGTTAATTGTTGTAGTCTATATAAAAATACACTAATTTTAAAAATTTCAAGTGTCAATATATATATGTACATACAATTGTATGTGTATTACATGAGATTTTAACATTTTTCGTCGCTCGTTTTGGAGCACCCTTTAATTTCTAATTCTCATGTATTTGTTGTTGTAGTGGTCAAGGTTCTACATACTCTGTCCAAATTTCAGGTCCGTAGCTCTTTCGGTTCCTGAGAAAATACCGTTTGACGGACAGACGGACAGCGTAGCGAAAACAATAGGGTTCCTTTTTTCACCTTTGGTGTACGGAACCCTAAAAATCGCCAAAAATCTAAGGATTGCAACAATAGCAATAAAAATCGCGAAAATTACGAAAATTCGCAAAAAGTTACTAACAATCTAAAATTTTTTAAAAATCGGCAAAACTGTTACACAGAGAAAACAGATTTGTTGAGACAACCGAATTTGTTGCCAATCGAATTTTGGCGGTTGTACCAACTGCATAGAATTCTGGTTTAACGACTGCAATTTTCTTGTGGTACCAACATATTTTAATTATAACCCTTAACCAAATAGTTGCAGCAACACAAAAAATTGGTTAGCAGTATTGAATTTGAAATAAAAGTTATTCGTGCTACCGAAAATATGGTTAGTATAACTAAAACAATATCATAATTGGTTCCTGTGAAAGAATAATTGGTCTTCCTTACTGAAATATAAATAAGCAATAGACGCAAATAAAAATACATAATTTCAGAAATTTATTATTTGACATAATGTCATAAGTTTATTTTAATTGAAATTTATTTTCTGGTGGTGAAGTATGTTTATATGCATTTCTTAAACCACATATTTTAAACAGCCGCAAACATGTTATCTTATTCAAATACTTTCAAAAACCATTTGAGAAATCATCAATCATAATACACTGAAAGAATTTTGTTCATAAGTTCTATGAATTTCGACATTAATCAAATGAAAAAATTCATTTAAATTCAACCAACGTCACGCTTTATTGGATTAATGAAACCAGTTTCGTCAAAATTATTTTAATGAAAACTACGTTAAATGTATTAAACAAAAATAACGAAATAAATTCCTTAAAACAATGAAATAATTTCATTAAAACAATGAAGTAATTTCACAAATAAAATGAAATAACTTTATTATAACAATGAAATAACTTAATTAAAACCTTATGTGTAAATAATCACACAAAGAGTACAAGAACAATCATACAGAACTACTTTTGATGCAAGCTTTTGGTTGACAACTGTAAAAATACATTTAATTTATGAGACTTTCATGACTACAATGAAATTTTCATTTGAACAACGAATACATTTCATAGCTATAATAAAATTCTAAATTGCTGTATATTTTATTATGTTTTCTAGTTTTAAAGAATTTAATCTTTAACTTAATTGCTTTAAGGTATGTACTTATCTACATATGTATGTTTATTTCAAGCAACAAATGTAAATGTTTCTTAATAATTAGAAAATATTGTTGTCATAAATCTAATGAAATATTGTTACGAAACTAGAATACCAACGAAGCAATTCCAATGAAATTCGTTCACAATATTCGTGAAATTTCCCTTTATATTTGTGAAATTAACATTAGTTTTGTGAAAAAAATCTAATGAAATTGCTTCGTTGGATTTATGAAGCAAAATTCTTTCGGTGTACCTTTGAAAATCACAAAAGTTAATTTTTTAAATTGCTGCTATACGGGCCTGTTCTGAAAATCACGGTGATTTCAAACCACGTGATTTCAAAAGTAAACTACTCAAAGCTCTATTTTAAGTTTTTGTCATTTATAATAGAATATTTTCTTGAAATTTCCAACGCTAAAAATCCTGTAATTGAAAAAAGCAATGATTTAGCTTTCATAAATTTTTTGAAATCACCGTGATTTGACATGTCGTGATTTGCAGAACAGGTCCGATAAGCTTTGATAGTAAACTCAAGCTCTAGTTAGTTGCAGCAACTGATAAAAAAAGTGTTTATTTTAACCTTAATATAGAACGACAATTTATTAGTTGACAATACCAAAAGTTGGTAGTAAAATCCAATTCATAATATTTTATTCGGTTGTGTTAACCAATCAGTTAATTAGTCATGACTAGGGTATTCAATCGGTTAACCGTTAATGGGTTAACCAGTATATTGCTACCCGATTAACTGATCGGTTAATTGAAAATCGGCTTTTTTCGGTTAACGGGTAAACTGATTAATTTCAGTCGATTAACCGACGTAACAATTTTTTTCATATTTTTTAGTATTACAACTTATTTTTTGTGTGAATAATCATTTGTTTCGTCTCATTTACAAAACGTGAGTGTTTAGAAATTATTTTTCATACAAAGAAAGAAGTATGTTCAGTGATCCTACCTTAAGTAAAACTTCAAAATCTTTGGACATGGCTATAAAAAAGCTGAACTAGAGACTCTGGTACTCTAACTTGAGGAAATTATTAAAATTTTATTTAATAATTTAATAAAAGCCGATAGTACTGTTGCCAACTATTTAATTAAGGATTAGATTTAATGAGAGAAGTACAAAAACTAAAGCCAAGAAATTCAAATATTAACTTTTTTGCAAAATATTCGTCGCTGAGTTCTATCATTATGAATCAGATGATGACCCGCCAACAGAAGTAACTATCGATAGTATTACAAGAAATGTTCTGAAAAAAAATTAACCGAATTAGTTTAAGAATTATTATGTGTGTTTCTGGTTTTACTAATAAAATCAAATGAATAAATATTTTATGCACTTTTATTTGTTGAAAAAAACTGGTTTATGGAAAAACTTTATTAATCGGTTAACCGGTTAATACCAAAATTAACCGATTATTAACCGATTAAGCAAAAACCTCGACTAACTAATCGAGCGATTAACTGATTAAAGCAAAAACCCGATTAAATGAATACCCTAGTCATGACAAAACCATACGCTCGGTTGACGCAATCAATTTAAGAATTGTCAGAATCATATCTTTATTACAATTATGCCCTTATGGCTATGAACATGGATTGTTTTTTGGATTTATAGAAAATTGATATTTGAACTGAAATATAGTTAATGCAAATGATATTTTATTGGCCTAACCATTTTCCAACCAATCTATTTTTATGGGTGTAGGAGGCTGAAAGCATGCAAAAAGTCGCTTTTATCGTGAAGTGTGCAAAATCGGAAGCAAGCTGGAATAAGAGTGATTGTCTTCTTCAGAATCGCCTGATTTTTTTTTTTTTTTGATTTTTTATGAAATTGTAATTTTTCTTATTTTTTAATCAGCCGAATCCATCATTAACATTTCTGCAGTATATATTTCGCATAACGCAGAAGTTTTTTTGTTTTTTTTTATTTTATTAATTTCAAACTATTTTCGTTATTTTTATTCTTTCTCTTCTTTTTTTTTTAAAGTTCGAAATTTTTAAGAATCTAACTACACTTACAATAGGCCGTTCACAAATACCGTAGTTGTAGCTAATACAATCTACAATCTACAGTAGGTCATGAATTGGGTAATTGTCGTGAAAGGGCTAAAGTAAAAACTTAAATTCGTTCTTTTTACTAAAACAAACTTTGTGGTTTTGGCGACAACAACTTATGGTATAGTTTGCTTTGATTTAGATTGACTGAAATTACGAAAACAATGAAATGACCTTGATGGATAAAATTGTGTAGATTAATCTACGAAATCTGTTTCGGTCTTGTTAACCGAATTTGAGCTACAAAATGTTTTCTTAAAATATTTTTATGAAATTATAAATTATATACATCAAATCGAAATCATTATATTATAAGTATAATTAAATTTTTTTATTATAAGACTTAGGGCCAAATTTACAGTCATTAGTTACTTATTAGTAAACTAAAATGATAACTGATAAATGATAAATGTTTAACTAAGTATCTTCATATGAGCAAAGATTGGTAACCCTATCAAACAATTAAGTTTCATTATCGGTCTGCTATAGCATATGGTTTTTGTTTACATTTGACGTATTATTTCTTAAAAATGGATAAAACAGTGCGCTCATCTAACTTTACCGTGCATGAAGATATTGAATTAGTGCTGAAATTGGTTCAGAAAAAACAAACTATAATAGAAAATTCACAATACAACAATACTAATAAATCTAACAATGAGTCAGCTGTTGTCTAACTATTTGTTAACCAATGACATTTGGCGGTTTAACTAATGGCAATTAAAGAGCTGTGGATCAAATATTATTGGTTAAACTATTGCTATTAGTTAACTAATGACTGTGAATTCGGGCCTTAAATGTTTTTTATTTGCATTTTCTAGAAAATATTCTTTTATCTAAATATTCTTTCTCCCCTTTTAATTTAAGGTCTCATGGATAAGACATCGTGATATTCATATTTTAACCGTTGGTTCGTACACGTACACATCAGATTTACGTTTTCAGGCAACACATCATCACGATTCGGATGATTGGACATTGCAAATCAAATGGGCGCAAAAACGTGATGCTGGCATGTATGAATGCCAAATATCCACGCAGCCTGTTAGGAGTTATTTTGTGAATCTTAATGTTGTGGGTGAGTAGAAGCACACGTACACTTGTATAAGCTTACACAAATATAATTGAACGCACACATATTTCGGCACCTAAAAATTAAGCCTTATACGTACATATATTTTCACATACTCGTACAACACACGCACACCGAAAGTGAGGCGAATTTAACAATAAGCAAATTTATAGCTTGTGTGTGTGGGCTCTTTTCATTCATCAAATGTATTTTTTTTTTGGTCCTTGCATTTTCATTAATTTTATATGTATTTAAAAAGGGCTTCTCATACTCATTATATACGTACACATACCAATTACCAAATAACTAAGAAGCGAAAACTTTGAGTTGAATTTTTCTAAAAAAATGTTATATTTTTTTGAATTCATCAAATTTGAATAAGGCTCTGGTCAAATAAAATTTAAATTGTGCTTGTGCATTGAAAGTTTTAAACTTTCACGAATGTAGCTCAAAGGCTAATTTAGTACAATATACTAGTTTTTTGTATTGTAAAATTATTTCTTGCGGCACAGCCTAAAAAATACTCGTACAATAGCGGTTTACTAGAGTGAAAATCTATCAATGAAAATCCATCTACGCTAACAATTTTAATAGCAAGAACAAAAGCAGCAATTTAAAACCATGGCTGGTCCAGTGAAAAATATTATTTTACATATCATTCATCCATGACCATGACCATCGGCATGAACCCGCCCAATTTTTACAGCACAAAGTAATGTCATTCTATGAGCTAAAACTCTTTCCAAGTTTCGCGGGAATCGGATAGGTAGAAGTACATTTAATTTAACACTAATGGGCGCAACCCCACCCACTTTTTTGAATATAAGATTTGGTATTATTCAAAGCTCAAGGTGCGGGCCCAATTTCATAAAAATCGATAGAATGGAAGCACGTGAAATATAAAACAAAATTTTAATTCATGTGGCCCCGCCCACTTTTTTGAACGCAAGATTTTGTATTTATAAAATCTCAGGATGTTTGTAAATTTTGTAGAAGTTGCTTAAGTTCAAGCACGTGAAATTTAGTATTAAAATTTAATAGGCGTAGCCCGCCCACTTTGTTGATGCAAGGTTGTGTATTATTTTTAGCTAAGGGTGTTGTTATCCACGTTTTGTAATAATCTGTTATATAGCAATAAGTGAATATTCAGTAATATTCAATTTCATTTGGTATGGCTACGCCCATTTTTCCAAGTTCACAATTGAGAGCCACATACACAGAGAAAACAGATTCGTTGTGACAACCGAATTTGTTGCCAATTTAACAATAATATAGAACGACAATTTTTTTGTTGCCAATACCAAAAGTTGGTAGTAAAATCAAATTCATAATTGGGGTATTCACAAGGATGTCTAAAGTGTCCTAAGTGTCATAATGTCTTAACATTTTAAAATAGTTTAAAAAATTCTTGTTGTGGCTCAAACAAAAATGTCATAAAGTAATAAGACTTTCTCAGCTATGTTTACTGTTTGTCATAACTACATGTAAAAATGTGTGAGAGTTTACCAAAGGTATAGAGAGAGAGAGAGAGAGAGAGAGTAAGCAATTCACAAAGGTGCTAAAATCAAAATACAAATAAGTACAATATATATAATTGTAAATTATGAGGGGTTGTTCATAGCAGTCATATTTTTTCGTTTTATTACTATTAAATTAACACGTTTTAAGTATTAATTTATGAGAAATTTCTGAATACCCCAAATATTTTATTCCGTTTTGCTAATTAGTCAGTTAATTAGTCATGACAAAAGCATACGCTCAGTTGATGCAATTAATTCAAGAATTGTCAGAATCATCTTTTTATTACAATTATGCCCTTATGGCAATGAATATGGATTGTTTTTTGGATTAACAGAAAATTGATGGCGTAAACTGAAATATAGTTCATGCAAATGATATTTTATTGGCCTAACCATTTTCCAACCAATCTTTTTTCTGGATGGATGTTGGGTAAGTTTCATAGCAATCGAAAAAGTAAAATATTAAAATAAAATTTGTAGCAGACTACCTTAACATACTTATTTGATTATTCCTTTTGTTTATTTTTGATACTTTGTATGTCTTACTTTATTCATTTATATTGCTTGCTTCATTTATTTAGTAATCAATTGCATGGTTACTTTATTATGTTTTGTACGTCACTAGCATATGTGACTGTTTAACTACAAGACTGCAATATGGGAAGTGTTTGGTTAAAGCCAGAGTTGCCAGTTTTTTTCTAGAGCTTATCTCCAATTTTTGATTTCTCATCCCCAAAAATCCCCAAACTGATATCTTTTATAAAAATTTTTTCTTTTGTGAAATAAAATAAATTTTTTTTAATGTTTTTTTTAATTTTATTTGAAAAATAATGACAAAAATAACATACATATTTATTCAATAAAATTCATTTATACCGATAGATACGAGTATATTTACGTTCATATAAATTTAATTTGTACTTGTCAAAAACTTGTAAAGAAAGAATTACACATAGTTTAATATACACCAGTATAAAAAATGTTTAACCAAAGTTTACCATTTTAAAAACTTCAGAATCGAAATCTCCTGATTCACCCGCCTCAGAAACTTTATTGTACATAGTACTTGTATTCAAAAGCTTTAACATTTCAGCAGAAGGAATAAATTTGTCACAACAAATTGAATTATTTTTAAAGTGTGTGTTTATTCTAAGAAGTGCTTTCAAAAGGTTGTATTGCATTTTGTTGCGTATTTTGTTTTGGTAGCGTTCATTATTCATTAATCTGCCTTGATGCTTCTGCCTTATTAGAAACCATACACTATGAATAGTAACACACATTTTTAGACTTACCATTCGCATATTTCTTAGTTCAAAAATCATTCTTGTTTGACCATCAGCTTTACAAAAAAACCCCCCCGAAAATCCCCTCAAATTTGGTTACATCCCCAACAAATCCCCAATACGAAATTTTCATCCCCAATTTCGAAAAAAAATCCCCAATTGGGGGACAAATCCCCTAAGCTGGAAACACTGGTTAAAGCTTTTTCGTTGTATGTTTAAAGCACTCCTGTTAATTTTTGAGATCATTGGTTGAGTAAAAGCTCTTTCTTGTGTGTACAAAAGCAGAGCAACAGACGCAGGCATTTAATTCCGTATTTGCAGCTTCGTTTGGATGGTCAACAGCCAAACAAGACTAGCATACAATCTTCGTGATGACGATAGCTGTCGTTATTTGTTGCTAGATTAAAATTGTGTAATTATAAATTGAAAAGTGGAACATTTAATTATATATTTTATATAAAAACTATTTAAAATTTAAAAAAGAAAACTATTAAAAGAATTAAATATTTTAAAACTAAACGAATTAATAAATTCTTTCAAAATAAAACTATTATAAATTAAAATATTTAAATACATTTTTTTGACAAAGGGACCAAAATGGAAGGTATGCACTTTCAGACAGAAATAATTTTTAAAATCGGTTGAAAATAGCTACGTCCAAATTTTGATATTTGCATTTGAGGCAAACAGCTTTAAAAGCTCTTAAATTTGTTCTTGTTTCTTTACAAAGTAATAGCAAGAATTGTTGTCTGTTGTGTTATTGTTGCGGATGGTTTACTATATATATTGGGGTTTGTTTATACCAACAAAATACATGTGTTTTTTGGTGTTGTAATTTTGTTGTAGTTCTGCATGTACCTAGTATAATTGTATCATGCCCTTTACCAAAGTGCGTTTATGTAGTATAAAGATACATACATAAGCACAGAGATATGCAGGTACATAGATATTAATTTTGTGAAAAAATTCATACTTATTTCTCTAGTGCAATTTTTAGGTTTTTGGCATTATGTTTAATTTGGTGGTTTTTAAATTTTGGCGATTTATTTGATTTTGCTAATTTTTTTAGTTTTGGCGATTTTTTTTCATATAGGCAATTTTTTTTTGGCTTTGGACATGTTTTTCGGTTTTTGGCGTTTTTTTAATTTGGTGACTTTATTTCCTTCTGGCAATTTTTTTGATTTTGACAATTTTTTTCATTTAGCCGATTTGTTTATTTTTTGGCGATTTTGTTTCTTATAGGCAATTTTTTTTGTTTTGGCGATTTTTTCGGTTTTTGGCGTTTTTATTTCTTTTTGGCAATTTTTTTAGTTTTGACAATTTTTTCTCGTTTTGGCGATTTTTTTCGGTTTTTGGCGTTTTTTTTAAATTTTGGCTATTTTTTTCGCTTTGGCGATTTTTTTGATTTTGCCGATTTTTTTCCATATAAGCGATTTTTTTCATTTTTGACGATTTTTTTCATATAGGCAATTTGTTTTGGCGATTTTTGTCGGTTTTTGGCGTTTTTTTTAATTTTGCCGATTTATTTTCGTTTTGGCGATTTTTTTTTTGATATTGGCGATTTTTTTTCATTTAGGCGATTTTTTTTTAATTTTTGGCGATTTTTGTTCATATAAGCATTTTTGTTTGTTTTGGAGATTTTTGCGGTTTTTAGCGTTTTTTTGTCATTGTGGAAATTGATTTTTTATTGACACGTTTTTCTCGTTTTTGTGATTTTTTTCGGTTTTTTTTTAATTTTAGCGTTTTTTTCATTAAGGCGATTTTTTTTTAATTTTTGGCGATTTTTGTTCATATAAGCATTTTTTTGTTTTGGCGATTTTTGCAGTTTTTGGCGTTTTTTTGTCATTGTGGGAATTTTTTTAGTTTTGACACGTTTTTGTCGTTTTGGCGATTTTTTTCAGTTTTTGGCGTTTTTTGTTAATTTCATCGTTTTTTTTCATTTTGGCGATTTTTTTCCTTTTGGCGATTTTATAATTTTCGGATTTTTTAGTTTGACCGTTATTGAAAATTTCAAGAGTTTAACTCTTACGGTGTCCAAGATATAGCATTTTGTCAAAATTACATAGTCAAAATTACATTAACTGTTGGACCACCCTTTAATTTAAAAGTTTTTAATTTTAGTGTTAATTGTTGTAGCCTATATAAAAATACACTAATTTTACAAATTTCTATTGTCAATATACATATGTACATTTGTACATACAATTGTATGTATATTACATGGGATTTTAACATTTTTCGTTGCTCGTTTTGGAACACCCTTTAAGTTTTAATGTTCATGTATTTGTTGTTGTAGCGATTAAAGTTCTACATACTCTGTCCAAATTTCAGATCCGTAGCTCTTACCGTTACTGAGAAAATAGCCTTCTTCCTAAAACATGAAATATGTTTAATTATTATGAAAAAAGTTAAAGTTTTCCAACCCTGGAAACGTTTTTTTAATTTTTTAAATTATTAAATTTTTTTTTTTAATTATAAATACCAATTTTATTCATACCGAATAAAATAAGTTAATTTAATAAAAAAGTAATAAAAACTTGTTTTCGGTAGTTATTTTCTATGGGAAAATAAAGTTTGAGTTTTCCAGCTCTGAAACCGTCTGCCCTATTTTGCTGATTTTCAATAGCGTTTTAGCGTTTTTTTTGTCACTGTGGAAATTTATTTTTAGTTTTGACACGTTTTTCTCGTTTTGGCGATTTTTTCGGTTTTTGGCGTTTTTTTTTAATTTTAGCGTTTTTTTTCATTTTGGCGATTTTTTTCGTTTTGGCGATTTTTTAAAATTTTTGGCGATTTTATAATTTTTGGATTTTTTAGTTTGACCGTTTTTGAAAATTTCAAGAGTTTAACTCTTACGGTTTCCAAGATATAGCATTTTGTCAAAATTACATAGTCAAAATTTCATTAACTGATGGACCACCCTTTAATTTAAATTTTTTTAATTTTAGTGTCATTTGTTGTAGCCTATATGAAAATACACTAATTTTACAAATTTCAAGTGTCAATATACATATGTACACACATGCATACAATTGTATGTATATTACATGGGATTTTAAAAAGTTTTCGTTACTCATTTTGGAACACCCTTTAATTTTTAGCTTTTATATATTTGTTGTTGTAGCGACCAAAGTTCTACATATACTGTCCAAATTTCAGACCCGTAGCTTTTACCGTTCCTGAGAAAGTAGCTTTCTTCCTAAAACATGAAATATGTTTAATTATTATGAAAAAAGTTAAAGTTTTCCAACCCTGGAAACGTTTTTTTAATTTTTTAAATTATTAAATTTTTTTTAATTATAAATACCAATTTTATTCATACCGAAGTATAAAAAAAAGTTAATTTAATAAAAAAGTAATAAAAACTTGTTTTCGGTAGTTATTTTCTATGGGAAAATAGAGTTTGAGTTTTCCAGCTCTGAAACTGTCTGCCCGATTTTGCTGATTTTCAATAGCAAAATTTTTCGGAAAATTTCTGACACACCAGTCCAAGAACGAAGTCTCTAGCTCTTCTGGGAGCTTGGGAAAACCGATTTCACGTACAGACAGACGGACAGACGGACAGACGGACATCGCTTGTTCGTCTTCCCTATGCATAAGGATCCAGAATATATATACTTTATGTGTCGCTTATTAATATTCTAGAAATTACAAACGGAATGACAAACCTATATATACCCTTTTACCATTTTTTGGTAAAGGGTATAAAAAAAAAATAAAAAATACAGACAATTGGATAACCTCCGGATTTTTTGAAGTTTGTTAAATATAGTAGGTGACTACACTGTCAGATAGTTAAGCACGTGTTTCAAAGAAGCTAAATGTAATACAATATTGAAAGTCGTAAACTAAACTTTTATGTAATTTATTATGATGCAATTTTCTGGTTTATAATAAACATATTATACGAGTTTTACGGACAAAAAGTTATATAAAAGTTATATTTCTAACTATATACTTCCAAATAACTCATTTTACATAAATTGTTTTTTGAATTTATGGCAAAAAAAAAACAACATGGATTTCAGACCAGAGTACACTGTTATAAAATTGCTATTATTTTCAAGCCAATCTCATAACTTGAAAGAGAACCCTTTTCAGGCTGTTCTAACAAAATGAAGTGTTACTTCAAGACATATTATGGTATTCATCGCAGCTGCCCATACACACACTAAGTGCTACATGAAAGTAAGTGATTTCTTGGCACTAGTTATATTTTTGTGCCAGTCATTGTCAGTCTTGGCAGTTTATGTCTGCTTATTTTACTCATAAATTTTTCCTCAATTGTTGAAAATTTTATTATTAACATTTGTTGTTTTATATTGTATATAATATGGTCAGTATTTTCAAAACATAATGTTCTCTTACAACCGCCGCCTGTTGTTCTTTTTTTTCGTCTATAGGGCATTTGGATAAGCAATTATAGTTATATTAAAATAAGCCAGTATGTTTGTAATACTTGTACTCGTACTTTATTTTGTATTCAGGCGGAATTGTTTTTATATCTTTGCATACAACCATTATTAACTTTTTTTTCGAACAAAGCTGTTCTAATTTATTTCTGTCTCTCTTTTGTTTTAATTTTTTGCTTGTTTTGTACATGTCTCATGTCGTTATTGCTGCTGCGGATGTCGGATGTGTCTACACAAACGGATGGACACGGATTTATAAACATGACAAAAAAATAAATAAATAACTTTAACAATAAAATTGCCATTTATGTGTCATCAGTGCCAACGGCAAACATTCTTGGTGGACCTGACCTTCATGTCGACAAAGGCAGCACAATAAATTTAACATGTACAGTTAAATTTAGCCCGGAACCACCAGCCTATATATTTTGGTATCACCACGAGGAGGTAATTAAAATTTGTTATATATTTCAATTAAATTTTTATTGTGTCATTAAAATTTATTTATTTTTTATTTATTTTCTAAAGCTTGTAATATGCATATGTGAAAGTTTAGATACGTTTGGTGTTAGATATTGTACTACAGCACGAATGATTTATTTTTGTTTAATATTTTATTTAAAGGCTTAATGTTTTGTAACTTTTCTACGAGTATTGCTAGGAACACAATTGGGACGAACGACGAATTTCGTCCACGTCGACAAAATTCGTCGATAACCATTCGCTGCGTGAATTCGTCGTGTGAAGCACAATAACGACGAATTTACTCACCGAATTCTTCTCTCATATTTGATAAAGTGTGTTTTATTTTTTATGACGAAAGTTCGCACCTAAAAATTCGTCGTTCTCCCAGTTGTGTTCCTAGCATATATTTCACCTTTCTATACTCACCTATCACTCAAAATTATTAATTCGCTTACTCTATGTTTTTTACTTATAACCTTCATTCGAACTACTTTATCTTTTATTTAATCTAATAAGACTTTGATGTGGTATAGAACTTCAGATATAAATTTTTAACATGAACAAAAATGTAAATTGGAAAGACAGAAAATGAATAGTTATACCTACAAATGCCAATGATAAATCAATAATTGCCAACACAATATAATAATAATTTCTCATATTCTATTTCATTAAAAATGCGTGCTAAATAGCTGATGTTAAGAACAATCTTTGCCCTAGTAGAGATTTATTTCGTTGCAGATGTTTTATTTCTAATTTAAAGTTTAATATTTCCTTGAGTCTGTAAAAAATTATATTTATAATTGAATTCGAGAAAACTGAATCCTAATCCCGATTAAAAAATGATTGCACATTAAAATGCATTCAAGTTCAGTTAAATTTGAATATGTATGCACTAGTGATGCAGGAATATTCGTATTCGAATTGTCTAAAAAATTCGGCCATTTTCGGATATTCGTATTCGCATGTGTATTTGGCAAATTCATGCAAATATGAATACGACTATTTTTCCAAAATATTAAATAATAATAGAATTTATTCATATTCTAAACGACATTTAAGTAAATGACTTAAAATAAATTTTCATGAAATTTTTTATAGAAATTTGTTGTATTTGTATTTGTTGTAGGAGTATAAAGTTCTTTTTTCTAAACATTTTTTCTTATTTCATTTTGCAGGCTCAAACATAACCCCAATTTAGTGGCTTTAAATTTAACATGTAATATTCGTATTTGTATTCGCGTATATCGTTTAAATATTCGTATTCGTATTCGTTTCATCACTAGTATATGTACATACGAAAATTTTAATTTTAGGTGATTTGCATAGGTATTAAGTAGTACACTATTATTAGTATAATAAAAATTATTGCACAGCGGTTTCCACGACAAAAAAGTGGTAATAAATATAAACACATCTTCTGAATTAGTAGTCCAATATATTAAGTCATTCTTATTATTTAAAACAATACATAGGCAAGACAGTTATGAATAAAATTTGACGAGAAATGTCTTCCTTTTCCAATTAGAATTTGTTTTCGCTATTACTTGTTAAGTTAAACATCATTTAATGGGTAATTGAGGGCATTTTAGTATTTACCCCTTATGTGAACGGCAAAAAACACCTTTAAAAGCATCGCAATGATAATGGTAATGATAATCAAAAATTTATTAAAAGTAAGGAGTTCTCAAAAAGTTTGAAATATGTGGACCATCGGTTTCTATAAAAAAATTAATCTGAAAATGCCAAAGGTACCCGTGTACTTTGTCATTTAAATAACTGTTAAATAAAGTTTAAGGTCATATGTAGAAAATCGAAATAAATTTTGATATTAAAATATTATCAATTTTTAATTTAATTTTCAGAAATGCATAAAAACTTAAGGTCCAACCATAATATGCATAAGCTGGCTTAAGCCAATTTCTGAATTGAACGACAAGCCTGTAAAATGCAATTAACATCTGACTTTTAAGTGACCACAGTGAACTTACATGAACTTGAAAATTCTTTAGCCATAACTGCTCATCTATATATTTGTTCGTAATTTTGCAGTAATTATGTTTCTTCTCATAACTTTTAAATGAATGGAATTCAATCAAATTTTCTTCTTGGAATGTTCTAATCTATTAGAAACTCACACTTTATTACTTTGTTTTGCCTAATAAAAAGTACAACAGTAAACAAAAATAAGTAAACTCTTGTGTTTGTGTGTATATTAGGAAGCCAAACGGGAAATCCCTAAATACCCGGATTTCCCGTCGAATTTGACTTTGTAAAATTCAATCCCGGAATTTCTTTTTCGGGATTTCATAGCAACTTTTATAAAACCCATCAATAAATTAAAATGTTCATTGATTTTATGGCATTTTTTTACAATATTTAAAAGTCCCATATAATTTTATACGTGCAGTTTTAACAATTTAATGACTATTCGTGACATATTTCTTATAAATCAGTAACAAGAGAAAAATAAATTAACTACTTTCTCACGGTTATTTTCATCAAAGGTGCTACAATATACAACTAAGAATTATTTTGAAAACAAAAAAGAAGCATATGAGCTTTGGAAGGAAAATAACATTTGGAAAATTCATAAGTTTGACAAATTTATTCCGTCGTATTCTATATTATGAGAGCAATTATGAATAAAATTCCACGAAAAATGTTTCCCGGGTAATAATTTTAAACAGTAACAAATAAAATAAATAAAATGAAAAAGAAGAAAACTAATTGGAAAATGGTGAAATTTCCTGCGGCAAGTTATCATATACAAAAAAATTAGCAATTATCTACTTGTCGGTAACAATTGAGTACAATTACAGTTCCTTACAATTGAAGTAGAATACAATACAAGGCAAATGCAAACTTTTTGTTATCGGTTTAACGTAAACGTATGAAATATTTACCGAGTAATGCGCTTCGTTTTCCAAAAGTCCATAGATATGTATATATGTTCATTTTTGTTAAGATTATAAAAAATGTACATATATTGAAAACAAAAACAAATTTTCATACTTTTGTAGTTATGGTTTTCAGTGTAAATTCATTTATATCAAATGTGTTTAATCAACTTAAAGTTTTAAAATGCACAAAATTTGTTATTAAAGTAATATTTATTAAAAGAAATAATTTATTTTACCAAAAAATTTTAGATCCCGAAATCTCGAAAATCCCGAAAAATCCCGGTATCCCGAAAATCCCGGGATTCTCGAAATCGGGATTAACAAAATCCCGAATCCCGGGATTTCCAAAAATCGACCCGATTGGCATCCCTAATATGTATATTGTAAAACAATAATTGAAAATAAAAGTTTTACTTTATTTTCTGAGTTTAACATTTTCTACTGCTGTTTGCTTGAGTTTAAAAAATCCACAAACATTGTTTTCCGTACGGAATGAGCGTTCAGTTTGGCGCTGTGCTTAAGCAAATGACATTTGACGAAAATTTTACTTAAGTACATTATAGTTTGCACATACGTATTATATGTAACCGCACAGTTGCTTAATCTGTGTTAAGCTACCTTATCCATATTACGGTTGGGCCTTTAGTCTTGGCAAATTAAATTAGTTAAATTTTAAATTAGTTAAAATTTTTTTAAAACATTACACGTATCGCACTTAATCAACAAGAAGGGGTATATGGTTCAAAATTTTTAAAATATCACTTTTTGCAAGAAATCAACTAACAACATCAATATATGTATATCTACTGTGAAAATCTCAGCGTATTTAGATTGCTCTTTTGTTGATTAAATTTGCTTCACTTTAGGATATTAATTCGAAATGTGACTGTTTTTATGATAAAATTTTTCAATTTACGCTTGAGTTGTGACTTTTTACAAAACATAGATTACTTCCCCAATAATTGCAAAGTTTTAAAATAATAACAATGATAATATATTTTCAAATGGAGTTTGCTTACTTCTATGTATTCGGATTTTCAAATTCCCTTAAAATATTACCACAAACAGTTTTTAGTCTCTACTGAAAATTTTAAAATTTTAAGTTAATACCCTCTTGTTGATTAAATGCGATATGTATGTATATTAGTGTGTCCCAAGTAAAATTTTCTTTTGCCCCAGCATTTTGTGAAGGCTTGTTGAAAGGGTAAAGTATTTTGGTGATATTTTCAGGTTTAGAGGTCGTTAAAATCGATTTTAACCCAAATATCTGGTTTTCTCAACTTTTTTTAATTTTGATCATTACGCAGTCCGTTAGCTTGATTTTCTTGATTACTAAGTAATTTTTTTTAAGCTGTTAAAACCTGAATTCTCTGGCAGATTTTACAAGTTTCGGTTTTTTTTTTGCTCATTTGGGTACCATTTATAAAATTTTTTTTTAACTTAGTAGCGTACGGACTACAATTATTGGCACCCATAAGGAATTTTTGAGTTTGAACATGTATCATTTACTTTGGTTTGTAGAGAAATTTTTTGGCGGATTTTTTTTTTATTTTTGGATATGTTTTCTATAAGATCACATTTATGAAAAATTTATATGATTTATGTGTAATTTTTTAAAATTAAAATAAAATAAGCCTTTAAAAAACTACAATTATTGGCACTGCACTACAACTATTGGCACATTCATGTATATAATTATTGGCACTCGACTACAATTATTGACACTTGAAAAACTATAATTATTGGCATGAGACCATAATTATTGGCATACCAAAAAATTAATAATTGGCACCTTGGGAGTTAAAAAGTGTTAACAATACTTAAGCCCTATTCTATTTTCGAAGGGAAATAAAGAACGAAAATTTAATTTGAAATCAATTTTATTTTATTATTTACACTTTAATACACTATGGATGTATTTTTGATTTAACAAAAACTTAACAATATTCTGAAAATATATTAAATTCTATAATTGGCACTCAAAAAAGGTACAATTATTGGCAGGGCCAATTATTGTAGTAATTACAAATTCAATTATTGGCACCCCCTGCCACCCCCTGTTATTTGGAACAAATTGTTGGCACTCACGTTTTACAACAATTTATCGTAAAAAACTCATATTTTAAGGTGAAATTATTTAGGTTTGACGTATATTTAGTAAAGTAATCATAAAACTTCATTGAAAAACCAATAAATACAAAAATAATGGTACTTACCAAACTTCACCTCACTATTGAAATCAATACTTAAAACTTCAAACCAACGTTCTTCAAAAACAGCTTTCTCACACGAACGATTACAAGCAACTGAGCCATTTAAAGTTAAACAATAATGAATAAGAAACAAGAAAACAAGACAAAGAATTAAAAAAACTATTTAAGGTAGAACGGGACTTTAACGGACGCTTTGCTATTGCTATGCAAGCAGAGGGTGCCAATAGTTGGGTCAATATTTCTTGGTGCCAATAATTGTAGTCCGTACGCTATATATTTTGAAAATAATGCCTTGTAAGTTTTAAAATTTCTTAGTTGTTCTAAGAAACTTTGGGTGAAGGTTCCCTGATGATCTGCATTAGCAACAATGAAATGCACATAGGATTCAGCTAAACCCCTCAATAATCAATTTCAATGTATTTTTAATAAAAATTATTTTACTAAAAAAGTAAAATAATAATTTGGGATTAATAGTGCGTTAATAAATTTTAAACTTAAATTGTAACAATTCCCAATAAAAAACACTAACTAATGATACGGTTTAAAAGGTGAATAAATTCTGAGTCATTTAAAAAAATATATCTAGGCGCACGGCAATGCGCCAGGCCAAGTTCCGGCCAATGCACGCAGTGTGTATATTTACAGGAAGCCATTCGTCGTGTTTTTACCCCCCTGATAACTTTGTTCACCCTCGTCATAAAATTCTAAAATTTAATCCATAATTAGAATAAATCAATGTTACCTCATGTAGTTTGGAAGTTTTTGAACAAAAGGTTCCTGAGATAGCGAGGTGCAAAAAGTGCATATTTTAAGACATACTCCTGACCACTGATCACTGGTCAGTGTAGGCGGAAACACGCCCATAAAAATAAAAAATTTTAATTTGTGCTAGTGAGCTGAAATTTGATAAACGAGTAGTTATAGATTAGAAACTTGCTAGAAAAATCTGAAAACTCAAAAATTTTACCAAGGTGGGCGGGGCAGCGCCCATAAGGCTCGGAATTTAAAATACAAATCTAAGGCCTTTAACTGAAGCGATTTTATTGAAATTTGGCACACGTGTTGCAATAATGCAAGGCTATAAATTTACGTTGCAAAAAGTGGGAGTTAACACGCCCATAAATTTTAAGCCTATTATTTAATATACATTTGAATATACTACATATTTATAAATTTATTACTATCCGTTTCCTACGAAACTCGTCAAGAAAGATAACTACTGGCCAAAGAAAATCTTGAGATTGAAAAAGTGGGCCCATAAGAATAAAAAATTTAAATTAACGGTCGTAAGCTGAAATTTTATAAATAAATATGTTGTTAGAAAAGGAACTAGCAACAAAATTTAAAATTCTGAAAATAATTGCCAGGGGCGGGGCTACGTCCACAAAGCTCAGAATTAAAAAAAAACAAACCCAATGAGCTTAAAGCATGTTGCAATAATACAAGTTTATAAATGTTCTTTAAATAAAAAGGGTATTAAAAACCCAAAAAATTTTGCCCTCCAATTTGATGTATGTACATCGGATCAGCACATTTAAATAAACTATTTATGTATTTATTATTAAACGTTTCCAGCGAAACTCAACAAGAGAGATAAACAGTCGCCACAGAAAAACTTGAGTTTGAAAAAGTGGCTTGATCACTTAAATAAGAATAACAAGTTTAAAGTTTTGCTTATTAGGTGAAATTTGATAGACAGGTAGGTCGAAGCTAGAAACTGACTAGAAAAATCTTAAAGCCAGGAAAATATACCAATGAGGGTGGAAATGAACAAATATACATTATTTTCTCCTTTCTAAGAAAAGTAAAAATATTGCCAAGTTAGCACATTATCTAGAAATTATATCTAGGCGCACGGCAGTGCGCCATGCCAAATATCGACCAATGCACGCAGTGTGTATATTTACAGGAAGCAATTCGAGCTGTTTTTACCCCCCTGATAACTTTTTTCCCCGCCGTCGTAGATATGGTGGTGCGAAAAGTGCATATTTAAGACATACTAACTGACCACTGACACACTCATCAAATTGATGAAGCACTTCCGCTATAGCTAAAATTCTGAAATTTGGCACACGAGTAGATATAGGTGAGTGGTGAACTAGAAAAATCTGAAAACCTTAAAATTTTAACCAAGGAGCGGGGCTACTCCCATAAAAATTAAAATCTGCGCTAGGAAGCTGAAATTCGATGCACAAGTAGAACTTTATGAGTAATCACCTAGAAAAATCTGAACACCAGAAAATTTTTACCAAGGGTCCGGGGCTACGCCCATAAAGCTCAGAAGTAAAAAGACATATCTAAGAGGTTTAACTCAAGTGATTTTAATGAAATTTGGCACACATGTTAGAATAATACAAGGCTGTAAATTTTTGTTAAAAAAGTGGGCGTTAACACGCACATACAGTTTAATCCTCCCATTTCATGTACTTCCGGTCAGCACATTTTAAGTTAAATTATTAATATTGTAATGTGTTTGTTTTAATGTTAGATACTTAGATATTCATTCAAAATACTAAATATGGGTGGTTTTTTGGCCCAAAAAACCCTAAGCAGCTTACTTCCTCCCATACCCAAAAAAAAAAATTAAAAATAATTTTTTTAGCTTTCAATTATGTATTAGAACTTTTACGATGTAGTGTATTTTTCGACCAAATATAGTTTTAAAAATCGTTGCAGTATTTGTATTTTTGTTGGCAGTTTAGCAGGATCAAAGGCATCAATGAATAATTATTAGGAATTTCAATTAAAAATATACAGACAGAGGGGGAAATACTTTCTCTTTCTGTCTGTCACCCAGCTGAATTAAGACTACGCAAAGTACACTTTGCGTGTCTAAAAGGAATATATTTTTAATCAAAATTGCTCATAATTATTTGACTACTCTATAGTAATTCTTACTATCCAATTAAATAGTGCTCCAGATTTATAAGATATTTAAAAAATTAACGCGATTTGTTATAACTCTTATGAAAAGTTTTTGTACAGAAAGAATATCTTATATCTAACAGCCTCTTTTTATAAAATTAATAAACATTTACGTTCATTAAAATAACGACCGTAACCATATTTACGTTTTTGTAGCATTGAATAACTTTCATGTGAGTGAAAACAGTTTTTGTACACTCATAAAATTATGTATGTAAAATTAACTTAAATTATTGTTTAAAATAAATGAAAATATTTTAAAAATGGGTCTACTTATTTTTAATTCGAAATTGGTAAAATTGTCATTAAATTTTTAAGGTTAAAATGTGACTTAAAAACATAAAAAACTTTTTACTTTTTATATGTAGTTTCTACAAGTGAGGCAGACGCCTCGTCTAGAAAATTTGTATGAAAATCACTGAGTGCTTTCCATATAAATTTTATACTCATGTCGTCCGTCTACATTGTAGAAACCCCCTGTTTCTTTAATTTAATTTACAAAAAAAGTCAAATAAACGGATAAATGTGAATGACTTTCTTATACCCTTTACCAAAAAATGGTAAAAGGGTATATATAGGTTTGTCATTCCGTTTGTAATTTCTATAATATTAATAAGAGACACATAAAGTATATATATTCTGGATCCTTATGCATAGGGAAGACGAACAAGCGATGTCCGTCTGTCCGTCTGTCCGTCTGTCTGTACGTGAAATCGGTTTTCCCAAGCTCCCAGAACAGCTAGAGACTTCGTTCTTGGACTGGTGTGTCAGAAATTTTCCGAAAATGCTATTGAAAATCAGCAAAATCGGGCAGACGGTTTCAGAGCTGGAAAACTCAAACTCTATTTTCCCATAGAAAATAACTACCGAAAACAAGTTTTTATTACTTTTTTATTAAATTAACTTATTTTATACTTCGGTATGAATAAAATTGGTATTTATAATTAAAAAAAAAATTTTAAATTTAACAAAATAAAAAAACGTTTCCAGGGTTGGAAAACTTTAACTTTTTTCCTAATAATTAAACATATTTCATGTTTTAGGAAGAAGGCTATTTTCTCAGGAACGGTAAAAGCTACGGGTCTGAAATTTGGACAGTGTATGTAGAACTTTGGTCGCTACAACAACAAATATATAAAAGCTAAAAATTAAAGGGTGTTCCAAAATGAGTGACGAAAACTTTTAAAATCCCATGTAATATACATACAATTGTATGTATGTGTGTACATATGTATATTGACACTTGAAATTTGTAAAATTAGTGTATTTTTATATAGGCTACAACAATTAACACTAAAATTAGAAAAATTTAAATTAAAGGGTGGTCCATCAGATAATGCAATTTTGACTATGTAATTTTAACAAATTGCTATATCTTGGAAACCGTAAGAACTAAACTGTTGAAATTTTTAAAAACGGTAAAACTAAAAAATCCGAAAATTATAAAATCGCCAAAAATTTAAAAAAAATCGCCAAAACGAAAAAAATCGCCAAAACGAAAAAAATCGCCAAAATGAAAAAAAAAACGCTAAAATTAAAAAAACGCCAAAAACCGAAAAAAATCGCCAAAACGAGAAAAAAGTGTCAAAACGAAAAAAAATTCCCACAATGACAAAAATCCGCAAAAATCGCCAAAACAAAAAAAATGCTTATATAAACTAAAATCGCCCAAAATTAAAAAAATCGCCTAAATGAAAAAATATCGCCAAAATCAAAACAAAATGCCAAAACGAAAATAAATCGCCAAAATTAAAAAATAAACGCCAAAAACCAAAAAAAATCACCAAAAAAAATTGCCTATATGAAAAAATCGCCAAAAATTAAAAAAATCGCTTATATGAAAAAAAAAATCGGCAAAATCAAAAAATCGCCAAAACGAAAATACATCGCCAAAATTAAAAAAAACGTCAAAAACCGAAAAAAATCGCCAAAACGATAATAAATTGCCTATATGAAAAAAAATCGCCAAAAATGAAAAAAAATCGCCTAATGAAAAAAATCGCCAAAATCAAAAAAATCGCCAAAACGAAAATAAATCGCCAAAATTAAAAAAAACGTCAAAAACCGAAAAAAATCGCCAAAACGAGAAAAAAGTGTCAAAACAAAGAAAAATTCCCACAATGACATAAAATCCGCAAAAATCGCAAGAACAAAAAAAATGCTTATATGAACAAAAATCGCCAAAAATGAAAAAAAATCGCCTAAATGAAAAAAATCGCCAAAACGAAAATAAATCGCCAAAATTAAAAAAAATGACAAAAACCGAAAAAATCGCCATAACAAAAAAAAATTGCATATGGGCATTTCCAGAAAAAGGTCAACCGCGACAGAAATATTAAAAACCGGAAAAAAAATTTTCTTTTTCAAATTTAATTAGAGAAGTGTCTAAATTTTTATAATTTATTAACTTAAAAATATATTTCCATTTTTATTTTGAGTAAATTTGTTTGCAAGATGCATATGTGGTTTCTTACACTTTGCGTCTCTTTTTGTCATTTTTTCCTTTTATTATTACTGACTCTTAAGTATCATGATGATTGCACTCTTTTTATGCACTTATTGTATCAACAACAAATAGTTAAAAAAAAAGTAGCAGAGGTCCAGTAAAACACGAATGACGGTTAAATTTTAAGATTCTTTTACTTGCTTCTCCTCTGTCCCGTTTGCAACAAAAAATAGTCATTTGTTACCAGTTCTCCGTGATCATTGATCAAAATAGGTTGTTAAAGAAAATTTAAAGCTAAATTAGTGAGTTCATTAAAAAAAATAAACCACAAAAATTAACAGAGACAATTTTATTTTTTATTAACTTTCAAAGTGTGTCCCGTGCGCAATCGTAAGTGTTACTTTTTCCAAAAAAAAACTGAGCGCATTTTAGCTACAACCAATTTTTAATTTTTACTTGCGTCGCGTGGACTGTTAATAATATTCAATCCTATGCTATTATAAGTAATACCTTGAAACATAGTAAAATTAATGTTTATATTTTTTTAACACAAATAGTTGATCAAATCAAAAAACAACACGGACAGTTTAAAAAAATATTCATATTTTCAGACGGCAGTAGTTGTCAATTTAAAAATAAATTTATAATTTAGTCTATCAGACTTTAAAATTAAATTTGAATGCGAAACAATTCAATGGAACTATTTCGCGACTTCGCACGGAAAAGGTGCAGTCGATAGCGTTGGAGCCGTAATAAAACGAAAAATTTGGCAGCTGACCAGAACCAAATATATTTGTTCAAGCAACGCATTCGATTTTTATAAATGTGCAGTGCAACACATTAAAGGAATTAAAGTTTTATATATGGATGAAAGCTATATTAAAGAGCCTCCGTTTTTGACAGAAAAATGAAATAATGTACCAAATTAAACGGTATCCGCAAGCTTCATTGGATCTGCTGCGATGAAAATTTTGAACTACATGTAGCTGAAACGGCAATTTCTTTAAAAATTAAAATTCCGGAATTATCTTGATATTTTATTATATTTAGTTTCTTTTACTTGAAATATGTATATTTTTTATTTATTTCAAATATGTAATAAAAAGAAAACACTAAGGGTCTTATACAAAAAAAACTTAACATCGCTTTGCAAAGCAATGTTAAGTAAAGTTGTATTCTAAAAAAATTATTATGTCAAATTTCTAAAGTAGGTCCTCACGTTTGTTAAGACTACTTTAAGTTGATATTTTCAAATTGTGTATTTTGTACCTCAAATATTTTTGTTAATATAACATATATTGATTCATGTTACATCTGAAAATGAAGCTAGAAGTGTTAGCTCTTAGCTTAGATTTAATATTTCTGTCATGTGATGGAAAACCTTTTCAAATTATCCAACTGATTCAAAATACATCGTAAATTCCATACAAAAATATTAAAATAAATACAATTGTACGAAAATGCTTTAGTGATGTACATACAATCAAAACAAATCGAAAAAAGCTGGATATTCAAATACTCATTTCATTCGAATAAAAGAAATTGTGATAATTCTTCCTCGTTCCTGATATTTTTTTACGTATACTTCATAGAAATGTTTATCTGTTATCCTAACGTGTCAGAAGGTCATATTGTTTAAATTAGGTTGCTTTACTTCAAGAAAATAAAAATGTATTTAATAAAATAAAAAAAATTTGACTACCCGAATGAAATTGTATTCGATTTTGTACATCTTAAGCTGTGAAGTGGTTGTTGAACACGGTGATGTTACCAGAATTTATTATTAAAAAACTAAATAATTAAAGTTGTGTTTTGCATACAATTTCTTAACAAAGCAATATTAGCCTTAAAGTGCTTGTCAACTAATACGAACTTTAAAGCTAAATTAAAATATTTTTTTGCATAAGGGGGTAAAACAATAATTTTTGGAAATATGTCCCGTTTGCAATGTCCCGTTTGCAATAGTTATAAATTTTTTATTTTTTTTAGATAATAAAAGCTATTAGAAAGGAATAACTTTATGAAGCAAGTTTTATTATTCTATTATATTAAAAAAAAGTTTGCTCCTAAAAATTAAAACTAAATTCGCTAATTTTTCAATTATTCCACATGCTGCCAAAAATGACTCCCATTTTTTGTCCCGTTTGCAATGCTATGTTTTTTTAAAGTATTTTGAGAATGTAAGACTTGTAAAATTTGCATTTTGCACTCAAAAATAGTGCTACTGAAATGCAATTAAACCTTTATAAAGAGCTTAAAAAATTTTAATGTTTTCATACTTTTTATTTAGCTTGAATGCGTACGAATGTCCCGTTCGCAATCTTGGAAATGCCCATATATGAAAAAAAATCGCCAAAATTAAAAAAAAAACGCCAAACACTGAAAAAAATCGCCAAAACAAAAAAAATTGCCTATATGAAAAAAATCGCAAAAAAATAAAAAAATCGCTTAAATAAAAAAAAATTTCAAAATCAAACAAATTGCCAAAAGGAATGAAGTCGCCAAAATTAAAAAAAAGCCAAAAACCGAAAAAATCGCCAAAACCAAAAAAATTGCCTATATGAAAAAAAATCGCAAAAAAGCACCAAATTAAACATAATGCCTAAAACCTAAAAATTTCACAAAAAGTATAAATTTTTTCACAAAATTAATATGTACCTACATATCTCTGTGCTTATGTATGTATCTCTATACTACATAAACGCACTTTGGTAAAGGGTATATAAGATTCGGCACAGCCGAATATAGCACTCTGACTTGTTCTACAATCGAATTAACTTAACTTTGAGAAGAACGAATCTCGCCTTCCGAACCAATAAAAGATATTCTCCTTGTTTCTGCTATTTTTATTGTAAAATAATCCACTTAAAATTCAGTATAAACATATGATTATTGCTTTTTCATAATTAAACTGTAAAACAATTAAAAAATGTACAATTGCTTAGAGTGCTTTCCCTTTCATACAGAAGGTTATTGGTTCAATACTTGTGTCCTCTCAAGCAACTAATATGTATGTATGGTTAATTTATTAAGAATATAATCCCCCTATTGTGAATGGCATCGTTGACTTCACATTACGACGACATTAAAAATTTTCACTTGTCTACTCTTTGTCGACAACAATTGACTAATATTAACATGCTACATAAATTTAAAAAGCTTTAGTAAGGAATTGTCAATAAAAGCAAATTGTTACCGATAAAGACTAGACAAGTTACCATCATTACTATTGTCTTGATGTGACGTCTACGACGCCATTCAAAATAAAGGGAAATTTGAAGACATAATAAATAACATATCATGTGGTATAGAGTTTAACTAAAAATAAAAATAAGTACCGGAATTAAAGATATAAAAACTTTGGAAAATTTATTAAATTTGAGATCAAAGATGAAAAAGATTTTTTGCAAAGCTCCGAATTTTATGGGAAAATTTTACTTGATTTAAAAAAAATTTTGTTAAATATAAAAATGTAGTTACTTAAAACTAGTTCATTAATGAACTAGAAATTCAGCAAATATTTTACTGGTTTCAAGTAAAAAAAAACAGCTTTGGTGCCATACGAGAACTTTTTTTACTTAAATTTAGAAATTTTTCCAAAATATTAGCTAATTTTGTTTTTAGTGTAATCTTGTGATCTGACTTGCTGTTTCTCTCAAAAATAAAAGATATAGAGACAATTTTGCTTTGATATTCTCTTATCTTCTCACAGAAATTTCTATTAACAAAGTGCATGCGGTAAATATTGTAATATCTATTCAGCTAATTATTCTCCTCCTGTTGAATTTCAATATGCATCTTGCTTACATCGGTGCATTTGAATATTATAGAAATCGCAATCATAACAATAATTTTATTCTCTTTCGTCTTCCATCTGGTGAATGTTAGACAATTACATGAAATAAAATTTAACCTTCACAAGCGAGTTATTACACAGAAATTACATCCATTAACTATTAAATACAAATTGTTTGCAGAACTAAGATTTCATTTGTTTTTATTAATACTGCTTTCAAAGAGAATAGAATTATAAAATAAATTATAGCATTGTTAAAATGAATTCTGATAGAAAATGTATGCTCAACTTATAATCTTTGTAAAGTAATTAACCTGGTTGCAAGCATTCTGCTTTTGCATAATAATTTTAAACATTATAACTCACTGTATCAAAGTTGAATTACACTTATGGAAAACAACAAGTTTAATTGTAATGAACTGGAAGCTGTAATTCCTTTTAATGACGGTAAAGTTAAATTGTTAGCAGATCTCTGTGTAATTGTGTGCAGAATAGTTGAATTGTTAAAAGCATTTCATGTAATAACTTCAACAAACAAATAAATTAATGAGCTCTTTGTATTCTGATAGATATTAATATGGGAAATTATAAGCAAAATGCTATGTGGAATACTTTTCTTTTTTTGCAATTTCAACACATTTTGTTTACGACGCAATAAATGAAAATGTATTATTTTATGCCTTTTTGAGGATTGCTTAAAAATTATAATTTTGAAATCCTTTTAAGAAATACTTATGTATGTATTTACTCAGTGTGTCACAATGCAAGAACCAACATGTTCCTACTGAACAATTTTGTAAGGGGTGGCCGTAATGTTAAAATTCAACTACGTTAGCTGAAATAAAAAAGTATAACAGCATGCATTCACTTAACAAACTTTTAACAAAAATTACAAATTACCGCTTAGATACTTTTCTGAATTTTCATTTCCAATATATCTACTGTCTCATATGGTACTATCGTTTCGTCCAAAAATAAATGACCTTAGCTGAAGATCTTATTTAAAATCGTTTCTACACCTTTAATTAACTAGGATCCCACATTTTACTAGTTTTGCTACACTCCATATACGTTTTGTGATGAAAAGGATTTTTTTATATTAAAAGTGCCACGCTTGAGATCCCACCTTCACCATTTTTTCGAACACAATTCTCAGTACTACCATAAAAAGTTATGAATTTTTCCAAAATTAAATATTCTTTCCGTATTTGAGAGAAGCCGCGCTCACTTTTCCAATCAACATTATTTTCTATCATCGTCAGAATTAGTGGAATGGTAAGTTTGTGTTTGTAGCAGATGCCAAAATATTTAAAATTAATTTTTGGTATTATGTTAAAGTGACGTCGACGACGACAACTGGAATAAGGGCGAGTAGTTCATCTTCCTTCAATTTTATCTGCACTGTTTGTAAGTCTCATTATTTTGTTCGCCGTTTTTGCTTATCTAAATTTTAATAACTAAGATGTTTATTTTTAATACTTAAACCTACAGTACGCGGCATGTAAATTTGGATATGTCGTCACGAGAGTTTTCAGCATGTTGGTTTCATTTTTTTTAATTAGTTGTAGTTCTACATGTCGTAAAATATTGATGGTATTTATGTTCCAAAATCTAAATATGACAAATTTAGCCGAATCGAGCACATTTCCAGAGATAGCACATGTGTAGTGATGTGAATTTCTCCATTTACATATGTTGCTAGTACACGACATGTAGCCAATGTGGCTTCATGGTGACGTCAAAATAACGTCAGAGCCACAGGTGCATGTGGATTTTTACATGCCGTGTACTGTAAGGCTGTAGATGTTTAGATGTCTAAATTTTATTACTTAAGATGTTGTACTCTGCCAAATTCATGTAGACGCGACGATATTTAATCTTTATATTTTTCTGCAAGGTTTGTTTTATTTCAATTGTATTAAATATTTCTGTATTAAATATTTCTATTTGACTTTTCTGCGAGTACTTTCACCGCATTGATAACACATGTTGTTGTTACTGTCGCACGTGACATCGAAATATTTGCAATCGCATACTTTCTTATGCATTCCTTTTGACTCTTTGTACCTCCACAAAAATTGTACATAACAAAAATATACAGATAACAGCTCTATTTAAGAACTTTTGTCAAAATAAAAAATGAAATAATAAAAACATAAATAAAAATATTTGTAAATTTTAATTGAACTTTAGTGATTTTTAATCAGAAATAACTTTTAAGCTACGGTCACACTTGTCAAACATTTGCCCAAAAAAACGTAAGCAACAAACACGAATGAAAAACGTTTTGATCCAGACACTTCATTTATCAAATTTAACAGTTTTGAATACAACTAATAGACAATAGAATAGTTTCCAACATTATTGTCTACTCTTTAACTCGACAAACTTTTGTCTGAATTAAAAAAATTTTCATTAGCATTTAGGGGTTACGTTTTTTTTGGGTAAATGTTTGACAAGTGTGAGCGTAGTTTTAGTCAGGCTTAAGTTCAGTAATTTCAAAATATAAATAAATAAAAATAATTTATCGCATATACAAAAATTATCTGATTAAAGTATTGTTGAAGTGATAAAAAAATTAGTCGAAAATCTTATTTTGCAAAACCAACTAAAATATTATTATAAATTTTAATCACTTTTAAATTAGTTTTGACAACAAAGTTGTCTATATAGCATGATACACATGATTTGTACAATAATATAAAGGTTTAACCAAATTTGACGTATTAAATTAGTTTTGACTTATAACAGATTATTTGATTACTGTTTTTGATATATCATTTATTTAATTAATTTTTTAGTTGATACTACAAATATTTTAACTAATAATACAAAATCATTCATATTAGTTTTTTATGTGTATGTAAGCATCTATACGCTAGAGGGCAAAAATCTTTTTTACAATACAATCACAAATTTTGAGTAAGATCGTAAAGCGTTATCAAATCGGTGTGGGCTATGTATGAGTATATTAGTGTGATCATACGAACAAGAAGTACAGATAAACTTAACAGCTTCATAGAAATACACTCAACTGAATTTTAAAGCATACCTTCAGGAGCAATATTAATTTTAATAGAAATTGCTTGTGAAGTTTAATAGTGTTGCCAGTGGGGATAGTTTTGTTAAAAAGCTGAAAAATATAAAATAAATAAAAACTTTTAAATAAAAGAGCGTTTTAAATGTCAAATATTTGTTTAAAAGATATAAAGCAGTCTTTATGAAGAACTTATAATATTATGTTATATTATATATATTATTAT
The DNA here is from genome assembly GCA_905220375.1 of Tachina fera. Classification (NCBI taxonomy): domain Eukaryota; kingdom Metazoa; phylum Arthropoda; class Insecta; order Diptera; family Tachinidae; genus Tachina; species Tachina fera. Next base: position 64,501,213 of record LR999964.1, read on the forward strand.
ATATTCATTGCGTACTGTTGCCTTACACTGAAGCTGGGGCACGACAATTAAGTAACAATCTCCATCTCATGCCAAATATTATGGGTGGATATTTTAAATACAGTAGCGTAAAAAATTTATATATCTCATTTTAGTTACCATAAGCCAATATTAGAAAAAAAATTTCATTACTAGATGTTTACACATCTCCCCTGTGATCGGACTGACATTTGTTTTTGTAAACAGAGAGGAAAACGTTGCCACATGTATTTAATGGCAACTATTATTTAGGAATGCTTTTTAAATTGTGTAATTTCAATCTAAAAATTATTGTTTAATACATATTATTTTAAATGTTGCATTAATTGGGTATGAGGATAAAGAAATCTGTGTGTAATGTGACCTATAACTGTTAGCAAATTCACTACATGATAAAATATCTCACGGCTATGAATTCAACATTGTTGTTAAAAACATCGACGTAAAGAATACATCGATACACCGATGTTTTATTTCATTATCATTAGCATATAATGATTAGATAAAATAATATTTTTACATTAACTTAGCGTATTGTTGGAGATTATGTGTTTGTGCGAAAATTTCAATAAATTAATCACCACTACGAATAATGAATTGAACCCAGACAATTTCCCTCAGCCTGCATATAACGCAACTAGTTCATACATGCATACTCCATAGTTAAATCGCACCTCAAATTTATAGTGAAAACAAGGTCGTTTTGCCATTACAATGTTTCGTGTATCTACTCATATTTACTATAGCCTGCAAATTATATTGTCTATATGGTCCAATATAGGTAAAACAGACCAGTTAAATCATGGTCCCATGTAATGCAGTTAAAGACTACGTCGTTTTCCCATAAGCATTCCATGCTGCAGACAAGTGTTTATTGTTCTAAACTGTATTGTATAGACCTATACCTGTCCGATATTAATGCAAGGTTGGACCATGTGGACCAGCCCTAAGATATCGCAATATTAAATCAACCATATTTTATCCATGCATAGTCGCGTTGTTTTCAGGTCTAATTCATGGAGCACTTGTCTGTTCGTGTTTAGTGATTCCAGTTGTTATAACGCGAACAATTGAGACTGTTCAGGTGGAAATTTCCTTACAATTGTTCATTTGCTTCGTGTTGTATCTTTGCAGCTGCTTTAATTGCTGCTGCTGTAATTTTTTGCTGTTTTTATGTGAAATTAAAAGTGTTTCTAATATTTTTAATTAAATAAACAAGAAATTAATTAAATTAATAAAAAAACTCGGATTTCCTAAATTAATAGGGTAGAATTAATTTTGAGAGTAAACAATAATTGGGACAAACGTCAGAAGGTTAATATGGCGTCGAAAAGAGAGAACGGTTTTACCTTTATTATTCGGCAATTAAAATTTGTAAAAAAACATCTCTTAGAGAAAATTTCTTGATTTATTTTGACAAATAAAATTTTTCAAAATATTATGTTAAATAAATTCAGTAAAGTGCGACTGTGATCAGCGTATGAAAGGTTCCGTATGGAGACCAGGTATGTAATACTATACGAACTTTAGTTTATATAATCGGCCGTCTCAAACAGTTTAAATCCACCTCGTTTTTGTAGGAGATGGTGTCTAAAAAAGAGAACTAAAATACGGAAATTTGTAAGCTGTGTCCAGACCGGTGGGGGGCACTGGTATGCTGGGGTATGCTCCTGAAAAGGCTTTACCTATTGAACTGGATTAAAATTCGTTTCCGAAGGGAGCGGACATGTTTTGGAACACCCTTTATTTTTTAATTCTCATGTATATGTTGTAGGGGCCAAAGTTCAAAATTACAGCTCCGTAGCTCCGGTTTTTGAGAAAATAGCTTGTGACGGACAGACATGCAGACAGATAGACGGACAGCGGAGCGAAAACACCTTTTTACCTTATTTTCTGGGGGTTTGTTTCAGTTTCCAAGCCTTTTTATTATTTTATGAATTCTCATATAGTTTTTGAAAGTTTGTGCATAAAGTAAGAGGTTTATGACTGTTCAAAATTTGTGGTTGAAGTCTACTGATGATTTGGTTCGAGCGCCAATGAAATACGTATATAGACATGCTAAACCACCAGCAAATGAATTTCAATGATTGTAGTATTTACACTTATGACAATATGTCAAATAAATAAATTTCATTAAAGTAAGAAAATAAAAAACAAGTTGATTACTTAGTTATTGTTTCAACTTTGATATTTGATGAGCTTTTCTTTTGTTTAAATGAAAGTTTATAACATAATACGAGTAACACTAATTGTTCAAAGAAATTTTTTAGTAAATATTCCCTGATGATCTGCATTAGCAACACCAAAAGGCACATAGGACCCAGCTAAACCTTTCTATAATCAATTTCAATGTATTTCTAATAAATAAAATTATTTTACTTAATAAGTAAAATAATAATTTTGAATTATTGGTGCATTAACAAATGCTAACTTGAAATTTAATTAGTTGGATCCACGTTTTTTTCTTTTTTTTGCCAAATACGAATTTAATTTTTGCCTGTGAAGAAATATTCAAAAGAAAAAAGTTGTGCTTTTGCGACTTTACATTGAAATATCTCGAAATGGGTATGCTTAAATTTAAAATATTTTACATTAATTAAATTTGATTTTTTCTTTATGAAAATATGATAAAATAAAGTGTTTTCAAGAAGTTTTAATTTGTTTGTGTGCTGAACCTGTTGGTGGAAATGCCCATATGATTTTGTGTTGGTTTTATTTCAATTAATCTAAAGTTTGTAGTTGAGGAAGCCCTGTATTTGGTCCACTATTTGTGGAATCAGTTAATGGAGACTTCAGGCTTTTATATACATTTTTCAATACAACCCAACAAGTAATTTTGCTTGAAATCAAGTGTAAAACAACTGTTATTCAAGCCACAATTTCAATTAACAAGGGTTGAATTATGCTTGATTTACAGTTTATTTCAATAGCATTATCCAGTGAAAAGGGAGCTTGAATTCATTTAGAACAATTAAGTTGTAGTACAGTGTAATTCAAGTATTGAATTATACTGTAATTAAGCCTTGTATTACAATGGAATTCAGGGGTATTTCAAGCTTCAAAAACAATGTTTTAAAAATTTAATTCTTTTTTTTTTCTAATAATAATTTTCTGCACATCTGCCTTAGCTATTGTTTTCACGATTTTGCTCACTTTTGTTTCCCGAAATCACTTTTCAATTTATTTAATTTTTATATTTTCACCACAATTTTAGATTTAGGGCCTAATTTTTGTAAAATTCAACGTTTAGCGTTTAGAAATTTTGTATGTATTTTGTTTTTGTAATGGAAATTTTTTCCATATAAAATTTATCAACGCTTGGCGCTGCTTTTTACAAAATTAGGCCCTTAATAATAAATAAATTATGTATTTGACAAGGCTTGACCATATACATTAGGGCCTTTCACCAAAGGCGTTTTTGGCGATTTTTGCAACTCTTGAAGCGGAATATTAAAGCTTGTGATCTAAAAGAATTTGGAAAATTTTTTGGGATTTCTTGAAGATGGGTATGGATGGGGTCGCTGAAATAGATTTTATCAAAAAAATTAGGTTATGGAGAGAAAAATTTTATATTACTTTTCTGATGCTTCTTGTTTATACAACTAAATAATTTTCTTCTTAATGATCCGATCCCACGTAAAAAAAAATTATTGGTGTGAAAAATTATTATTTAAGGACCACTTTTGATAGTCTTAAAAGTGGAAAATTATTTTCCCTAGATTTCAAACTTCGATAACTTGAAAAGATTTCAAAATTTTTTCAAGATGTAAAATGAGTTAGAAAGATTATTTAGACACCTTTATTTTGGTACATAGATTAATTTTTAATTGTTGGAAAAATATAAGAAAAAAATTTAAGTTTGAGAAAATTTTTTTTATTTACAAGATTTTATGAAAATTAAAAGAATTTTATTGTGTTTCATTCTTAGTTAAGTAAAAAAAACGTCTTAAATACATTGCTTTTATAAAAATATCGAAAATTCAATTCATCATTATATTTGTATTCCCATACAAAATCAAAAGATATTAAATAAATAAAATCAACATATTTAAGGAACAAATTATAATTAAAAACTAAATTTGTATCTAAAATTACAATACATTAAACATTAAATGTTTTTGAATCTGCTAGTGATGCTAGTGATGCAGCTCTCATTTGAAGTATTTTTTTTTTTCATCCAAAGTCAATAAATAGCCTTCTAAGCAGTATATTTTTTGAATTTATTCAGTACTTTTACCAAGCAGCCAAAACTGTTTGCGATAGTGTTTTTTAACATCTGTAGACTTTTGTAAAGGAAAATTGTTGCTTAAACCTAGAAAACAGTTTTATATATATTTTAGTTAGCCATGCTTTGATTATTTTCTTTATACAGTAATACAATTGTAAATGAAATCTTTAATATTTTTGCCAATAACCTACTTTTTAAGAAGTCCGACTTCAAGTATCGCAAACTTCAAATAGTCTGAAATATTTTTATTTTTTAATCAGAAATAATTTTTAGTCAGGCTTAAGTTCAGTAATTCCAATTCTTATTGAATGAAATATTTTTATTAATTAATGTGAGTATCTAAAGAAGAGAAGAAAAATTAAACTTAGACTTTAAGCTGGGGGAAATACCGATACTTTTCTGTGCAGTCACGCACTTCATCAGCACCCTAGTCTATCTACTTGGTTAGAGATTCTTGTTAACATCAGCTATTTAACTTAAATTTTCAATGAAACGGAATATGAGAAACGATTGTTGTGTATACAATTTCTTTAATTGTGTATACAATTTTCTTAATTTTTCTTCTCTTCTTTAGATACTCACATTAATTAATAAAAATATTTCATTCAATTAGAATTGAAATTACTGAACTTAAGCCTGACTAAAAATTATTTCTGATTAAAAAATCACTAAAAGTTCAATTAAAAATTTACAAATGTTTCATATTTTTATTTTTGTATATTTTGTTACATTTTAAAAAGGGCTAGCTACTTCCAATATTTTAAAATTCAAATAGTGTGAATTTAAAAATAAGAAATAGACAAAAAATAATTTAATAAGAAATGCCAGATGTAAACTCAGCTTTCAAAATAACTTGAAAAATGCTGGAATTCAACTTTGTTTCCAGTTAAACTTCAACTGCTTGAATTTAAATTTTTTGAATGCTTATTGGGAAATAGAATATTTTCCATAAATATGTTTTGTTTTGATACATCAGGGTACAATTTGTTGATTGATTTTTTGTAATGAAATTTTTGCTTTTGCCGGAAATGTTTAAGGCCTCTATTAATGGATAGTTTAGTTGTAGTTGTCAAATTTTATTATGTATTAAACCTTTTTGCACCATGCGACAACTTCTTTTTATCAGTTGAATTTTGCTTTAATTTCGAGTGTTGTATTGTATTATTATTTGTCAACCCATATTTTTGCCACGTGCTTAAAACATAAAATTAAAAAAAAAATACATGGCAAAAACTAAAACTATTTAAAATGTCTTGGGATGGCTACTATTGTTTCAAAAAACATACCATAGATGAAAACCTTTGCTTTTCGAGCATTGTTTTGAATGCAACTAAAAGTAGTTGTTATTCAGAATGCCAAAAAAAAGGTTAAGTTGTTTTAAGGTTAAGTTGTTACAATTTTAACTAAACTTAGTTGAGTTGTAAACCGTAATAGGGGCATAAGATTTCCTACTCTGGTTTTAAGTTTTCCTAGTTATGGTTAAATCAAAGTTTACTAATTCATAACTATATACTTATATTATTGCCTTAAAAAATTTTTTTACTTATTGTCTTAACATAGATTTTAGTCTCCAAAAAAAGCAAATTGTTTAATTTATAATAATAAAAAAATACATTTTAAGATTTTGTTTTATTTTTCTAAAAAAAATAGATAAAAATAAATATAATTTCCCAATTAGCACTCAAAAAATTAAAATTCAAGCACTTGAAATTTAGCTGGAAACAAAGTTGAATTCAAACAATTTTTCAAGTAATATTCAAGTTTGAAAATATTTGGAAATAAAAAATCAAGCAACATACAACATGTTCAAACCTTGTCAAAAAAGTAATTTATTTTTTAATAAAATTGAAATTCTGGTGAAAAATATCAAAGATAAATAAAAACGTGATTAAAAAAACAAAAGGTGATTAAAATTGTGAAAACAATGATGAAGTTAGATATGTAATTATAAGAAAACTTGTCAATTGCATTTGCCTTTCTATTTTAAAAGCATTGTTTTTGAAGCTTGAAATATAGTTGAGTTCAATTGTAATACAAAGTTGAATTGAACTGTAATACAATTTAAAAGTTCGAATTGAATTCAAGTACCCATTTCACTAAAGAATGCTATTGAAATAAAGTGTAAATCGATCATAATTCAACCCTTGACAATTGAATATGGGACGTTAATAACAATTATTTTACACTTGATTTCAAGCAAAATTGCTTATTGGGTAATAAATAAGAATAAGAAAAAAATAGTTTTTGCTTACTTGTTCTTTATTTCTTTAAGTATTTTGTTTTTCTCTTGTTGTTAATTACTGTTGCTTATTTTTATTGTTCTTTCAAACACAAAGTACTATAATGTCAATGATGATGACGATGCTGACGAACCATTTACATATGTAACTATTAGACTGATTTTCGTTCTCATTTACAGGTCATTAATTATGATTCATCGAGGGGTGGCGTATCAGTTATAACGGAAAAGGGTGATGTAACAACATCATTTCTGCTAATACAAAATGCGGACTTAGCAGATTCTGGTAAATATTCATGTGCACCTTCAAATGCAGATGTTGCCAGTGTACGCGTACATGTGCTTAATGGTAAGTACTCGTTATTTTCAATGTATTCTTTTTTTTTTTTTGTTAAATTGTTTGACCAGAAAGGGTGACCCAAGCATAAAAATTAAGCATGTGTATATTAAACTTTTAAGGGATTTTTGTAATGTATATATTGTATAAGATTTTTAAAGGCCCAAGCAAACAACGTTTATAAAAACCACTCAATATAATAATAAGTCTATCTTTATATGTGATTCTTTGCAACATGAACAATTTCCTATAACGCTGGATCCCCTATTTCAAAGATTGCTTGTATTTGGAAATTAAGTGATCCAGTTTGTTAAACATTTCAACTACATTTGCGTTAATAGAAAATCTCTAAAACCGCACGATGCAACTACAATAGTATTTACCTTTTCATTTACACATTCCATTAATGGGAAGTTGAATTTCTTTTACAATTTGGTGGATGCTTAAGCGAAATTCAAATAAAAGGAATATCTATTTAATCACAGTAGTAAAAGCAATGTAGTGTACTTTATTTTACATTAGAAATAAGTTTAAAGGCTGTATAAAAAAATAAAAAAATAATACTTTAGTCTTAATTCTCCCAATAAGCAATTTTGCTTGAAATACACTGTAAAACAAGTGTCATTCAAGTCACTCAATCAATTATAAAGAGTCCCAATAAGCAATTTTGCTTGAAACTAAGTGTAAAACATATGTTATTTAAGTTCCATATTAATTTTTTTTTGTTGTTTTGTTTTTTCTGGAAGAAATATCTTAGCATTTATATACTTATATGGTGGTAATTACACAAAGAAGCATATTGTATTAATTGGGACTTTAAACACTTTTTCCATTATTTACGCTTATAAGTTAATTCAAAGAAAGAAAAGATCCTCTGTCAACCCAAAGTCATCATTCAACATTTTATTGACATCTATACGAAGGAATATCAAAAAATAAATGGCCGAGTAAAGCAAAAAAACAATAAGAGATGCCCCAAATGCCAATAAAATATTAAGTAGCAGTATTAAGCTCTTTTACCGACTCGTAAATTGTGGATTACAAACAAAAAACATGATGAAAGCCATGTTTAGCACCAAAAAGTTATCTTAATGCCTCTTAAATAAAATAACTACTGATGCTTTTAAAAACGTGAAGCGATTTTGTTTCAAATATCAATTTTAATATTTAAATATAGAGTTTCTCCTTTATATGAGTTTGCATTTTTTGCTTTCAATAATTTTTTAAGTCTTGTCTTAAAAAAACAGACGGAGTTAAATATTGCGACCACAACTTTATTTACTTGGGGCTACAAGTTCAATTTTTGCTTAATTTTTTGTTTCAAAGTTCATACATTCACACTTTTTTAGTTACTGCCACAATCATACATTTGATTATTGAATACCAGGTAGACTTAAACTTTTCTTTCAACGCTTCATTCAACTTTTCTTTCAACTTAACAGCTGTTTTAAAATAATTTTTGTTTTTGTTAAAAATTTTCAACAGAAGTAATTTTCTTTGCTGAAATAAAATATGTATAAAAAATTTTTTAATTGTTTCCTCGACAATGTCATTTTGAACATAAAATTAAAAATCAAATTTCTTGCAGCCTACGACACAACTTCAATTTTAGAAAATTTTGACAAACAACATGTGTGAAAAAATTTAAAGCAATTCATTGAACGTCTAGCCGCAAGGTTATATAAACAATTAAATATTTTTAATATTACTTCGATGATATACAAAACAAATATTTAAAAAATTCAACTTGAAAACTTTTTTGTAAGTGAATTATTGTTACTGCCACTTTTAATTACAATGTCATCGAAAAGGTGAAGTATGACATTTACAATACAGTTAAACGGCCATGATTTGCTTTTAAGTTTTTCAAACATTCTATTTGTCACGTAGACTGCACGCAATTTCAAAGCAAATTTATTATCAATGTGGCGTTGTTAAGAAAACAACTTAAAACAACTTAACTTCATGACTTCTGTATAGGTCTACAAAGCACAACATATCATTGTTCCAAAAAATATTTATTTAAATATAATTACAATTTTTTTTGTGGAATATAACATTATTTTTAATAAAAGAACACATAAAATTCCATGTCGTCAGAATATTTTAAAACAAGAACGAAAATTGTGCTCATTTAAATTTCTGTGAGTTGTTTTTTTGTCTATAAAATTTAACAAACACCTGGAAATTTTTTTTTATTTTAAATACATATATTTATTTATTGTATCTTCAAATATGAACTAACAATAAGTGATCAAATCTTAAAGCTAAAATATAATTATTTAGCCCGACCAGTGTCGGCCAAAACTTAGTGATAGTTTAAATAATACAAAGAAGTGATAATCAAAAAGGAAAATTAAATGTATTTTCAAGCATTCCCATCCAGAGTGTTGATTAAAATAACCCTTGTGTCCCTCTTTTTTAGGCGGATGTGTCCAGTAAAGTTCAAAATATTACGAGCAAGCGGATTAGGATGTGACTCGAGTTTTGTTAAATATTTGCCTGCGTATTTTGCAATTTCTTCAATCACTAGTGGCATATTTAAATCACGATGTATATTAGAATTTTTGATGTACCATGGAGCCGATGTTATTAACCGTAAAATTTTGTTTTGCCTTCGTTGGATTCCCTCTACATTGGAAGCTGAAGCAGTGCCCCATAACTGGATACCGTAACACCATATTGGCTTCAAAAGCGACTTGTATATTAAAAGTTTGCAGTCCAGACTAGGTGTTGAATTTCTGCCAATCAACCAATGAATTTGAGATAACTTAAGTTTCATCTGAGTTAGCTTAAAGTCAATATGATGTTTCCATGTAAGCCTTCGATCAAGGTATATACCAAGGTATTTCACTTGGGAATGTTGAGGAATATTTTGATTGTTGATTCGAATGGGGGAACAAGTATCTCTTCTTAGGTTAAACGTTGTATGGACACACTTTTGTTCATTGACTTTAATTCTCTATAAGTTCAACCAGATTTCCAACTGTGTAATATGTTCTTGAAGATATCGGGAAGCCTCGTGCGGGTTTTTGTGCATACTAAGGCAGGCTGTATCATCGGCAAACGTAGATGTATGGATATTGCTGCTCACAGGCATATCACAAGTATAAATCAAATATAAAAATGGCCCCAGTATACTCCCCTGTGGCACACCGGATGATATAGATTGGGGCAGACTCATGAATTCTCCTTCCACAATCGTAAACTTTCGGGTAGTTATGTAGCTTTCTAATAAATTCAAAAAATTTATTGGTAAATATGATTTTAATTTTAAAATAAGGCCTTCATGACACACTTTATCACAGGCCTGAGAAACGTCAATAAACAGAGCAGAACAATACATTTTTTCTTCAAAAGTTCTTCTTATAAATTGCAACAATCTATGAGTTTGTTCAATGGTGCTATGCTGACTTCTAAAACCAAATTGATGGTCTGGGATGCACCCACTATCAGTTAAAATTGGGCACAATTTTGTCATGAGCAGCTTTTCGAAGAGTTTTCACATTGTTGATAGCAGACTTATTGGCCTGTATGACTCAGCCTTGGTAAGGTCTTTGCCCGGCTTTGGAATCATTTTGACCTTCGCCAGCTTCCAGCTTTGTGGATAATACTCCAGTCGTAAAATGGCGTTAAAAATAAATAACAGCATTCTAATTGCAATATGGGGCAAGTTTATCAGCATATTGTTACTTATTCCATCAATACCTGGAGCTTTCTTCGGGTTGAGTTCAGCAATTAGTTTCTGAACATCACGCGTCTTAAATTTTATGGGTCGAGGGGTAGCGCAACTACACTTGGTAAATCATCAACACCAGTACATGTGTTTGGGGTAAATACGGATTTTAAATGCTCAACATATATGTTACCTTCTTCAGTATCGCTTCTGGCCCAACCTCCGGTAGAAGTGCGCAGAAGTGGTCTCTATATTCAACGGGTGTTTTAAGCTTTCTAGCAGCTCGCCACAAGGAGTAATTAGATGCAGGAAAGAAAATTTGATATCAAAGTTGCATCAAATTCTAAAAATATGAATGTATCAGTGAAAAGGTGTGAGTGACTTGAAATTTTAAAGAAAAATCTTAATCGTGTAAACCTCAAATTACCCCATAAAAATAACTATGACTTTCCAGCACGGCTGCAAGGTGTAACGATTTAACGTCATTTTGACGATTTTTGGTGCCGAAAATGGCAAAATAACTATTTAACTGATTTGACTGTTTTCTTAAAATTTTAGCTTTTTACTAAAAATCTCCTGTTAGAATTCTTATACATATGCATACGCAATAAAAGATGTTGGTTTAGTTTTGCAGACTGTTTTATTTAAACTAGATATACCAACGGACGACACAATCGTCCGTATTCTAGAATCTAAATGTAAATAATTTTATTAATATTCAAGGAAAATTTATCTAAACGCCGTAAAAAATTTATTAAAACACAGCCACCCACACACTTACATACATATGCATAATTAAATAATACAAAAAAAAACAAACAAACAAAAAAAAACCCAAACGAAATCCCTTTAACTAAGCTAATTCAATCAATTGAACTCTCTTCTTTTTATTATTTATTTATTTATTATATTGATTTGTCCGATTTTTTTGACAATTTCTCGAGCAAGAAATGACGATTATTTTATATTTTATTGTGATTTCGACGATTTTTCGATCATTTTATCTGGCAGTCCTGCTTTCCTCGTTTAAATAAAGGAAAAAAAATAGCCTTAAATATGTTCATATTGGCGTTATTCGATGTTTAATGCAAAATGGTCTTCCGTAAGTGTAAATGCAAAATATCTTAGCTTTTCCTTAAAAATCCAACAACAAAATACACACACAAGCTACGATATTTTTCATTTGCACTTATGCATTACCATTTGCATCAAACATCGAATACCGCCTTTGCAAACTTTATTCAACATTCAGATAATCATGTACGTATGAGTAATGTATTATTTATTCTTTATTATTATTACTCATAAGTACTCATTTCCAAAAGGGTTAAATGGTGAATAATGGCTTGATTTTGTAAAACAACGAAACGCTTCTAACAGAAATTTTTGGTTTATTTTTAATTTTTTGTAAGCTAAGGGCTAAACATTTTTTTAACAATACAAATACAAATTTTTAGTAAGATCAATCACACCGCGCTGTCAAATCGGTGTGAGCTATGTATGTATTAGTGTAAACATACGAACAAGAAGCAGCGTTACCGTTGGTGCTACTAAAGTAGCAAATTGCCACTTTTTCGACTGCATGGTTACTATTGTGCTATACTCTAACAAAATGCACCAAAATTTGATAATTTTTCTAATTTTAGCCTCTTTTTGATACTTTTTACTGAATTGAGATGTACTTTTTCCTACTATCGGTTTTATTCATATATATATAAATTATGCTGTTTTAATATATTGGCATGTAAGCAAGCTTACAAGACATTGCTTTTCTTGTGATGCGTGTTTAGCTTATGCATATCTTTCGAATAATTAATATGCCCAGGCTTGATTATATTCGTATGAGTATGTAAATATAATTACAGACATATTAAAATATGTATGTAGGTATATACACGGTACATGTATTAAACAAATTTCGTTAAACTATAGTAAATTTTAATGAGGTAATTAGTTTAATTTTTCTTATCTTGTTAAAAAAATCACATTAATTACTTAAAATATTTCATTTCATAATAATTGAAAACACTAAACCTAACTCCAACTAAGAAACTATTCCTGATTAAAAACAGTTACTATTAAACTTTTATATACTTAAAAAATTGCTAAGCGCTAAAAAACTGATTGTAGTTAAATATTTATTTAGACCCAGTATTTGTTAAATTATTTCCGTTTTTTAATATAATAAGTGGACTTGATGTTTTTGTAAGAGAGTTCTCAAATTGCTTGGGTAAAAATTTTTATCCAAAGTTATATACATTTGCTTTATATACATATCTTTAGTTTGTTCCCACTGAGCGGTTCTTTTTCTTAATAACCATCATTAGAAAATAAATTATCAAACGGGATGAAAGTTGAAACTTGTCATACCGTGTTATCTTCTTTAAGTTTGTAGCAAAGTGATTTGGAAGACTGGATTCCAAATGATGAACCTATTTAAAAGTATAGATATACAGTTTCAAAAAGTAGGCATATAATAACTATTACAAATTTTTAAATCGACCTTTTTCCATTAATTAGAAGTACATAAGCTGAGTTAGTTTTTTTTGTAAATAAGTGCCAATGCTAAGAAAGCATTAAAAATATATATGTATGTATCTTCAGAAGATTCGAGTAATAGCACAGGTCTTATGAATTAATTTTATATTCTGTGACTTTATTTTATCATAAAAATAGTATTTTTTTGGTCTTTAGATATGCAAACCTGATTTTTATTCTCGATGTTTTTAAAAATAAGCACATTTGCTTTAATTTTTCTTGTTTTTAAAGTTGCCCCTTTTTTTCTTAAAATTCCTTTTTTGGTGGCAACTTTTTTTAAAAAATCTTTTTGCGCCACTTTTTGAAATTTTACAATGGTAACGCTGACAAGAAGTACAATGAAACTTCCTTACAAGAAATGAATGACTGAAACTAACACAAATAACAATTTTTTACTAACACATTTACAACAATTTTACATTCAATTCAACAGTTATTATAGTTGCTCTACTCTAACATATATGCTAGAGTGGAACATCTAATATACATATGTCAAAACAATTAAAATATTGAATTTTAATGAAAATAATTTTTAGTTCGTTCGGTTTTTAAAATTAAAATGAATAAAGTGGTAAAAAAATGATGGTGTTTGTGAAAAAGTAAGATAAAAATAATAATGATCAAAAGAAATTTTATACAGTTTAATTAAATATACATTTTTCAATATTTAGATATTTGGAAAGGGATGATTCGTTGATGGTTGAAGAAGGCGGCAATACAATTAAATTCATTCTGTGTAAATTAAAGTTTACAAAAGTGCTAAAAAAGATAAGTAAAATAATGAATAAAAGAAATTCACAAAGTTTAATTTAATATGTACATTTATTTTCAAAATTTTAGATATTTGTAAAGAGCATGGTGTGACGGTGATGAAAAGGTGTGAAAAGGTCTGGCTACTGCTTAAGTTATTTGGTCTGTTTGTTAATTTGTATATTTGTTTTAAATATGATATTTACTTTTGTATTTTAAAAGCAAATAAAATAAAACAAAAAGTATATTTTCTGTCAGTATATCAATCATTTATGATTACTCAATTGTGAAAGAAATATAAATCAATTATGATCAGCCAAACTTGAGTAATATTTATGCTATCATTGACTATTAAATAGCACTGGAGTGAGTAGTTCAACTATATGTTATATTCGTTAGTTAGAGAGAGATGCAAGATCACACGTACACAAAAGTTTCCATCACATTTTTCATTTTGCCCTTAATAAAGTGATAGAAACTTTGTTCTACGCAATGATGAATATATCCTGCCTGACTATCGATCAAATGACTGGTAGTGTTCTTGTAGGGTTATCAGCTGCATAGAAACAAATCATCCGAATTTTAAAGCATACCTTCAGGAGTTAATTTTAATAGAAATTTCTTGTGAAGTGTAATAGTGTTGCCAGTTGCGATAATTTTGTTAAAAAGTTCAAAGATATAAAATAAATAAATTATATATAAAAACTTTTGAATAAAAGAGCGTTTTAAATGACAAATATTTGCTTAAAAGATATATAGCAGTCTGTTTAAAGAATTTATAATATTATACTATGACATATCTTCATTACGTACTGTTGCCTTACACTGAAGCTGGTGCACGGCAATTGGGTATCAATCTACATCTCATGCCAATTATTATTGGTGGATATTTTATTACTAATTTTGCAAACTCACAGTCGCAAGCTTCATCACATTTTCCACTTGCATATGAGCAATTCTCCACAAACCCCCATAACTAATAATTCCACTACTATAAAGGCAGTTTTCCATAGATTTTTAAATACAGTAGAGTCGACCATTTATCTTATTTTAATTACCATAAGCCAATATTAATTATTTGTACTTAAGTCAAAGTGCACATCATACCATAGATGGGCACTTTGCAGTACTTCTAAAATTTCAATAAAAATAAATTTTTAACTAGTAAATTTTTTGATTACTAAATTTTTTTTTCCCAATATTTATAAAGTGCTTTATTACATGATGAGGGGCATGTATTTTCAGTAATCAGGAATGCTTGTGTTCATAATGAAATTCTACCAAGTGGCTAAATTTTCTTCATACAAAAATTTCAAAATTTTAATGAAAAAACTTTGCTACTTGCTACAATTTTATTATGAATACGGCCCAACGATTTTACTTGTAATGCAAATTATCAGTAAAAATTTAATGAATTTTTTCAGTAATCAGTAAATTTACTGCCTACTACAATTTTTAATGCAGTACATACATATATCCTGGAGTGCTCCCATTTACTAACTAAATAAATTAAATAAAACAAACAAAAACCAGCAAATTCCTTTCTATTTACATTATTGAAAGTTTTGATACTTTAAAATGATTAATTCAAAATGCCAAAAGCATAAGTACTTCCAACTTTAGAAAAATGTTCATTACTGGATGTTTACACTTTTCCCCGTGATTGGACTCACATTGCTTCTTTTTAATTACAATATTTTGACGAGAAACGAAAACAACGTAGCGTTTTACAAAATTTTAAATATTTTTGTTTAGCTTCAACCAGAAACGGAAACGAAAATTCGTTTTATTTTACAAAATCAAGCCATAAATTTTACAATACTGCTTGTATTTGAGGCTATTTTTCTCATTATTTGAAAAGTTTGTTACATGAACATGTTATATATCATTTAAGAGGTAATAAAGTGCATCATAAAATTTTTATAATTTTTTTTTACTCATACGCAAAAAAAAATTAATTTTTGTGATAAAAATGTTATTATTTTTCAATTCATGTCATCTAAACTTTTATTTTAGTTTTAAAAAATTTACATAGAAAAATACTGTTTTTTTTAAATTGCTTTCTAAATGTTTTAAATTTGTATGAATAACAAAAATTTTAAATTTTAAAACTTCCGATATAGCCAGAAAAGATGAGATATTTTCTAAGCAGCTGGACTGATTTTGAAACATAAGTAAGAACACTCTCGATCAAATCAACTTTCAAATAGAAAAAGCTAAATCAAAATCGGTTCAGCCATTTGGTCTTTACGCAGGCCCGTACAGATGCATAGACACCCAGACACTACAAAGTTATAACACGTGTTTTTTGTTTTATTTTTCATTTCAAAACATGTTTTTTTCACAGAAATTTTAAATAAATTCAGTGAAGTGCGACTTTGACCCGCGCACCAAGGGTTCCGTACGGACACGAGATATGTAATTCAATACGAACTTTAGCCAATATAAACTATAGTTTTGACTTTTTTTCGTTTTTGGGTTTTTTCGGTTTTAAGCGTTTTTTTAGTGTTGGGGTTTTTTGAATTTATTGGCGCTTTCTGAGTTTTGGCACTTTTCTCGTTTTGGCGATTTTTTTTGGTTTTTGAAGTTTTTTTAATGTTGGTGATTTTTTTTTGTTTTGGCGATTTTTTTATTTTGGCGATTTTTTTAATGTTGGCACTTTTTTCTGGTTTTGGCGATTTTTTTCGGTTTTCCCAATTTGACGATTTTTTTTTAATTTTGGCGATTTTTTTCATAATGGCAATTTTTTTGGTTTGGGCGATTTTTTTAAGTTTTGGCTCTTTTTTTCGCATTTTGGCAATTTTTTCGGTTTTTGGCGTTATCTAACTTTGCGATTTTTTTTAATTTTAGCGATTTTTTTACATTTTGGAGATTTTTTTTCATACAATTAATTATTTTGGTTTTGGCGCCTTTTTCGCGTTTTGGCGATTTTTTTCCGGTTTTGGCATTTCTTTTATTTTGGCGATTTTTTGCTTTTGTGCGATATTTTCGAATTTTGCGATTTATTTTAGTGTTAGAACTTTTTTTTATTTTGGCGATTTTTTTTCATTTTTGGCGATTTTTTTTAAATTTTTGGCGATTTTTTTCGTTTGGCGATTTTATAATATTTGGATATTTTAGTTTACCGTTTTTGCAAATTTCAAGAGTTTACCTCTTACGGTTTCCAAGATATAGCAAGTTGTCAAAATTACATAGTCAAAATTTCATTAACTGATGGACCACCCTTTAATTCATTTTTTTTTTAATTTTTATGTTAATTGTTGTAGTCTATATAAAAATACACTAATTTTACAAATTTCAAGGTTCAATATAAATATATGTATACACACAATTGTATGGATATTTCATGGGACTTTAACATTTTTCGTTGCTCATTTTGGAAAACCCTTTAATTTTTAATTCCCATGTATTTGTTGTTGTAGTAGCCAAGGTTTTACATACTCTGTTTAAATTTCAGGTCCGTAGCTCTTATATTTCCTAAGAAAATACCGTGTGACGGACAGACGGACAGCGTAGCGAAAACAATAGTGTTCCTTTTTTCACCTTTGGTATCGGAACCCTAAAAAGGCATTTCGTACTTAATCAACAAGAAGTTATTAACTCAAAATTTTAAAATTTTCAGTTGAGAAGAAAAACTGTTTATGGTTACATTTTAGGAGAATTTGAAATTCCAAATACATCATGGTAAGCAAATTTCATTTGAAAATATATTTACATTGTTTTTATTTTAAAACCTTGCAATTATTGGATAAGAATATCAATGTTTTGAAAAGAGTCGCAAATAAGAAAAAATTTGAGCAATTTTATCATAAAAACACTCACATTTCGAATTAAAACTATTAAATAAAAGAAGTTTTATCAACAAAAGAGTGAGTGGTCAAAATACGTTGAAATTTTTAAATTAATAGATATTTTGATTTTTTGCAAAAAGAGATATATCAAAAAGTTTGAATTAATACCCTCTTTTAGTTAATTTTTAATTATAATTGTTCGAAATTCATTTGTTTCTATATTTTATGATTTAAACGGGCTAAAGTTCATATCGCTTTTTAAGCCAAATTACATGTTATAATTATTAATGGAAAAAATAACACTAAAGTTAATTGAAAATATTCTGACAAACGCATAGTTGAACGGAACAACTAGCTGTTTTCGAAGGTCACTAAACCTTCATCATCAGCGTTCTTTTGTGATTGGTCCACTGTGTATGGTGTCAGTTGATGTAGATTTCTGCCTTATATACGAAACTTTCTTGCAAATGGAATATGTGAATTGTTTTGATTCATCGTATTTAAATTTGCTGTAAGGTGTTTTGTAATGAAAGATCAAATTTACCATCTCTAAATTTACAACAGTCCTACCATTGTAGTTTGTTCTTTACTAATTTTGCACATGTTAGTTAATTTGTTAATTTTTTGTCCTACTTAAGATAAACTTTTTTGGTTTGTTACTATTAAGTATATTTTATTTTTAATTTTTGCCACAAGCCCATGACTATTAATTTTAGTTAATTTAATTATTATTCTTCGAAATTAAATTGTTTCTATATTTAACAGGCTAAAGTTCGTATCGTCTTGTAAACCAAATTACATGTGATAATTGTTAATGAACAAATAACACAAAAATTGATTAAGAGCGATTTGTAGTTAGAAAATCCACCCTTTATTCTTGCCAGATTAAGTTATGAATTTTTGAAAATAACAAAAAGAAATGTTTTTTAGTTAATTATAAGCAAATTTTTTTTTACAAAAATTTCTAATTTATTTAATATATAAGGCAAATTATTTTATATTATTTTTCGAATAGCGGGTCCATTTCCTAATTTTAATTAAATGTAATTTTTTGTTTTACATATACAGGGTGTTTTTTTTAGAGGTGTAGAACTTCGAATTGAAATAAAAAACAAGAAAATCATTTTAATGTCCATCAATTTGGCTTTATTGGAAGGATAATTTTATGCCATTAATGTTTAAATATGATTTCGGGCATGTGGCCGCCGCGGCTGGCTCGAATAAAGCCAATTCTACAGGTCTAATTTTCAACCACTTTTCCGAGCATATGGGGCCGTATGTTGGCAATAACGCCACGAATGTTGGCTTCCAAGTCCCCTAACGTTTCTGGTTTGTTGGCGTAGACGAGCCACTTCACATATCCCCAAAGAAAATAATCCAATGGTGTCAAATCACACGATCTTGGTGGCCAATTGACAGGTCCATTCCGCGAAATTATGCGCTCATCGAATGTTTCCTTCAATAAATCGATTGTGACGTGCGCTGTGTGGCATGTAGCGCCGTCTTAGTGGAACCACAACTCATCCACATTCATGCCATCCAATTCGGGAACAAAATAGTCGGTTATCATGCCTCTATACCGGTCTCCGGTAACTGACTCTCCAGCATTATTTCGGAAGAAGTATGGCCCAATGACTCCACCAGCCCATAGAGCACACTAAGCAGTCAGTTTTTGTGGATGTAATGGCGTCTCAAGGGTCTCAAGGGTCTCATATGGATTCTCTTCACGCCAAATGCGGCAATTTTGCTTGTTGACGTAGCCATTCAACCAAAAATAAGCCTCATCACTGAACAAAATTTTGCGGTGAAAATCAGCATCGAGATCAATCTCATTTTCGGCCCATACACCAAAATCACGACGCATTGCATGGTCTCGCGGCTCATGGCTCATGGCTCGCGGCTCTCATGGTCTCGCGGCTCATGGTCTCGCGCCAAGAGGTTATTCTACGGAATTCGTTGGTTCCGCTTATGGTGTCGATATTGCAACAGTATTGTGGAAAGATACTAAAAATGTTAAGCTTTGTTCAACTTTCGTTGGTATAAAACCTTTCAATAGAAGCAGTTTAGTCGATCAGTCCTCTAAAATTGGACGTTACAACCGGAAGCAAAAAACCTACGAAGAAATTGATTGCCCAACGATCATCCGTGAGTATAATGCCCACATGGGAGGGGTAGACTTAATGGACTCATATATGGGCCGCAATGGACTGAAGATCAAAACGCAGGACATAGCCACCAGAATATTTTATCATCTGCTTGACATGACCATAACAAACGCCTTTATATTGTATCGAAGAGTTAACGCCGAAAAAAAACAGAACCTTGATAATGATGAAATGTAAAAAGACATGACAATGTATGAGTTCCGCTCGAGCATTGCAAAAGAGCTCTGCGTATCCGTCAAAAAACGTGTAGTTGGTCGACCGCCATTGGCTAATGAGCCAACTTGTAGCTCTCTTGTTGGAAAGAAAGCCATTCATCCTGTGGCCGGTATAAGATTCAACAACATAAGTCACTTTCCACAATGGGGTTCCAAAAAATCTTGCAAATTGTGCAAAAAATCCGAAACACATACGTTTTGCACTAAGTGCAACGTGCACTTATGTTTTTCAAAAAATAAAAACTGTTTGACGGAATATCATTTAGATCAGTAATACATTTGTTTTGAACATTTTATTTATTTTAAACGAACAGCTGTAAATAAAGCTAAAAATTTCTTATCAACCATCGTGTTTATTTATTTCCGAAAAAAAATCCTTAAACGCCTAAGACCGTCTACAGACGGTCATCCTTGTTCAAGTCCTGGAGCTGTACAGGAGCATTTTTTTCAAATTTTAAATCAAACTCGTAATTTTCAGCGGAAAGATATACTAGAACAAAAATTATTGCCGCAGTTCAAATCGTATTTCAATTTCAGGTATTTAAGGGTTAAGTAATCTTTGTATCATTGACTTTATACATTTTCATTGTCGACAAAACGCTCAGTAAATTTACCTTACGTATGTCTTATAACTTCTAGAAAATATATAAATACTCCTTTTGAATTGTTTGCTCAAGTATTACATAAGATACAAGTAAAATACTAAATTAAGTCAAGGTGAAAAATTGAATTTTCATATTTAAATGCAGATATCTCTAAAATCATATTTGATATACATAATTATTAATAATTTTTTTTTTTGCTAATAATTATTTATTATATCTTCAAAAATTAACTAACAATAAGTATTCAAATCTTAAATCTAAAATATAATTGTTAGGCCTGACCAGTGTCGGACATAAACTTTGTGATAATAATTAATAAAAAATAAATGTCGTATTAAGCATAACAGATATTTTCAAGAAGTTTCATCTGGACTGTTGCGTATTTTGTATGTATTTGTATGTTTTTTTAAGCGGATGTGTCCAATAAAATTCAAGATGTTACGAGCAAGGGGATTAGGATGGGACTTGAGCTTAATAAATTATTTAACAAACCTTTGTAACTTTTTAAACGCTTTCAGTATTTTTGATGGCCAAAATTTTGGATAGGAACTTACAATTTTTTAAATTTTTTTTTTATTAGGCAGGATTAAAATTTACAAGAAGAAATTCTCTACATTCCGTTATAAAAATTTAATTTTTAAGATTTGACAGTTAGATTTTATGGGACAGACATATTAAAAATGGCCATTGAAAAC
This sequence comes from Tachina fera, assembly GCA_905220375.1. Lineage (NCBI taxonomy): Eukaryota > Metazoa > Arthropoda > Insecta > Diptera > Tachinidae > Tachina > Tachina fera. Next base: position 64,522,470 of record LR999964.1, read on the forward strand.
TGTATTAACTATAATTTTAGTTTTTATTTGTACAATGTAGTTATATGAACATTACCTTTGTAATACTTATATCAAATCTTTAGATAAAAAGAACATCCAAATATAAGTTCACTATAATGTCATACATGATTGGAACCATTTGCTTTCTCAATGGAATTTAATACTTTAAGCTAACCAACAAAAGATAACTTTAATTCAAAAGTTTCACACAATCAAATTTCAAATTAAAAATTTTAAATGAATACCTGGCAGAAATTTGCATACAGATTACTTAAAAATAGATGTTAAATTTTTCATAGTAAAAACTCTCTTCTAACACATACAAAAATTAAAACTCGTTCACATTATTATGTACCATAGGTAGGAAAATCTAAAAAAAACATAAAGCATTGTACTGAAACCAAAATAAAAATGCGTATAGAAGAACATAAAAAAGCACTTGTAATGTTTGTGTAAGGACTACATCAAGTACCACAGACAATAGAGAAGAACTAGAAGAACAGCTTTAACAAAACTAAGCCTACAAAGATTATAAAACACAAACAGAGAGTATGAACACTGCCACGCATTCATTTAGATACTTGCACTCGGAGCACCATGTATGTCAAGTGATGATGTTGCTGATGCTACATGGCATACAATGTGAAAATACATATAAATGAAAGAAAACTTCAGCATAATGTCCTGGCATTACAATTGTTTCTCGTATTATTAGAAAAAATAAGTTGCAGTGGTACACAAAACAACAAACAATAAAAGTAGAGGACAGTTTTACTTTATTAAAGTTAATTTTAGTTGCTACTAATTTCCATAGTGGCAACATTACAAAACAACAAAACAGTTAAAAAGACTTTCAGCCAGTTATGTATGCATGTACTTGTATTCTGGTCACTTGGTTGGATGGTTACACTTTTGTTGGTTAGTAGGTTGGTTTGGTTGTACGCTTTGATATTTTCAACATCCTTTACGCACAATACACTCAACAAATATAAACACAAATGCACACATTTTTATTTACATAAAATACTCATTGTAATGCCACAACATGCAATTGAAATTTTAACTTAAACTACAATGACAACAAAAATATTATATCCAAATAATGATTGCATGAGAGCAACACTATTTGTGTAACAACAAAATACTAATAATGCAACAACAGAGACCACAAAGGAAAAATAATCGTATCATGTGAACTATTAAAGTGCAACTTTACAATTTATATTGAGAAATATCCATTTATTTTCTTAGCAATAGTAAATTTGTTATTGGTTTTAATCCTGTCAGATTATTATTGTAAAAGAGATGTTACATTTCAAGAAACAAATAATTATAGTGACTTTGTACCTCTAAGAATAATACCAGAAAATCTTCATGTAAACGCCAAAAGGATCGATAATTTATAAATGCTCCATTATTTCAGCTCTTTGTGATACAGGTTTTCAGGTTCAAAGGAGTAAATTAAGCAAAAAAATTAAATTAATTAGACATTGTTGTTGAAACAAAAATAGATTCAGTAAAGTGGACTTTGACTTGGTGTTTAAACAGGTTCCTTTTTATATTTATATATCTTGAAAAGTATTGATTGAATTTTTAAAATGATAAATTTGAATTTGAACTGTATATAAACTTATACATAATTTTGACAATTAATTGTATACATGAATTACCAACTCCAATTTTTAATTAACTAATACTTTCCATCCCTGTTTTGTATAACAGTCGTGGTGAATTATACTTTTCTTTTGGTCAATAGCGCCACAGTTTTTTAATAAAGCACAATTTTTCCATTCTTTTCGTGACATTTAAATTGGTAAAACCTACCTACATTGGCTTCCTAATTTGTTGAAACCGATATTTTTACATATTTCGATAGACCATTACTAAATTCACCTCCATTATATTAATAAAACTAATATAACACTAAATTTGTCAAGTGTTTTTAATAAAAATTGCGTTTTAATTGTTTTTAATAAAAATTGCGTTTAACTGTCAAAATGGCTGTTGTTAAAGCACCATGACTCTGTTTGAAGAATTTTTGGCAAATTTATTATAGTTTTTAATTGAATCTATAACATAAATAGTCCAAGTCTAAAAAATCCCGCGGAATTAATGTTTTTTTTTTCTAATAAAACGAACCTATCCTAAACAGCTTGAACTATTAATTAATTAATTTTGTGGGATAAATTTGAGTTTTTGAAGAAATATATTTTGTTTCCTGATGTTTTATTTCAACTGAAAGCTTGCACATTATGTTTTTAATTGGGGTAAAAAATTAATGAGGAATAAAACCCCCGGGAGATATTATTAGGGATATTTAAATCTATTTTAAATTTACGTATTATAATGCCATTAAAAGGTCAATAAGTTTTAATTATAGTCGAAAGAATTTTGTATCGACAAATCCTTAACTTTAAAATCATTTATTATTTATTTGCTCAAAAAATTTATATACATACCTATACGAGTAGTTACAAAATCCATCAATTCTAAAACGTCACCTTTAGAATGTTAATGTATGTACGTGTCAAATAAAGTTAATCAAATCAGCTTTGTTCGCAGATGGTCAATATAATCAAACATTTAGAAAATACAAAAAGATCAAATGCAAACATCTGTAAATTGTTAACAACATGTATTAATTCAAAACATACCGAATACAAAAAAACAACATACAAAAAAATGAAATATTTCTGCTCATACTTGTATAACACAAATGTGAAAATGCTAAATTAATATAATAATATTAATATATTTACAAATAAATCAATACAAATAAGCAAATAAACTCATACTTGTGAACAAATTTTATTTAAATTTTTTTCTCCCAAAACTTGCATGCGTATGATGTTAGTCAAATACATAATATAGGTAAACGGCTAAGGGTATTTACATATTTATACACCTCATAGAAATGATAGGGTTCTTAGATATGCTACTAAAAGCTTAAAAAAATTTATAAACATACTTTTCAAACATTCAAACCAACATTGTACATACATACAGAGTCGGACCAAAATATTGCCATAGCATCCATATTTGATTACAACCACTTATATATTTTGAATAGAAAGACACAGCCCCATAAGTTTTGAAAAAAGTTATACTGGTGGTATTCGGTGTTTAAATTGTGCTTGTGTTTTGTTGTTGTACTTTAAAGAAAAGCTACTATATTTTGCAATACTATTTGCATCAAACACCGAATACCGCCAATATGTTCACACGGCAACATGAACCACTTGATTCGCTCTCGGCATCAGGATTGCCAACCATACTGTTCACACTACGCACCGAGGAGTATTTTAGCCAAAAAGCTGTCCATTACATTTTTTTTAGCTTATATTGCTTGTGAAAAGTTATTGAGTGCCTCTAAATCATTGAAACTTGGCACAAAAATGTCTTGTAGTCCTAGACTCTTAAACCTTAAAAATAATAAAAATCGAAAGAAGGAAAAAAATTCACTTCAGAAAAACTAATCCTACCTCTGAAAAATTAAATTTTTTCTTAACCTTTTTCATACTTTTGCTTAGCAAATGCAACTTTTAAAGTCAGTGAAATTTCGAAACACTAAACTTTAAACCAGGACACCGTAAGATGCCATTTTCGTTCCCACTTCCTTTTGTGGGCGGTAGCAAAAATAATGTAAATATAAAAAATTATACCTTAATACCATAAAAACTAAACTGTTAAGCTTTTATGGGCAGAGAGAAGTATCCTTCCTCATAAATCAAAACATGTTATGACTGACAAAAATGTTTTTAATCACATTTAGCTATGCAAGATGAGAAAAAACACAAAAAAGGTGAAATTTTTAAAAAATCACCAAAAAATGGCGCATAGTCAAATTTACAAGAACACTGCAGATAGTGCATAGTTGAAACCGAAGAAAAATAAATCACGAGAAAAACTGAGTTTCCTGGAGCTACAAAACTACAACAGTTAACAGTCAAGAACATGTAATAAAAATTGTCAACATACCAATATTCAAAATCCATATACAAGCATCGAACAGTCTTCGATTTAAGTATTTAGGACGACAAAAATCATAAATTTGTAAATAATTAAGACAGAGTCCTAATTTTTAGGGTTCCGTACACCAAAGGTGAAAAATGGAACCCTATTGTTTTCGCTACGCTGTCCGTCGATCCGTCTGTCCGTCACACGCTATTTTCTCAGGAACCGTAAAAGCTATGGACCTGAAATTAAGACCGCGTATGTAGAACCTTGGCCGCTACAACAACAAATACATGACAACTAAAAATTAAACGGTGTTCCAAAACGAGCAAGGAAAAATTTTAAAATCTCATGTAATATACATACAGTTGTATTTACATATGTATATTGTCACTTGAAATTTGTAAAATTTGTGTTTTTTTATAGACTACAACAATAAACATTAAAATAATAAAAAAATTAAATTAAAGGGTGGTCCATCAGTTAATGCAATTTTGACTATGTAATTTTTACAACTTGCCATATCTTGGAAACCGTAAGAGGTAAACTCTTGAAATGTTCAAAAACGGTAAAACTAAGAAATCCGAAAATTTTAAAATCGCCAAACCGAAAAAAATCGCCAAAACCTGAAAAAATCGCCAAAAGTTTTAAAAAATCTCTAAAATAAAAAAATCGCCAAAATTAAAAAAAAAATTCTAGCACTAAAATAAATCGCCAAATTCGAAAAAAACCCCCAAAATGAAAAAAATCACCAAAATAAAAAAAAAACTCCAAAAACTGAACAAATTGCCACACAAAAAATGCGCCAAAACCAAAATATTTTTTTATAAAAAAAAAATCGCCAAAAAGAAAAAAACCGCTAAAATTAAAAAACGCCAAAAACCCGAAAAAATCCCCAAAACGAGAAACATATGCCAAAACTAAGAAAAAATTGCCAAAATAAAAGAAAAACGCCCAAAACCGAAAAAATCGTGAAAACGAAAAAAAAATCGCCTATACCTATAAATTCACAAAGTATGTACTTTAAACTTATGTTCATATATGTTTTACAATAATAAAAGTGAAAGAAATTTTATAAATTAGTTATAATATACAAAAATACATTACAGAAACGTTTAAGGATGTGTCGAAACGGAAAGAGATCAAAAGATTTCGTCTGATAAAGTTAGTTTGTTTGATAATAATTCTAAAAAAGAACTCCCTTAGTTTAGCACTTACATGCCTATTAACAGAAAAAGTTTTAAGTCAGTCACAACTTATGACTGAGTTCTATATTAACTTAATTTTGTATTCTCGTAACATAGTCACAAAAACCCAGGGGGCAAATTACGGCACTCGTTACTGAACGAAATTACGAAATATTTCAATAGGGTTTATATGGAAATATTTTAAAATTTCGAAACGAATCGAATGCCGTAATTTGCCCCTGATTTTATAGTTAACATTCTATGGTAAAGTAAGAAAATAAAAAACATGTTGATTATTGAGTTCTTGTTTCAACTTTGTTATTTGTTGTTGAGCTTCTCATTTATTTAAATGAAAGTTTATAACATAATGACTCTAGTTGTTCTAAGAAACTTTGGGTAAAGGTTCCCTGATGATCTGCATTAGCAACAGTGAAATGCGCATAGGATCCAGCTAAACCCCTCAATAATCAATTTCAATGTATTTTATTAAAAAAATATTTTACTGAATAAGTAAAATATAATTTTGGGATTATTAGTGCGTTTACAAATTTTAAACTTAAATTGTAAAAATTCCCATAAAAACACTAAAAATGAAAATTATGACAGTTGAATATTGAATGAAAATAAATAAAATAAAAAAGTTAATAAAAAATCTAAAAATATAATATTGAATAATAAAATTTGCGAGTGTAGTAGTTATTGGAACAAGCTTACTGAGTTTTTAGCAAATCTCATTCTTCGACCGTTTTGTGGATATTTTACTTCACCACCAAAATGAACTTTTATCAAAAAGTTTACATATTGGATAATCCCTGGAAGTGAAGACTGACTTATTGGCATCAAAAAGCTAAATGGAGTTTTAGTAACGTACCATGGGCATAAAAAGTAGATAAACATTTTACTTATAATGTCGTTTGTATTCTTTGGCCATCAAAGGGTCTCAAAATTTTAATTATTTGTCAGCAGATTCCTTTTGGCTGTCCATAAAACTAAATGTGGACTCTTGTATTACTTCCATTCTTTCTACCATTTCCAAATAAGTTTCTTTTTAAATATTATTACTTTAAAATGTCTGTCATAATTACTATGATTGTCTAGATTGCTGGTCTTTATTTAAAAAAATTTATGTTATAGAATTTTGTTTTGAGAATCGGAAATTTTAGTCTTTAGTCATAATGTTAAAGTTATGACTGTTTTTCAGTCACAATACTTTCTGTCAATAGGCATGTTAATAAAACAATATCATTTATTAGAAAATAATGAGTTTTTATTTGTTGGTTAAAAATAAAGTCAAAAGTTCCAATTGAATAAAAAAGGTAATATCGCATCTACAACGTTTTCTATTTACTTTTGAATTTGCATAAAATACGCATAGTATTTTTTTGTTTTTATTTTTTTCTTTTAACATGTCATTTAGAGTACCGTTATAAGCAAACAAAGTGAAATATATACAAGAATCATAAAATTTTAAGTTAGTCTTGGTCTTCGTTTGCAAACAGTGTGGTCAATTTAAATTTTTAAATTTCTGAAATCGAAAACTGTGCGTCACCGTGTGCCAGTGCTCAAATTTTTATTAAAAAAGCGTGTTAAAAAAGTATTTTATATATTAAGGAGTTTTATATACTTGTAGTTCATACAGTGTATGTTTTTTTTTAAACATATACATACATATAAATGACAAGTAACATACATACCTACCGATACTTATACCTAACTAATATAAGATATGTATTATTTTAAGATACATAGTTATTTGAATCGTTATTTCACTTTCCTAAATCGTTGGCAGATTACTAGATTACTAGCTTACATTCGTAAGCAAACGAGAAGCTCTAATCCCTCTTATGTATTTTCCCTAATTTACTTTGTCATTTGCTTAGCATTAAAAACACATATTTTGAAAAGATCCCTAATAGTAATTTGAATATACAAATTTACATATTTCATATTTATATATTACTTAAAGCTAATCAGACCTTTTGAGGGTAATACATAGATACTTAAATTTTTTTTTATTCAAATATCCTCTTTTTTTTGTATATTTCCACATGCCAAATCTCAAATTTTATTTTAGTTTTGTATTGTATTCGTAAAAAAGACTAGAAAAAATTACAGCAAATAGCATAAAATATGACATGTAAAGGAACACAAAATAAACAGTTCGACAAAGACATATGTATGTATGTACATCACGACCGCATTAGATGACAGTGTCAATAAACGGATGAATAACAAAAATAAAAACATAAATTTTAGCACAACTAAGAATATGCTACAAATTGATTTTATTTTATTTTTTGGTATAAGTTATTGCAACCGATTTGATTTTCATTATTTTAAATTTTTCAATGTGCTGACACGTTTTCTCTTTTGCAATTTGTTTCTTAAAAAAAGCTGTTTGAAAATTTAGAAATGCTTGAATTTAATTTATAAATATCGTTTTTTTTTAAACGTTATACTTGCAGGCTCGAATGTTTTCTATTAAATAAAAAAAAGTGACCAGAGTGCAAATCTCATCAAATCAGTGTACTTCATTTACTGAACAGTGAACACACAATGTTAAACTGCCCACTACTTGAATATCACGATGTTAACTTCGTTAACACAAGAATTTTTGCGTAGCTGATGCACCACCCTTTTTACGCCTAGCTTGTGTTACCATATGTGAATATTTAGCTTTTTTTAGAGATCTTTTAAAGTACTAAAAGATTTTTTTAGCTAAGAAAAGATTTTTAAACATTTAGTATATAATTTTTCTTTTAACTAAACTACTTTAACATTTTTTTCTTAGCCTTGCAAATATCTAACAGATGTTCTCTAACTAACAGCTTTTTATTACTTAGCTTTATGTTTGTTAGTTCACTAAAAACAGAATAACTGCCTGATCAACGATGTCGCAAGAAAATCTAAGTCATTGAAACTCAGTCACTCGAAATCGAGTAAATTTCGATTCAAGGATATCGATAGTGCACGTTCGCACGCACTTACGTTTGTCAGTTGATGTTTTTTACGTGGTAATGAATCAAAATATTATCACATAGGAATTGTCATTATGCCAAGTCGATTTGTTTGAAATTTAAAAATAATACTACTCATTTACAGGAGAATAAATACAACTATACTGAACAATGAAAAAAGATTCAACAAAATAGTCGCACAACAAAACCGTGGTATTACTGTTTTGTTTTACTACTACATTCGTTTGTTTGAGTACTTTGTAGAATGAATATAATGCAATAACACGGTGCGACAGTACAAAAAAACCTGGGACCGGATACTATTTTTCTTGTAGGGCTTGTCGAGTAAAACAAGATTCCTATAGTGAAATATGCCGGACACCTCCAAAATCCGGATTTACGGTTATAAGGCCCGTTTTTTTTACCTTTGCGCACTTATAAGCCTGTAACTTTGGTGATAATGATCCGATTTCAAATTCTTACTAGATTTGGAAAGAAGAAACTGAGATATTTATCTAGAAAACTTGAGAAATTTGGGTGTTATTGCCCAGCAAACACAAATTTTGTAGATTTTTAAAAAAAATTTAAAATTTGGTGACGTTTTTATACATTATTTTATTAAGAAACTATAATACTATTGAATTTATTTAAAAAGGACGTTTATTTACGATTACAACGCATATTTGGGATTAAAAATAGATAAGCATTTGACTGAGTAATTTAACTTTTCATGAAAATAAACTTTAAAACATTTTATAAAAATTTTTTTAAAACAGTGACCTAAAACATCGGTTTGAAAAAAGAAGCAATAATTTGGTTTCTGATTTGGCTGATGATGCCAGTGGACGTGAAACTGCCCATTTTTGAACACTTCCAAAGTGTGTCTTCAGTTTCGTAGGAATTAGTCGGATAAAATTTTAAAAGACATGACACCGCCCACTTTTCTCTTTGCAATATCCTTTGAGGAGCGGCCATTCTCAATTTTTTTAAATTTTTATTGTGACTTTATAAAAGCCTAGCGTGAGCGCAAACATTTGTGCATACAATTATGGAAGAAATTTTAGTGGCGATACGAAGTTATAATGTTACACTTATAAAAAATACAATTTAATTGAGAAATTTCTTCTATTTTAATGTCAGTAAAGAGAATAAAAAATTATGTTGCTGCTTACACTTATTTAGTATTTGATTAAAGCAAATCTTCATATATGAAAAACAGTGTGATACAAGTGCAAGACTAAAAGTAAAAAAAATGCTTGGGAAATTTATTATTTGACATATTGTCATAAGTTTTTTTTAAATGAATATTATTTGCTGGTGGTTAAACATTATTTATAGTATATATTTCATTGGTGCTTTGAAGTCTAATGATGAATTGGCAAAGCGCCAATGAAATATATAGATAATGTTCGGTTTTGGCTCTTCCTTTCCTTTAGTTATCAGTCCATCATATATTTGTGGGCTCGATATACCGCAGCTGTACTTAACGAAGTTGGCCAGGAAGTAGATATTCCAAAACATTTTGTTTAGCAATACCTGAGGATGTAATATATGTATATTTAATATTATTAACTGTGTAATATAAACTTATGTCCCATTCAATTGAATGGGACATAAAATGTATAAAATGTATAAATTAAAACTTTATAAGTTTATTTTCATTTAAAAAAATATTTTTTTGGGAGCTTATGCTCCTTTATTTTTGAATGTTAAATTAGCACTAACTTAAAACTAAAACTGCATTATATTTTTATTATAATTTACTTTGTCGTTGCACCACATCACCTGATGTTTTTCCTCGAATTGCACACAAGTATGTTGCATCGTAGACATGGTGTCAGCGAATTCCTTGTTGTTTGTGGGAAGATTTTGTGCGCGTGTTCTATGTCAGCAGTAGCGTAGTTTAAATGGGAAATGTGTTAACTACTCCCCCTCTAAAAGTTCATACGTCCTCGTATGAACCGTCTTTCAGAAAAAGGGTAAGCTGTGGATACTTCTAGCTTTGGATGTTGTAACTGCAGGATTTTCTGGAGTCTCTTCATTACAAGGATGTTCAGTATCTTTCTGATCTTTATTTGGAGATTTTTTCCTGCATATTCTTGCTGTAGCAATAGAAATAGTTGTTAAAACTGTCACCATTAATATAACATTTAGGTAAAGATTAAGGTTGCTGTGGTTTTTTAGCTTTTCGATAGTTCTTGAGTTATTAAAGTTTATGGTTTTCATCATTTGTAGAGAGAGTGTTTCTTCTTCTGCTTCAATAAGGACTGGTTGAACCAGCGCAGGAAGTGGTTTCGAACCTGTCATCTTAGTTGTTTTATAAGTTCTTCCGTCTACTTTGATTGACGAGTTTATGTGGTGAATAATAAATGTACCTTTCAATTGCACCGCTGAACCTTCGACTTCTATTTCGCCTGCGAATTGGTTAAGTAATAACACATCATCTTCAATCTCTTCCACTGTTGGGATATGGTCGTTCTTTGTTGTGGCGCATTTTGAGGGTTGGCTTGCCAAGAGCTTAGGAATGCAGTCAGAGGCTGTTATATTAATTATTTCACTTAATCTACAAATACTTAAACTATTATAAGTTTTACAATCTTTATTTATACCAAATATGTCGCTATTACATTGAACAATTTTTTCAAAATTTAACTTTTTAATTGAATTATTAAATTTAACAGGCTTGACTAATATTTTTTTACAATCCTGTAACAAAGTTGTTGGAATGCTTATAATGTAAATAATGTCTTTATCATTAACTGCAACCTTTATGTTTGCGAATGTTAGCAATTCATCAATGCTGGAAAAAGGGATATTATTTTTTTCAAATACATTGCGTAATGTTTCTAATTCAATATTAGACAAAATAAAAGAGTTAACAATATTTGCTTTAGCCCAATGGACAGCAAACTCTATGTTTGATATTTCCTCTTTAACAATTTCGAGCTTATATTTGAACTCAATCATTTTCTTATTTTGGTCCTCTGATTTCAGGACTTTTAAAATATTATCTGTAACATTTGTAAGGCTGTTCAATCTGTCAATGGAAAGTTGGTTAATTATTACTTGGTTATTGCCATTTGTTAAGACATTATTTATCTTTTCCCGAATTATTTCGAAATCATGGCGATCTGGAGTACCAGATAACCATTTCCATGCAGTTCCAAGGAAGTCCAAGGAACGTTTTGTTCTTAACTTCGGCCTGAGTCGGGATAAGTAGGATTTGATTTGGATTATGGAGTGATTAAGGTAGGGAAAGAAAGGATGACTTATGGTGTTGCCAATTAAAAGTGCTTTTTCCAAACTATTCAAAACGTTCTCATAATTCTGTAAGTCGATGACGTGCACGAGCTAAAATGTTCCAGACTGGACCTTAACTAAGCCCATATTTACTGCTATCATTTTAGAATTAGAATAGTCCATTATTTGAATTTCGCCTGAGCACAGCCCGGCAATCAGTAAAATCCTGTAAAATGTTTAATACCAAATTAGTTTCTAATATGCTTTTTGTGAATGATTCTTCCACTTTCTGTTACTACTGTAGAATTTCTATTCTCTTTTACAACTTCTTCTTTATACCTTTCTGTCAGTTTTGTTCCTAATCGCTTATTTATTTTAACAAAGATTGTCTGACCTGTAATATATTCTTTTGGGTTCGTCCTTTTCCTATTATGATATTTCAAATCTTTTTTCTGTTTCAGTCGTAGTCTTTCAATGTTGGTCTGTCGCGTTTGATCATAGCTTCCAGGAGAAAAATCTACTGTCCTCCCAAAAAACATGTCAACGGGTTTTCTACCAATTGTCGAATGTACCGAGTGATTGTATTCATTAATAGATCTTTCCAAAAGCTCTTCGAAATTTTTACTTGTTCCTTCGTCTTTCAAGCATCTTAATATTTCGGCAAGCGTTGAATGAAAACGCTCAACCTGACCGTTTGCTTCGCTATTGTAAGGCGGTGTAGCAAAAACTTCGATTCCCAATTCATCCTCCATCATAAACAGGAGAGAAGCTGAATTTAGGGACTTTTCATTATCAATAACAATTGTTTTTGGGACTCCAAAGTAGAAGATAAGATCCCTTAGAGGCCTCCTAACGTCCTCGATTGACTTTCCGGGAAGAATTCTTGCCTGAGCAAACTTTGAAAATTTATCAAGGCATGTCATAACTAGTTTTTTGTCAGTGGAAAAAATATCAACATGAATCACTTGTCCAGGATAAGTTGGCATGGGTGTTTCATTAATTTTCGGCACTGATGGGTGTCTTTCGTATTTGTTCTTTTTACAAATAGAGCATAGTTTCACGATTCTCTTGATTTTTGCTAACATACCTGGGAAATAGTACTTCTCCAAAATATGTATTTTATTTTCAAGCGCATTTCGGTGAGCGCGTTTATGTGTATCAATAATAATATTCTCTTGATCTGTTTCTGACAGAATATCGTCTACAACCAGTTGTGAAAAACGTGCTTTGTAATTTCGAAAATGATCAGGGTATAATTCTTGTATTTTTCCCATAATGGGTTCTGGAGTTTTGATACAGTTTATTACTGAAGGATTAAGGTATCTCTTTAATAAGGACAATAAATTTTCTTGATTGTAATCTTTTTCCACTATTGTATGTCTATGGTAACCGGGAAAAATTATTTGAAAATGATATGAAGGGAAGTCGCCTAAGGTGAGAAATATTTGGTTTTTAAACGCATTTATTGGAACCTCAACACTTGGGATGAGATTGTCAGCTGAACTTTCACCGCTATGAACAGTTCCAGTTAAAGAATTAATATTTGTTACTCTAGGCCGAGAAAGTGCGTCAGCAACCACATTTGTTTTTCCAGGCTTGTAGCGTATTTCATGATTATATTCCTCAAGGATGGCTTTCCATCTCTTCATTTTTGTGTTAGAATTTTTATTACTGAGGGCATAAGTAATGGGTTGGTGATCAGTAAAAATCACCACTTTTGCCGTTCCATACAAGTAGTTTCTGAGGTTTTGCAAAGCCCAAATGATGGCCAGCATTTCCCTCTCGTTTGTGGCGTAATTTTGTTCCTCCCTTGACAATGTTCTTGAGATAAAAGTTATTGGCCGATCACCCTGGCTTAGCACTGCTCCTATTGCTATGTTAGAAGCATCAGTTGTAAGGTGGAACTCCTTTTCAAAATCAGGGTATGACAGAATAACCTCCTGTGATAGGAGAGCGTTTTTCAGTTTCTCGATGGCTTCTTTCTCTATGTTACCCAAAGAAATTTTGACCTTGCTGGATTCTGTTCTGGAAATTCTTCCATTTGTTCCTCTTAACATTTGGGTAAGAGGTTTTGCAATGTCCGCAAAACCTTTGATAAATCTACGGTAATAGCTAAACAGACCCAGAAGGGAACGCAAATCTTTAAGTGTGCTGGGATATGGAAATTTGGCTATTGCCTCTACTTTTCTTGGATTAGTTCTCAATCCATTTTCAGACACAACAAATCCCAGAAATTCTACCTCATTCTTGAAGAACTCACACTTTTCTAATTGCACCTTCATATTTGCGGAATTTAGTGTTCCAAAGACCTCGTTCAGGTGTTGTAGATGGGATTTCTCGTCTTCACTGAATATTATTATGTCATCAATATAGACATAACAAATTTTTCCAATTTGGTTTCGAAGGATATCATCAAGTGCCCTTTGAAATATGGCAGGAGCATTTCTGAGTCCGAAGGGAAGTCTTGTGAATTCATACTTCCCATTGCTTACGGAGAATGCTGTTTTCTCTATATCTCTTTCCCTAAGTGGAATTTGGTGAAATCCGCTCTTGAGATCAATCACCGAAAAATATTTGTTTCCGCCTAAGCGGCCCAACACTTCACTAATCTCGGGAATGGGATATCTGTCAGGAATTGTGATTTCATTCAGTTTCCTGAAGTCTACCACTACTCTGTATTTTCTATTGCCTGAAGCGTCTTCTTTCTTAGGAACCACCCAAATTGGTGAATTATAAGGAGAACGTGATGGTCTTATTATCCCATCATTGAGTAATTTTTCAATTTCTTTATCAACTACGCCTTTCAATGCCAATGGATAAGGATAGGTTCTTGTATAAGTAGGAGTTTCAGTGGTGGTCCTTATTTCACCCACAACCTTTGTGGTATAGGTCAGTCTATCATCAGGCTCAGAAAAGAGATTTTTATGTCTATTTGTCATGTTCCTTAAAGCGTTCGACTGATATTGCGAAAGGTGTCCTGTTTTAATGTCAAGGTGGTTCACGTCATGGGATATGTATTGGTATATAGGTATTTTTATGTTACCTTTAACAGTAAAATAACTTTCCGAGGCATAGATCACGGCCGAAATATCCTTCAGAGTGTCGTTCCCCAAAATTGCGTCAAAAGTGCGCAATCCTGGCAAAAGGAAAAATTTAATTGGTCCATTAATGGGGCCAAAAAGATTCAAATAGGAATGCTGTGTAATTTCAACATCACCAGATATTGATTTTGCGAAGAAATTACTTCCGTTAGGCAAAGGATTTGTTATTAAGCAAGGTTTGATATAATTTTTATTACTACCAGTATCTAAAAGGAATTTTAAGTTTTTCCCGTTCCTCAAACATACCTTGAAGTAAGGTAAGGAGGAACTATTTAACCAAAAAAATTCAAATCTGCGTTTAAATCTTCAATGGAATATGCATCAAAATCATTTCCGGTTTCCTCTACCCTCTCAGGATGATCAGAAGTCAAACCTTCAATGTTTTCTCGCTCGATTACTTCCCCGTAACAAACTTGATCCGAAAAGTTATCTGGAGCTTCGTCTGCTTGTTGGAAGCAATCAACATTGTTCTGTCCTCCTGTTCCTAGATGGAAAGTTCGCTGAAATTTATTTGCGGGGCCCTGATAAGACTCATGTGGTCTTTTAATTGAGTTATTAAATGGAGGTCTATTGACATAGTTCACCTGCTTAGTCTGGACGGAACGATCCACATCCATTGGTACAGGACCTCGAACATTATTGGAATTTTGTTGCTGGTAAAGTTGAGATGGAACATTCGCATTTGTGTTCCTATTTTGATATAGATTAAAAGGTGGTCGATTTTGGTGTTGATATTGATAAGTTTGAATAGGCATTGGTTTCGGAGCTAATCTTGTTGGTATTGGTGGTCGATATAACCCACCGGTATAGGCAAGTTCAGGATAGAATTTTGGGCGTGCACCCAATTGTGATGGCTGGTGTTTTTGAGGGATCAATCTTTGTCCATGTGCATGGTTTATGCGGTATGACATGTTATCTAACTTAAGGCACATGTGTAGTGCCTGAGGGAGTGATGATGGTTCCCTAACACTAAGAAGTCTGGGCAAATCACCCCTTAATCCCCGGATGAACGTGTCCAAAGCCTTTTCCCTATAAGCGCTAGTCATAGCACACAAACTAGAGGAGTCCAATTCCAGGCATGCAACCTTATCAAGAATTAATGATAAGTGCTGGTAAACAGCCTGGTAAAATTCAGTAATGGATCTATTTCCCTGACATAACGTTGTCATTTGGTATTCTAGCGTACCTATGTCCCGTTTATCTGAGTAGTGCATCATTAAGCACTTCCTCATTTTCCCCCAATCTAGTGGTGTTCTGTATGAGTCGAGAGCAGTATCTGCCTCGCCCACTATTTTTGTCCGTATAGTATGTAAAATTGCGTAATACCTACTAGTCCCTTTTATGGATTCAAAAAGTTGTAGAGCTCGGTCAACGGACTTCCGCCATGATCCGAACTCACCTGCTCTTCCTGAAAATTCTCTGATTGATTTTATAATGTCTGGAATCTTATCCAACTCTTCCAGTCTAACGTCGCCTATGGGATGATCACTATCATCCTCAAGTGATTCCTTGTCAAAAAATTCGCTAACTATTGCTTTAATTTCTTCTTTTTGGGCCTGAGAAAAGCCCTCTGCTCTACTACTTGTACTAGCTGAGTCCGTCACATTATTCCTGCCTATCGATAGTACCCTATTCATTCTTGCGGCAATGTCGTCAACTTTGTCTGGCATTTTGATTGTATGGGTTATTTAGGGTAAGGTAAGGATAATTTCTCTTAGATTGAACAATTCACAAATGTTACTCACCAAAGCATTGTTCAAAAAATCGTCCTTGTTCCAGCTGGTTTTGTTTCCAAAGTATGTTAGATTCTTCAAATGTTTAATTTCAAATATCTAATATTTAAAATTTTATTTCTCACATCAATTCAATTAAGTTATTTTAATTTTCAAAACTCCACAAGTATTTTCAAATTAATATTTTTTACTCAATTTTTCTAAATAATTTTAATATTATTTCTCAGAATTTTCACAAATATATTTGAAATATTTTTATTTCCAAATTTTTAAATTTTTGTTTTTAATTTCTTTACTTTAATTGAATTTATTCTTTTAAAATCATCGACATTGCCACAAATATTCTTTATTTAACTTTAATTATTTCTTCCTTTAATTTAAAATTCACAAATTTTTATTTCTTATTTTGAAAAAATATTAAATTCTTTTTTAAATTTTCACAAATATTCTTTAATTAACTTCAATTATTTCTTCCTTTAGTTTAAAATTCACAAGTTGAAGAAAAAAATTTTATTTCTTATTTTGAAAAAACATTAAATTCTTTTTTTAAATTTCCACAAATATTAAACTTAAATAAACTTTTTAATAGGTATTTCTTATTGTTAATTAAAAAAATTTTTATTTATCCTTTCTTACTTTTAAACTTTAATTTATGTTTCTTATTTTTTATTCAAATAATTTTTCACAAATATTTAATTTTATTTTTTTCATTTATCTTTGTATTCTTGCTTTTAATTTACATTTCTCATTTTTTATTCAAATAATTTCACATTTATCTTTGCATTCTTGCTTTTAAGCTTTAATTTACATTTCTTATTTTTTATTCAAATAATTTTCACAAGTATTTAATTTCCATTTATCCTTTTAATTCTTTCTTTTAAACTTTAATTTATATTTCTTTTTTAAGCTAATTTTCACAAATATTTAACTTCAAATTTTTCATTTATCTTCTTTTTTCAACTTTCTTAAATTTTATCTTTATTTTTTCATAATTTCTTTTAATTGCACATTTTCGTTTTATTAATTTTATTTTTCACATTATTTATTTATTGGTTTCAATTTTGCTTTTTTTTAAATTCCTTAATTAACTTAACCTATGGCTTGAGGGGCTGTGACATCGAATCACACCTTTTCAACGCGTACTCAGGAACCTCCTCAAGGCTTTTTTTAGGACCTTTTAACAAGGGTCCCTGCTCGGGCGCCAATTAAAACTTTATAAGTTTATTTTCATTTAAAAAAATATTTTTTTGGGAGCTTATGCTCCTTTATTTTTGAATGTTAAATTAGCACTAACTTAAAACTAAAACTGCATTATATTTTTATTATAATTTACTTTGTCGTTGCACCACATCACCTGATGTTTTTCCTCGAATTGCACACAAGTATGTTGCATCGTAGACATGGTGTCAGCGAATTCCTTGTTGTTTGTGGGAAGATTTTGTGCGCGTGTTCTATGTCAGCAGTAGCGTAGTTTAAATGGGAAATGTGTTAACTTATATGTTTGTATTTTATTCACGATTTATGAGAACTACTATCGCAATATTTACAAGCAATAACATTTTATGTTGCTTATATAAAATATGGCTTATTTTTTTTGGGTCATTAGGCATAAAGAATAGTCACTAAGCATATTTTCAAATTACTTAAGCACATGTGTGTGTGTGTGTGTAATTTATTTCCAAATGAAACAATTTATTGTATTTATCTTTGGTTTTTCTTAGTTTTAAGCACGCATGCATATTTTCATAAGGATATATAAAAGTAGAAAGGTCGTAAACTACAAAAAAATAATAAAAGCTCTGCATCGATTTTTATTGATATATATAATAAAACTAATGCAAACTTGTCATAATCAATAACAATTTTGAAATTTAAAAAATACTCAGATATTTATTTTAACTTTTATTAGAAGTTTACTGAGGGCTTTTGCGATATTAGGTGACGATTCACGTAAATATGCTAATATTGTTGAATGTGAAAAAGAAGTTGTGTGTATGTATGTATATATTAGTGATGCACGAATATTCGTATTCGAATTGTCGTATATTCGGCCATTTTCAGGCGAATACGAATGTATTCGCATTCGTCAAATTTTGGCCGATTCGAATACGAATGTATTCGTATTCGCCAAATTCAGTCGAATACGAATACGAATATTTTTCCAATGAAATTAAATAAATAAATGCATAAATCCTAAACGAAATTTAAATAAATGACTAAAAATTTTAGTTTGTACAAATACATTAATTTTTTTATAGAAATTTTGTGCTTTGTAACATTTTCAAATATTATTCAATGACGATCATTAAGATTTTGGGTACTTTTTATTAACTTTAAAGTACGCCAACAAGAGTGTGAAGTCCTTTTTCATAAGAATTTTTTAATATATCATATTGCATAAAATATTCGTATTCGTATTCGTATTCGCGAATATCAAAAATTGACATCCGTTACATCACTAGTATGTATGTATATAATTCAACCTGAAGCGTATATGAAGGAAATTTATTCATTTGCCTTTTTGTACCCGTGTTTTTTTTCACAAACATCACAACACGGAATACATTGACAAATAATCCCAAAGCCAAATATGTATCTATGTAGGTATGTAAATGTAGATATTGTTAACTTCACGGTGTCATGAATTCATGTAAGGAGTAGCAAAAAAAATTAAAATAATAGTAGTTGTTCTACAAAAATCAAATTTGGTAAATTTTAGTAAATTTCCTAAACAAAACCGGACCATGAATATGACTACCTGTCATATATGCTCGAAATGAAAAATGCTATCAGTACAAAATACATTTAATTTAATTTATTTGTGTACACGAAGTTTTTCAAAAGGCTTCTTTATCTTAAACTGCCAAATTTGAGGTTTATTCCATTTTTTAACTTTCGCAAGGTAACAGTTTGTTTTTCATATTGCTACAAAATTAAAATTTACACACCTATCCTTAATCAAAAAGAATTTTCATGAAAATGCTTAATGAAACGTTTTATGGCATTTGATTCCAGCTATTTCACAGTTTATAAATCCGTTTCAAATGAAATTCTAGCTGATATTTTCGCGTTTTTATTCATTATTATTATTATTTTAAATATCAACTGGCATGTATATATATGTACGTGTTCGGCTTGAGGTCCGTTTTAATAAATAAATAAAATTACTTTTTATTAATTTTTGTTTATTTATTTCCAATATTTCGACCAACTTTGTTGGCCATCTTCAGGTTATTATTAAATTTTATTTTGTAAAATTTGATCCTAGCAGTGGATCTATTTCTTTTTAAGTTCTGTCACCTACAAAAATTAATAAAAAGTAATTTTATTTATTTATTAAAACGGACCTCAAACCAAACACGTACATATGTATACACGCCAGTTGTTACAATAAAGGTCCACAATATTATACACTCACACATATTTTAAATATTTTTACTTATTTTTGACGACACGTCCTATCAAATAACTAACCCAAAGTTAATTTTTTTATTCTATATCTTTAACCTTTTAATATTTATATTATGATAGTTTAGTAAATTTGAGAATGTGTCCGTCACTCTAATAATAATATAACATTAAAAATGTGTTCGAAATTTAGGCAGGGAGAAAATCGATTGAAAATTTGTGTTCCTTGTAGGAAAAAATAGTTTTTAGTAATCACAAAAGTTATTATAACATCACAGAAAGTATATGAATTTTATAAAAAAAATAATTCAATGAAGATTCTGAAGTTTCTGAAAGAATTTTGCCATTCATGCCTGTTTATACGGATATGATTTTGCATTTTTCGCACAAATGAAGACCTATGAAATTGTTTCATTTGCTGACTGTGAAATACAAAGGCCGCCCAAAGATCGAAAAAGGAAAAGCCTATATAAATTATTCTGTTTAAAATACTGCTGAAAATGGTGCGTTACGGTCACGTATTTCAATTTGCAATTTATGTTTTCAGGAAGTTGGTAGAGGTAAATCTCATCATGGTAATACTCCTCCTCAGTCCCGGAATAATGTATTAAAATTTATTAGAAAAACTTCCTAAAAACAGAAAGAGCAAATTGCTACTTGGATAGTAAAAAGTAAAATTTTTTTTATCTAGCGACGTACATCTGGTCATAAGGACACATCACTGAATTTGTCTACAACGGGCCGTAAGTTAACAGTATCTTTAAATACTATTAAAAAAAAACATGTTGTTTTTACTAATGAAGCTGGTCTTCAGCTATACAGATGAAAAGAGTTAAGATTTTTTTACGAAGTATTGCTGTAAAAAAAGGTATTCCATCTTTTATTTCAAACATAAATGCAAAAGAACAAAAGCACTAAATAATGTACAGAAAAGAGTTTTGTTTGAATTTGATGTTTCAAATTCAAAGACAAAACTTAGAAGACCCGTAGTATGGGCAGACATAGAAGACCGTTTCGGAGCAAAGAGGTATAACAGGCACTGCTTTTATAAAAATAATTATATATACAGGCCAACATTTTTCGAAAATAAACTTAATAAACTTATAATCCAACCAACTTCACCAGAAACAAACCGACGGATTCTTTATTCTGAAAGTGGTACTCGAGATTGTGCCAAAAAGGCTAAGTTAACAAGTGTAAAAATACTGATATTGTTAGCTGTTGCAGCGTATGTAAAAAAGTCTTAGAAAACTTACAATTATTGTTAAAACTAACCAGCATCAATAACATTTCTTTTAAATTACTTAGTGACTTTAAAATTTTACTAGTCGTTAATGGTCAACAAACACCCACTGCAAAGTATTCTTGTCCGTCTTGTTTTATTTCACGCAAACATTTGAAAGAGAATGAAGAAAACGATTCAACTGATAGTTAACAAGATGATGAATGGGTGTGTTTAAAAATTAGTAATGCTTGTTTGCGTTTAAAAACTTACGGTGACTTAAAAAATGACTATAAGGAGCTTGTTTTTGTAGAGGAAAATAAGAAACTTGCAATGGAAAATCACAACACTATTCATTCACCCCACCCCTTTGAAGAAGATGACAATATTCTACTCGCAGTTTGCGAAAAATGCCCACGTCCAGAATTACGGTCCTGTTCGTAAATGCATCACCGTTCTGCATCCTGAGAGCAAACTTTTATGGAAAATGCAATACAAGTTCACTGATACTTTTTCTGTAGTACCCATGTTTGTAATTCATATTTAACATTTGTTTGTGCATTATCTACATTAGTGAAGTAATTTGGGCCATTTCAATTTCCATTTGCAACGCAGTGATACATTTACGAAGAGGCCCTACATCTGTTGCATTTTAGGACAGACTAGTGCCACTACTTAAAAAGAGGAAAGGGATCCACAGTAATGCCAAAGAAGTTGAGTATCATTTCAAAAAATTGTCATGGTGAAATTTTTGAAGGAAATGCTAGTAGATAACTTTTAAAGATGCACTTGATGATACATAAATTTATGCAAGTGTAGAAAAGTTTGCAAATTACACCATTTATTTCTGCTTTTAAAGCCATGAATAAAATTGTGTATTTTTGTTATTCTACGTCTATAAATAAGCTTATTAAAGAATTTAAAAAGGCTTATTTATGTCAGTACAAAAGTGTCTGTGGCATTTAAAATTTACGTCGTTTTTGAACATATTGAGCATTCCTTACATTTTTTGAATGGCGAAGGATTGGGATTGTGATCAGAGCAGACAAGTGATTCAGTTCACAGAGACTTTTTGAACGTTTGGAATCGCTAAAAAATCTACGTAATAGATTATCTATCATATCAAGAGAGATTAAGAAAAGCGGTTGTAGAATACTCCTCTATACATATTTAAGTTTCATATTACATATTTTAATAAATTACTTGCTATTTGGTTCAAACTGTATCGTTCTTTTCATTATTTTTATCTTAAAAGGAACCGTCGTACCAGTGCATTGCAGTGTTACAGTATGAATTACATATATAAAAAAGTTACCTTTGGGTCAGTTATTTGCTAAAACGTGTCGTCAAAAATAAGAAAAAATATTTTAAAATAGTAATTGATGAATAAAAACGCGAAACGATCACCTAGGATTTTATTTGAAACGGATAGCTGGAATCAAGTGCAATGAAACGATTCATTAGACATTTTTATGAAACTTCTTTTTGATTAACCCATTAAAGACGGCTCATAGACCGCTCGTACAATTTTGACGAAACATTCAGAATTTTACCTGGAGGTCCATAGAAGTTGCTTGGCGTAAAAAAAAATTACCTCCCCCCATTCCTGAGATAGGACATGGGTATTTAAATACCCAACCGTCTTTAAAGATATACTTTTTTAAATATTTTTGAACAATTTTGTGTTTGTTACTTCAGTATAAATAAAAAGCTATTTATTTGTTTACAAAATTATTAATTTATTTGACCACTCAAAGTTCCGGTACACCCCACTGTGCCATTTAAAATGTACAGGGTTACTTCGAAAACGTTACAAATATTTAAAATGACGCCGTAAAAAGTAAATCTAACTTTGAACTCTACAGCTTATTAGTTTGTTTTTTTTTTTAAAAGGGGATTCCCAGTTTGCTTCTCTTTTTCAGACTTGTTGAACTTTTTACATGTAGTTTATTTTAGTAAAGCAAATTGAACGGGTGAAATCAAGTGATTTTTTTTACAATAAAACAAGTGCATAACATAAGTTTATACGAAAAAAAAAATTATAAATAACCGATATAAAAATGAATCGTCGTCAAAAAATTCGTACTACTGCCGAATTAGAAGAAGAAGGGAAGAAGATTTTGAACGAGAATCAAATACAACTGATGTTGTTATATTATCACCCGATGACATCGACAAGATAAGTGATACGGAGGAGTTGGATGACAATTTAAAAGTGTTGAACGACGACCAAAATCTGCCTCACGAGATTGCTGGGACATATGAAATAGAACGTTTTTTCAGTAGACGGAATGAAGATATACTATCTGCTGAAAACGAGAATGATGACTTGCCAGTGACCTCCAGCACGTCGCACAGTGGCTGAAAATCGTTTTTCATTGGCCAAAATTCTGTAACTTTTGAACTGATCAAAATATTGAAGTAATTTTTATTTTAGTGGATAGATATTTAGTTCAGTTTGACTCAGTTTTAATTACATTAAAATTGATTGAGGACTTTTTAAGGAATTCTAGCTCAAAGTTGAACTTTTGAATTTTTTTAACTTTTAGAGTGAAATATGGGTTTATTATTTTTTTATTTATTAAAAAATTTAATATATGGAAATTAGTAATAATTATAAATATGTTTTGTAATAATGGAATTTATTTAATGTTACACTCAAAAAAAATTTTACACTAAAAAAAATAGTAAAATCAACGATTTTGCTATTATTACAGAAAAATTAAAAATTTTTTGCTGTCTAATTTGCAATTTTGTTTACACTCAAAGAATAGTTACACTTAAAAAAAACTTTAATAATATTATCTAAAAATATTGCTATTACTACAGAAAAATTTATTATTTTTTGTTGTCAAATTTGATCATTTTAAAAAACATATTAAAAATAAAAACTGCAATAAATTTTAATAGCATTTGTAACAATGGTAGGTTCTGTTTATTATTATTTTTTACTAATAGTATGCTTTTCGTACCTTAAATAACAATGAAAGGCAATTATGATTATTATTCATTTGACTCAAATATTGATTGTAAATATTCCATATTTTGTTCTGTGCTATTTCTGTTCTTTAGTAGTTTTTTGGCTTCTTCATCTAAATCCCGATGTTCCACTTTCCATTGATTTCGAATACTGGAGATGAACGGATCTGACGTTGCCAATAATATATTAAATAGATCTTCATTTGTTGAATTTCGTGAAATTTTTCTAGTATTGTGCTCTCTATAAAATCTGTAATCCTTGTTTCTTTTTTCCTGAGCCTCCTCTGATAGATCTCCAAGTGGCACCAAATGATATTTAATGATATCTTCTCCATGATAAAGGATTTTATGAACTGTTGCAGACATATTTCTCCATGGGTAGTTGGTTGTATATAGTTTTGCAGTTTCCTTAGCATAATCTCCAAATTTTCTAGAGTCAATTTCTTCATTGCACGCAAGTACTTCTAGGATTATTTTAAACCTGAAAATAAGGTTTAAATCCACTCCTGTTATTTCAGATGCTGTTTCTGGATCTGAAAAGAATCTTCTTGCGGTATTGCCATCATTTGTATTGCCTGACCCTTGTTTTGGCTGATCTATAATCAATCCTAATTTGCGATATTCATCTAGAACATGTTTCTTTTTTGAACTTCTTAACTCTTTGTTGGTTTCGTTGTTTCTTATTGATCCTGAAGACCCGAAATCCAAATCATAACTGATTTTTAGTATATGTTCCATAAGTCGTATTCTTGCATGTAGTGGTGATAATCCAAATTCATATGCATCGGTATTATCTAATGATTTTGTCGGGACTTGGTTTAATTGGGTTGATGTTACTTGGCATATAATGCAGCTGGATGCAGCCTTCGTGTTAGTCAAAGCCTGACCTACTTTTCCATCTATCATTGTCAGCACTAATTGGTAGCTTACTTCAGTTTGCTGCCCATCTAACTGTAATTGTAATGGCTGTAGTGTTGCAATTTGGGCCTTGATATCACTAACTTCTTTGTTAATGGCATCATGAGTTTCTTTTTTGAATTCAAATTTAATTGGCCTGCAGTATTTCGTAGAAGATGGTGTCTCATTTTTCCAAATATCCATTGTTTGCGTTGTACTAGTCGAAGGCTCTGAATCTTCCAAAATCTTTTTCAATCGCAATGGTACAAATGATACCATGAACATATCTGAGTCCAAAATATTTTCACATACAGCTTGTTTGTATTGTTTTTGTCCCGAGGAACCATCACATCCCCATTTACAAAAAAGAATTAACTTTGTGTTTCCATATTTCTTTAACTCATTTCCTGTTATTGATTGTAGCAAGCGTTCGGCTGTGTGACCAAGTAGAGATTGTAGTTGTACCTCTGCCGAAATTGGTGTGATTGTAATAGTGTCCTTTGATGGCAAACAGTCTATTTTAGCAGCGGTTATGTAATGATATGCTGGATACATATTTGACCCTTTTTCAATCGCACGCAGTCTGAGCTTAATATATTGCTGTTTTGTTAATTTCAAATCCAGAAATAATGCTAATGCCTCCTCTTTTGTGTACTGTATTGCATCACTCGGAGTTGGTATACTTTTAAGAATCCGTTTTGTTCTCACTGGACTAGCTTTAACAACTTTTTCAATGATATCCACTTTTGATAATTGGTTCTGTGATCGTAATTGATGTAGGAAAGATTCTTTTATATTTGTACAACCAATTGCATCGTTAAAATCTTTAAGTTTCCGCCTCTTAGATCTATCACTGCAGTTGCCCATTAATGATTTGCGTGGTCTTCCAGCCTTATCTTGCTTTGCTGTTTCTGCAGCGACAGTAAGTTGGCCTTCTAACCAGTTTGCACTTTTTATATAAAAGTTTTGTTTACTGTAGCTAACTTCTTTGTAGCGTTTTTTTAGTGCTTTGACGAAATTAGATAATTGCTCTTGCATTTCGGTGCTACACGAATTTAAGTTTAATTTTATTTTAACGTAACTAAGAACATCTTCCTGGTTTTTGTTTCTAAAATACTCTTCGGCCAGTTCTTTATAACTGAAGCTCTCCATATTTATCTGAATATTTTTATTTGTTATATTTTATCCGTACAATTAAAGGATTAACTTATTACTGAGTAATCCCTTATGGAATCCGTAGTTTTATACATTTTTAGATACATGTTATTCACACATTGATCTTCAATTTCATAGCAGGTAGTGCTTAAATTGAACAAAACTGCACATGTTATTCAGACCTTAATATCAGGTAAAACTGATTAGTATCTCGCCAATATAGGGTTGTTTTTTATCTTTAGTGGTTTAATGTCGCCATTATTGTTATAAAAATGTTTATGACTTTGGTTGACCCTAACATTTGATAACAGGTAAATTCAGAAAGAGATCATATGTTTACTGTAGAACCTATTGTGATAATTTTATGACTTATTTTTTGCTGATCAAAACAAAGCCATTAAACCCTTTCGCAGGTATTATATTTAATTTTTTTCGTTTTACGTAGTCTAAAGTAAAAAAAAACAAACTTTTAGGCAAAAAAGTGAAAATTTAAGACACTATTGTATACGAGTACTTATAGGGCTGTTTAAATTAATTTGAATTTTTTTTAGAGTAATTTCATTAAAATGAAAAAAGTGTTCTACCCACGGGTCGTCACGGGTGCAAAAGTATATATAGCGTTAAAGAGGACACTTTCACCTTTCTCCTAGTGGTATACGTTTCTTGTTCCCTTTTGTTCCCTAGAAGTTCTATTCCACTAAAATTTAAATTTGAGAAAAATATAGTAGTTTCATAAATATTTCATAACGCCCGTAATATTAAACGCTAGAGCTGTGACCACTTACAACAACTAAAGACTATAGTCCTACCAACATTATAAAAAAGACCGCAGGCCGTTATCGATGATAGCTTGCGAGTAGTAACCATTTATTTTTGATAAAAAACAAAAGAAAAACACCTTTTTCTGAAATTAAAAAAACGGTTGAGTTTGACAGCATGCCACGCCCACAATTATCAATAGTTTAACCTAAGTTTTTGGCTACCTTAATCTGGATATATTAGCTACAAAAAGGCGTAAAAATTTTAAAAATCGGTGACAAAAAAAAATTTGACTTTTGGCCAATGAAAAACGATTTTCAGCCACTGTGCGTCGTCGCTGCCGGCAGTGCGGTGGCAAAACAGAGTACGGATGTTTGAAGTGCCAGGCGAATTTGCATCCAGCACCATGCTTCCTGGATTACCATAGAAGTGTCACACCAGATAAATCTAAAATTGCAAAGTCTAAATAACCACCAATTTTATTTAAATAAATTAAAAAATATAAATTCGCCTTCTATTTCCGCAAAAAAAAATTATTTCAATATAAAGAAAGAAAATGGTTAATTTTAGAACTCATTATGGACGGTTGGGTATTTTAATACCCATTTTTACTTTTTAGCGTGTGACGGCCAAGTGTATTGACCAATCGCTTTTATTTTTTTCACATTACAAATGCAGCACCTAAAGCTATTTACAATGTGCAGGCGTTTTTAATTTTTCGAATTATCCTTTATTTGACAAACCTTTTTCTGTTCATTTTTTGAGAAGCAACTTGCAGTCATTATCTCTTATCAGGCCAACGCAGGATTTTTTTTACATCTTTAACTTTTTTGGGTATTTAAAAATGTCGGCTAAATGGGTTAAGGATAGGTGTGTGTGTTGATTTAAACCAGAGCCAGCCACGACATAAAATGAGGTTGTGTTAGTGAGAAAACACCCTGCAACCCAACAAACATTATGCATTATAGGGAATAATTAATGAATTGCGAACTCATGATTTTTGTATTCACTGTGTAAATCGTAACTACGAATACGGAACTGATCATATTTTAAAGTTTTGCAGTAAGATTTTCGGTGTTAATACTCTTGTGGCAATTCCTTATCATTAAAATATGCTTCAAATGCGAAGAACTTAGGCTATTGCGTTGCTTTGAATAAATTAGTTTGAGGTCAGAATTTGCTCACACAAGTAAGTAGATGGAAAAAACGATAAACATTTCATAGCATTTTTTTCGAGTTCGGGATATACCAATGTATCCAAATTTTAATTTTTTTAATTTAAAAAAACTGCGAGAAGAAGATCATTATAAAGTAAACCGTCAAAAGGAAAAGACGCTGTGTTTTATTTAAAAAAAGACTCTTACAAACATAGTTTCAAAAACTTCGTAGTTGCGACTTACACAGCGAATACATATGACGAGTTGACAAAGGTCATTTATGTCTGTGCTTTCATCCAGACAAAAGGACATGAATTCGCAATTCATTAATATTTCCCTAATAATACATTCTAATGAATTTCCTATTTGGAAAATACGCCGTACCACCTTCTGAGGAGACAAGGGAAGAGATTGTACTAACGTAGTTTTGTAACTAAGTCTTCGTAAAACTTTATCAAACATATTTTTTACAAATATACCATCAGAAAATGGCCTTCCATGTTTGACAATGTCCAAGCTTATTAAGCTCGATATTTCCACTGCAAGCAAACATTCTTTCATTTTTTTAATGTAAATGCCTTTGTTTTTTTAAAACATTTCTTTTTTTGTCATAATGTCTTTTAATAACACATTCAGTGTCGTTCTTAAATGTTTGATAACATAATATACATTGCACGTTACCAAATGCACTTTGAATAGCGAAATATTTTTCGCATGCCATTATTTATACAAAATGTTTGCTGGTTACCTAAAAAAATAAAAACACAACAACAAAAACAACAACAAAAACGGTAAGCATCCGCTCATGTGCAATCGTCGCTTGTTCATTGACGACTAAATTAATGAGCATAAGAATATGTGTGAAGTGCTCTTTGCACAATTGTTGTATGAAATGGTTGGCCCTGATCAAGGCCTATTTATCAGGTCAACGCAATCGTCCTGATGATATTCTGTGTTTTCTTGTTTAAACTGTCAAAAGCTGCTTGCACCATATACTTTAGTTCATGTTTGTGTGTGTTTCTGACAACTTAAACACAAAGTTGTTTTTTGTATTGCTGTGTTTTTGTATAGTTGCATAGACCTAATAAATGGGCCTTGGCCCTGATTTAAACGTAATTAACGATATGATAAAGCAGCACTGCAAAGTTTAAAGCTGACATTGCATGACGGAGCAAAGATATCAAAATTGTAACAAAGGAAATATAATTTTCGTAAACTATGAATTGACGTACCAGTAAAGATTTCAATATCTACTAAATGTCTTAAGAAATTTAAAAAAAAAAATTGATTAAGCTGTTTGGAATAGTTTAAATTTATTTTTGACATCAGACATGTCGGGTAAAATATTTCAATGAGTCGTTTTGATTTTGTGTTTTATTTTATGCACTTTCCGCTCATAAATAAAGTCAATAAATGTTTTTTATTTTTTAAATAAAAATAATTGTTTTTATTTGTAATCATTAACAAAATTATTCATTTGTAAAGCTGTTTATTTAAATTCAAGTTTTAATTTTGATTTAAGTAAATTTAAATAATAACATAATAAAATTTATTTTAATTTTAACTTAATTTTCTCAACTTTCAATTTCAACCTTTAAGGTTTCAACTTTTAATTTTGATTTATCTTCTACTTTTAGTTTCAATTTTATTTTTAAACTTTTAATTTTTGATTTGTCGACTTCTAATTTAACGGCCTGTCCCACGATGTCACCAGAAATCGTTCGATCGACAACTTGTATTGCAAACAACAATAAAATTAGAAAATTTGTTTTCGTTTTCAATATAAGTATTCGATCGAACGATTTCTGGTGACATCGTGGGACAGGCCGTAAACCTCTATTCGTACAGCTTTTCTAAACTTTCAACTTTTAATTCCAACTTCTATTTTCAACTTTACTTAAATTTTCAACTTTATTTAAATTTTTAAATTTTATTAACACTTTTGAACTTGTATTTTTGTTCTCTTGACCAACTATTGCCACTATAATTCTTCAACTGCAAGTTCTTCGTTATTTCAATTCGCTGTTAGGTTTCTTAATTTCTCTGATGTTTCTGTTTTTGTGCCGTTTACATGATAGCGGCTTTAATTACACTTAGTCAACCTTTACACGATACCCACTTTGCATACATATATATTTTTTTTATTGTTCTTAAATTATTATATATTTAAGTATAAAATTATTTCAAATAAGCGATCGGTTGGAAATAAATTATTATTTTTTTTGCTATATATGTGGAAGGTTTGTTCGATTTGGTAAGAAGTAGAAAATATGTGTAATACTGCCCAACCTGTCTACACGGTTTCATAAGATTCGACTCAGTAAAAGTACAAGACATCTAATGTTAAAATTTTTATGTGAAGCTAAGTTGAAAAATTTGTACATAAAATCTTCAATATCTTGCTTATAATTGGCAGTGCAAAGTTCGACAAACATTATCATGGATTGTTTTTTTAATTAAAAAAATTATCCAATTTTTTCATTAATATTTTTCGCTTATTACACCACTGTGTAAGAATATATACAAATACTTAAAAACTTAAATTAGCAGGCTACTACAGATATCAACAAAATCACAAACAAACAAAAACATTAATAAAAGTTTCAAAGAAACTTTGACTGCACGCATTAAAAGTGTTTGATATATATGTATGTGCCCTTAATTATGAAAGTGGTCTAAGTCATATATTGCTCTGGTCGAGAACAAATCAAAAAGTGCTTTTATATTATGCTGCATTTTAATTTAGAGATGTACTAGTCTCGATTTATGAAAATTTATTTAATAATGTTTAAATATTTGTTGAGTTTTTCAAGGATTTATTTGATATTTCGAAGCAAAAATGCACATGACTTAGATCACTTCCATAATTAAGGGCACATATGTATATGTATGTATGTATAGCAGATTTGGCTTATTTCTTTATAAATTTTTTCTCCTTCTTCTTAAGATACAAGCTAAACTATCAACTACTAATATATACTTAAAGTTCAACAAAGAAATTAATGCATATCGTTGGTCACAAATAAAAGGCCCTAACTCAAATAACTATAACTTTAAAAGACAAGGTAAAACATAATAATAAACAGTACTACTGCATGTACAACTGCTTTGTAAAACTGCTTGTAAAAGCCTTATTTTTTACACTACTGCAATAAATTTTTGTGACAGAATGAATTTGTTTGAAAAGTTTTGGAATCACTAAAAAACTCAATTTCGTGAAAATACGAGTTAGGACCTTTCTATGTAATTGTGACCATCGATGTTAACGTGTGTATTGTGTTTATTATATGATTATATATGATTTAATTAATCTCTTCCCAAAAGGACCTTCATAAATTTTTTTTTATGGGACAAAGAACCCAGATGTTCTGTTAATATAAAAATATTTGGGACGCCCAAAATTATTTAATAGAGGCACTAATTAATCAATATGAACACAAAAATCTTAATAGCAATATTTTGAACTCATTATATTGACTGATAGTATTTTTTTTTTGAAATTCAGTACATTAGAAAACTAAATATATACAAAGAATAGTTTTTTTGTTTACACGATTATTATTCGCATACTAAGAAATACTTTTCAGTTAAAAAAACAAGCCGGTATTTAACTTTTTGTTTTAATTTCCTATGAAAAAAATATTTCCATATTGATAAGTACAATTACAAATCAGTTATTCGATATGTAATTAAAAAAATAAGTTATTGAAACAAAGTGAATGATATACACATAAATAATCATGCTTAAGCTCTTTGTTTTTTATAAAAAGTTTAATGTTATTAATTTCAATATTTCGCTATTTCTTTGTTTTAAATAATTCCCTGACGAAGCTACACAAAAAATAGCGAAATATTGGAATTAATTACAATATAATATAAAAAATACCTTAAGTCTGATTGTTTATGTATATATCGTAATTTATAAAAAGGTCGGAAAAGTTATTTAAATAAAATTATAAGCAAAGAGAACTTTTTTCAAAAAGAAAATAATTATCAAATCTTTTTTTTTTGTAGAATTTGACGTCTTATTGTTGTTCTTGTATATATTGTCAAACCCGTATTTATTTTTTGGAATGTATGAATATATTTGATAATTTATATATCAAATAATTTTTTTGAGTTGTACTGTCAAAACTCGCTGTATTGATAAATATTGAATTAAAAGATAACGTTGTCAAAATTCATCTCCGTAGCCAACAACGCATAGTTATCGAATCTAAATTGTGTAAATTTTTTGCTGCGCGCCTTTTTGGTATAAGTGGCGCTATGAAAACTACATCTACCAGGCAATTGGAAAAAATTCTTTATTTCAACCCATAGGCATTCGTATTAGATATGAAGCAGCTCTTTTTGCAAAACTTCTACCGGTGATCATTGAACATTCAACATTATGAATGTGTCACTGGACGGATAAGACTGGTACGATGTCAACATCTTTATTGACAGCAAATCGGCAACTAGGACAATCGCAACCGATTTAATCAGAAACAAACGTGCAACTGAGTTACGAAATTAGGCTAAGATGACGCGCAGGACACGATGGAATAGTGATATTGTGGGTACCTAGATACTATAGGGTAGGGTTGTTATCTCGTTATTTATAAAGAGTGGAAATAAAAGCGAAAACTCCGGACATTCGCTTAAAAAATAGGACCTAAAAATTAATCGAAAATCTTAAATCTCACAGCATTTGATAGATAGATAGATAGTGAGAGAATAGTGTGTGGGATAAAGAGGACGGATAGCAACCCTACTATAAGCTGACTCGGACGAAGGCAAAACCAGAGAGTTGCTGAAACTAAAAAGCTCGAGCTAGGAAAGTCGACCGCCATCTTAACGAGAACTTTAATTTGCAAGAGCATTACCAACGGAGCCACAGATAATAACGAATGCAGGACATACGTGGAGGACATAAAGTCAATGCAGCACTTTCTTTCTCATTGCCCTGCTTTTTCCTAGTCGAGATTCCGTTATATTGGACTTTACACTTTACCGGATATTACCCACCTAAGAGCTATCGACGGAAAAAATTTGAGGAACTACGTAAATGTGGGGTTTGTTTTAAATTCACATGAGAGCGCACAACACGCCTATACTGGCGTATATGCAATATATATGCAATGAAATGCATATAGACATAGCTTAACCACCAGCAAATAAATTTCAAATTTAAATATAATTATGACAATATGTCGAATAATAAATTTCTTAAGTGTTCAATTTTAGATTTTATATTTTATTTTGCCTTATAATTACTTCTATTGTTATCCGATGGATTTCTAATTGCAGAAAAATAAAATAAATTAAATTCAAATATAAAATAATTGCTGGGTTTTGTATAAGTTACTAAGCCTACTACGCTTATTTTTCTTCTCTTGTGATTTTTAAAAATATTATTATTTGTGAATTCTCAAATAGTTCTTGAAAGTCTGTGCATAAGATAAGAAGTTTGTGACTATTCCAAATGTGTGGTTGAAGTCATATAAACAAAGCTGAACCACCAGCAAATAAATTTCAAATTAAAATACTTTTTATCAAAAAAAAAAAAAAAAAAGCAAAATACCATTACCATTACATCGCACAGATAGATGTAAGTGCACTAGAGTGATTATTCCCAGTGACCAAACGTTTTTTTTAATTTTACTTTTATTCCCAGCAAAAAATTACACATTAACATCAGAACTACTTGCCAAATAATGACTTACTTTTCTGATTACTAAATTTCATTACTCGCTTACAAACTACATTACCTAAAATTTAAAAAAAAATATGAACAAGTTGCTAAATGAGAATAATAATTTTTCTTAGATTAAATAAATAACGTGAATAATTTGTCAACTGAAAACAGTAATTACATCCCAGTGAAAAAAATGGAAGTCATTCTAGCGGAAGTACATTTTCATTGCTTCCAAAAAATCGATATTTTTAATTTGCCGAGAGTGAGCAAAAAACCATATAGAAGCTTATTTTAGTCACACAAAACCTTGTAAAATTTATTTTTTTAAAGAAATTTATGAACTATTTTTAGTCTAAAATTTAAAAGTTATTTGCTTAAATTTAAATGAAAACACTGTTTCGGACTTAAATTCGTATAAAAAAAACGAATTGTTAAAAAAGGCAACTATTTACCATTTTTTCTAGATTAAAATATTATTATAGAACACAAAAAAGGGAATTTTTCTTAATATCGCTTCCAATTCAGTGACCAGGCATCGAAAAAGAGAACTTCTTGCAATGACAACCCTATGTAAAAATCATTAGATCGGATCGAAATTTGCACTTCTTCCGCATCGTAAACTCTACATTTTCATGACTTTTTTGGAGTCTCTTTTTTTACTGGGATCTCAAGAATCGATTATTTAAGTGTCACGCCTTGTTAAAATCATTAAGTTGGTAATTCAGTACGGAAGAGCTCTAACCAAAAATGCTTAATTTCAAACTAGATTAACTTTTTTGAAATTTTTTGCTGGGTTATTATATTCCAATGTTAAGAAATTTGTTGAGTGAATGGTATTCAGAAATTTTACGTAATAGAATGCATCCATTTTACTTGCCTCATTGTGTGCAAGAAACCAATGATTCTCAATCTTTTTTGGTGCCACCTGCTTTTAAAAATTTGGCAGCGCACAAAGAAAAGATAAGCTTAAAAAATTTTAACTTACCATTAACACACAGCGTAAAATAATTTATGATAATAATCAACGCACATTACATACAGGTAAACGTATTTGATACAACTCTGAACTTATCTGAAACTTTCATAAAGTAATTGTAAAAAAATGTTATGCATCAAGCACGGCAAAAACGTAAAAATGTAAAGTAAATTCTTCATTATAAATCCGTAAACAAAAAATCAGCTAATAAGTTATCTCGCTTCTACGAGTAACTGTTGATTATAATTTTAAATATGCGAAATAAAACGATATGTACTACAAAAATAGCAGAACGTTTATTGAGGGATTAATTATTACAAGTTAATAATAAGAATACTTTTAATGCGATATGTGAGCTTGATATTTTTCCATAATTTCATTCATATTTGGTAGTAAACATAACAATGCTGCTCTCATACCGTCTTCTACATTAAACAACCTTTAACTTTTTTTAATTTTAATGTTGAATTCACACAAATAAGATGTGAGGAATATAAATAATCACCTCCGTTGTGAACAGTTTTTCCCTTGAAATATTTTACTTTTTCCCCAAACTGCAATCATGAATATTTTTTCTTTAGAAATGTGTTCTCTTTTTTGATTCCTCTTATCATAAATAATATTTTTCAATTGGAATTTTTAATTTTTTCCTTATTTTTGCAGGATATCTGAATTAATCACAGCGTAAATTCAATATTAACCCTCCAATTAAATAATAAAAGTTAAAAAACTAATTTTTTTTGACAAGAAAAGTAAATGATGTTCACCATTAATAACAGTAATTCCCTACAACACCTTTTTTCATTGAATATGATCCTCTTTGTTTCACATTGAGTGAATCTTTTTAAAGGCACCAAAAATATTTCAAAACACAAATTTACACGTTAAAACATTTAATTTGAAATTCCAAATTTTAAAACTTCCTACTACTCGTATCTTACTATGGAATAAACTTTACAAATCTTCTTTCCGTTTATTTCACTTTCGCTATGAATAAAAATTTTATAGGATAAAAATTTGACATTTTATTCACGATATGTTTAAAGCTCTTGAAATATCATTATATAGCAGGTTCTAATGTTAATCTAAAATTAATACATTGATTAATTGTTTGTTCAGATTAAGAATGTTCACGTTGAGAATCACTGCAATAGACAATTAGACTTGTTCATCCGGAATTTTCTTTTAAATTATTTCTAATAATACCACTTATTTAATTGATCTATTTGAAATTTTGCAAAGCCCTCAAGTAATTTCTTTAAATAAGTTCCCTTGTTAAAAGGAAAAACTAATATGAGATAAACTGGAAAGTCTGTTTTTGTTATTTTATATTTTTCTTTTTAACATTAAGATATACTTCCTTATTTTCTACATACTTATCCATATTGGATGTTTTCATAGAATTTCCAATTTGTACGACATCCGGTTTTTATAGTTTTGCAATAGCAGCAATTTCCTGTTGTCTGCATGTGTTGTACTCATACGCTCTTAGTTTTTATATTTAGAATACTGAACAAATCTTTTGAATAAGTAGAAGGGAGAGCATCAGATAGTTAGTGTGGGAGTTAGAGAGAGAGACCATATAGTAATATATATTTAACTTTTTTATTTTATTTTATCTCTTATAATATATTGATTGCAAATAACCTTTTTTAAATAAAAAAAAACGACAACTTTTGCTTAAGCAAATAATTCATACTCAAAAGTTAATTTCTCCTATGTCCAGTTTGCTGATGGCAAATCATAGTTTATGCTTTTCCTTTAATTTTTAAGCTAAATATGACCATTGATTTGCCCGTGTCCTTTATTGCATGGGTTGACTAAACAAATGTTGTAACCAACTAAACTACATGTCATCCATATGGGGATCTTCTCAAGTAAACAAAAAAGAAATATTTGTGTTTTACTTTTGTTTGACAACAACAGCTTGTCACATAATATTTGCTTTGCCTTCCATTTTCCTTTTTTTAATTTTGTTTTTTCTTTGGCAAATAGACATTGAAATTATTTTTATTGGTATTAGAGATAAATAATATGGTTTGATTTGTACTTATTTTATATAAATGGATTTTCAAAATACAAATATACTTACATGTCCATATATTTTTTTGACAAAAGACAAACGACCATATGCTGGCCTTTTCCCAGTTATGCCTTCTGGTTGATTGAAGTTTTGCAAGCAATTTATACAAAATATTTATTGAAGCGATGAAAGATGTGTGTTTCATATTTAATGAACCGAACATGTCGCTATACTTAGAGGGAAACACCCACAATATTTTGTCATTTAAATACTTTGTCTTGTTGTTGCTAGTAGTATCACGATAAATACTTTTTATAATTTCAAAGATGAAGCGTTACTTAAATTGTCTAATACGGCTATTAAAACAAAAATCTTGTTATTAGAATGCAAAAATATCTTTGAAGACATCATTTGTGGTAATAACCTATCCTCACAAAAACCTAAATGTGAAAAAAGGCCAAGTTCCTTTCCAAAATTTCGGCCATCAAAAGTAGTGAGATACAAATTTTGCCGCAAGTTCGTGTTTGGTACAATACCTATCACTGTAATATGCTATGCATTATATAAATTTGTAATCGTAAGGGTGTTATATAATTCCTAGATAATCTGCTTACTTGACAACATTTTTCCCGATGTAGAGATATGAACAAATATACATTATTTTCTCCTTTTTTAGAAGAGTAAAATTATTGCCAAGTTAGCACATTATTTAGAAATTATATAACACCCTTACTATTACAAATTTATATAATGCATACCATATTGCAGTGATAGGTATTGTTCCAAACACGAACTTGCGTCAAAATTTGCCGAAATTTTGGAAAGGAACTTGGCCTTTTTTCACATTTGTGTTTTTGTGAGGCTCTGACTACTTTTTGGAAGGTTTTCCTTATACAGCTTTTTAAACTTTAAATTTCTAATCTGTTATAGTTCTATTCATAATGTCTGCACCAGTTCAAGAGGCAGAGTTACATAAAATAATGGGTTATAGGGTGATATGTGCACCATTGTGTCATAATAAGGACCGAGTAATTTGATATATTTTTTAAGAGTCATCTGAGTAGAAATATGTAAACTATAGTGTAAATTTTAGTGTAGTAAAGTCTGTGAGACGAAGTACTTTTGAAACCGCAAAATTAAATGCTAGCATGAGTGATATGTACATGCAAGGTTTCAATACAGTAGCTTGTGTTTTAAATTTATCTGGTTGGTAACTTACCTAAGCCTATTTTTTTTTTTTGCAAAATTTCAGTTCTCTTCCGTGTAATATTTCAATTAAAAATTTATAAACGTGACCCTACTTCCCTAATTTAACAATCAATGCTTTCAGATTTTTCCAGTTCGTAAATCCTTTAACTTAAATTCTTAATTTTAAGCTTAAGGTGCGTGTCCATGCCCCCATTGAAAATTACAGGATTTTAAATCTTTCTTGGGGATCTCTAATTTAGATTTATTTGTGTATTGAATTTAAGCTTTCTAGTGCAAATTTTAGCTTGAAATGTTACGGCCCTTACCCCCGCTCTCCATCACTTTTTTAAACTCAAGATTTTGTTATGAGCAGGGCTTAATTATCATCGTACCCTTTTTAAGATGATAGCTTTTAGTTAAAGCTTCAGTAAAAATTTATTGTGGCCTCTGCCACTCCTGGTTAAAATATTTGCGATTTTAAATTTTTATATTTGGTATCAAAATTCAGCTCTCTAGCGCAAATTTAATTATTTAATTTTTATGGGCGTATTCCCGCCCACTTTTTTTAAATAATTTTTTTTGCCAGTGCCAATCATACGTGTCAAGTTTCGCTGGAAGCGGATATTAATATTTAAATAAATAGTATATTTAATGCTGCTGATCCGAAGTACATGAAATAGGAAGTTTAAAGTGTATGGGCGTTTTAACTTCCACTTTTTTCAACGAAATTTTATAGCTTTGCATTATTCCAACATTTGTGCCAAATTTCAATAAAATCGCTTGAAATAAGCATGTTAAATTTGCTCTTTTAATTGGGTGCTTTATTTAAACATCCCCGCCTCCCTAGTCAAAATCTCCGGGTTTTCAGATTTTTCTGGTTAGTTGCTAATCTAGACCTACTTGTTTATTAAATTTCAGCTTACTAGCGTACATTTTATTAATTTTCGTCTTATGGGCGTGATACTGCCCAATTTTTCACCTGCTGTAGCAATAAGCTATCTTTCCTGTCTAGCTTCGTTGAAATCGGATATTAATAAATATATAAATATGTAGTATATTCAAATATGCTGACCCGAAGTACATGAAATAGGAGGCTTAAATTGTATGAACGTGTTAGCGCCCACTTTTTCAACGAAACTTTATAGCCTTGTATTATTGCAACATGTATGCCAAATTTCAATAAAATCGCACGACTTTAACGCTTTCGATTTGTTTTTTAAATTCTTAGCCTAATGGGCGCAGCCCCGCCCTGCTATGTAAAATTTTTGGATTTTCAGATTATTTAGTAATTTGCTAATCTATAACTACTCGTTTATCAGCTCATTATCGCAAATTTTAATTTACATTCTTAAGGGCGTGTTCCCGCCTACTTTTTTTAACCCGAAATTTTTTTTTGTCTAGTAGTTATCTTTTCTGTTCAGTTTCGTTGGAAACGGATAATAGTAAATACATAAATAGAACATTTAAATAAGCTGACGCGAAACACATGAACTAGGAGGCTTAAATTTTATGGGCGTGTTAACGCCCACTTATTTTAATAAAAATTTAGGGCCTTGTATAATTGTGTTCCAAATTTCAATAAAATTGCTTGAGTTAAACATCTTAGAAATGGGTTTTTAATTCTGAGCTTTATGGGTGTAGCCCCGCACCCTTGGTTAAAATTTTCCGGTTATCAGATTTTTTTTGTGAGTACTCACTTAGTTCTACTTGTATACCGAATTTCACTAGTGCAAATTTAAATTTTTATGGGCGTAGCCCCACCTCCCTGGTTAAAATTTTAGGGTTTTAAGATTTTTTTAGTTTATTTCCTACTTAGATCTACTCGTGTAAAAAATTTCAGCTTTCTAGCTATAGCGGAAGTGCTTCATAAATTTGATGAGTGTGTCAGTGGTCAGTGAGTATGTCTTAAAATATGCACTTTTTGCACCTCCATATCTCCGGGACCTTTCCTTGTAAAACTTTAAAACTTCGCACATGAGGTTCCATGAATTTATTCTAATTATGATTTAAATTTTTTTTTTGCGATTGCGGGGAACAAAGTTATGAGGGGGGTAAAAACAGCTCGAATGGCTTCCTGTAACTTGACCTGGCGCACTACAGTGCGCCTAGATCAAACCAAACACTCCGAATTGGTCGACAAAATCTTCCGATTTCAGAACTTAAATTTAATTGAAATCGTTACGATTTTTGTATGATATGGTTTACGCGGCTTTGCAACGATATGGCAGTACGAAATCAATACGATATGACGGTACGAATACGTAAAGAGATATAGGTGTCTATTCTGAAATACGCGTCGACTTGGTGAAACTTACATGGAAAACAAAAACAAAACTGTCTAAATGTAAAAAATTTGTTTTTGTTTCTCATACAAAATGAACCGTTTTTGAAAGAAAGAGAAACGCGTTGATATTCTCACGTTTATTTCATTTATGAAATGCATGACAAACAAAAACAATTTTTGAAAATTGGTTTTTGTTGGAATGTAAAGTTTCACTTTTTCGACGCGTTTTACAGAATAGCCCCCATAGATACGATTTCTTTTTGATTGTATAGTAGTGTACCGCTTCAACGTCATATTGCTGCTTTTCTCGAAATAATTTGCACATACTTAAATTTTTAATACTTATGACAATTTCTTTTTATGCCCTTCCCCAAAAATAGATTGATGTAAAAAATTAGGAAAATCTTAAATGATGACTTCAGGGTTGGGAAACTTACACTTTTTGTGATATATAAAACTAATTCTTTCTTTGGTAATTAAACCTTAAAAAATTAAAATTAATGTCTTTTAAATATAGGCTCTCGAAATTCTATATTTTAGAAACAAAGAAATTAGTATTAAAAATCAAAAAATTAAAAATGGTTCCAGGGTTGAAAATTAAAACAAAATGTGGGTTAAAAACAACCAAAAATATTTTTTTTCAGTTTCATATTTGAGGAAGATCTTTACTCAAGATTTATTTTATATCTGTTGAATTTTTATATGGATATATAATTTAAGTATAATGTGTATATGTACGAATGAGCATTTGAGAACGAGAATTGCTGCTTGAGCATTTGTCTCTTGCAATACGAGACAGAAAAAATGAGCATCCGAAAAATGTAAACTCTTTTCAACAATAACTTTGCCTTAATTTTCCACCATTCATCTGCAATATGCTTTTTTGAAAATCAGAAGCTTGCTCAACTTTGTACGTACTACCATTTCATAAGATGTAAATTGAATTTGAATTTACATGTGTATGTAAAGTACGTATTTCTCACTGGCAGTCTTTGCCTTTCACTTCACCGGCTCTTATTTGCGTCTTTCAGATATTTCCACACCACACATACATAAAAATTCTAAACACTCGTTGAGGAAATGAAACAAAAATAAAGTGTAGGAAACAGATGAAGGGCAAAATTGTTTATTAAATCTTCGAATTGTCGGTTTTGAACATACATACATATGTACGTTTGTGTTTTTGTGTGTTGAGTCCTTGAGCAAAATTTCTTGGATGTCATATTCAAATAATTGGATTGAGAATCAGCGAATATGCTAAGCTGTGCCTAGAGTTGCTGTATTGTAAAATTTAAATTAGAATTTACTCTCAAAACCTCTACAACATTAGGAATCAATATTGTTATAAAAGTTTGCTTTATTTTTTCCTCCTAAATTGTTTCAGTTTTAGCAAAGGAATTCTATGCATCGACTAGCTGTAGTAAGAAACAATTATTTTTAGAATTGTATTTAACACTTAAAAAATATTTTCATATAATACTACCTGCATATGATTATATGTGGTTTTTAACTCTGCTTCTGTAACTTGTACCAATAAGTTATTTATTATAAAATTGACATATATAAAAGTTACGTTGAGTTCTGGTGAACCATAAAATTTAATGGAAAAACTGCAAAATATAATGGGATCGAAATTTTTTTGTCAATGGATTTCTCTCAGTGTTTCTTTTTTTTCATTTATTAATTAGTATAGAAGAAGAAAATTAATTGAAAATATTCTAGATGTTGCCTAAGGTTATAAAAGTGAGTTCTTAGTAACAGCCTCAAATTTAATTTTTAGATATTTTCGTATCCAAGCAATGCGTAAAAAATGTTACAGCTTCATAGCTGTGTTGGATTATCTGTATCTTTGTTAAGGAAAAATATGGTTGAAAACACACAAAAAATATAATTTTTGTTAGCACATAACAAGTTTAAGTGAAAGATCAAAATGTATAAAACTCTCATGTAAATAAAAAAAAGACAATTTTTAAAAGAAGGGGTATTTATCTGTAAATCGAAACGAAAATTTTTTTGGAATTTAAGTGTTATAAACATACAAATTCTCTACCATTTTTAGACTAGAACTGTAGTAAAAGAAATCTTAAAATATATGTTTATGTATGGGTTTCATAAATATTAGCTCATGTCCAAATCGAATCGCATTTTTTCAAAAGAACCAAAAAAAATGTAGAAGTCGTGTTGTTTTTTTTTACCAAAAATTATATATATACATACGTCCATATCTTTCAAAATTTTATTATTCTTTTTTCCAAAGCATTTAAAAGATAACAATTTGACACAATAAATTCGAAATTAGAAACATACGTTATTATTTATGTAAGTCAAATATATATGTATGTATAGACCATGAAATATTTTGCCGGACATTATATATATATATTTGTATATATATTATTGTTCATTATAATTTATGAAATATTAGTATATGTAAGTCTGAAAATATATTTTGAAGATATGTATGTCAATCGTAATAAAGAAACTTATTGTAAACTTATCATATTTTTCAAATCGATTAAAATAAATAACAATTATAATGAGCTAAAGACTTATTACCTTAATCTAACGATATGCAAAATATATATTTGCCCTTTATTCAGATTTTATTGTTGTATGTATATTAAGTTTTAACATTTGTATTGGGGGTTTTCCCTAAATTAAAACTATTTAGCTCGTTTAGCAAAATACTTAAAAATACATTGAATAGGATTTAGCTGACACCTCAATAATCAATTTCAATATATTTTTGAGGAACAATTATTAGTTTACTTAACAATTAGATATTGCTATTGGTCCCATTTCTGTTTACATGGGTATTTCAACAAACAAACGCCTTGAATTAATCACGATACCGAACTCGACTACATCCAAGAGTATCCAATGTCTATGATTACCATTATTTATTTTTATTTTTTTTTTTTGCCAGAATCGGATAACATGGACACCAATATCCCCTTGTTGTCTAACAAAATGAATTCACTACGTTCTACACAATTCATGTCATATTTGTCATTCTTGATAAGCTATTTGTAGGCTTGATCTACGATTTAACATCATCTGACTTTTTATTGTCTAATGGAGTCAAAAGTCTATAAAAATAAGCTTAAAAATCGGTAGTCATAACAAAGTGGAAATCTTAGGTCTTTTTAAAGCGACAAGCCACATCTGCTCTCAAAGCCAACATAGCACAAGCTGAGCCTGATTTATATACCAGAGCTATGGAAAGCTAT
Source organism: Tachina fera (assembly GCA_905220375.1). Taxonomy (NCBI): domain Eukaryota; kingdom Metazoa; phylum Arthropoda; class Insecta; order Diptera; family Tachinidae; genus Tachina; species Tachina fera. The sequence goes on from LR999964.1 coordinate 64,565,597, forward strand.
ACATTTCATGTGCGCCAGGATGGCAATTCCTACAATGCGAAAATCCAGACTAGTATCAATGGGCCTTTTAAACGAATAAAAAATGCCGATGATTAATTTAAATGTAAATATATGAAACACTTTTTGAAATGCATTTTGTCCAGTTTAAAAAATCGTTTTCTGTATTTATTTTTATTTGGTAAACATATTGAAATATATATATTTTTTTAAGAATATCTCCAGAAAGCTACTTTGAAAAAAGAAATGAATGTCATATTTGTGTTGAATGACCTCGAAAACATTTTTTTTTTAAATAAATTTTTAAAATTAAAACCAAAATAAGCAGAAAACAAATATTTGTAAATGCATATTATTTCCTTGCAAATGTAATTGAAATATTATTTAAAAAGACACCTACAACAATTTTTGTAAATACAAACGCATATTTGCAACCTAAGAAAATAAAATTAATTGAATGATTTCCAATTAAAATTATTAAGGGAGTTCACATTGCCGTTTCGACTTTTAGAAAATTCCCTTGTGTATTAGTATTCTAATTTAATTTAAAATAATTTGTATTTTTTAGCTAATATAGCTTTTTGTTTTTTTATATCTTTTCAGGTATGTATTTGTTAGCTAAACGTGATACTATAAAAGTAAGTGGTCATCGAAGCAAATTAGGTATCAAGTAGCCATATGTCTAACTAAACTAGCAAATTCTGGTTAAAAAATATGCTAATTACCTTTGTTTTAAATATATAAAAAACATTTTATTTTTCCCTCAGAAACTTTAATTAACATTTTAAAATCTGGAAATGTTTTCGTTAGATTACAAGTATTACATATATGTACATAGTTGTAGTTTCTCATACGACTAAAGGTACGGTCACACTTGTCAAACATTTGCCAAAAAAGCGTAACCACAAATGCTAATGAAAAATATTTTAATTCAGAGATAAGTTTGTCAAGTTAAAGAGTTATCTATTAGTTGTGTTCGAAACTGTTTAATTTGATAAACAAATGTCTGGATAAAAACTTTTTTATTAGTGTTTTTTGGTTACGCTTTTTTTGGCAACTGTTTGACAAGTGTGACCGTAGCTTAAGTTTCTTTAAGTTTTTCTTCCAGACATTTTAAACATTTGAAAGTTCGCATTAATCAAAAATAACTTTATATTAATATGTTTGGAAATCTTTTAATATCAAATATGTTACGGAAAGCAATTTCGCATTTTTAGTTTTCATGCATTTCTTTTGAGTATATGTGTGTCATAGTCTCTGAAGTGTGTGGAATTTTCATTGTTGGGTTCTTTAAATTGAGGTAAAAAAATTAAGAAAACATTTTAGTGAAAGAAAAGATATAAATTTTTCCATTGAAATAATATTTCAATGAATGTTTTCTTTGTAAAAAAAAAAATAATGAAAAATTTTCTAACGTGCAAATTAAGGTAAAAAATAACAGAATGGGTCTTTTCGAAAATTAGTCTTTAAAGAATATTATCCATTAATTTAATTTGTGGCAATTTTGAAATAAGTCTATACTAACGACATGTAAATGATAAAAAAATACTGGTGCAACGTATGAATAATTATATTGTGCAGGAATGTGATGAATTTTTTTTTATAGAAATTGAGCAATCGGGAATTATCTGTCTTGTCATATTTTTAATTTTTCGTTAGGAAATGCAAGTGAACAAACCAGTGAATGGAAAAATCTTAAACAGCTGACTATCAAATGTATTGCAAAATAATCGCATGATGCAATGCGATGAGTTCTAGAACTGGCTCAGGGTTATACAAAAACATTCCATCTTTAGCCGACGATTTAAATAAAAAAAAATCAAATATATTTGCAGACATTTGGGGGGCATTAAAAAAACTGTGTAGACTTCTTAAAATCTTTGCCGGCACTTAAATTCCAAAGGTGGGAATTAGGCAATCTGTATGTGTATTTTTGCCACAAGCCCATAGTTATTAACTTTAAGTTAGTTTTGTTATTATTGTTCGAACTTCATTTTTTTCTGTATTTATGTTCGTATCGCTTTGTAAACCAAATTACATGTGATAATTATTAATAAACAGATAATCGTAACCATTAACCGATCTTGAGAGAAAAATAAAATGTTATTTCTACATTAAGTTGTGCGTAAATTAAAAACTTTAATCTCGTTATCTGGCGAACTTGTTTTTTTTAGTTATGACGTTCTTTGAGTAAATGAGCGATACATGCATTTATTAATATTTATACAAGCACACATCAACAAAAATGCTGCAATTTATAAGAAAGAAACTAAAAATACACAAAAAAATTTAAAAGAATTGGTGTACGCATACAAAATATTCTGAACATATAAAAAAGTAGAAAAAATTAAAAAAACATAAGCTAAACTATATCCAGAAATAGTGAAAAGTTAAGAAGAAATTTTTAAATTTGTTAACCAGCAAATCAAGATAACATCATTTCTTCCACAAAAAGACTTAAATTGTTTATGTTCGGAAAATCGGAATTATTTCTTAAATTTTTTTACAAATTAAATTATTATGTGAAGAGAATCGTTACATATGTAGGTAATTTTATTTGATAATGGAATGACTATTTTCTGTTTAAGCGCACTGATTTGTATTAATTAATTGAAATATTGCGCAAAATAATGTATTTTCTTTGATTCAGCTATTTGAGAACTAAACTCCTTCATTCTAACACTATTCATAAAATCACTTGCATAATAAAATAAAATTTTTTTTTGCTCGGAAATTGAAAAGTTCTGCACATGTGGTTGTCACTTCCTTACTTACATTTTAGCTAAAGAGCAAATCGTTAAGAGCAAAGTAAAATAAAAATAATTGAATCTTTCAGTTATTTCACCGTTTACTTAGCGTTGTGATGAAGCATTCATCATAAATAGGTTGAATGTAGGGAAGTAAGTTCATCATATCATTAATTATAATTATTAGGAATGTACTTATTCCACTTAAAAAACAAGTAAGAGTGCTATATTCGGCTGTGCCGAATCTTATATACCCTTTACGAAAGTGCGTTTATGTAGTATAGAGATACATACATAAGCACAGAGATATGTAGGTACATATTCATTTTGTGAAAAAATTCATACTTTTTTTCTAGTGCAATTTTTAGGTTTTTGGCATTATGTTTAATTTGGTGCTTTTTAAATTTTGGCGATTTTTTTTCATATAGGCAATTTTTTTTTTGGTTTTGGCAATTTTTTTCGGTTTTTGGCGTTTTTTTAATTTTGGCGATTTTTTCGTTCCGGCGATTTTTTTGATTTTGACGATTTTTTTCATTTAGGCGATTTTTTTATTTTTTATATATTTTATTTTTTTATTTATTTAGTTTTGACACTTTTTTCTCGTTTTAGCGATTTTTTTCGGTTTTTGGCGTTTTCTTTTTATTTTGGCGATTTTTTTTCTTTCTGGCAATTATTTTGATTTTGAAGATTTTTTTTCATTTATGCGATTTTTTTATTTTTTGGCGATTTTTTTTCATAAAGGCAATTTGTTTTTTGTTTTGGTGATTTTTTTTTCTTTTTGCGTTTTTTATTTCTTTTTGGCAATTTTTTTAGTTTTGACAGCTTTTTCTCGTTTTGGCGATTTTTTCGGTTTTTGGCGTTTTTTAATTTTGGCGATTTTTTTTTGTTCTGGCGATTTTTTTGATTTTGACGCTTTTTTCATTTAAGCGATTTATTTATTTTTTGCCGATTTTTTTCATATAGGCAATTTTTTTTTTGTTTTCGCGATTTTTTTCGGTTTTTGGCGTTTTTTTATATTTGGCGATTTTTTTTCGATTTGGCGATTATTTTGATTTTGGCGATTTTTTTTTGCACTTAGGCGTTTTTTTTTAATTTTTGACGATTTTTGTTCATATAAGCATTTTTTTTGACACTTTTTTCTCGTTTTGGCGATTTTTTTCGGTTTTTGGCGTTTTTTTAATTTTGGCGATTTTTTTCGTTTCGGCGTTTTTTTTGATTTTGCCGATTTTTGTTTCATTTAAGCGCTTTTTTTTAATTTTTGCAAATTTTTTTCATATAGGCAATTTTTTTTTTGGATTTGGCGATTTTTTTCGGTTTTTGTCGTTTTTTTTAATTTTGGCGATTTATTTTCGTTTTGGCGATTTTTTTTGGATTTTGGCGATTTTTTTTCATTTATGCGATTTTTTTTTAATTTTTGGCGATTTTTGTTCACATAAGATTTTTTTTGTTTTGGCGATTTTTTTCGGTTTTTGGCGTTTTTTTTAATTTTAGCGGTTTTTTCCATTTTGGCGATTTTTATCGTTTTGGCGATTTTTTTTTTTTAATTTTTGGCGATTTTATAATTTTCGGATTTTTTAGTTTGACCGATTTTAAAAATTTGAAGAGTTTAACTCTTACAGTTTCCAAGATATAGCAATTTGTCAAAATTACATAGTCAAAATTGCATTAACTGATGGACCACCCTTTAATTTAAATTTTTTTAATTTTAGTGTTAATTGTTGTAGCATATATAAAAATATACTAATTTTACAAATTTCAAGTGTCAATATGCATATGTACATACATAATACAATTGCATGTATATTACATGGGATTTTAAAAGTTTTCGTCGCTCATTTTGGAACACCCTTTAATTTTTAACTTTTATATATTTGTTGTTGTAGCGACCAAAGTTCTACATACACTGTCCAAATTTCAGACCCGTAGCTTTTACAGTTCCTGAGAAAATAGCCTTCTTCCTAAAACATCAAATATGTTTAATTATTAGGAAAAAAGTTAAAGTTTTCCAACCCTGGAAACGTTTTTTTAATTTTTTAAATTTTGTTTTAATTATAAATACCAATTTTATTCATACCGAAGTATAAAATAAGTTAATTTAATAAAAAAGTAATAAAAACTTGTTTTCGGTAGTTATTTTCTATGGGAAAATAGAGTTTGAGTTTTCCAGCTCTGAAACCGTCTGCTCGATTTTGCTGATTTTCAATAGCAAAATTTTTCGGAAAATTTCTGACACACCAGTCCAAGAACGAAGTCTCTAGCTCTTCTGGGAGCTTGGGAAAACCGATTTCACGTACAGACAGACGGACAGACGGACATCGCTTGTTCGTCTTGCCTATGCATAAGGATCCAGAATATATATACTTTATGTGTCGCTTATTAATATTGTAGAAATTACAAACGGAATGACAAACCTATATATACCCTTTTACCATTTTTTGGTAAAGGGTATAATAAACGATTTTACAATAACATTTTATACTTTACATAAATTTATTTATTTTATGGCCAAATCGCGCTCCATTGAAAAGAAGATAATAAATATGGATAGAAGGTGTTTATACCTAAATAGAGCTAACGCTAAATCACTTTGTTAAGAAGTTAACTTATACAGTTTTCAAAAATAATAGATAAAAAATAATTTTTTTGGGAATATTTTTTATATGACCACATTTTTTGCTGCCACATACATACATAACACAGCACTTTTTGCTGGCCATTGTCATGTCACTGTAAAAGCCACTATATTTTGCATATACTGGAGTTGTTGTTTTTAGGGTTCCGTACACTAAAAGTGAAAAAAGGAACCCTATTGTTTTCGCTACGCTGTACGTCTGTCCGTCACACGGTATTTTCTCAGGAACCGTAAGAGCCAAAATCACCGTAAGAACCAAAATCGCCAAAACCTGAAAAAAATCACCAAAAATTTAAAAAAAATCGCCAAATCGAAAAAAAACGACAAAAATAAAAAAAATCTAGCACTAAAATAAATCGCCAAATTCGAAAAAATCGTTTAAATGAAAAAAAATCGCCAAAATGAAAAAAAAAGCCAAAAACCGAACAAAATCGCTATAACGCGAAAAATGCGCCAAAATTGTTTATATGAAAAAAAATTTCGCCAAAATGAAAAAAAATCTCCAAAATTAAAAAAAAATCGCCAAATATAAAAAAATTACCAAAACGAAAAAAATCGCCAAAATTGAAAATAAACGCCAAAACCGAAAAAAATGCTCAAAACGAGAAAAAAAGTGCCAAAACTAAAAAAATCGCCAAAACCAAAAAAATCACCTATATGAAAAAACGCCAAAATAATAAAAATCGCCAAAAATTAAAAAAAATACTTCAAAACCCAAAAAAATCGCCAAAACGTGACAAAAAGTGCCAAAACTCAGAAAGTGCCAATAAATTCAAAAAACCCAAACTAAAATAAGACGCTTAAAACCGAAATACCCAAAAACGAAAAAAATGCCAAAACTATAGTTAGAGCCTAAAGTTCGTATTGACTTGCATATCTCGTGTCCATACGGAATCCTTCGTGCGTGGGTCAAAGTCGCACTTCACTAAATTTATTTATTTTTTGTTTTTTAGGTAGTCGGGTTTTTTGATTTTTTAAATTTATTTGTTATATCGCTCATTTACTTCAATAGTGACACAACTCAAAAAAACCACTTTTGCAGAAAACGCGTTTTAAGTTTTCAATTTGCATACAAGTCAATGGAGAAATTAAAAATAAATCTTCTCTCAGAAGGCGATGCTACAAGCTATTTGTATGAAATGTTTACACAAGATAAAATACGAAATGCCGAATTTTTCTGCATTATTAACTCAAAAACCCCATTTTTTGAGTTATGCCACTATTGAATTAAATGAGCGATATGTCTTCGGGCCTTATTTTGTTGAAGGCAACTAACGCTTGGCGTTAATCATTTTTGTACGTATTTCATTTCTGTAATTTAAGTTATTTTTCCGTATAAAATTTTTCAACGCTTGGCATTGCGTTTTACCCAATTAAGGCTGGAACCGAATAGAGTAGTTGTTGTAGTAGCTGAAGCTGACGACGTAACTAGTAGCGCAGCAAGAAAAAAATGTTAACAGAATATTGAAGCTTTCTGCATGGTTAACAAATAAATATTTCCTTAAAAACCTTGCAAGATTATACAACAATAAAGTGTGAGTTTGTTCAATTTACAAGCTCGAATTTACTTCGTATCTGTTGCCTAAAAATCAATAAAATATGTTAAATATCTGATAACTAACAAGAGAAAGTACATTCTTCTTAAGGTGCATTTCCTAAATCAACCAAATTCCGCAAATTCGCAAAAAATCGCAATATTGGAAAGAAATACTAAAATTATTAAAACTTGCTAAAACTGCAAGGCAAGCAACATTCCGGAAAAGTCGCAAAAACTATGAAAATTTGCAAAAAAAAAAAACACGAAAATTTTGACGAAAGCAGAGCACAATGTTGATTAAAAGACCCTGAAAATATAAGATAACAAAGAAATGGGAAAATTACGCCTGTCGCGAAAAAAGCTATAATTTTGTAAGAACTGCAAAATATTCGACAAAAATCGTGAAAAAGTGGAAAATTTACAAAAAAATATTTACAGCGGAATGATAACAAAGTCTAATATCGTTTAAAAATCGGCAAAAATCTTAGGACTCTGAAAACATGCAAAAGTAATTTTTTCGCGAAATTTGCAAAAAATCGCGAAATATTGCAAAATTTTAAATAAGCCATAATATTACTTCAAAATCTGTAAGACTGTAAGGAATGCAAAAAAATGGCGGAAAGGATGAAAATTTGCAAAAACTTACTAACACCGGGATGATAACGAAGTTTAATATTGTTTAAAAATCGGCGAAACTGTAAGGAAGTTGAAAACATACAAAAGTCACTAATATCGCAAAATTTACAAAAATTCGCGAGAAGTTGCAAAATCGGAAGCGAGCCCTAAAATTGATTAGAAATCGCCAATGCCGTTTAAAATAAAAAAATTTCGAACTTAGCAAAAATTGCTAAATGTAATAAAGAAATTACAAATAACACTACACAATAAAATAGAGATTTTTTCATGATGTTTAAATAAAGATGACCGATTCTTATACACATTTGTCTCCTGATTACGATGACATTATTAGTTTTTCTCCATCAGCTCTAGTTTTGAAGATAAAGTGTCATTTATAATTTGCATAATTTGCACCTCTCTTGGTATTATTCCGTTAACATATCACGAATAGTAGTTCAAACTTAAAAACTTTCTGGGTTATTAATCTACAAAAAATGTCTTTCATGCAAATAGATTAGCATTGATGAGTATAACAGGGTATCTGACTGTTATTGCAAGGATGTTAAGAATCGTGTGTTTTTAGTTTAGTCCTTGAAATTTTTTTAATTATAAATATCACTAACTCTTGTGTATTTTTGTTCGCTGATTACAAAAATAGGTTTATATTTTTTCTAGCCCGTCTAATTTCAGAGATATTTTGTGTTATATAAAAAAAAATCTTGAAATTTTTCTTTTCGAAAGCCATCAAAATAAATTGTTTTTATATTACATTTGTCCATTTACAAGATATTAGGATAAGTATCTGCTGAAGTCGGTATAGTTCAGTGACCAGTGACTATGCCTTCATCTCTTGAACTTTCCTGAAACAACTGACACAAAGGGACACTAATGCACATCAGAAAAATGCGTAGTGTTGTTATTTTAATGAACTCAGGATCTTCGGTTTTGTAGTCAACGTGGTAACTACTTCAACCAACGCGTTGGTTGCGTTGCAACGCAGGTTTTTTCAACATCCTAAGTCTAACCTAAAGAAATTAAGCATAAGAGACTATTGCTTTGGTGGCTGCTACAGACTTTGATTTTATCTAATGATAAATATTCTAAAATGCGGAAAGGTACTAGAACTATACATATCTGAGATTGGGAGGAAATTTGTTAGTGATAATTTTTTAATTTGCTTGGCACTTGGCAAACATTTGCGTAAAACGCGTAGCCACTAAATATTAGTGATTTTTAACACATGTTTCTTAATTTAATACACAATTTCATATAATTCAACGTTATTAGAAACAGTTTCACTTAATAAATATTTGATTAAATCGAAAGATTTTTCATTAGTATTCAGTGGTTGTGTTTTTTAGGGCAAATATTTGCCCAAGTGTGACCGTAACTTAACAACCAGAATAAGGCCTCTGTTGCCCTCATTTTATAAAGGCCTTTCCCCAAAGTCAATTTTGCGTTTATGTAAACAATTTCTGGCAACGCACTGAGGTATCAATGTACAAAAAGAGATCCTTTTTTACGTTTTATGGAACACAGAATCTTAATCTCGAACTTTTCTGTTAATTACTATGGGAGCAAATTACAGATCACGATATCGAGCAAAATTACATAATAATTTAAGAGAATTGATATAGAAATAATTTGAAATTTCGATAGGTAACGAAGGCCATAATTTACAGTCTGGTTTTTCGGTGGGATTTTTTTTACAAAACAAAGTTGATTATTTTAATTTTGACTGCTTTTGTATGGTTTTGAAATCAGAAAAAAATACTTATAACATACTTTTTCTGGTGTTAGCACCAGAATAAATTTATGAAAGTGTGATTTTGACTTGCAAGCGAAGGATTCCGTACGGACACTACACATGTTTTTGACGTTTTCTCAGTTTTGGCGTTTTTTCGTTGAAGCGATTTCTTAGTTTAAGTAATTTTTGTTTGTTTTGGCGATTTTTGCGTTTTTGAGATTTTATTTAGGCATTATTTAGTTTTAGCGTTTTTAAATTTGAGTTTGCTTCTCTCTTACGGTTTCGAAAATGCATCACGTTGTCAAAATTACTTTAATTGATATAATAACCTCTAATTTAGATTTTTTAATTTCAGTGTCAATTGTAGCAGTCTGCATAAGAATACACGAACTTTGAAATTTTCAAGTGTGTTTATATAATTGTCTGTGTATTATATTAGGATTTTAGCATGTTAATTTTATTTTTAAAAAATTTTTTTAGAAATATATTTGTAGCAACTAAATTTTTACATATTCTATGAAAATTTCAGGTCCGTAAATCTTACGGTTCTGGAGAAAACAGCCTGTGACGGACATACAGTAATCGTAGTGAAAATAGTAGGATAACTATTTACCTATGGTGTACCGAACCATAAAATAACAAATACCATATTGAGGAAATTATTTAATTTAATGAATACAACATTATTCATATAATAAGCGCAAAAACAACCCAGTGATTTGAAAACGTTAGAAACTCACAGCCACTTTTTGTGAAACCGAATAAATGTATACGATCCTAAAAATAACAAAAGAAAAAATTTTTAAGTTTTTATACCATTGAAAGATGTTCATGTGAGTGACAAAAAAGTATAATATATCTTTCTGTGTACACTCAAAAAAAAAATTAACTAAAACTTTGGAAAATTTTCTAAATTTGAATAAAAACAAAGGTTGCCGTATGGCGCCAAAGCTGTTTTTTACTTGAAACCAGTAAAATATTTACTAAATTTCTAGTTCATTAATGAACTAGTTTATTGTAATTATATTTTCATATTTAAGTAAAATTTTCCCATAAAATTCGGAGCTTTGCAAAAAATTGTTTTCGTCTTAGATCTCAAATTTAGTAAATTTTCCATTTTTTTGTCGTTAATTCTGGTGCTTATTTTTATTTTTAATTAAATTCTATGCCAAATGATATGTTATTTATTATATTATTCCAAGCTACGCAGGCAAATACTTAACAAGCCTCGAGTCGAGGCATAGTCACTGGTCACTGAACTTTACCGACTTCAGCAGATACTTATCCTACACTCAAAAAAAAAAAGTAACTAAAACTTTGGAAAATTTTAAAAATTTTAGTAAAAAAAGTTTTTGTATTATTTATTTAAATTTTTTACTTAATGCAAATAAAAGATATATGCTATAATTTAAAGAAAAAATGCTTAAAACCGGTAAATATTTTTCTAAAATTTAAAATACCTTTTTATATCTTTCAAGTAAGTCAAACTTGCTGAACTAATCAGGAGTAAGTCATTTCCTAAGATTTATTTTTTGATTTAAAACGAGATTGATTAGTTCTTAGTATGTAATTTCGCTAAACTTTTAAACCATTTTCCAATTTTTGGTAAGTATTTCCTTTGAGCCAGTAAACTTGCCCTTGAATGCGAGAATTTTTTTTACTCATATTAAGTAATTTTTACTAAAATTTTGTAAAAATTTACTGCAACTTAGAAAAAATTATTTAAACTTAGAAAATTTTTTTACTTAAGTTTAGTTAACTTTTTTCCTTAATAATAGTATATGTCTTTTTTTGAGTGTAATGTAACATCAGAGCGCCCTCCTTCATCGGTATTGTGTAGCAGAATCATTAGTGAAGTAAAATAACGAATACTAAGCACAGCTTAAAAAAATTTAATGCGCCTCATAGAAACCAAAGGCGCTGCAAATCTGCATTATAATATGTGTGTAATGTACGGTTGTAAAAGAAAAGAAGCGTTCCTCTATCTCTCCCCTTACCACCTGTCTTCTATATCATTATTCCTTTCCTAAAAGAAGGTTAGGTATAATTAGTAGTACACAGAAAAAATTATTCTTGAATTTTTTCCAATTAAGTTATTGCTTAGAAAAAATAATATTTTTTATTAATATTTTAATTGAATATATGTTTATTTTAATTGAATTTACTGCTCTATCAAAAAAGTGTTATCAACAGAGTTTAACTCAGAATAGTATGATATGGTTAACAATTATTGTATGTAAATATTATAATTTTTCTTTTTATGTGTAAAAATCGAGCTGTTTTTTATAGTATGCCACATTGTTTTGAAAAAATATTTTCAATTAAATTACCCAATTAATCTTTTAATTGGTTTTTAACTAAAAACTAAAAAACTACTCAGCTTATATATATTTTTTTTTCATTCATAGTAATTTTGACATGCGTGGAATAAAAATCAAATATTAAAAAAACAGAAATTCATTTTGTTCCCTTATTTCAAAGTCGTCGTTCATACAGTGAAACATTTGCTGCAAAACATTTGAGTTTGTTGCCGAGAGGGGAAAGAGGAATGGCAAAGGGTACTTTGTTTCATGTAGACGAAGTTCTTGTTAAGTACGTCATTCTCGCCTCTTATGAAAAATATATGAGAAAATGTATTAACCTGCAAAACAAAAACTTCACAATGTAGACACGAATGCAGTTTCAAAAGAGAAAACAAAAATGTTTTGTAGCAAATATTTCACTGTATGGACGACGGCTTAACAATCAGATCATAATAAGAAACACAAGCTTATAGAGTCCATAGAGTCTATAATATAGACCAAATGTGAATGGTAATCTTAGTATATTGGCGATATTTGGGGTCCGATGCAAATGGTCTTGCGTAAGTATGTATGTATGTATGTATATGTAGTATATGGAAAATATTGTAGCCTTTCTTTAAAATCCAATCACAAAATACACACACAATTCAAAGTACGGCTACGATATTCTGCATTTACCTTTAAGCGGCCCATACACTACAACAGCATGCACGCACAATCAAGCGATTGAGCATTCATGCTCGAAGCACACATTATACCAACAAGCTGGTACAATATTCATTTTTTACAAAATTGCGGTAAGGGTGGTTATGAATAGTGACACAGTTTTTGCTACAATTTATTTATTTTTTTTTTCAGTCTACGGACAAAAAATTCTTACAATTACTATTGGTATGTTGTTAAAATTAGCAGCTATGTATAACTAAAGAGCTAAAATTCTCTTTTCCATTGAAAAAAATTATATTTCAATAAATTATATTTTTTAAATGCATGTTTACTTCATGAAAACTTTGCTCAACTGAGCTAATTTCACCATATACTACACCAGCAAGCTTGTACCATCAGCAAAATATCAAACTCTATTTGACATCACTACAGCAACACGTACAATCACACAAAATGCCCATACACGACCCAACCGCTGGCACAAACACTTGATTGCGCATGCATGCTGTTGTAGTGTATGGGCCGCTTTACGCAAGACTCTCAAACAACGAATATGGCCATTGTACTTTGGTGCACCATTCGAAATTCAAAAGCCAGTTAGGTTTTTGGTACAATACACAAATACTTAAATTTTTTATACATACATACATATTTACATAACATAATTTTTTATAAATTTTTTTATACTATTTGATTTTTTCTATATGTCAATTACTATTTTAATAGAATCTTTAAACAATTTTAAGTAGGTTTTTAATTCAATTTTAAAAATATTTCAATTAATTTTTTAATTAAATATTTAAAAATATCTCAATTAAATTTTAATTGATTCTTTCAAAAACTATCAATTAAATTTTTAGTTAATATAATATTTTTTTAATTGAAAAAATCAAAAAAATTTTCAATTAAAATGGATGAGTTAATACTACAATTTCCGTGATTGGTTGAAAACTAATTAATTTTTTAACTGAATCTTTGTTTTTTTTTTAATTGAATCTTGCTTTTACTTTTTTCTGTGTAGGCATTTATTGCCTAAGTGTTACTTCTATTAAAAAAATTAAACAAATTACAACAAAAACAAATTATAATTTTGCAATGAATTAATAGCCAAACCGAAAAACATACTATTTTCAAAAAACTCCTGCACCTTCATGTGCTTGATCTACTGTGTACCCAGTACTATACATAAATTTTTCAATGCAAACTCAATATCTAGGATGTTTAGATAATATCGAATAACAAATTTTTGAGATTTTTTTGAAATTTTTCTTTTTATCTTATTTGGGTATATTTTCCTTATTTTAGCGTACCATTCTTAAAAGGAAACAGTGTAAAGTGTTATTTTATATGCAGGGCAATAGTGAAAGTAATGGAAGATATAAAAAGGAAAGTATTTTTTTAATTTACTTTGATGTACCTTTTTGTTTTGGACAAAAGCGACGACACCAAATGCAAAGAAACACACTTCTACTTGTGCTTAAATAAAACACCAATATGGAAAACTAAGTTTTTGGATCAAATAGGATAAACGCACATATGTACACGCTACTCATTCATACATATCTGCTTCGCATTCATGGGTTTTAAAAATGGATTAAAAATAAAAAACATGACTTCAAACTCTTACAACAACCAACTAGTTCAGGTCGTATAGAAAAATGGAAAAAAACCATAAAATAAAACTGGATTGTAAATCTTGCAGCAAAATATTTTGTATAACCTTAACGAAAATATGTTTACTTTGAAAATGAAATTTATATGCAAGTTGCTTGTTTAATTACTCAACAAAAATTGGAAATTGCAATCTCCTTTTTTTAAAGGCAACACAACAAAACGAAATAATAAATTCAGTGAAGTTCGAATTTGACCCGCGCACGAAGGGTTCCGTACGTGCAGGAGATATGTAATTCAATACGAACTTTAGCCAATATAAACTATAGTTTTTGCATTTTTTCGTTTTTGGGGTTTTTAGGTTTTAAGCGTTTCTTTGAAAGTTTGGGGTTTTTTGAATTTATTGGCGCTTTCTGAGTTTTGGCACTTTTTTCGCGTTTTGGCAATTTTTTGTTTGTTTTTGAAGTTTTTTAATTTTGGCGATTTTTATTATTTTGGCGTTTTTTTATTTTGGCGTTTTTTTCATAATGTGACTTTTTTTTTTTTGGTTTTGGCGATTTTCTTAGTTATGGCACTTTTTTTAGTTTTGAGGATTTTTTTCGGTTTTTGGCGTTTATTTTAAATTTTGGCGATTTTTTTCGTTATGGCTATTTTTTAAATTTGGCGATTTTTTTTATTTTGGCAATTTTTTTTTATTTTGCGACTTTTTTCACAAAAACAATTATTTTGGTTTTGGCGCATTTTTCGCGTTTTTACGATTTTTTCGGTTTTTGGCGTTTTTTCCATTTAACCGATTTTTTCGAATTCGGCGATTTATTTTAGTGCTAAATTTTTTTTTTTTTATTTTGTCGATTTTTTTTCGATTTAGCGAATTTTTTAAATTTTGGCGATTTTGTTCAGGTTTTGGCGATTTTTTTCGGTTTTCGATTTTATATTTTTCGTATATTTTAGTATTACCGTTTTTGAAAATTTCAAGAGTTTACCTCTTACGGTTTCCAAGATATAGCAAGTTGTCAAAATTACATAGTCAAAATTGCATTAACTGATGGATCACCCTTTAATTTAAATTTTTTAATATTTTAATGTTAATTGTTGTAGTCTATATAAAAATACACTAATTTTACAAATTTCAAGTGCCAATATACATATGTACATACAATTGTATGTATATTACATGAGATTTTAACATTTTTCGTCGCTCGTTTTGAAGCACCCTTTAATTTTTAATTATCATTTATTTGTTAATGTAGTGGCTACATACTCTGTCCAAATTTCAGGTCCGTAGCTCTTACGGTTCCTGAGAAAATACCGTGTGAACGACAGACGGACAGCGTAGCGAAAGCAATAGGGTTCCTTTTTTCACTTTTGGTGTACGGAACCCTAAAAATGAGAGATAATTTTTTTAGAAAAAATATACTCCTGTGATGCTGTTGCAAATTATATTTCAGGTATTTTTCATTGAAGAATGTTCACTTGTTAATATACAATAATAGTAAAAATTTTATAACATAGAAAAAATTTACTGATTGTTGTGTAATTTATTATACAGAAAAATCCTTACAGACTGATGTAGAACATACAATTTAGTTGAACATAACTCGCAATAAATTAACTATTCAAGTGAACAACAATATAACGTTTTATAACATTTTAATTTCAATAAAACGACACATTTCATTGAAACAGCAGCATTATCTTCTCCAAGGATCACTCATTGCAAAGTTATTTCGATAAGTGGTGACATCAAGCAAGCAACAAGATCGTAGTGATCGTTGAGGAATATGGAGTTGCAATTCCCTTAATATAAACTCCGATGGTATAATGCCATTGATAAGATACATGAGAAATGATACATTGAGGATAGTTCTTCGGCTTTTTAATGTTAGTAAATTGATCTCATTTAACATTGATGAGAAAGAGGGCATGGTTAAAAAGTCTCGATAGATATATTTTAAACAATATATAAGGAACTGCTTTTGTACGGATTCGTTGATGTGATCAAGATGAATATTGTAGAATGGATCCGATATAATTCATCCATATTACGATACGATATAATTCATCCATATTACAAAATCGATCTTACAAACTATATGTTCAAAGTTTTAGTAATGAGAGGGTCCTTGAATTCTTTTGCCTGTCGTTTAATAAAAGTTAAAACCACTTTAGCTTTATTTCACTCATTGAAATGTGCTGGACAAAGCTTAGCTTTGAGTCAAGCAAAATGCCCAAGTCTGAAAAAGTGACCAGTTCCAATTTACTGCTATAGAGTAAATTAAAATGAAGATTGTCTCTTCCTTTTAAGAAGCACATATGTATGTGTGCATTGTGCAAGGTTTAGTTGCAATAAATTGTGAGTACATCACCATTCTTAAAAGTTATCCAATTAATTTTGAAGTTGAATATAATTCCAATCGGTGCAGTTCGACTAGAACTCATGACGTTATATATTTTGGTTTTAATAAAAATTATAAATATCACGATTAATCGCATATTTTTTAATCGTAATCGCTATTATGAAAATCTGCGGTTATTTGCAAACCCTAGTTCATAGACTGGTTCTATCACATCTAGTGCACATACATGTGTGTATGTTGTTTGTATTTACTTTTGTTTTCACTACTTGAAATCATATGAAGAACTTGAGCGGTATAAGAAGGTAACGCTGATTTTAATTCGATACTGAGCAGGTATCCACACTTTTGAACCCATACCGTTACAAGTAAAATTATCGATACCTTAGTAGTATCGTTACATACCTACACATAACTCGGTAAGTAAAATTTTTGACTTCAATCACCAGGAACGTGAGCTCAGTACCACGGTTGGAGTTTGATTTTTTAATTTTGCGCACTCGATAAATTTTAAGTATTAACACTACTCAGTTACTACTTGGAAAATGACATCGTCATATTAAAGTAATGAGATAAAACGCCAAAGCAGAAGTAGTGCTAAGTATGTTATTTAAATGTAGGGTGTCCGCCATGAAGGTATACTACTCACAGTAGTTTCATTTTAATGCTGGCTGTCTTCTTTATACCACATATTAATCAAGCCCAAAGCATGCAGTTGTGGCGTTGAAAAGTTTTCAATCATATCGCTTCCTATAAGATCCAATAAATTGCACACTGATAAGTAATTTAAAGTTTTCCATTGCCCAGAACCCACTATTCTGTTTATTTATATATCCATTCAAATGAAAATGTGCCTAGTCACTCATTATGATTTTTTTCGTGAAAATCGGAGTTATCATGGGCGAGCTGTTTTAACGATTAAAACTCGTTGGTTTATCGAATATTTGTCCATAATAAATTTGCCATAGCGGACACCCTGTATTTGGTTTTTTCTGGGTTAATTTTAACAATTTCCCAAAAGCACTTAAAAATTGTACTCTTAATAATAAGTTTCCAAAACAATTTAATGGTGCTCTAAGTAATTAAACAAGACTTGATGCCTCTGGCGTTGAAGTTCTCTATTTTTTTTTTGGTTTATATTTCTATTGTAAGAGTTAATATACTCAACTATTGATACCAGCCAGCTGCAATGCATACTTACCATTCGGGCTGAAATTTCTTTATGAAAAATTTCAAAATTTTAATTTCTTTTTTCATTGTGTGTGTATACTATAATTTATAAAAAGTTTATAAAAAGTAGAAAACTACATAGAAAAATTGTTGCTGCAGCACAGCTTGTAAGAGAATGGAAAAAAGTATTCGTATTTTTCCTCGTCTTGCTTACAATTTCTTTAATTGTATTTTCCAATGTAATGCTCTGAAATAAATGGTATTTTTTTTCGACAAATTGTGTTAACGATAAAGTTGTTTTCTTAGAGGAAAATATGAGATAAATATTTTTTTTCTCAACATAGTGAATAATTGAGAGCTTTCATTTACAACAGAATCTTATACTTTATTTACCCTAAGTGTTGTAAAGTATATCATAAAAACTTCGTTATTGGTAAAATTTTTATTAAAACAAGGGCAATTTAATGAAGTAGCAACTACAAAGGGAAGAGGCTGGCTATTTTTATTATAGCGTTCTTATACTTGTTCAAGTTTCTTTCCATGTCTAGTTTTATTATTTAAGTTTAAGTTACATTATTTTATTAAAGCTGGATTCACCCATTATTTCCGAACAAAATATTTGTCCATACAAAAATTTTTTTACTGAGAGTTTTTTGCAGCACGATTTATAGATTTCCAACATTTTGTCTGGAAAATCAAAGCTACCGTATGAGGTACGCGTGTAAACGATGCGTATTAATTTTACAAGTGGCAGCACATCGGCAAATGATTACAATTCGCTGTGTCTTTTTAATTGTTCAATGCAATTCTTTCGTTCAACTCGATATATATATATATATATATATATATATATATATATATATATATATATATATATATATACATTTTATTTTACAATTTTGCTTTATTTCTATTGTAATTAACGCTACATTTACACATGAAAGTACTTTCTTGAAATTTCTGTATACGTATTATGAATAAAAATTCTAATGAAATAAATGAATTTCATTAAAATTTCTTGTTCGTTTTCACAGGAAAGTGAAAGTTCATTTTAAGAATGACGCCGAAAAGTAATGTTGGAATAATTTGGTTTGCTTGCTACTTAATTAGAGTTATCAAGAATATTCACATACACAAAATTATAGGGCAATAAGTTTGGAATAAGTATTATTGTTAATATTTTAATAATATTATTGTTTTAAAAAAGCATGAATTGTTTTCTTCATGTATATTTGAAAATACCATATTATAATTCTTTAAATATTATTTACTATTATTATTATTATTACTATAATTATTATTATTAAGAATTACAAAATATACAAAATAAGCAGAATTTATAATAACTATTTACCACAATCCCGTATATTTGTAAAAGGTCTTTAAACTGGGTAACATTGTTAACCTTAACTAACTATAACTATAGTTTTTGCATTTTTTCGTTTTTGGGGTTTTTAGGTTTTAAGCGTTTCTTTGAAAGTTTGGGGTTTTTTGAATTTATTGGCGCTTTCTGAGTTTTGGCACTTTTTTCGCGTTTTGGCAATTTTTTGTTTGTTTTTGAAGTTTTTTAATTTTGGCGATTTTTATTATTTTGGCGTTTTTTTATTTTGGCGTTTTTTTCATAATGTGACTTTTTTTTTTTGGTTTTGGCGATTTTCTTAGTTATGGCACTTTTTTTAGTTTTGAGGATTTTTTTCGGTTTTTGGCGTTTATTTTAAATTTTGGCGATTTTTTTCGTTATGGCTATTTTTTAAATTTGGCGATTTTTTTTATTTTGGCAATTTTTTTTTTATTTTGCGACTTTTTTCACAAAAACAATTATTTTGGTTTTGGCGCATTTTTCGCGTTTTTACGATTTTTTTCGGTTTTTGGCGTTTTTTCCATTTAACCGATTTTTTCGAATTCGGCGATTTATTTTAGTGCTAAATTTTTTTTTTTTATTTTGTCGATTTTTTTTCGATTTAGCGAATTTTTTAAATTTTGGCGATTTTGTTCAGGTTTTGGCGATTTTTTTCGGTTTTCGATTTTATATTTTTCGTATATTTTAGTATTACCGTTTTTGAAAATTTGAAGAGTTTACCTCTTACGGTTTCCAAGATATAGCAAGTTGTCAAAATTACATAGTCAAAATTGCATTAACTGATGGATCACCCTTTAATTTAAATTTTTTAATATTTTAATGTTAATTGTTGTAGTCTATATAAAAATACACTAATTTTACAAATTTCAAGTGCCAATATACATATGTACATACAATTGTATGTATATTACATGAGATTTTAACATTTTTCGTCGCTCGTTTTGAAGCACCCTTTAATTTTTAATTATCATTTATTTGTTAATGTAGTGGCTACATACTCTGTCCAAATTTCAGGTCCGTAGCTCTTACGGTTCCTGAGAAAATACCGTGTGAACGACAGACGGACAGCGTAGCGAAAGCAATAGGGTTCCTTTTTTCACTTTTGGTGTACGGAACCCTAAAAATGAGAGATAATTTTTTTAGAAAAAATATACTCCTGTGATGCTGTTGCAAATTATATTTCAGGTATTTTTCATTGAAGAATGTTCACTTGTTAATATACAATAATAGTAAAAATTTTATAACATAGAAAAAATTTACTGATTGTTGTGTAATTTATTATACAGAAAAATCCTTACAGACTGATGTAGAACATACAATTTAGTTGAACATAACTCGCAATAAATTAACTATTCAAGTGAACAACAATATAACGTTTTATAACATTTTAATTTCAATAAAACGACACATTTCATTGAAACAGCAGCATTATCTTCTCCAAGGATCACTCATTGCAAAGTTATTTCGATAAGTGGTGACATCAAGCAAGCAACAAGATCGTAGTGATCGTTGAGGAATATGGAGTTGCAATTCCCTTAATATAAACTCCGATGGTATAATGCCATTGATAAGATACATGAGAAATGATACATTGAGCATAGTTCTTCGGCTTTTTAATGTTAGTAAATTGATCTCATTTAACATTGATGAGAAAGAGGGCATGGTTAAAAAGTCTCGATAGATATATTTTAAACAATATATAAGGAACTGCTTTTGTACGGATTCGTTGATGTGATCAAGATGAATATTGTAGAATGGATCCGATATAATTCATCCATATTACGATACGATATAATTCATCCATATTACAAAATCGGTCTTACAAGCTATATGTTGAAAGTTTTAGTAATGAGAGGGTCCTTGAATTCTTTTGCCTGTCGTTTAATAAAAGTTAAAACCACTTTAGCTTTATTTCACTCATTGAAATGTGCAGGACAAAGCTTAGCTTTGAGTCAAGCAAAATGGAAAAGTCTGAAAAAGTGACCAGTTCCAATTTACTGCTATAGAGTAAATTAAAATGAAGATTGTCTCTTCCTTTTAAGAAGCACATATGTATGTGTGCATTGTGCAAGGTTTAGTTGCAATAAATTGTGAGTACATCACCATTCTTAAAAGTTATCCAATTAATTTTGAAGTTGAATATAATTCCAATCGGTGCAGTTCGACTAGAACTCATGACGTTATATATTTTGGTTTTAATAAAAATTATAAATATCACGATTAATCGCATATTTTTTAATCGTAATCGCTATTATGAAAATCTGCGGTTATTTGCAAACCCTAGTTCATAGACTGGTTCTATCACATCTAGTGCACATACATGTGTGTATGTTGTTTGTATTTACTTTTGTTTTCACTACTTGAAATCATATGAAGAACTTGAGCGGTATAAGAAGGAAACGCTGATTTTAATACGATACTGAGCAGGTATCCACACTTTTGAACCCATACCGTTACAAGTAAAATTATCGATACCTTGGTAGTATCGTTACATACCTACACATAACTCGGTAAGTAAAATTTTTGACTTCAATCACCAGGAACATAAGCTCAGTACCACGGTTGGAGTTTGATTTTTTAGTTTTGCGCACTCGATAACTTCTAAGTATTAACACTACTCAGTTACTACTTGGAAAATGACATCGTCATATTAAAGTAATGAGATAAAACGCCAAAGCAGAAGTAGTGCTAAGTATGTTATTTAAATATAGGGTATCCGCCATGAAGGTATACTACTCGCAGTAGTTCCATTTTAATGCTGGCTGTATGCGATGTGGCATCGTCTTGTTTATACCACATGTTAATCAAGCCCAAAGCATGCAGTTGTGGCGTTGAAAAGTTTTCAATCATATCGCTTGCTATAAGATCCAATAAATTGCACATTGATAAATAATTTGAAGTTTTCCATTGCCCAGAACCCACTATTCTGTTTATTTACATTCAAATGAAAATGTGTCTAGTCACTCATTATGATTTTTTCGTGAAAATCGGAGTTATCATGGGCGAGCTGTTTTAACGATTAAAACTCGTTGGTTTATCGAATATTTGTCCATAATAAATTTGCATAGCGGACTCTCTGTACTTGGTTTTTTCTGGGTTAATTTTAACAATTTCCCAAAAGCACTTAAAAATTGTACTCTTAATAATAAGTTTCCAAAACAATTTAATGGTGCTCTAAGTAATTAAACAAGACTTGATTCCTCTGGCGTTAAAGTTCTTTATTTTTTTTTTTTTTGGTTTATATTTCTATTGTAAGAGTTAATATACTCAACTATTGATACCAGCCAGCTGCAATGCATACTTAGCATTCGGGCTGAAATTTCTTTATGAAAAATTTAAAAATTTTAATTTCTTTTTTTTTTATTGTGTGTGTGTATACTTTAATTTATAAAAAGTTTATAAAAAGTAGAAAACTACATAGAAAAATTGTTGCTGCAGCACAGCTTGTAAGAGAATGGAAAAAAGTATTCGTATTTTTTCCTTGTCTTGCTTACAATTTCTTTAATTGTATTTTCCAATGTAATGCTCTGAAATAAATGGTATTTTTTTTCGACAAATTGTGTTAACGATAAAGTTGTTTTCTTAGAGGAAAATATGAGATAAATATTTTTTTTCTCAACATAGTGAATAATTGAGAGCTTTCATTTACAACAGAATCTTATACTTTATTTACCCTAAGTGTTGTAAAGTATATCATAAAAACTTCGTTATTGGTAAAATTTTTATTAAAACAAGGGCAATTTAATGAAGTAGCAACTACAAAGGGAAGAGGCTGGCTATTTTTATTATAGCGTTCTTATACTTGTTCAAGTTTCTTTCCATGTCTAGTTTTATTATTTAAGTTTAAGTTACATTATTTTATTAAAGCTGGATTCACCCATTATTTCCGAACAAAATATTTGTCCATACAAAAATTTTTTTACTGAGAGTTTTTTGCAGCACGATTTATAGATTTCCAACATTTTGTCTGGAAAATCAAAGCTACCATATGAAGTACGCGTGTAAACGGCGCGTATTAATTTTATAAGTGGCCGCACATCGGCAAATGATTACATTCGCTGTGTCTTTTTAATTGTTCAATGCAATTCTTTGGTTCAACTCGATATATATATATATATATATATATATATATATATATATATATATAAATATGTGTGTCCTAGGCAATTTAAGGACCGAATGTCAGTCTATCATAACTTTTGCGGACATTTGGGTCTTATGCGGACAGTCCTCATAAGCTTATGTGCGTTACGTTCCATTTGTGGACATTTCCCTTTGAGGACATTTTTAAAAATTTTTCTTTTTTACTTTCCATTCATTTTGCTTTCTTTATAAATTGACATGGATTTATTACTTTATTGACAAATTTTTAAATATAAAAACTTCCCATATTTAAATTTATATATTGTTGGTAGAGTTGCCAACAATATATATAAATTTCCTTGAAAATTTCTTTTATGCCGGCGCAAGCGTAACCGCGGCGGCTAACGTCGTTGCAAGTATTGGACTTTAATGGCGACTAGAAATTGTGGCATTTTACTTAAATTTATACAGCCTTATTTATAAAAATTATTAAGGCTTTTAAAGGCTTTTTAAGAAAAATTTTATATGAAAATTTGTTTTAAAAACCCTTTATAAAGTCTTAATAAGTTTTATAAATAAGGCTGTATAAATTTAAGTAAAATTTGTAGTGATCGATTACAATTTTTATAAGAAATACAGAAATGAAAGCTGCAGCACCCGTCATATGTCATCTCCAGAAGCATTGGAAAGTTTATTTCAAATTGCGTAAACATTTATAGTTTCGTGTTTTAAAATGGCTAACATACTATTATCTGATTCTTAAAAAAATCGTTGAAAGCTGACTGGAAATTAAAAACAATGTGAGTGTGGTAGTAAAAAAATTTGATTGTTTGGCTACCTTCTTGCAATTAGTTTCATGTGTAAATGCTAGGTAATATACTTGTATTACTTGTATTATTCTGTGCTTTTATTATTTATACAACATAATGTAGCAGCTCAGTTCAACTTCAGTTGAAAAATTAAAATACTTGGCAGCTCAGTTCGATTTTATCAGTGCTGCCACAACCAAAAAATGTTTACAACCAAAACTCGCTTTAAAAGTTACCAAATGAGAAAAAATATAACCAAATTTCAATATGTAGTATTTTTATTAAATAACATCCTAGCAAAAAAAGACACTCCAAAAAAGTCATGAAAATGTAGAGTTTGCGATCTGGAAATAGTGAAAATTTCGATCCGATCTAATGATTTTTACATACATGGGGTTGTTTTTGCAAGAAGTTCTCTTTTTCGATGCCTGTGCCCCATTTCTGTAACATGTGAGAATTTCTCGCATCGAGAAAAATTAAATAATTATATTGGTCGTCCTATATGAGACAGGGTTACTCACATAAAAATTTATATAAACTTACAAAAAGTATGAAAAAATACAGTTTTGTTCTTACTCACCCTGTGTTTCACAGGATGATAAAAATTTGTTCGACTCGAAAAGTTCTGTAATAACCCTATAGGAACTCAAACCCATTTGTAAGTACCTTCAAACTGGTTTTTTAATAACCACAACTGGTTGATTAAGTGAATTTTTTTCCTTGTCGCCGACTCACTATTTTAACATAGTCATGTCATAGGCGGTAGTCAATTGGTCATCTCTGCATGAGTTTTAAATTGACTACTAACTACTTATTTTTGAACTAATTTGTAGTTAATTAATATTATAGTAAAAAATAGATATATGTATGTATATTTATATAACATATATACATACATATACGTATATGTGTATATTATTTTATTCACTAAAAATAAAAAAATGAGCGGTTCTCATACAAAATATTAAGTATTGCAATTATTTAGTTTTTTTTCAACACAAACTTTTGGCATTTGATTTCATGGCATGCTTCTTTTGATTTTTTATTTTCTTTTCATTTACTTATTTTGCTTTTATTTATTTCTTACGAGTGCTTCTATTCAATATGTTTGGTTGATATCTGCATGAGATTTAAACCAAAGTATTGTAAACAAGTGAGTATCAATCAAGGCGAATTCATAACACGAGGCTGCACTAGCGATTTTCGTCACGGCTGTTATATTTTCAGTTGCCTTAGTAGCAATAGTAAAAATTTAAGAACATAAAAGCTGAAAAAGTATAACATAAAAAATATGTACATGTGTATCATTATTTTGGCAAAAAAATAACCAAAATGAGAAAAATATTCACATCTCCACATTAAAGAAAAAAATAACCACTTTTGGTTAGAAATAACCAAAAACGGCAGCCCTGGCCACTATGATATTTGCTACTATGATTTTTTTTTTTTTTTCAAATCAAAGCTTAAATTAGACGTGCCACAGCCATATGCTAGGAACACAATTGGGACGAACGAAGAATTTCGTCCACGTCGACGAATACGTCGATAACCATTCGCTGCGTAAATTCGTCGTGTAAAGCACAATAACGACGAATTTACTCACCGAATTCTTCTCTCCTATTTGATAAAGTTGGTTGTTGTGTGTACAAAAACGAAGAAAGAGAGAGAATTTTCTCCCAATTTTGTTTTTTTTGTTGTTCGTTGGCGTACAAAGTAAAAATAAATAAATAATAAATAAATAAAATAAAATAAATAAATAATAAATAAATAAATAAATTTCGTTGTACGGCGGTGATGTGTTAATTTTCATATGCACAAATGTGTTTTTTTATGACGAAAGTTCACACCGAAAAATTCGTCGTTCGTCCCAGCTGTGTTCCTAGAAATAGCCATACCCATAACCAAACCACACATAAATTCAATTGGTTTCTATAGTAATTGATAAATACAAATGCCGTTTTGCAAATAAATTTGGTTCGGACAGCTGATTAGCTTGTTAGGAGAGTGACACGAGGGGAAAAAACTGTTCTGTTCCCCTCGTCTCTCTTTCCCACAAACTAATCCGCTTAGCAATAGTGTAAATTAGGAATTATGGTTATTGCACGTCTGATTGATTGAACCGTAAAATATTTTGTAGGGGTTACGATTGAAATACAATAGGGACGAACGACGTACATATATCGCATCGTAAGAAGGCTTTTTTCGTAAATTCATCTGTTGGATTTCAGTTTGGTATATAACGTTATTTGTAATGGTTTTTATTTTATATACACAAATAAAAATTTATAGTAATTATAATTTCGACAACTAAAATTGCTCAAACCAGTAATATTAGTTCAAATAACTAATTTGAAGTAGTTAAAAAAATGTACCCAAAATTTGTTTCTTATACAATTTCTACGGCAAAATTACTGTAAAAAATTGTTTGCAACAATCATTTCGGGGCAACATGCTTTAAGGATCCCTATTTATTATCAATATAAATCAGGCATCTCCACAACATCTCATTGTCTCTTACCAGTTCTTTGTTTTAAGTATGATTTATTTATTTATTAAATGTTACAAATACAATTACAAATTATTTCATAACTTAATTTAAACGAGAATAGTAAAATAGACCTTCACTCGTTGTAGTGAAACAGACCAGGGTATGTGGTGGGAATCGAACCCATAACCTCCACACTGATAGGCTGGCTCACTACTCACTAGCCTACCGAGGCACAATTTCCACTTGCCTTGCATATATATGCTTGATCTAATTCCACTCTGCTGTTCTGTGCTGTGCCGTGTTGATTCTTAATTTTTATTGTTTCTTTTTCTGTAATAACTTATCAGCTGTTTGTGACCAGAAAAGTAAAATTTTTCCACTCAAGTGATGAGGTTTGCATCGTCCATCGTAAATATAATTTTGTGTTTTCCTAGTAAAAATAGAATTTTAAAATTCTAAAAGCACGATCACAGTTTATTCTATTTATGCTGTAATTTACAATTATTTACTTAAAAATTTTTTGGATTTTCATATGTTGAACCAATATAGAACATAACGAAACTGAAAAACTAGCTAACGACTTGTATACAATTTCTATTTTTGCATTGACAACATCTAACATCTACCAACATTTCAGTTGGCAAAAAGACAAAACGCACTGCATAAATTTTGTTAAGGAAATTATAAAAAATGGATTTTGATGTATCATTAATAATTTTTAAAGATATTGGCTTTGGGTACTATGTATTTCTTATGGGAAGATGCTAACGTTTTAAAAAATGTATGGTAGATGTTAAACCAAGATCCCAATATCGACACAATGTACCGATTTTTGTCGGCTCACAGAAATAAAGTCATAAGTACCCAGCAAAAAAAAGACACTCCAAAAAAGTCATGAAAATGTAGAGTTTGCGATCTGGAAGTAGTGAAAATTTCGATCCATTCTAATGATTTTTACATAGGGTTGTCATTGCAAAAAGTTTTCTTTTTCGATGCCTGGTCACTGAATTGGAAGCGATATTAAGAAAAATTCCCTTTTTTGAGTTCTCTGAAAATTTATGTTCATGTAAATTTAAGCAAATAACTTTTAAATTTTAAACTAAAATTAGTCCATAAATTTATTTAAAAAAATAATTTTTTTTTAAATTCTGGTGAGTATTTTCTAACACTATGGAGGAGTTACAAGGTTTTGTGTGACTAAAATAAGTTTCTACATGGTTTTTTGCTCACTCTCGCCAAATTAAAAATATTGATTTTTGGAAGCAATGAAAATGTAGTTCCTGACTGACTAGACTGACTTCCATTTTTTTTACTGGAATTTAAAATGCATAGATATTTATAATGTAACGCATGTGATTTGAATAATAATAATAAC
Source organism: Tachina fera (assembly GCA_905220375.1). NCBI lineage: Eukaryota > Metazoa > Arthropoda > Insecta > Diptera > Tachinidae > Tachina > Tachina fera. The sequence continues at coordinate 64,593,094 of LR999964.1, forward strand.
AAAACAAATATAATTATTTTACCTACATATGTATGTATGTAATAAGTTAACGCTTGTGCATGAATGTATATAAAAAAATAACAGTTTTTTTAATATAAAGTAAACAAAACTTGCAGTTCACAGTATAATAGTTTGAATGTGTGTGATGTTAAATTTTAAAATGTATAATCCTTGACACAAACCTTGTGCTTTGTTAAGCTATAAAAATTAGACTAATGCCTTTCTAAAGGACTTTTCCATTAAATGATGCAACCGAGACAGGAAAAATTAATGCAAATTTATAGATAAGTTGGTCCTTTATTAAAGCCCATGAATCTATTTCTGAAAAACATGAATTTGAATAAAATATCGTCAAATTTTCAACTCGGAATTTCCTGAGGGTTACGCACTTTTCTTGGGAAGGAGGCGATGCGGGTGGAAAAAACTGGTCACCTATTATGGACCACATAGTACTCTAAAAACGTGCATACTCAGAATTACTGGAAGTTCGAGTTTTCAGGAGATTTTCAAAAAACTTTAAATTTGTCCAACTAATTAAATTTTCCAAGATGTGACCAATTTTCTTTTTAGGAAGGAGGCGATACGGCCGGACAAAAGCGGTCACCTCCTATAAACCACATAGTGCTCTGTAGTACAGAGTTGGCACCATTTAGTTAAATTAAAAGTTGTTGACAGTGTTGTAAAAGAAATGTATTGTAAACAAGTGAGTAGCAATCAAGGCGAATTCATAACAAGTGGCTGCACTAGCGATTTTAGTCACAGCTGTTTTATTTTCAGTTGCCTTGGTAGCAATACTAAAAATTTAAGAACATAAAAGCTGAAAAAGTATAACATAAAAAATATGTACATGTGTATCATAATTTTGGCAAAAAAAAAAATTAACAAAAATGAGAAAAATATTCACATCTCCACATTAAAGAAAAAAATAACCACTTTTGGTTAGCAATAACCAAAAACGGCAGCCCTGGAAACAATATAAAATTAAGCCAATTCAAACTGAGAGTTGTTCAAAAAATATATTTTCTCTCTCTTTAGGAAAGAAAGAAGTCAAAGTACATATAAAAAAAATTTTCCGGACAAAAATTTTGTTCGGAAACAATGGGTGAATGCAGCTTAATGTTTTGCTTTTAATACCAAGTGTTTTTATTGGTAGAAACAGTACATGTACAGATATTTGCTAAAACATTCCTCTTTAAATGCTTTTTTTTGTAATCAGAGCTTTAGCAATAAACACTTGTGAGCAAATATCGCCCAACTTTCAGATCCATGTTACATACTTGTTGTCTTGACAACAAGTACTGAAAGATATTCTTACAATCATTTATATAAGTATAAAATTTATTATAAATCACGATGTAGTTAAAGAATGAAATATCTTTAAGATTTATTTTTCTGTTAAAGCTTCTTAGAGAATGTCTCGAAGACATGTACATACGAAATTACAAACAATAGTATAAAAATAATTTTGTTCATTTACTAAAATTTTTTACTAATTTGCAACAAATACTTTCTAGTATGAAAGTGTTCATTAACTCAAAAAGTTTGCAAGGAGAGAGCGTCAAAAGAGAGAAAAAAATTCCTTCACATCATTACTAGTAAAATGTTTGCTTGCAAGAATTATCCAACTACCTGTTGTGCGTTTTGTCGTCAAATTAATTATTTCAAAAATATCTGAAAAAGGAAAACCGGAAAATGTGCATTTCTTTGTTTAAAAAGCCATGTATACGTATGTAAAAAAGGAAGCATATTTTCTTAATTTATTGTTTTTCTTTCATTAAGCCACATATATTAAATTTTAATGGGAACAATTTTTTTCTTTCTCATATATGATCAGAGTGGCATTTTGTATTCGTGAATAAAATTAAAAAACTATGAAAAATGCATGCAAATAGGAAAAATACATGAAACTGTGTAAAGCATTTCATATTAAATATCAATTAAAAAAAATGAAATTTAAAATATTACCAAAGAAAATCTATCAGAAAAAGTACAATTTCATCATGATTTCCATACATGGTTTTGATATGAATAAAATTTTCTCGGAAAATAATTTCGAAAATTTCTGCCTTACCCTCTTGTTGCTAGTTTCTTCTTGGAAAGTAAATGAAAGAACCTTATGTACTTATTTCGAAACGTAGTAAACTTTAATTGTGAGCGAACAATTGAAATTTTATATATTCTATTTTCTACGTTTATTTAATATCTTGCGTACAACTTTTGATAGGAACTCTGTGCTCGCTACTATAAAAGCAACACATTTTTCTTCTGCTAATTAATTTTTTTTTTAATATCACAAGAAATTTAACTTCATTCTAGGGATGAAAATAGTAGCTAACACCTTTTGCATAAACCTTTTGCAATTTGTTTTACATGGTATGACAAGCTCTCTCATAAAGTGGCTGGGAAAATTACTGATTTTTTCTATTAATTTTTCATTATAAAAGGGAACATAAAATTATACACATTTAATTTAATCGGTATCTTATAAAGATAATCAACAGCCTTATTAAACAATGTTTATTAAGTGACAGCAACAAGATACCGCATACATAATTAACATGAATTTTTTTCGTTATTTTATCACTACTTCTTAATTAAAAACTGAACACCGTTGAGTGCCAGTATCCTGATGCATTATTTATGACATTATATATATATATATATATATATATATATATATATATATATATATATATATATATATATATATATATATATATATATATATATATATGTATATATATGTATATATGTAAAAATGTTTTGTACAACAAAAACGTTCAAGTTACATATTATAAGCGAATACACAATATATATATACATTTTGTAAATATTCGTGTTATTATCATAAAGAGGACATATTTCATATGAAAGAGAATTGATTTTATAGGTGGCAGATATACTACAAATAAACAACAATGCAAAAACTAATACGACTTTTTTATTAAATACGGACACTAGATATGTCATTCAATACAAACTTTAACCTCTCTAGTACACAGAAAAAAGTATTCACCAATTAATATTTTCAATAAAGAATTTATTTGTATCAATCAATTCAATTCGATTCTATCAATTTGAGTAGAAAAACTTAATTGATATTATCAAATTGTATATAGGTAAAAATTTAATTAATTTTTTAATTTATACTACAAATATTTTAATTAATATTACAAAATCATTCATATTGAATTGGCGTTTTTCGGTTTTTGGCGATCTTTTTAAGTTTTGGCGCTTATTTTTAGTTTTTGCATTTATTTTGCGTTTTTGATCTTTTTTTTATTTTGGCGATTTTTTCAGTTTTGGCAACATTTTCGTGGCTTCGCGATTTTTTTCGGTTGTTGGTGTTTATTTCATTTTGGGGTTTTTTTTTAGTTTTGGCGATTCAATAATTTTGGGATTTTTTAATTTTACCGTTTTTGAAAATTTCAAGAGTTTGCCTCTTACGGTTTTCAAGATACAACAAATTGTCAAACTTACATAGTCAAAATTTCATTAACTGATAGAACACCCTTTAATGTCAGTTTTCTTAAATTTTAGTGTTTATTGTTGTAGTCTGTATAAAAATACTTTAACTTTACAAATTTCAAGTGTCAATATACATATGTACATACAATTGTGTGTACATTACATGGGATTTCAACATTTTTCGTTGCTCGTTTTGGAACACCCTTTAATTTTCAACTCTCATATATTTGTTGTTGTAGCGGCCAAGGTTCTACATACCGTAAGAGCTGTCCGTAGCTCTTACGGTAAGTAGAACCTTGTTGTATAAGTTGTTTTACGAAAGTTCAAGTGATGAAGGCATAGACAATGGTTACTGAACTACACCGGCTTTAGCGGATACTAATCCTTCGTCGGTATTGTGTACCAGAATCATCGGCAAAGTAAAATAGCCAATAAAATGACTACTCAACACAGCTTCGAAAATGTAATTCGCCTCAATGACACCATAGGCGCTGCAACGCTGCCCTACTACTACCTCTGGAATAATTAATTTTTTCTCTATCTCTTCCTTCACCAGTTATACCCTTTACAAAAGGGATAGCGATAGAGGGCTATATTCGGCTATACTACAGGGTGGCCCAGAAAGACCGAAGTGGTGTAAATTCCTTATAACTTTTTATTTAAGACATATTTTTTTAATTTTTTGTTTTTTAAATACAGTAAATTTATAGGGAATATTTTTAGATTAGTTGTTAAAAATGATATCCCGCAAGTGGAGGCCATTTTCTGCTTCGCACAAATGATCTCTTTTCAACACATTTTCCATGACCTTTCGCAAAACTTCCGGTGTTATGTTGTTAATTTCGTCTGGAATATTGGTTTTTAATTCCTCAATAGTCCTAGGCTTATTAACATAAACTTTCCCTTTTAAATAACTCCAAAGGAAACAGTCTGGAGTAAGAAAATTTGTTTTTGTTTGCAATATAAATAAGCGAATGAAAATTTTTGTCGACATCGTGAGCCAGGCGGAATGTTTTGAAAATTTTCTGATTGTTTTTATTTTAAATTAAATATTTTTTATCTTCTAGTTCAACACATATTGATATTGTAAATTTATTGCGCATATGATAAAACGCCAGGCTGAAAAAAATTCAACATTTTAATAACACAAAATACCTTGTTAAAGGAAAAAATAAATAGTCAATACATTTTAAACTGTTCATTCAAAAAGTCTCACCAGAATGAAAATATTTTAATATTAAAAAAGTATTGCTTTGATGATTTTCTTCTAAATGATAAAAATAAGATATTGTATTTACATCTTCTGGGTAAGATATCTTCCAAATGTTTGTAGGGAAAAATTAAAATAAAGTATTATAATATGTAAAAATATATGTTGGATATAATGGTTTGCAACAATATCATTAACCATATACACAAACTTTCTAGCATAGACAATAAATAATAATTTTTTTAAAGAATCAAAACTGTAGCTTTTTTCGTTCATAAGCAAGACAATTGTCGAACAGAATTAGGGTATTATTAATGTGTTAGGCCAGTCTCATATGCTATATTTAGAAAATGTGAATAATATCTTGCATCTCCTACAAAAATTTGACTGAAGTGAGCCAGCATTTTATCGTTCTAAGCCGACGATATGTACATTCATATACATATATCTCTTCTCAGTCAATATGAAGCCGTCTGTAAAGAGCACATTTTTTATCATCTATCTCTATTTAAATAAAAATATGGTCTATCTGTTGAATTAAATTGATGCTTAAGGACATTTTTCACTCCATTACCTCAGCAGTTTGATTTTTTGTGTTATTCTTGGTGTCCTGAAAACGAAACTACATCAAATATAAAAAAAATTATTTTATTTGCTGTAAGAAGAAGTTGTAAAAACACAGCTCTTTAGCAAAAAAAAAAATATATAAAAAATAAAATAACGAAGAAAATGAAGGAAAATTAAAGCAAAGCAAATATTTAGAATAATGTTTTCGTATTTAAACTCTGTGTCTCTCTCTAATTTTTTCAAAGGTGTTGGAGGTACTAAGCGGAAAACGATTAATTTTGTCAACATAATGTCTTTGGCCTTAAGGCTACCAACAAACACGTCTGGTAGTTACATATTTTTTCTTTTTTATCTATCATTTTCTTTAACAACGTCTAAGTGCAATTTGGTATTTGAAATTGAATACGAGCCCACACACATAAACTTCGATGGTATGGGGATTTATGTTTGCACAAAATCGTTCGCTACATATGTATGTGTAAAGTATTTCACGACATACATATACATGCACACATACATAAGAATTTTGCGGTTTGAGTGTGAGAATAAACAGTTTCCTAAAGTACTACCATAATTTTTTCGTGCGCTAGATTTCCTGTTTAGATTTTAAAAATACCTGGAAGAAAGATTTTCCATTAACTTTTAACCGCAGCCGCCATAAATATTCTACAATAATTAAGTTTGATTGATACGATACTTAGATTTTCACAAAAAAAGGAAAAAGAGAAGTTTCTCCAAGGTTTAATTTATTTTATTTTTTTTTTTGCAATAAATTCTGTCATGTCGTTATAATATTATGCTTTTTGCTCTTACTGCTATATTTTGCTGGTTGTTATTTCGAAGGCAAGTTAAGTAAAAAAACTTTTATTAACTTTAATACTTACATTATATTAGTATCTTAGCGACAAAAGTAATGTCCAATTAGGTATTTATTTATAGTAATAATAACTTTTACTGTCAAAGTGCTTGATGATGACTTATGGTGTAATTGTGCGTAAAAAAACTTTTTCAATATGAACTTAACCCTTGAAATCTAACTTTCTTTTATCCTTGACCGCTTCTTGAGCTTGCTTTATTTCAAGAGTTTAAGTTAAATTTTTATCTCTTATAATTTTAATATGACAGCAGAATATACGAGTCTACCTAATGCCAAGTAAACAAACAATTTAAAACTACTTTTTAACTGATTCAATTCGATTAATATCAATTAATTATCAAGTCTATTATATAATATATATATTTTATAAAATATTTCTTCTAAGATATAGATTTAAAACTTTATTTCTAGGCCAGCGCTTACATGAACACCATATGCTTTGTTTAAAATGAAACAAATCTTATCATGAAAAAGGGAAGAACATTATCACAGAAAATTTGGAAAACCAGTAACTTATCATCTGAGCATTACTTTTGTGAAGCACTTTAGTAAGGCAGAAAATTCATAGATTTTTCAAAGCTTCTAGCTCGCTTGTCTCGAACAGAACAAATAAAATATATATATATAATAAAAATACGTTTCTGGGAAGCAGTAATTTGTTGTTGTGTTGGGTCATATCGTTAAAAAAATGTGTTAAAAATGTATAAGTGATGCCCAGACATCAGTACTTTTGAATGTAAAATAACCAAGGAAAGCTCATAAAAAACGAGAATAAAACAGATCAAAAATACTGCCTTCAGGGACACCAAAATGGACTTAAATCATTTTGCAAATGGTATCCATTAATTTAACTAGTTGAGTTCAACTAGATAACATAACATGATTCACTTTATCGAGCGAGCATTTTGCTTAAGTCCATGTGTCTCGTATTTTGAATCTTTCGTTTACAATAAAAGTGAAATACTTACAGAAACCACGTTGACACGAAAATATGAAATTTGACGATACAGAAAAATTAGCTATTAAAAACTTTTCAGAGGCTGAATAATGCCATTGAGTTTGTCATTTTCTCTGTAAATAGAGACCTTACTCTCGCGTTGCAAATTTCTGCTAGGAAAGTAAATAAACACAACACACAAAAAAGTAATATGAATGATTTTGTAATATTAATTAAAATATTTGTAGTATCAATTAAAAAATTAATTAAATTTTTACCTATAAACAATTTGATAATATCAATTAAGTTTTTCCAGTCAAATTAATTAATACAATTTAAAATTTAATTAATATAATTAAATTCTTAATTGAAAATATTAATTCGTGAACACTTTTTCCTGTGAACTGTTATAAACCACACTAATTTTTCATAACTTAATTTAGAATTTTGAATTTTGATGAAGCTATGTATGAAAGTTGTGTTTTTTATCACGCATATACATATGTATGTGTAATTATACAAAGACGTTTTGTGAAGGAACGATGAATCAAATTTAAAACCCCGCGAGTTATAATTTTTTGGAATTTGTATATTTTATGACGCTATTGCACTAAAAAGTCTAGTTATTTAATTTATGGAAAAAAATATTTTACTTTAGCTTTAAAGTTCATATTAGTTGACAAGCATTTTAAGGCTAATATTGCTTTGTTAAGAAATTGTATGCAAAACACAACTTTAATTATTTTGTTATTTAATAATAAATACTGGTAACACCACCGTGTTCAACAACCACTTCACAGCTTAAGATGTAAAAAATCGAATACAATTCCATTCGGGTATTCAAATTTTTTTTTATTTTATTAAATACATTTTTATTTTCTTGAAGTAAAGCAACCTAATTTAAACAATACGACCTTCTGACACGTTAGGATAACAGATAAACATTTCTATGAAGTATACGTAAAAAAATATGAGGAACATAGAATAATTATCACAATTTCTTTTATTCGAATGAAATGAGTATTTGAATATCGAGCTCTTTTCGATTTGTTTTGATTGTATGAACATCACTAAAACATATTTGTACAATTGTATTTATTTTAACACTTTTTTATGGATTTTACCATGTATTTTGAATCAGTTGGATAATTTGATGATGTTTTCCATTACATGACAGAAATAATAAATCTAAGCTAAGAGCTAACAATTCTAGCTCCATTTTCAAATGTAACATGAATGAATATGTGCTTTATTAACAAATATATTTGGGGTACAAAATACACATTTTGAAAATATCAACTTAAAGTACTCTTAACAAAAGTGAGGACCTACTTTAGAAATTTGATATAATAATTTTTTTAGAATACAACTTTACTTAACATTGCTTTGCAAAGCGATGTGAAGTTTTTTTGTATAAGACCCTTAATAGTTTATTAAAAAGCAAATACATAAAAAAAATTAGGTTAAAAAAATAAGTTTTTTTTTAGTTGTCGAACGATGGGTATGGGATATTAGACGTTATAAGGAAGCTGTTAAAAAGTGTACAGTATAATATCATGAAATACCTATATTTAATATATTTTTAAACTTTTAGAACACTTTTTTTCTGTATATTTATTATTCGTTTCCTCTTGGATTAATAACGAACTTAACTTAATTACACCACACTTTAAATAAATAGCATCACAGAAAACAAAATATGCACAATAAATACAAAATATGAATCAGTATAAAAAATTAGACATTACCATCTGAACTACTTGCCATATAATGACTTACTTTTTTGATGGCAAAATTTAAGTACTCGCTTACAAATCACATTACGTAAAATTTTAAAAATAAGATGGAGAAGTGGAACATATTCTTTGAGTTTTAAAGAAGACGTGAAAATATTGCCCAAATATGTTGTTATTTTAATTTTAAACTAAATAAGAAAAATTAAAAATTTTTAAGCCCCCCGAAAATATCTAGAGAAGATGCTATATCTTCTAAACGGCTAGACCGATTTTTTTTAAACGTAGCTAAGAACCCTCTCGATCAAGTCACCTTTCAAACAGAAAAAAATAAATCAAAATCGGTTCGGCCATTTGGCCTGTACGTGGACCAGTGTTGCCAAAACGGCGGTTTTCCCGCTATATATGACTGTATTTTGTTGTCATTAGCGGCAAGTCTATTTAAAAAACCAACAGTGGGAATTTTAGCGGAAGAATTTCTTAGTTGACGCAATTTCAGCGTTTTTTTGAGACTTATAAGGAAAGGTATTGAATCAAAATAAAGTAAATTTAACGCAGCTGTGCGACACGTACCCTGGTATTTATGTTGAGTTTTTTTTTCTCGATATAAACACGTACAGCGAAAAGAAACTAACGTCACTTTTTTGCAAATAAAAAATTTACATATTGTGGTCGTGTATTATAATGTGAAAATTTAAGAGGTTAAAAATAATAACATACATTCTTATGTATATACATACGAGTATAAAAGTGAATAAATCTCATAATTAGTGAATAAAATTTAATTCGAATATAATATAATTATATTACAAACCAATTTAATCATTCTTTTCGTATTAAAAAAATAGTAAACAAATCTTTAAACAAACGGAAAACCAACCGAAAATCACTGAGTATGAGGAAAACATAATATCAACCAAAATTTCTCAAACCAATAACTTTTTCTGAATAATTTGTTTTTGATTAAAGATTTGTTTTATTCAAATTCTCCTTCGAAATTACACTTCAAGCCAACGTGAATTGAGCCATGGAGTTTATTTTATCAACACTATTTTCTTAATTTCAGATAGTCAGAAAGTCAGGAAATTTTAACAATATTTTACAAATACTTCAAGCAAAACGGTAAGATATTATTCCACACGTGTAGAATAATTAGGGTCTATCGCAGAAAATATTGAAAATACACTGAATCAGCTTAAACATTAAAATTATAAGATGGAATAGTCCCTTGGATTCTACTTTTTCCTGGCTCGATATTTGTGTATGGAAACTCTGCAGGAAATAAAATACCTACTTAAAGAGTAGGCTGAGTTTTGCTTACAAATATTGGGGAATTACATACATACATCTATGCATATGTATACATATTTTATAAAATTTATCTTATTCTTTTTTTTACCAATAAACCATAAAAAAGACATATGTTGGTTATAAAAAATTTAGCGGTTAAATAAGCGTTTATTTTTATTCAGCTAGCAGTTTTTAGCGGGTTTTCAGGTGGGAAATGCCTTTAACATTTTGGCAACACTGACGTGGACACGGACAGACACACAGATACACATATGCACAGATACACAGACACACAGACACACAGATACACAGACACACAGACACACACTACAAACTTATAACATCCCTTTTTTAGTCGGGGGTTAAAAATAAGTACTTAAATTTTGGAAAATTATTATTTAAATATAAGTAGAACCAAATAATTTTTTTTTCATTTTCGGTTTTATAAAAGTTCATCAATCAAAATAATTGAAATTTTTCTAAATATATTGTCTATGTATAAGTACCAATGCAGGCACGGTTACGAATAAAATATAACCCACTTCAATTGATTTTATAAAAGAACTTTTACAAACTGGTGTTATTCGTATTAAAACAATAGTTTCTTTATATTTATTTGTATTTTTTTTTTTAAGTTATTATATATTTAATCAAACTGAGTTTTTAATCAAGTTCTTCCATTTACACAAACAACGTCATATTTAAAAAAAAAATTTTTTACTAAAAAAATAGTTCCATCAAGAAAAAAATAACTATTTCCCTCAACGAAAAAAATAATTACTTCCTACAACAAACAACAGAACTACTTCTCAAAAATCGATTATTTTAGTCTCACGCCTTGTTAAAATCATTAAGTTGGTAATCCAGTAAGCAACAGTTTCCAATAAAAATGCTTAATTGCACACTCGATTACCTTTTTTGAAATTTTTTGCTGGGGAATTTTAAATACCCTTCACATGATGAAGTTAATTTATATGGATAATGGTTTTTGCAAATTTTGTCATTAGTCCAACAAACGTTTAAATTTATTAGGCTTAGGATAAAAACTGCAAGAATCCTTATAAGTATACATTAACTTCATATAAGTTAGTTTTTAATTATTATTGCTCGAACTTCATTTGTTTTTATATTTTACGATTTGATTAGGCTAAAGTTCGTAAAGTTCTGTAAATAAAATTACATGTGATATTTATTAATGAACAAATAATATCAAAGTTAATTGTAAATATCCTGACAAACACTAGCCGATGCAAAATTTTTCGCAAGTTAAAATAAACAATGTATTTTTCACAGTCTAACTACATTTAAGGGATGTAAACATTTATCTAATAGGCGACGGCTCGAAGCAACGGCGGTGGTTTTGCTTGTCAAAAATGTATATGTTGTGTCAAAAATTCTACTAGTGCCTGGGACCGGTGAAATTCTACTCACCTCAGAACTGTCAAAAATATACTTACACTAATACTTTACCACCGTTTGGCACAGGCCTTTAATGTAGCTTTTTCATACATTTCTTTTCTTTTTCATCATACTCTTGTAGCATAAGAGAAATGATGTCAACTTATATTCGTTAAAAACCTGACTTGGCATTTTTCATGACATTTTTATATTCACATTAACTTGCCAAACCATCTCGTGCTGTAGCAAAAACAGTTGGAAGAAGTGTGCTAATAAGAAAGCCAACATAAAAATATATTGAAAAATTATTTAATACTTGTGTGAACACATAAAATGCAATTTTAATTTTTTTAGAATATATACATAATTCACATTTTATGTGAGACACAAAAGAAGGCAACGGAATTATAACACAGCAGAGCTACGCCTATTTTACAACATTCGAACATGACATAAAACAGTAAAATATAACCAGACATAAGCACACATATATGTCCAGAAAAATGAGCAAAATGAGCAAGCAAACAAACAAAATTTTAAGAATTAAAAATCAAAAACTGTTGCCAGCAAAATGTTGCACCTACGCCCACTCATAAAATAAGTACACAAATATTCACGCTAGCACTAATATAAATATAAAACATACTTTTGCACACATATTTTTTAGTATGCGTACAATTACGCTCAAAACACAAGCATATACACAAACAAATATAAACTCTGAATTATTTTGTAATTTTATATATTTAATGCACTGCAATGTACTGTTATTGCTGCCAATCCAGTCACCCTGTTTTGCTATGGCTTAAACTGGGAGTTGCCACAGATTAAATTCAAGAAGTCAAAGGCAGTATAATCATAAAATGAAAACAAAAATAGCACTTAAACAACATCTTAAGAGCTGGTATCTTCTTGCAGATAGTTTTATTTAAATGTTTGCTATAAAGTGTGTACTAGAGTACTGCACTGAATACTTGAGCAATGTTCATGAAAAATCTACTCTGAGTAATTTTCTCTTTTGCATATACTATGAATTTTACCAAATTGAAAATACATGGGCATGCTCATGGTGTTGCTCGTGCAACGCTCTAATGTGCCCAAATGTATGTATATATTTTCCTACGTGCACATACATATGGGTATTAAACTTGCTTAATATGATTTTATTTAAGTTAATATTCTTGCAATTTTCTACTCTCAATCATTTTGTTTACTCTTCTTTAAGCTTCAAAAATATTTAACGAAAACATTTTGGTTAGCTGTAGAAGGATTTTAAGTACACAAGCATGATTATCATTTTTAAAGTTATTTTTTAATCATTATTTAGTTTGTTTTTAAGGTAACTTTAAGATATAATAAATATGACTACGTAAAACAAATATTTTATGTTCATTATAATTAACACATTTCAAAAAAAGCACATTTTCTATACTGTGCTTTCTAAAATATTCCTGTGAATAAACTTTTATTTTGAGGCATTTTATTTTTAAATCTTTATCTTAATATCTGCACATAAGCACAACAAGTTATTAAAATAAATATTTCTGTATCGGTATAATTATTTCGTTTTTGCTTTAGTTAACAAATTCACGGAACCAAAAATTTATTTAATTTCAAAACACAAAAATTAAAGATTTCTAAAATTTGTTGAAATATAAAACATCTAAAACAATAACACCGTTAAAAAGAAAAAATCTAATAAATAATAGAGATAGAAATAACTTAATTTTTATATCTGAAATAACCCTAACTACATTTAATTCCGACTGAGATGAAACGAATTAAATAATTTTTTTGCATGTTTAAATAAAATATTTTGCTTAGTTAAGTCCTCGTCCATACAGTGAAACATTTGAGTTTATAGACGAGAGGGGAAAGAGGAATGTACACGAAGTTCTTGTGGAGTACGTCATTCTCGCCTCATTCTCATGTAAAATATATGAGAAAATGTATTAACCTGCAAAACAAAAACTTCACAGTGTGGACACGAATGCAGTTTCAAAAGATAAATTAAAAATGTTTCGCAGCAAACGTTTCACTGTATGGACGAGGACTAATGAGCAAATATAATATCGGCTTCGATGGCAATGAGTTTGTTGCGTAACCCGTCCTTGGTGGTCTCCTCCCTCCTGAGCTTGTAAGTTAGCGGTTTTGCATACTTTGTCTGGTCTTTGCGATACTCTTCTCTACGCATGTATGTATGTGTTCGACAACAGCTTCGATTAATAAAGATTTTCTGCTTAGCACCACTTCCGCTAGTTATAATGAAAGTTGGTAAGAAACTATAGATCTTATGTGTAAGAAAAAACAGTCAAGAAGTTAGCATAAATTACGCTGGGCCTTAATAGTGGGTTAAAACATTATTCGCCGATTAATACTAAATTGTATGGAGGAACTCCTTAGCACCTAGGGCAGTATCATTACTTCGCACCAGTTTTTTCTTATACATCAGGCCGTATTTATTCATCTAAGCAGTTGTTTCACATACACAGAGGTGAAAATCCTTAAGTCATCCGGCTATACAAAAACTCTTCTAAGCGGAGCCGGCATTCGGTATATTATACATACATAAATGCAAAAAGAATGTATGTATGTATGTACACATGTACATGCATGTATGTATTTACATATGTCCATGCCTAGAGAAGAGAGTTCTTAGGATCGGACGAAGGCCAGCTGTATAAAAAATATACTTTCACTCTACGAAGTCGCCGTTGCGCATACATACATACATATAGAAATATGTACATGCATATGTATGTATGCACAGAAGAAAATTATGGCACCTGTTCAAAGGCCGGCAAGATGAACACTTTTTCTGGGTATGTATGTATTTTTAGAAGACCTAAAGATAATGACAATTATCCAAATTACAATGACCTAAATAAATGGTAATTTTTCCATTCTTCACAATATTTTACATAGCTTGTCAGCGGTGCTAACTATTTACAACCCAAACGCGCTATTGCCCCATTTTCAACTATTTATAGCCAAAACGCGCTATTTTCTAGCACACTAAATTAAATTTTAATAAACGACGATGTATGTATCAGTAAATAAAATTTTTTAGTAACCCTTTTTTAGATTTTTCAATATTGCTTCTTTGAAATTAAATACATACTGCCTTATTCAGAAAAAATTATTTTCGTCTAAAAAAGGTTTACAAAACAAATTTTTAATAGAAATTTGCTTGTTAATCGTTTTATAAACCTAAACTATTTTTTTCTGAATAAAGCCTTAAATAACTAAAATCATTTAATACGGAATAAGAATCACCTTCCAAAATATCTATATAAAGTTTTTATTTTAATTTTAATTGCCAAACTTTGTAACAACATAACATAATTTGTCGAATAGTTGCGATTCAAATCCTTTTTGTACTTTAGCTAGAATATATGCTTAATACGTTATGTAAACTTCTTGGTTCATTAACTCATATTTTTAGTTGTGAAATTTCAAAAACATTTGCCGTTTACAGTATTGAATTGAGTTTTTAATTCTAACCACAGTCAAGGTAAACAGCTGAATCAATAACAAACTTGAAAATTTTTATCAGAGTTTCGGGAACTAGCAAATTGTTAAACTTATACAAAAAAATTAAATAAGTATTGAACTGAAGTGATGTTATCGAATTTATTCAAAACGCGCTAACTTAGCGCGTTTTTTATAAAAAGCGCTAAGACGAAAAAAGCGCGTTTGGCATAGTTAAATTGCGCTAAATCTAGCACGAAACACGCTAAATTGGCAACGCTGTATCTTGTGGTTTTTTCTGTCTTTATATTGCATAAATAAAAACCCTTGAGTAATTCTGAAAACTTTTTATCATTAACAAAAATTGTTTTGTTAAGTTTCTTTATTTTAATTAATTTTTGAGTGCCACTTGTTGTAGGTTAAATTAAAACAGAGTTTTATTTTTTAAAGCACAGTTCACACATTTTAACGATTTTTCATTCCCATTTAATGATGAATGTGTGAAATTGTTGATGTGGCAATATGGATATCTTACAACGGATATACGGTTTACTTTAGAAACGTAAAACCAATCGAACGATAAGTCGAAAGATAGTGGAACACTTTTATAGAAGAAATTGAGTGACTTACTTTCGTTCTCTTAAGTTTCCTTTCAACATCGTGGGGCAGGCAGTTAATTTTTTCAACGTATTGTATTTTCAAACGTATTGTATTTTTAAAGCAAGTGATTGGCATTTTGGTGCTCTGCGAACTCCTGCCGACTTTGTGGTGTCTGCGGTAATTCCGCCTTTTCTTTTTAATATATTTTTAAATATTTTCCTTTAATCCACACTAAAGTCCTTCACAAGACCAGTAACAAAACATTTTAAGACGACACATTTTTCAAATGCTTTCTCATATCTTGAAAGGTCTTATAAATGGTCTTGTGGAGGACACTAACTTACACATCCCACTTTTTCTAAGCATTCTCTTTGTCTTTTTTTTTTAAATTCTAGTTATATAATTATAGTTAATTTTCCCTTAACTTTTCTCTCTATCTTTAGCAATTTCTCCATTTTCTCTAAGCATTCCCTTTCTTTTTTCATAAATATGTTTGTAATAATATTTCATTTTCCTTAAATTTTTTTCTCCAGCGTATAAAATTCTCTCTATTTTTTCGCAATCTAGCTTTTCCTTGTCAATAAAATTTTATTGGTGTAAAGCTGATGCAAGATATTTTTTCAAATTCGCCACAGGATCAGTTACCATAATACAACTGAATATTGATAAAAAGATTTAATGATTTAAGAGTTCCATACCCCGTTTCTCCGTGTAAGAACAAAACTCTATTTATTGATATTTTTTAAATTAAATTTAATCAAAATAAGGCAACCAATATAATTATATACTTTTCTCGATGTAAAAACTTATCGCAAATTACAGTAATAAACCACAGATTTATTACAAATAATTTTAATTTTTAGTTTTTTACATTTAATCAACAATAGAAAATCTAAATCTATATCCAAGCGGGTATACCAAATTCATAATTACGTTTTAAGCAATTGGCTTACTTTCCTAATTTGTTATAATCGTATTGAAGAAATCACTACATAAACATTAAGTAATTTGTACTAGAGGGTAGTGATAAATTTGCCTCAAAATTCAAAAAATATGTACATAACTTGCTAATCCAAATTTAATTTCTGTAATATAACGCCACCATCATTAAATACTCCAGTTACTTGCTAAACCGCAACTTTAGCTTTAATAAGAGTGGAATGTTTTAATTTATAAAAGTACATTTATATATCTGAAACTGTTTAATAACCAAAAACAAATCACAATTTCCTTTTTGTCTCATTCACTGGGTTTGTTGTTATTCCTGCAGTGCGGACAGCAAGAGAAGTTTTATGTCCGGTAATAAAATTACTGCTGCAGCAGCAACAACAACATTAGTAATAAAAACAATAAAAACTATGCCACACAAAGTGGGTGAAAAAAGTAATATTTGTAAAAGAACAAAAGTTTATGTGTGGCAATATACTATGTACAATCTCTTAATACAAAAATAAAAAATAAAAAATATATATAAAAAATATTTGTTTTTATATACACATTTTGCAAAGTGATTTATAACTCTTTGACGGCCACCGGAGGAATAACATTTAGGAAAGCCCTGAGTTAGAAAGTCACACCAATTCTAATTGTCAACATCATGTCACGTCAATAGAATACCAAAAAATTTTGGTTTGTCTACCTGTTGAGGAAAACCACTGACTGCTATTGACATGCTCATGGGAACAGAAATTGACTGTCCATAGCACAAAATTGTTTTCAAGAACCAGTAGATAAGACAAAATTTTTTGGTATTGTGATTATTTGTCAAATTCTGCCAAAGCTGTCAGTTGATCATATCGCTCTTTTATTCAAAGAACGTCATTACTGTAAGAATTTCTTACAAAAATCATGATAGAAATATTATTATATTATATTGTGCCGTCTTGTCTATGGATGAAAAAAGCAGCAGTTATGATTCTTTCAAACAATAATTATTTATTGGCTATGCTAGAAGGTTCGTGTATTTGCTTTATAATTTTTGTGCCAAACATTATTTCCAACACATACATTTTCATATATTTTTCAAACTGTTGTATAATACTTTAATTTAATTTTTATGTTTTAAAAACATGGCAATAATATTTTAATTTTTCATTATCAGAGACAACAACTATTTTTGAAGAAAATGGGTAAAGTGAATAAAAAATAAGCATTTGCTTTTTACTTAAAAATTTGTTTTAAAATCTAAAATATGCATGTGTTTTTTGTTTTTTTAACAAATTTTTAAGTAAAAAGCAAATGCTTATTTTTTATTCACTTTACCCAATGATTTAATGAATTCAAACACAAGACTTTAGAAGTATTTTCAAACAAAAACCTCCTAATTCTTCTTACTGAATTAGGGCATAAATGGCGACTGTTAAGCAAAAACATCACCACTCAGACGCAGCCGCCAATTAAATGTTTTAATATAAACTTAAACTTATTAAATACTAAAATAAAATAAAAGAAACCTTAATTATGCATGTTGGTGTATAACAAAAATCATTTAATTTCATTCTTTGTATTAAAAACACATATGGCCTTATGTATAAGCAAAAACTTGCATGAAGTCAGCATAAGTGGCAAAATTTAACTTGATCTTAAAGAGTTTTACCATGGAACGTCACATTAAAAATCATGCTAGGACTTAGAGGTGGGTTAAAATTAGGTAATGCGACAATTTTTAATGTCAAATTGTATGAAGGAACTCGTAAGCACCTAATTCAATTTCGACACTTATGCTTATTTGCTTTTCTTGTGTTAGTGTGTAAGCGGATCGATGATTAAAAATATTACGGCTACGGGTAGGAAAAATAAACAACACAAAAAAATTCTAAATTCACAGCTGCGACACAGCACTTAAGTAAACGTATGGGGCACAAAGAGCTAATTTTTTAAAATATATTAAGAAAAGTGGTGTATGCGGCACAAAACATATTTTTACTTTTACAATAAAGTAAGTTTAAGTTTTAACTTCATCGATGTAAGTTGATAAAAATTTTAAATTTTCTTCAAAACTAATGTCGGAAACGGTGAACCACCGCGGTGGTGCAAATACAAAATAAATCCATCGGGTATATTTTGAGAGAACTTCATGTAACCCTTAGTCGTTTTTCTCTACTCCAACTTTGAAACATATACTGAGGACATGATATGTAATTTAATAAAGGCGAGTCTTTACCAAGGCAGTGCA
The DNA here is from genome assembly GCA_905220375.1 of Tachina fera. Taxonomy (NCBI): domain Eukaryota; kingdom Metazoa; phylum Arthropoda; class Insecta; order Diptera; family Tachinidae; genus Tachina; species Tachina fera. The sequence goes on from LR999964.1 coordinate 64,611,820, forward strand.
TGCTTTGGCATTCATGTAAAGGTGCATGATCGTTGGACTTAAAGGTTTCTTTCTATTGGTGGAGTGAGAATAGACACAATTTAATAATAGTTTTTCGTAAGAAAACTATACTGAATTAAATTAATAACAAAAGTTTATTAATAACCATTATCCCTTGTTGTTTCCTTTCTTTAATGTATTATTGAATCATGTATTTTATTTTCTATTCGTTACACTAAGCTTAAAATTTTCATAGATTTTATTTTGTGTGGTCGTTAAATTTTTATGATTTTTTTATATTAGTTTTTCTATAAAATCCTTTAGTTAGATAGTCTTTAACCCGAATATACGAGTAGTTTTAATACATAACCCTTTACATTAAAAGTCCGTAAACCTGCGTAGTATTGTACTTAATTTGATGATTTCGTTTTGTTGAATTGAGTTTTTATGTGTTGCTATATTAAAGCTAATAATTTGTGTTATAAAATGTTCATTATTAAAAATGAGAGAAAATTTTCTCATTATATAAATAAGCATATAGTTACATATGTACATATATATGTATTAGAGCCCTGCAAAAGACCATTTAACCATATTTAATTTTTCAATGTTATTATAATATGTTTAACAATTTAGTTGGCTATAAATGCTAAGAAAAGAAATCCTGCAAAGGACATAGAAGGAAACTTATTCAAATATTTTACTACATTAGTAACACATGTAGTCTGGTCAGACCTATATACATATATACATATTTTGTACTGTTGATGCTATATTTGTTAAATAATTCTTTATATTTTTAATTATTTTTGTCTATTTGTTCATTATTATTTATTTAAATATATTAAAAACAAACTAGTAGCTCGTAGAGCTATATCTTAGTTCGGAAAAAACAATGGAACAAGCAAATTGGTAGCATCCATTCTTGATTCGCAGCTCACAAGTTTCATATTTGAAAGTACAGTTTCAGACACCATGAAGCATTGGTCTTAATTCAATGATGGCAAAGCTATAAAAACAAGCAAACATGGATCCAATGGATTCGAAATTTACAACGAAAAAGATGGACTTTTGCTTTCCTATGCAATTTTTGGACAGTAGGACATGGCCTGTATATATAATAGATATTTGAAAGGAAGTTGATGAATTAAATGGTTAAATTAATTGGTTTTCTCCTAAACAGAAAATAGAGTGACTAACTATCATATAACCAAAGAATTTAGTACTCGCTTAGCCATGGAATCGATTGTAGATAAACCAATACATATAAGTTTTAGTAAAAAAAAATTTTGACTCATTTATTTAGTTTTGCTTATAGTTTTAACCTATTTTTCATAATGACTGCTTTAGGCTACACCAGTAGTGACCAGCTATGCTCACAGTCTGCAAAAATAAATATTGCAATCACTGCACAAAGACGAAAAAATTTACTGCCTGTTCCAGGATGTCACTTTCGTTCGCAAGCATTTTAAACAAAAAACAGCTGTTGTCCAAACTAGTTGGACAAAATTAAGTATAAATTCATATTTTTTATTAAGTTTTTTTATATATATTTGAAATGTTTAAAGTTATAAGTTTGCCCTCCATGAATTATAAAGTGGCAACACTTAAATAACTTGCGCTACAAAAATATATTGTAGCTTCTCCCTGAATCGGTTATTAAAACCAGAATAATTACCAACAAAAACTCAAGTGTAATACCTATTTACCAAATTGTGAAAATTAAACTTATAAAAAATCTGTTGAAGTGAAATACCTGCTTGTGTATTAATTTCTCAAGTAATAAAGGTGAACATCCAATGCCAACCAAACCCTTAAAGAAAAAATAAAAGTTACTAATTGTTGTTTCTTTTATTTTCCCATAACCCCAATAATTATGATCACGACTCTCGGACTGATGATAATAAAAATCTTCCCTTTAGATTGCTCAACGAGGATATAAAAAGAATTCCCCCGCTACCCTCTGCAAAATCATAAAGGGAGATTCAAAAGCAATAATCCCAAGATTATTCAGCTGTTTCGCATTCCACTAAAAGCCTTTAGCACGACCAGTCAAAAGAAAATGAATGGCAAAGATAACGTAAGCATTTCAATACAAATTTGTGCCCCAATAAAATTTTTCCAGTCATTTGTACGAACTAAAATGCCAAAAGCGGGCACTTGTATATTTATTGTCGACTGAGACAAAATGAATTAAATTATTATTTTTACAGATGTGAATAAAATATTTTGCTTTACTAATGAGCAAATATAATACCGGCTTTGATGGCAATGGGTTTGTTGCGTAACCCGTCGTTGGCGGTCTTCTCACGCTTCAGCTTGCAAGTAGCGGTTTTGCGTCCTTTGGCTGGTCTTTATTATACTCTTCTCTAGGTATGTACATATGTGTTCGACAACAGCTTTTCTGCTTAGCACCACTTCCGCTAGTTATAATGAAAGTTGGTAAGAAACTATAGGTCTTATGTATCAGAAAAAACGGCCAACGGCATAAATTACGCTGGGCCTTAATAGTGGGTTAAAACGTTATGCGCCGATTAATATCAAATTGTATGGAGGAACTCGTTAGCACCTAGAGCAATGTCGTCACTTACTTTGCGCCAGTTTTTTCTTATACATCAGGCCGTATTGAATCATCTAAGCAGTTGTTCTACATACACTGAGGTGAAAGCAATCCGCGGAGCTGGTATTCGGTATATTATACATAATATTATAGATAAATGCAAAAATAATGTTTGCATGTATGTATGTACAGTATTTACATATGTCCATACCTAGAGAAGAGAATCCTTAGGATCGGACGAAGGCCAGCTATACAAAAAATATACTTCTACTCTACGAAGTCGCCCATTGCGCATACATATGTACATATGTACATATAGACATATGTACATAAATATTTATGTATGCACAGAAGAAAATTATTGTACCTGTCCAAAGGCCGGCAAGATAGAACACATTTTCTGGGTCTTTTGGTTTTTTTAGAAGACCTAAAGATAATGACAATCACCCAAATGACAATGACCTAAATAAATGGCCCGTTGGTCATTTTTTCATTTGGCTGATTGATTCTTCACAAAATTTTACATAGCTTGTGGTTTTTTCTGTCTTTATTTTGCATAAATAAAAACCCTTGAGTAATTCTGAAAACTTTTTATCATTAAGAAAAATTGTTTTGTTAAGTTTCTTTATTTTAATTCATTTTTGAGTGCCACTTGTTGCAGGTTAAATTAAAACAGAGTTTTATTTTTTTAAAGCACAATTCAAACATTGGAACGTTTTTTTATTCCCATTTGACGATGAATGTGTGAAATTGTTGATGTGGCAATATGGATATTTAACAACGGGTATATGGCTTACGTTAGAAACGTAAAGCCAATCGAACGATAAGTCGAAAGATATTGGAACACTTTTATAGAAGAAATTGAGTTACTTACTTTCGTTCTCTTAAGTTTTCTTTCGACATCGTGGGGCAGGCAGTTAATGTTGAACACAATTTTTTTTGTTCATAGTGTACAACTCCAGTATGTCAGCAAAATTCTGAAATATATTGTACATGTTTCAGTAGTTTATAAAGCCCATAAAACTTGGCTCACTGTAATAAAGTCATAAGTAATAAACCAAAATATCCTTATTTCTCAATTAATTCGAGGCTAAGTCTATATGGCTCTATTACCAATGCAATGTGGTGTAATTATGTCCTCATATTTAAATCAGTTAAAAATAAGTCCAAATTAGCTTATTACTTATGATTTTATTTCAGTGCTCCGACGAAAATCGGTGCATTGTACCGAGAGTGGGATCTCGGCTTTATATAGTAATAATATTAATTTTCGAATGATAATATGATACTGATGCATTGTGTTATATGTTTGGTTAATTAATTAAAATTGGTAATGTAAAATTTTAATTAAATACATGTTCCGTTCTCCGTGAGAACTACCAAACATTTTTTGACTGCCCTATTCGGATTCAACACAAACCAAGGGTTCCACTTGTGGCTTGTAATTACTGTAAAGGATGGTTGAAGGGAGAGCACTTCTTAATCAATGAACCAACTATATTGAAACTATGAATTTTCAGTCCTATGTACTTTAAATGGGTATAGAAGTGAAAAAAGGTTCATGAGGTTTGCAACACCAAGATAGATAACCAAAAGGTTAATAACTGCTACTTTTGCATTTTGAGTCCACGTAAAAGACGTAGTGGTCAAAACAGTAAAGCTGTTGAATATCCTGACCTTGATTCTTCTTCTACATAGACTGGCATGACTAGTGCCTGAACCTCAGAAGAAATTATCTGAAAAGGCAGCTGAAGGCCAATACAATAAAAACATGATGAAAGACTATATTTGGGGTTTATTGTAGAATGTGCTTATGAAAACAAAGAAGAAATATAAAACCTGAAGCGCATTAACGGCACAATACACCGGCTTTCGTCTGCTTACTGCAATAAAGTTATAAGTACTCGTAATAAGACAAAATGGCCTTATTGCTCTTGCAAATGGAATACGTGAATTATTTTGATTCATCGTATTTCAATTTGCTGAACCGTGTTTTGTAATGAAAGCCCAAATTTACCATCACTAATTTACAACAGACTTACCATTGTCGTTTATTCTTTACTAATTATGCAATCACAAATATAGAAACAAATTAAGTTCAAAAAATAGTAATTAAAAATTAACTTAAATTAATAACCAGGGGCCTGTGGCAAAAATTAAATAAGTAGAACAAATAATAAGCAAATTAACTGACATGTGCATAATTAGTAAAAAATATACGACAATGGTAAGTCTGTTGTAAATTAGAGATTTTAAATTTGGGCTTTCATTGCAAAACACGTTTTCAGCAAATTGAAATACGATGAATCAAAACAATTCACGTATTCCATTTGCAAGAAAGTTTCGTATATAAGGCAGAAATCTACATCAACTGATACCACACACAGTGGACCAACACAGAAGAACGTTGATGATGAAGGTTTAGTGGCCTTCGAAAACGGCTGGCTGTTCCGTGCAACTATGTGTTGTCAGAATATTTACAACTAACTTTGATGTTATTTGTTCATTAATAATTATCACATGACTTTATGACTTTACTTCAGTGAGCCAACGAAAATTAGTAAATTGTGCCGGTAGTGCGATTCAGCCTTAAGTGTGCTTTTTTAAATTGTTATGCACTTTTTGTAACGTACTTTGATAGAAAAAATTAATAAAAATCTTATACAAATCGAGCCTCTTTATAAATAATATAATAATAATAATAATATAATAAATTAAATTTTTCAGGAGAATTTTTTTTTTAAATATTCAAATATGTTTTTGTACGTAAATTGTCGCTTACCACAAAATAGTACATCCCGTATGTTAAAATGTATTTTGACATTTTGATAACTCTTAACTGTGGACAGGCCAATATGATTTTTATTTCAATTAAAAAATATATTTTCGATAACATATCGCTATAAAATCGAAAAAGAGGCTCGATATGTAAACTATTGTTTTTTTACATTCAACTTACAACTACAATCATAGATTTTTTAAATTTTGTTCCAGGTTCAAAAGCAAACTTTTTTAAGACTTGTTGTTCTTTTTCGTCTTACTGCGATCGTAGCTATCAATATTTTATAATTTAAGCCTAAAGTATTTTCAATTTTTATTTTTATTCAAATAAAAAAAATTAATTTCTAATTTAATCATGTTATATATTTTAATAAATTAAACGATGTAATTCCATTATAATTTTTAAATTAATGACGTGGCCTTAATTGATGGTTGCAATCAAATGTTATTGTTTTTTAATAATAGTTCCCACAACATTGAATTTTTACACGCTGAAATGAATAAGTTTTCTTAAAAAAACTCATACATGATGCTATGAAACATAAATAAAATTCTACTTCATTATATTGAGCCATTGCTTCAATTCAGTCATAATTAAAAAAAATTGTTATGCAGAAAATGAGTTTAAAGTTTTTAATTTACTAACGTTTCAATGGAAAAAGAATATTTTATTCTTGTCTCAAGAGCAGAAAATGTGTTTGCAGATTTGAATTTACTAACAACTTAATTTAAAAAGAAAATTTTATTATTGTCTCAAGAGTTGAGTATCGAGTACAAAGTTTTTAAGCAATACAAAGAACAATACAAGGATTAGTCTTGCGTTATTAAGTCAAAAATCACGTTTTTGGGTTATGATTATATTTGCAGCAATTGTTCGATATGTGAAAAATAACACTCAATTAATGAATGACTACTACTATTTTTTAAGTTTTAGCTTCCTTTTAGGAAAGACGTAGTGATAGAGAAGACATGTAGTAAAGGTAGAGATAGGGGAAAGCTTCAATATTTCAAAACTCTGCCTTTTGCACGTTTTTACTAATACATAGTTGCAGCGCCTCTGGTGCCAATGAGGCGTATTAAATTTAATTTATAAAGCTGTAATTAGTAGCCATTTTATTGGTTATTTTACGTCAGCGATGATTCTGCTAAACAATACCGACGATGGAGGGCGCTATGATGTTACATTAGAATTAGTATCTGCTGAAGTCGGTATAGTTGAGTGACCAGTGACTATGCCTTCACCACTTAAAGTTTTCTACAACAACTGATACAAAGGAACACTAATATACGTCAGGAAAATGCGTGATGTTATTTAATGACTCCCTGGATTCGGGCTTGAACCCAGGACCTTCGGACCTTCAATTTTGTATTCAACATGCTAACTAGCGTAGGCAACCACACCACATTAAAGATAATTAAAGATAATATAATATATTTATTTATTTATACATACATATGTATATACATTAGTCGAATTTTTTCATCATTTGGTTTCTTTTTTTTCGCTTATCATGCCATTTTTTAATTTTTATTTTGTAAGTATTTTGATGGAGTAAGCTTTTTTAAGTTCAATTTTGTTGCGTAGTTTTAATATCCTATAAATTTCAATTCATTGAATTTGTGTATGTATTTCAATGCATAGACTTTATTTTTTATTTTTCCTCAATCAATTGCCTCATTTCACAAACTTAAATCTCTTTTCATTCATTATAATACTCACAATATTGATGCTAACAAGAAAAGAATTTTTATTAAAAGTTTTTCATAACATTTTCCAATAACTACCGTCCAATTAGATGGTGAAAAAAATTGCAATCCAGCATTGGGTAGAGAAAGAATAAAAACATGTGCACACTTTAGGGATCATAAGCATTAAAAGTGATGATGCAAGCATTGATATGGTTTACAAGTGGCCAGTTATCAAGTGGTTGCAGTTTGAACCTTTTTTTCTTTAATGCAATGAAATGAAAATGTTCAGGAAGCAGTTAATTATAAGGAAATATTATTAATACCCACATACATGTACATAATATATTGATAAAATTTTTAATTTTCAAATGCCTTGTCGCAAAAACATGTTTTCATGGCATCATAAAATTATTCACCATTTAAAGGGCTGATTGTAATAATATCATAAGGCACCCGAAAACTGGTTCAATTTATTTTTCCTATTGATTATAACTATTCCAACAAGCTTTAGATTGAAGCTATTTTCTAAAGGTTTCTAATTTAGACGATAACTGACTTTTTTCCATATTTGCTGATTCAATGGGTGCATTCACTGTTGTCAAAATGTTGGTAACTGTTGGCCCCAACAGTTACTTCTTAGAAACGGCTTGATGCTGCCGTTACTGCAAAACGAACAGCTGATGAATGTAAACAATTAAAAAGGAATAAAAGAGGAACAAGTAAAATAATTTAGATTGGATAAATTAAATAGTTTAGCTAAAAGGTATGTACAAAATGGAATATATAATGAAGTCAGCAGATCAGGAATCTTCCACTATTATAGCAAAATTTGCTAGGCAAAATAAATATTCTGTGTTTGCACAACACTGCAATCGAAAGAAAGACCTGCGCCTATAGTATTTATATCATTAACATTAAGCCGTCAAATCTTTAAACGCAATAGTGAATTAAATATGTAATATGTAATATAAATAGATAGCATAATAAATATATATATGTTTCATGAAATTAGTAATTTAATTTAATTCCTTTATTTCGTTCCTTTATCGCATTTTAACAAAGCGGCGTTGCATTAAAGTCTACACGGCATAATAAGTCTTTTCGACCAGCAGTTCAGGATGAGTACAACATGTTGACTATAGGTAGCGAAAAAAATTTACGGTGGAAAAAATGGCAGCAATTACTCAACTGTTGAGTTGAGCGAAACTACTCAACTATGCGTTTCTAAGACAAACACTAAACGGTCGCGCAACAGTTACGTATTATGAATGCGAACAATCAAAATTTAATTCAACTATTTTTAAAGATTCAATAAAAAAATAAGTGAAATGTTTTTTAAGATTCAATTAAAAAATAATTAAAAATATTTAAAGATTCAATTAAAATAGTAACTAAAATATAAAAAAAATCGAATAATATAAAAAGAAAGAAAAAATATAACAGTTGAAAAATTACGAAAATAAGATGCAGTGAATGCGCGAGGAGTCATTTAAAATTAAAAGAAAATTCAATTTAGATGGACCTTAAATATATAACTCTGTGGTACACTCCTTCCATTTGAACAGAGCCCTTTCGCGATGCCCGGGTTTGCCTCCATCAAGCTTACAAGCCTTGTAATCTGCTTTTTGTTGCTCATGATACTCTCATTATGCATAAAATCAATAATTTTTTCTATTTTAAGAGATATATATTTATATATTTCCATTTATTTACTACTTAGATTTTGAGTGAATATATTTCTCCTACTATTTTGTACTTGAAAAAAGGGAATACATTTCTATTAATAGTTATTCACAGTAGTGATTTTGTAGTTGATGATTCAAAAATTATGTTGATAATTGATAATAAGCTTGAATATATTTATGATTATGATTTGGGCATTAATGTTCAAACGCCTGTTTAACAGGCTGTTCATCGAACTGCCTTACGTTAGAAGACAAGCGATTACTAGCCAAACGATCGACATGAAAATTGAGTTCATTTTCGTTTTTCGTTTGAAAATAAAAGCTCTTTTTGTTTGTAATTAAACGTCTAAGAACAATGTTTCTATTACTCTTTTAGTTGTAATTCTTAGAGCTTTTTTCATAGAAAACTAAAAGTTTCTTTAGAAATGAAAAGAAAGCAACCCTATCAATCAATTGTAAAAATAAATAAAAAGGAAAGTTTTAAAAAATTGTTTGCTTAAAAAACAGAAAAAATACGCGTTTATTGAAAAAACAATGATTGGGTCCGTTGCGGATTTTTTTATAGCGACCGAGATAACGCAGGAAATTGCGAGACACAACAAATGTGCTAAAATATATACCACTTACAACAAGGAAGTTTTTCGAATGGTGCTGGAGAAAATGGAACCTGCAATGAAGCGAAACAGCAGAATTACTAGCGTTCCCGCTATAATGACAACATTCCCAAAATTTCTTGCAACTGGTGGTTACAAGTTTAGTGCCGGAAAGGAATGTATTTCATACATGTCTTTATTCTTTAGATGTGAAAATATTTCCATTTTCTTGATAAAAACATCCATTATTTTAACTTTTATTTGCAAAAATTCAAAAACTTCACCGACACGTTTAATTTTTTCTGATTGTTTAATTTGACAGTTGATTTTGTTTGAGTCGTACAAACGTGAACCAATTTTTCAAACGAAAGCTAAAAGCTTAATCGTTATACTCAAAATAGAATAAACAAAAACCAAAAGTTCAATTCGTTCGTTATTTGACGTACAATATAAGAAAACTTATGTTACAAAAACAGGCTGTAAATCTGTTGAACTGTAACTTGCTATTCTTAAATAAGTTTCTGCATTTCCTTCTGTCAAAAATATAAAGACATAAATTTATTAATTTTCGTGCGTTGGTCACATCACATGCCTTGTTGAATGCCCCCTCCTCTAATCTACTTAATGAGGATTTCACTCGTAAAGTCTTTTTCAAATGCCTTTTTTGTACATTTCTTTGAATTCGAAGTTCTTTTGTTTGCTGTAAAATAGCTGCTCCCTTTTACTTACCATTTCTTTTAACAATACAAACACGAACAACATTTTGCCTTTTTTACGTTTATTTTTGTTATTTTTATTTTACCCGAACTACAGCATTGAGGCCATACTTTTTTTATGTTTATTTGCAGAAATAAAAATTACGTAAAATAGCCGTTGGTACTTTCCTTAGCTTAACTGCTTTTATTGCTATTGTTGTTGCAAGTGTTATTGTTTTGTTATTGTAAATATTTTGAAATGTCAACAGCAAATGTGTTGACTACTTATTTAAACAAAATTTACTTTGATTGAGATTAATGTTGAAAAGAAAAGTAAACGTGGAACTGAAAATTTTCTAGCTTAAAATATTTCCTTACTTCCTGAATTTTTTTTCTCATGCAAGCAATTGAATTTCCTCCCAGAAGTATTAAATGATAAGATAAATAAAAAATTTAATTACAAGAAACTAGGTCGTTAATGAGTCATTTCACTTAGTAGAAAATCAACAGCAAAGATACAGCATGTATATATTAAGACAAGTCACAGATTAAAGAGTAATCTAGTTTTCTGCAGGTTTAAATCTCAATTTTCCACTTGTTCTAAGACTAAGAACAAATTTCCTAAATTTAGAATAAATATTTTTATTTTCAGTACATTCTTCAATAAATAAATACTTTTAGTTGCCTTTACAAAATAATTTGTAAAATTTTTTATGCAAATTACCAGTATTTCTAATAAGAATATTAATCCTTCTTATCATTTACAAAAACAAATTATCTGCTTTGAACTAAGCAAATACTAAGTTATTATAATGCTATTAAATTGCGTACTTTACATAAAAGCACTAAACTGGCTCTTTATATCCTAGACACTAGACTGTATTTAATTTGATTACCACAAAATAATAACGCAAGATTTTTTGCAATAACAGTCATAAGTCTTAACATTAAATCTTTATTAGAAATCTCATTGGTATACTTTTACATAAGTACATAAATCACTACTAAATAAAATAAATCTCGGCAATGGTAAATAAAATTAGTAATGAAACCAAGAGAACTCTATTGTTTCCAAACTACATTCGATAAATAAAAATGACTTATAACACAAAACGTTATATTAAGCTAAAATACAGTAACGAAGAAGATGAAAAATAACAAGAATGATTTATTAATAGTAAAAAGATATGAAAGAGTACCCCATTTTTTATATACATATATTAACAATTATATGTATTTGCTTTAAAGGATGGTTATTTAAGTTGGATGACTTTATTACCGCACAAGCTAAGCAGCTCGTCAGTTTCATCTTAGTATTACTTTAATCAGAAATAATTTTTTTAAGTATTATTTCAAAGTAAAATACGCCAATTTATGTAAATAAGGTACGTTTATGCTAACACTCACTTTTTCAATGTGCAGATTTAAACAATTAAATCTTCTAACACAATGGCCAACAAAATTATTCTTCTGTAATTCGAGTATTGTTAAAAGTTTCAATTTAAATGAAAAAAACACTAGCTGAGCGAATTGAAAAATTTCAGGAAAATAATTTTAACAAAATCCAGTTTATCTTTAGAAGCAAAAAAATTAAAATATATTAAATTGTTTATCTAATTTTTCGACCTTTTTTATATGTTCAATGAAACTATTTTTTAAGCTTTAGGTCAGTAAATTTTATAAATTTCTTTATAGTTTTATTTTTATATCGATATTTCGTTAACCTTTGGTTAACTTCTTCAGGATTATTATTGTTTTTATATTTTGATAATTAGTTTTCGTCTTTTTTTCTTTTCAATCAAAAAAAAAAAAAAAAAAAAAAAAAAAAAAAAAAAAAAAAAAAATTCTTGAAAAGAAAAAAAGAAAAAAAAAAGTTTTCGTCTTTTTTTCTTTTCAATAAAAAAAAAAAAAAAAATTATTTTTTTTGATTGAAAAGAAAAAAAGACGAAAACTAATTATCAAAATATAAAAACAATAATAATCCTGAAGAAGTTAACCAAAGGTTAACGAAATATCGATATAAAAATAAAACTATAAAGAAATTTATAAAATTTACTGACCTAAAGCTTAAAAAAATAGTTTCATTGGATTAAAATATATTCAGTGAAGTTCGACTTTGACCCGCGTACGAAGGGTTCCGTGCTGACACGTACATTCAATGCGAACTTTAGCCAATATAAACTATAGTTTTAGAATTTTTTTTCGTTTTTGGGTTTTTTTCGGTTTTAAGCGTTTTTTTAGTTTTGGGCTGTTTTGAATTTATTGGCGCTTTTTGAGTTTTGGCACTTTTTTCCTCGATTTGGCGATTTTCTTTTTTGGTTTTTGATTTTTTTTTTAGTTTTTGCGATTTTTTTATTTTGGCCTTTTTTATTTGGGCGATTTTTTTAATTTTGGCGTTTTTTTTATATAGGTGATTTTTTTTTGGTTTTGGAGATTTTTCTAGTTTTAACACTTTTTTTCTCGTTTTGAGGATTTTTTTCGGTTTTTGGCGTTTTTTTAATTTTGGCGATTTTTTTCGTTTTGGCCATTTTTTTAATTTTGGCGATTTTTTTCATTTTGGCGATTTTCAATTCAAAAAATTATCACAGCCCAGACAAATTATGATTTAGAGTTTTATAAAGAATGTGGTTCATGAAAAATTATAAAACATTTTTCTGATAAATTAAAAACATATATGAGCAAAAAACAAGAAAGGAATGGAAAGATCCAATATATACCTTAAGTGTTTTAAAGCAATTAAAGAGTAGTATATTTAAAAAAAAATTGGTTGATATCAATAATATCCCTGCAGGGAATGGAACTAACACGCTTTCTATGAAACGGACCAGTCACTTTTACATTTGCCTGGCCTAAGATGGGGTTAATTGATACTTTGTATGCAACTTGTGACTTGTCACTGAACTATCCCATAAAGAAATATTCGGTGTAGAATAATATAAATAATTTAAAAGTGTCATTTAGTTCCAGAGTGGTTAGGCGCTACCATTGGAGGGAACAATGAACAATGTTTGATAGGTGCTAGATTCAACCACATCGAACTTGTTCAGAGCCTTTTGCTATAATGCTAGACCATTGACTATACATCACGACAATGGTGAATATATAACCATTTGCAGGATATGTCCTTTTTTCACAATACACTACTCCTTACTTTGGCAACACTCCCATTTTCTCAAGTCATAGGACGAGTACGTTTGGAGCAGCTGTCACTAAATTTTTTTGCAGGGATAGTACAAAGATATAAGCGAATGTCAGCGAGAGACGGACGCGATAAAAATTTTAAGTTAGTTTTATACACTTATAGAAATATAAATAATTCAGTGAAATTTTGTGACGAACTTTTTTATGTAAATGTTGAAATAAAGACGAAAGGAGAGCATTTATGTGTAGATTTTTGAAATATGAAAAGTTTGTTTTAATTTTTTTTAATGGGTTAACTACAAGGACAGACGCTGCGAGGCAGTCGGGACACTTTTTTTTCAAGAGAACTAAACGCAGTAACTTGACTAATATTGATGGAACTTTAATTCAAAAGAAATTAAACAATAACAAATGATTATTTACTGCTAAAAAAATAATAAATATTGATTTAATGCGACGGATGCGACATTAAAGTATAAGTGAAATCCAACTCCGATATTATAACTCTGTTTAACTTTTTTTGTGCTAATGCGTAATATTGTTAATAGAAAATTTGTATATAACAAAAAAATAATACCATATTCGCTAAAAAAAGGCTCTGTATAAACGTAAATTTTTACAGTCGCATATTTCGGTAAAGCTTTTAAAAATTGAAAGTACTTTTATTATTAAAAACAAAACAAAAATTTTTTACATACAAATATGTAAGTTAAAAAACCAAAATGTTTAATTATTTGTTGAATAAAAAAGTTTCCCTCAACAGAAAAAGTGAATATTATTATTAACACTTGTTGAATACAATACAATATTAAGTACACTTGTTGAAAGAACTATTGCATACTTCTTTGATTCTTTTACGATACCAATGAACTCATTGCTATGAGTTATATTTAACTATCATACGTAGGCAACAACTAACTGATGATTTATTGCAGCCATAATTGTCAGATGAAATAGATGTTAAATCGTAAAATTGTGCCCGAAAAATCGTCTAAACTATCAAATAATTCCGCGCTATTGTCCAAAATTCATCAAAAATAAATCAAACACTTTTAATAAATAAATTCGTAGTTTTTGTGTAAGATAAGCTAAACTCTTATCGAAAAATGAAACAATTGCTTATAAAACTAAATAATTACATAATCTACTTTGGTTTTTAACTTGACTAACTTTGGTTTAAGTTAACTTGACTAAATAATCTTTCTAAGTTTGCTGAACATTACGGTAAGACCAAAATGTTTATCAGAAATAATTTCTTAATAGGTATTTTAGTTCAGTATTTTCAATTCTTATTGGATGAAATATTTTTATTTATTTATGCGAGTTTCTAAAGAAGAGAAGAAAAATTAAACTAGACTTTGTTTGGTGGGATTTTTTATATAAAATTAGTTATGGTGGGAAATAAAAAACTCGAGTACTTTTTCGTTTTAAGAATTTTTCCACAAATCTTAAGGTTTTAAGTATGTATCAGGCAGGAATTTTTTTTCGATTTTTAATAAATTTAATTGCTAGAATTTAGATTTCAATTTCTTTAACATTATGAAAAAAAAATTTTAAATTATCGTATTATTTTCTATAATAATATTGTAGAGATCAGTTAGACTTCCGTTATCTTTGAAGTAAAATCTTAATAAAATTTTATCACACGTTTGCATATAAAAACTTTAATGATTTCACATTTTTCAATTTGATTAACCTAAGCATCATCAAAAAATAATGTTTTTTTTATAAATTTCACCAATGTCTAAATAGTTATTTTTATCTTTATAATCCTCAAATAAAAATTATCACACTCAAATCTGTTTTTAAAAAATTACTCATAACTTTTTTAAATAGTTTTTTCGTTTGACCGTATAAATTTTGTATTTCTGTTCTTTCAGCTGATAAATTTTGTACAATAACAGGTTTAAAAAACATTTAATTACAAAACTATTAATACAAAAATTAAATTTGATTGCCGTTTACTCTTCAGTTTTATTGTATATTCCTTCAAAAGTTGACAAGTTCTTGGCCAAGCTCAAAATTGTTTTAAAGTTCTAAGAAATAGTGTAAATTTATACTTATTTTAAATCGTCAAATTGAAGGCGAAAATCGTCCAATCGTCAAAATGTTATTTTTGCAACCCAAAATCGTCAAAATGACGATAAGTCGGCAAATCTGGCAACCATAGCTACAGCAACAATGAAATTCATATAAACAACGCTTACCCACCAGCAAATAAATTTCGGTTTGGGATGGGCTTCTGACAATATGTCGAATAATAAATTTCTTAAATAAAAGGTTTTACACTTTCTGCAACAGTAATACACAGTAAAACACACTTGTTGAAAAAACTGTTGCATACTTCTTTGGTTCATTAAACAACACAATGAACTAAGTGCGTATGAGTTATATTGAATTATCATACGTAGAAAACAGGGTTAGGTAGGGTTTACATCTATGTGCCAAGCACTGCTTGGCAAGCGGTGATACCAAGAAATATTTTATAAGCGATTTTATGACAATCCTAATTGCGGATGGTTAATATTCGAAATTTGAATATAAGAACCACTAAAAAATATTAGAACTAAATTTTGTCATCGTTATTAAATTACAGCCTTATTTATAAAAATTTCTGAGGCTTAATAAGAAAAATTTTGTATGAAAATTTGTCCTAAAAATCCTCCATAAAGCCATAATAATTTTGATAAATAAGGCTGCTAATTTTAAAATTTTTATTATTCTCATATTTAAAGGAATGAATATTATCATTAAATAATTTATAATGTTACTCTGTAGTTGCAGGTTTCCCAGCGCTAGCCCTTATATACCATGCAGCTTTCCTTGCAGAATTTCAGTAAAGATTGTTTCTACAAATACTTTTTTTTTCAACATTCGAACTATAAATGCAATTTTCTAACAAACTGGCCTAGTGAAGGAAATATTTGGGCTTGTAGAAGGTTCTAAATAGTGAAATCAACACAGCGTTGTCTAGATGCACTGTTAAAATATATTTCAGTTGAACTTCTAGTTTGGATTAGATAAAATAAACAGGGGTATTTATAATTTAGCATTATTATTGAAAAACCAAAACAGTGGTAGATTTTTCTAGGAAAGTGGTAGAGTTGAGTGAGATATCCAAAAAAGGTAGGCTGGTGCCATGTGCCACACAAGCGTAAAAAAAGCGTAACCAAGTAATTACTAATGAAAAGCTGTTTGAATCAGACATGTATTTATTAAGTGAAACAGTTCCATACATAATTAATAGACAGTATTATAGAATTCAATATGATTGCAAACTGTTTAAATCACTAAAGACATGTCTGAGTCAAACAGTTTTTCAGTAGTAATTAGTTGGTTACGCTTTTTGAGGCAAATGACATTCAAAAAATGCCAGATGTAAACTCAGCCTTAGGCTGAAGCCGGTGTAATTCAGTGACGATTATCTATGCATCACTTGAACTTTCTACAATAACTAATACAAATATACACTAATGAACATCAGAAAAATTCGTGGTGTTGTTATTTTTTTAATGACTATCTGATATCGGAATAGAATCCAGGACCTTCTTTTTTGTAGTCAATGTGCTAACTAATTCAGCCAACGCTATCCTAAAGTTTTATATTTTTAAATAAAATATAATAACAAAATTGATTTTACTACAGTAAAAGATTCTCAAACGTGATGCATTATATGACCGTACTTGCTTTTCAAGCAAGGTTGTCACTGCCAATCTGGTCATTAAAAGCTCCTGTCAAAATTTATATGAAAATTCCAACTATGAAGTTCATAACTTACAGAGAAATTATACATGCATTTTTTGTAACAAATTGAACTAAAATTTGTGCTAATATTTAATCCAAAATAATTTTTTATAACTACAATCTAGGATGTTACAGCCAACTGAATTATTTTTATTAAAGTTTTTAAAAAATCTTCTTAATACGACAGATTAGTACAAAAGTAATTTCTCATTGTTCAAAAAAATTATATTACAGTTAATAATTTTCGTTTTTTATTATAAATGTTTATGCCTTCTATTATTGTGTTCGATTTATATCTGTTAATGCGAAAACTAATATGTTTTTTTATTTTCTACACTTACAAAAGTCTGTGCAAAATATTTGCCTTAAAACGTTATGACTTCGAGTTTCAAGTGGAACAAAACCAGAAGGATTTTATCGTACGTATTATGTTAAATAAATTTTAAAATATTGGTGAAAAGTAATAATTTTTTTTATCAGTTTTAAGTTCAGTTATAAAAAAACTATTGATCTTAAGCCTGATTATGAAATTATTGCTGATTAAAATTCATTCATTCATACAAAATATATAAAATTTGTTGAAAAGTATTTTTTAACATCAACAGTAATTAAAAGTTTAAATTATATTAATAATTATTATTAAAAAATATATACAAGGCCCCACAAATTTTCCAATAAACATTTAAAGAAAATAATACTCAAATATTGTGAATATGGGCTACATCACACTCATATTTGTACGTTGTAAGTTGAGTCATGTCAACTATCAAGTTGTATAGACCCAATGCACACAAAAACTTTTGTTTCAGTTCTGTAAAGGAATAAATAAATTCTACTGAAAATTGAATTTGCATAAAATAATTAAATTCTTTAAAATAAATTATTTCCGTCAAGAAACACCCAATGCAATCACATTGCAAGAAAACTGAAAAACAAAATTACGTTGATTTTTCAATTCGTGTTGACAGTGAAGCAGCAGTAAAATATAAGTTTTTTGCTTGACGTCTGCACTTTGAATACTGGAATAAACGTTTGCACTAAAATACATCTACGCCCTTCACACTTATAGAACAAATAAACTTTCTAACTACACTGCTGCATCAGCCTGCAGCAGTACTTAAGATAACCCAGCAAAGAAAACAAGTAAATTTCGACAAGTTTTCTGTGTTAAAGTTTATTTTACAGTGCGTAATTCAAGGACAGATGCTATAATTGCAAAAAAGTACTCCATTTTTTAATAAAAGCACTCCTTACTTTAAATATTCGACAGCAAATAGACCGCGATATTTGACTTTTAAACATAAAATCTCTCAAATATGTACATTAAAATTCAAGAGTACTTTTAATTAAATTTAATCATTATGTGTGCAAATATTTAAAATATCCACTTTTTCACTATTTCACATTGTTGATTGCAATAAATTTGTTGGAAATTCTTTTGGGCGCAACTTTAAGGGTCTATAGAAAAGTTTACAACAAAGAACTATTTGTAGGGTCTCATAAAATACTGTAAGGAATTTTGCTATGGAAATTACATGCAAGTACATTGCTACCCAACAAATACAACCTTAATCGTTTCATAAAAAATTTTCAATATATACTTAAGTGTTGAAACTTGAAAAGTTTTTTATTTTAGTTCCCATTATTTAATATTTTAGCTCCCATATCTCTGCACATTATTTCATTGGGAATTATTTCATTTCGCTACACAGAAAAAAGTAATATTCTGATTTTGTAATATTAATTAAAATATTTGTGTTATCAATTAAAAAATTAATTAAATTTTCACCTATAAACAATTTGATAATATCAATTAAGCTTTTTCAGTCAAATTAATTAAAACAATTAAAAATTTAATTAATACAATTAAATTCTTAATTGAAAATATTAATTGGTGAACACTTTTTTCTGTGTATAATACTGCACAATAAATTATTTAAATATTTTAAGACATTTTCACGGATTTTTTTGTTTATTCCCGCCGTCATTTATAAAATTCTTCTGATTTCACCTCGGTTTTCGAAAAAACAGTTTTCATCAGATTTCAATATTTTGTGGCCATGAAAAATCTATTCTGACTATTAGTTCGATGGTTTCCATATGAAGTATTTATGTAGATGTGTGTATGTATGAGTGTATGTTTGTAAGTATATAAACCTCTAATAACTTAATAATGAATTATCCGGTAGGTATACTAAATACGTTGACATCAATTAGATTTTGTGAGATAATGAACAGTTTTGGTTTGATAAATTTCGATAATTTTCGAATATAAAGTCAACGTAAAAACTGCAGAAAGCTGATAAAATTGTATGAATTCCTTCGGCAGATATTGTTGAGGAAACTTTTTGAAAAAATTTTAATAAATTTAATTACTCCAAAAAGTTCTAATGAAATCGATTATCGGGATTAATTTTCTTTCTTAGACTTAAAAGACTATGCCGAATTGTTCTTATGAAAAATTTTCCGTTAAAGAGGTTATTGAACACAAGCTTGAATTAACATCGTAATTATAAAAAATTTAATTTTTTTTAATTTTCATACAAAATTGTGTTTTAATGATATGATTGTATTTTATATGTTTTTCAAATAGTTATAGGGTATGGGAAAATTTTATTTGTAAAATGATTTGTAGAAATCAATCATTTGCTCACGGCAAAAAACTTGCAACTATTTTGCATCACATAAAAGTTTCCATACCTGATTTAATTGACTACATTGTATTGATATTTTAAAGCTTTGACAGTTAAAGATATGAGCAAATAATAATACAACAAACTTGCCTGTTCACAAACGCATAAACAAATATTTTTTTTCTATCGACAAACCTTAGGACTTTCCTTGTGAGTTAAAAATTTTTTCATAAATTTTAAAGGTAATTATCAGGGAAACCAAAAATATGCTTCAAAAAAATGTTTAATGCGCATTCAATTTGCATTAAAAACTTAAAAATATGCACTAAAAACTCAAAAATATGCTATTAAAAATAGAACGAATTGGTTTATATATATATTTTTAATTAGAAAATTCAACAAAATTTTCATATAAAATAAGAAACAATTAAAAAAAATACTTGCCATACTTAAAACAATAATTCGTATTTGAAGTGCATGTTAAAACAAATTTTTACTAAAGCAAATTATACAAATTATAGTTTTTTTGATGCTAGAGTATCTTTTACTTTTAAAAATGTTGAACAATACATAAGCATGTAAACATATTAAATTTAGAAAGTATCAATGCGTAAATTATTAAAAAATATGCTAAAATATGCGTGTAAGACTGATGTATGCAAAAAATATGCTTTAAAGGGTAAAATATGCACTAAAAAATCGATGCCAAAATTCATAAAAAGTTCTGAAAAGAATAAGTATCTTGTTCCTACATTAACACTTCACACAAGAAAAAACATGGTAATTATACAACTATGGAAATAACTGCATGCTTAATTTGTGTTTTTCAATGTTTTTCAAATTAATCTAGTTGTTGTATATTATAAAGACTTTTTGCGTTATAAGAGAAAAATACAGAGCATAACATTAAGTTTCGAGGGAAAAAATCAATCGTATATTAAAAATTTTGCAGATGTTCTTAAATTTAAAACTTTATAAATATCGTAGAGAAGGCATTTCATATTTTTAACCACAAAAAGCATATTTGTCATGCTTAAACTACTAATAAAATAAATAAATAAAATAAATTATTTTATATCCGGAATTCATACACCAACACTATAAACACACCTGCGTGATATATCGATCGTTATTTTCGATTTAATCGTAAGCGTCAAAAATTTAATTTTTCAGGAAAAGGTTTTTTTAAAATATTTAAATACGTAAATTGCGATAAAATTTTACCGCCCGTGTCTTAAAAGTTATCAACAATTTTGACATTTTGATAATTATAAACTATGTGTAGGCACATAATTTTAATTTTAATATCAATAAAAAGTAAATTTTCGATAATTCTTATGTACTTGCGCTGTTTCTCTGAACATACTGAAGTGTTTTTCATTAAGAACTTATATTACTTCACACTCATGTGTTTG
Organism: Tachina fera; assembly: GCA_905220375.1. Classification (NCBI taxonomy): domain Eukaryota; kingdom Metazoa; phylum Arthropoda; class Insecta; order Diptera; family Tachinidae; genus Tachina; species Tachina fera. The sequence goes on from LR999964.1 coordinate 64,632,735, forward strand.
TTGGGTAAAATGTTACAATGCTTTAGATTCTTGGTGTAAAAACAAAATCAAACAAAAATAAGAAAAGGACACTTTTTTCAGTAGTTCCCACGAAGTTATTGGAATTTTCTAAATGATTTAATAATTTAGCTGATGATTTCTTCTTTATGTTATTTATATGAATAATTTAAATTGATGAACTAGCTCTCCAACAGAAGACAATGACACCTGTAAGTATACAGAAGCTCGCAACTTTCTAAGCTATTACAATAAAAATTTTTAAAGACATCGTCCTATCGTCAAAAATATTTCGACTAATTTTTTAATTGAATCCTTAAAAATATTTCAATTAAATTTTAATTGAATATTTAAAAACCCATCAATTACATTTTCAGTTAATGTAATATTTTTTTAATTTAAAAAAATCAAAAAAATTTTCAATTAAAATGGAGGAGTTAATACTACAATTTCCGTGGTTGGTTGAAAACTAATTAACTTTTTAACTGAATCTTTGTATTTTTTAATTGAATCTTGTTTTTAGTTTTTTCTGTGTAGTGAAGCTGAAACTAAAAGACATTAAAATAACAAGAAAAGTGATTTCACAGTAAAACGAGTGAGTGATATTACTTAAACTAGTTCTTGAAGAAAAAGACCTTAGTGGCATGTAATATCCATGATTGCATAAATTATTACAAATTTATTAAACCAAATACTACAAGGATCGTTCTATATTATTTTAATATATGGACACACATAACTGAAAAGATATATATATGCCGTACATATTATTCAAGTATACATAAACGGAAACGGAATTCAATCTACTCCATTTTTGTAGGAGATGGTGTCTAAGAAAGAAAACTAAAATACGGGAATTTGTCAGATGTATCCAGACTGTTGAGGGTGCTGGTATGCTGAGTTATACTGTGGCTAGAGACCAACATTTTGAGGTGGATTCTGTGACATGGCCGAGTATGTTCAAAGAAAATGTTTCATTGTTCTAATGACTATTTTCAAGTTATTAATCAAATTGTAATTATTATACCCTTTACCAAAAAATGGTAAAAGGGTATATATAGGTTTGTCATTCCGTTTGTAATTTCTACAATATTAATAAGAGACACATAAAGTATATATATTCTGGATCCTTATGCATAGGCAAGACGAACAAGCGATGTCCGTCTGTCCGTCTGTCTGTACGTGAAATCGGTTTTCCCAAGCTCCCAGAAGAGCTAGAGACTTCGTTCTTCGACTGGTGTGTCAGAAATTTTCCGAAAAATTTTGCTATTGAAAATCAGCAAAATCGAGCAGACGGTTTCAGAGCTGGAAAACTCAAGCTCAATTTTCCCATAGAAAATAACTACCGAAATCAAGTTTTTATTACTTTTTTATTAAATTAACTTATTTTATACTTCGGTATGAATAAAATTGGTATTTATAATTAAAAAAAAATTTTGAAAACTTAGCAAATTAAAAAACGTTTCCAGGGTTGGAAAACTTTAACTTTTTCCTAATAATTAAACATATTTCATGTTTTAGGAAGAAGGGTATTTTCTTAGGAACGGTAAAAGCTACGGGTCTGAAATTTGGACAGTGCATGTAGAACTTTGGTCGCTACAACAACAAATATATAAAAGCTAAAAATTAAAGGGTGTTCCAAAATGAGTAACGAAAACTTTTAAAATCCCATGTAATATACATACAATTGTATGTATGTGTGTACATATGTATATTGACACTTGAAATTTGTAAAATTAGTGTATTTTTATATAGGCTACAACAATTAACACTAAAATTAAAAAAATTTAAATTAAAGGGTGGCCCATCAGTTAATGAAATTTTGACTATGTAATTTTGACAAATTGCTATATCTTGGAAACTGTAAGAGTTAAACTCTTAAAATTTTCAAAAACGGTCGAACTAAGAAATCCGAAAATTATAAAATCGCCAAAAATTTTAAAAAATCGCCCAAACGAAAACAATCGCCAAAATTAAAAAAACGCTAAAATTAAAAAAAAACGCCAAAACAAAAAAAATTCTTATGTGAACAAAAATCGCCAAAAATTAAAAAAAAATCGCCTAAATGAAAAAAAATCTCCAAAATCAAAAAAAATCGCCAAAACGAAAATAAATCGCCAAAATTAATCAAAAACGCAAACTACCGAAATAAAATCGCCAAATCAAAAAAATATTGCGTATATGAAAAAAAATCGCCAAAAATTAAAAAAAATCGCTTATTTGAAATAAATCGGCAAAATCAAAAAAATCGCCAAAACGAAAAAAAAATCGCCAAAAACCGAAAACAAATCGCCAAAACAAGAAAAAAGTGTGAAAACAAAAAATATTCCCACACTGACAAAAATCCGCAAAAATCGCCAAAACAAAAAAAAATGCTTATATGAACAAAAATCGTCAAAAATTAAAAAAAAACGCCTAAATGAAAAAAAATCGCCAAAATCAAAAAAAATTGCCAGAACGAAAAAAAATCGCCAAAATAAAAAAACGCCAAAAACCGAAAAAAATCGCCAAAACGAGAAAAAGGTGTCAAAACTAAAAAAATTGCCACAAAAAAATAAAAAAAAATTAAATATATAAAAAATAAAAAAATCGCCTAAATGAAAAAAATCGTCAAAATCAAAAAAATCGCCAGAACGAAAAAAATCGCCAAAATTAAAAAACGCCAAAAACCGAAAAAAATCGCCAAAACCAAAAAAATTGCCTATATAAAAAAAAAACGCCAAAATTTAAAAAGCACCAAATTAAACATAATGCCAAAAACCTAAAAATTGCACTAGAAGAAAAGTATGAGTTTTTTCACAAAATGAATATGTACCTACATATCTCTGTGCTTATGTATGTATCTCTATACTACATAAACGCGCTTTGGTAAAGGGTATATAAGATTCGGCACAGCCGAATATAGCACTCTTACTTGTTTTTAAGTTCTAATTAAATACGAAATTGTATTTTTGTGTTTCTAATTAAATGCCAAACCTTGTGTAATTAAGTATTATTTAAGTTTTATGAACGCACCATTGTTTTTATGCGTGTGTGTGTTTATTGAAAACATACACATGAACATCATGTGGTCGTTTAATTTTAATTTTAATTAATAAATATATAACATATAAAATTTATAATTTCATATCATGGAATAAATAAATTGTTTATGCTGTCATATAATACGTAGCTCCAGTTTGAGATATTAAGGATGATTTTCATTGTTCCATGGTATTTTTCCACCCACAGACTCCATGATATAGCTAATATGAAACTACTCAGTAAAATGGAAGTCATTCTAGGGAAACTACATTTTTATTGTTTCCAAAAAATTGATATTTTTAATCTGCCGACAGTGAGCAAAAAACCATGTAGAAGCTTGTTTTAGTCATACAAGACCTTGTAACTCCTCCATAATGTTAGCAAATACTCACCAGAATTAAAAAAAAATCATTTTTTTTAAAGAAATTTATAAACTAATTTTAGTATAAAATTTAAAAGTTGTTTGCTTAAATTGACATGAAAACACTGTTGCGGGTTTAAATTCGTATAAAAAGAAACGACTTGTTAAAAAGGTAACTATTTACCATTTTGCCTAGATGAAAATATTATCATAGAATACAAAAAAGGGAATTTATGTTAATACCGCTTCCAATTCAGTGACCAGGCATTGAAAAAGAGAACTTCTTGCAATGACAACCCTATGTAAAAATCATTAGATCGGATCGAAATTTTCACTACTTCTAGATCGCAAACTCTACATTTTCATGTCTTTTTTGGAGCCTCTTTCTTTGCTGGATAGTAACTGACAATATAGAACGACTTTCACATAACTTCTACCTCCGTTGTTCAAACTCAGAGTATGATCATATTAATGGCTTGGCACCAGCTTAGGTAGTAAGTAAGGTTAGTAGATAAGTCATTTTTTAAAAAGGTTTTTTTATTGTGAAATTTTTCCTCCAATTAATTATATTAGTGTACACACATACTTTATTTTATAAATAAACACATATTCTTAAGTAGAAAAAGATATACTCTTGAACTCTTTGCACTTACATGTATTACAAACCAAAAAATGCAAACAATATTTAACACAATAAATTGTGTTGAAAAAAAAAATAATTTTCCACATGTTGATAACCTAACTTTTTTGTTTATATTAAACAGCTGTTCTTTGGAAAACTTTACATAAGAATTGGATATTTTTTAGTGCTGCCGTACTTTCAACGTAATTTAATAAGAGCTGTAATTAACCACTGAAAAAATTAAATCGTAGTTAAAAACAACTTAATTTTGAGTAAAAATAAGCTAATCACAATTATATGCTTAATAATACAATTCCCATATGGCTGATATGGGACTGATATGAACATGAATATTTCTAATGATTTCACTGTTTTAATAATCATGAATCAAATATGTATTTTCTTTTCGAGAGTATGTCGAGAAGTGTAGAATGAAATATTTTACAAAATTTCTTTCGAGGGTCTCGACTCTGTTTGACTATGATTGAACAACATACTATGATTGCATTATATCGTTGTGTTAATTATTTGAAAAATACATTTATCTCATATACATATATTCATTTATTTATTGTTAGTTATATCTATATGTATAAAATCGTAGTGTATGCTTGTTCGTACCGCATGATCTCTGGTTGTATAAGAGTTGTGGAGCTGAAAATTTCAACCCAAGTTCGGGTCAACAAGTAACCACTGTGTGAATTAATTTACTGTTAAAAGTAATAATAGAGGGCTCAGCTAAAATAATCATAAAATACAAACATAGGTTTTTTTAGAAATATTCTCAAAATTTTCCCAAATAATCATATTTTGAATTAGTATAAATATTATATGGACTCGGGTAAAAAAACAAATTTCCATAAAAATTTTAACCAAAGGATACTTAAAATACAAATTATTTTTGTTCAAATATATGAACATATATGTATTTAAAAAATTTATTTGTTGATGGCTTAAATGTCTGGATGCATTTCGTTGAAGCTAAGCAATATCTCAACAGACTTCTACCACAACTCAAAAAATCTCAAAAGGTTATTAAAAATTACAAAACTTCAAGTATGAAAGGCTAAGCAACTTTTTTAAATTTGGGAATATTCAAAATTTTATCCACGTTACGTAGACACGTCAATAAGCTTATATGGATAAAAATGTTTCTGCCGGCGATGAGCTTTTTTACTTCCGCTTCAAGCGGTCCAGCAGGCCTCTGTAAAGAGGTAGCCCATATGTGGCAAGGTGTATTAAATTTTTTCCGAATATGCATTTGTATGTAGTTGGTATAAATAATAAAAAGACCACATGGATTGCAGTATCTGCTTAACCGTTTTAAAAAAACTCTAGTCATTTGAATGATTCCTTTGAGACTTAACAAATGTACTCGCTCCAATTAAAATCATATTCAATTTTCATACCAATAATATCAAAAGCGTTTGCTTCTCTAATATTTACGCAACCCATTATGAAACATTATTGCCTGTCGCATATTTATATGTAAGCGCACAATATTGGGTTATAGGGGCATTGTTTAATTCACATTCTGCCTTTCAGACTAAACAACCGTTAGGCTGATACTACAAACACAACTGACAAATGACGAAATTCGACCACGTCGACGAATTTCTCGATAAGAATTTGTTGCGTGTGAAGCACAATAAAGACAAATTTACTCACCGAATTCTTCTCTCATATTTGATAAAGTTGGTTGTTGTGTGTACAAAAACAGAGAGAGGGATAGAGCATTTTCTCTCAATTTTGTTTTTTCATCGTTCTTTGGCGTGCAAAATAGAAATAAATCTATCTCAGAGTTCGTCACGCACGAAGAATTTCGTTGTACGGCGGTGTTGTCAGTGTTGTTAGGTAATTTTTTCTAAAAATCGTCAAATTTTAAAAATAAAATCGTCAAAATCGTCATAATTTTTAAACAAATTCGTCAAAAAATCGTCACACAAGAATTATCCGTTTTATTAAACAACTGATCATCATATTAGAAATAAAAAAATATTTTATGCAGAAAAATACAATTCATCGACTTTATAGTCAAAGATAGAAACTATAAGGCGAAATTAAAGCATAAAATTCAGAATATATAATAGCGTGTAACAATTTCTAAATAAAACTAGTTTCCAAATAAAACTATACATACATTTTATAATTGTGTTTTTTATAAAATTTGTCTTAATGTCAATATTATAGCTCTCCGAAGATTTACTCTTCAAATAATCTTTTGAAAATATAACGATTTCAAGGGTTTCTGCTTCCAGTAAATTTCAGATCTTGGTTTTAGTAAAATTAATATTACTTAATATTCTTTCAACAGTAGCCGATGGTAAAGTAAAAAAAAGTAAAATACAAACTCATATAAGTTATGGAAAAGAAGTTTATTGTTTGGTAAATCAATTGTTTTAACTTTTATCCAAAATATACTTAAATATAAATGTCATTATCTTGAAAGTTAAAAAAATTTAAGATCTCTTATTTAATTTTGAATGTCTTAGAATTTTTTTTGTATAAAAGATTTGGAAAAATTTTTAGTAAAGGAAGAATTTTAGAGTCCATATTTAAAAAAACGGCTGCCGAAATTATATTAAATTTTTTTTTGATGTTTGTGTTATCGAAACCAAATCTCTGTTCTGTAAGGACTTGTTGGCATATTTATAATAATAAATACTTATTTCAACAAATCGTCAAAATATGAGGAATATTTGAAACGAAATCGTCAATCTTCACTTTGGTATATTTGTTATAATAAATCGTCAAAATGACGTTAAATCGTCATATCTAACAACACTGGGTGTTGTGTTCATTTTCATATGCACAAATGTGTTTTATTTTTTATGACAAAAGTTCGCACCGAAAAATTCGTCGTTCGTCCAAGTTGTGTTCCTAGCATAAAGCACAATAACGACGAATTTACTCACCGAATTCTTCTCTCATGTTTGATAAAGTTGGTTGTTGTGTTTACAAAAACGGAGAGAAAGAGAGAGAATTTGCTCTCAATTTTGTTTTTTCGTTTTTCGTTGGCGTACAAAATAAAAATATATCTATCTCAGAGTTCGTTACGTACGACGAATTGCATTCTACAGCGGTGCTCATTCTCATGTGCACTAATGGTCGAATTCATAAGACGTAACAGTTGCGCATCCGTTGAGTGTTTGTCTTAGAAACGCATAGTTGAGTATCTCCGCTCCAATCAACAGTTGAGTAATTTTCCATCATAAAATTTTTCCGCTACCTATAGTCAACACGTTGTGCTCAGCCTGAACAGCTGGTCAAATAGAGCTATTTCTTTTATATGCTTTGTTAGGTGGCAGCAACAAGTATTTGTTAAGTTTTACATTACAAATGCGATGAAGTACCGAAATAAAGATACAATACAATTACATTATATACATCAAGCCGTTTCTAAGAAGTAGCAGTTTCACAACTGTTGAGCTCAATAGCTACTTCTTATGAATGCGCCCAATGTGTTTTATATTTTACGGCGAAAATTCGCCCCTTAATATTCTTCGTTCGTCCCACTTGTGGGAATGAATGGCACATATTACTGTCATCTGAGAACTGGTATTATTTCTGGCAATAATGATTTATTTGCAAATATTTAAGCTGCAAGGTTTTCATTATCCTTAATGAATGTCCTTTAACAAAGGCGGACTTGAAGAACTAGCACTTACTATCATTGACTTCTGTAATGAATCACCAGAGGCTCTTACTACCTGGAATGAAAGTGAAAATTTTAGGGCAAATAATTTGCTTATACATGTTTTTTTACGCTTTAATACTTTGGCACAAATATATCTTGCACTTTCGCGTAATTAGTTAGTATTCTTGTTTAACTATTTAGCTAAATATTGAATGATTTCTCTCTAAATCTAAATGTCTTTCTTGTTCTACTCGAGATTCGTTTTGAAAAGTTTTCATTACCAACAAAATGATAATTTCTACCAAAGTAAAGTTATAAAGTATTTAAGCGTCGTCAGTTGATTAGTTTTTTTTTCTCGTTAAGAGAAAACTAAAGGCTGCCTGAAATTGTGCACTTTGTTTTATTATAATTTGTATACAGAAAAATGTGTTTAAAAAACATATAAAGAGAAAATATAATAAGGGTTTTCATGAGAACTATTAAAATTGAAAGTTTTGCAATCTGGCAAACTTGCGAGACCTGGGGGGTTACTCTCTATTGCGATGCGAAAGAAAAATGCTACGAAATCGAAAGATTGGTACTCTCTAATGCGTTTGCGCATTTGCTTTTCGCATCTGTTTTTTTTCGTTCGCAAGCCTGGTATCACCGCACTCTGTAATGCGAAAGCGGCTGCCAAAATCGTTCGATAATCGCAAATATCTTGCGATAGCTAAATATCAAACGCAAAGAGAGAAAAACATGTGAGTACGTTGAAAAAATATTTATATTGGATATTAAAATTATTTTTTGAGTAAAAGCAAATAAAAATTACATTAAATTTTGTAATCACATACATACATATGCACCTAAAAACGTAAAATAAAGGTGAAGTATAATGAACCAAACCATAGCGTTCATACTGTGCTGCAATTTTCAACAAGTGCTTGTTTCAGGCTTATCTAACCGTTTGTATGTGACTACCATATTGTAAAAGCTTTTTTGACTTATTGTGCCCTTTCTGCAACTAAATCTAATTTGATATGCTTGGAACATAATATTCTCTCAATGCCACGCATATCTCTTGTATGCAATGTGACATTGATTGCTGCGATAGTCCTAAGATATGGTCCTGGCCAATTTGATGTTGGTACATGCCTTGGGAAAGTAATTTTAATGCGGCGGCTAGTTTTATAGTAGTTGGAATTGCTGTGGATCTCTTAGCTAGTGTTGAATAGCTTTTAGAACATAAAGAAATGCTTCCTTTTTCAAACGGAACGCTACAGACTACTCACTATTTTACTTTCAATTAAAAAATCTTCACTTTTTCTTCACTTTTCTTTTTTGAAAAGACGTTTTTTTACATATTTTGACACTTCATTACTGTCAATCTTTGCCATATTTTCTTTTGCAAAGTCAATGTTGCCACTTTATCAAAGAATTTTGCGAAAGGACTTGCGAAAGTAATAGAGAGTACCAAATTGGCATCTCATCGCATTTAGCTTTCGCATCGTAATTGCTTTCGCATCGCAATAGAGAGTAACCCCCCTGTTTTATGAAGCTCCTTTTGAACTTTTGCGCAAACGGCTTATGTTAATTTGAAACAGACGTCAAAAGTTCATTTAATAAAAATAATATAAGAAAATTTCAAGAAATTTTATTTTTTAAGCTTCAAAGTATTTAATTTTCCATGAACACACGATATATCAGTTGATTCATTAGAATGTTGCGCTAAAATCAAGCGGCTAAATTCTTGTGCAATGCCCTCAAATGACTTTCTGTAGGTGTGTTTCCTGCAATTTAAAGTTATAAGTTTTATCCTCTGCATCGCACTTTATAAAGGCCACGGAGCCGTAAACAGATGCTCTTGTATTATTGAAAATATTTTTTGGCAACTTATAATAGTAATAATAAAGCAAAAGCAAATGCTCATGCGTATTCAGAAATTCTACGCAGTCTTGTGTACATTGAATAAGTATCCTGAAGCCTGGAAAATTGTATTCCATGGTAGTTCTGAACATTGAAATTGAACTTATAATTTGGTAATTCTACTTTTTTTCGTATAGAATAATTAGTGTTACAAAATTTCCTTTAATTGAAATAAATTTTGGTGGAAAATAGAAAATTGTCAGAATGAAAAAGCTTTCCACATTTTATCTTTTTGTCTTATATGATAGAAATACAACTTTTGTTTCTCAACTACAAAAAATTGAGAATCACTGCTAAATGAAGCAGTTGATCCTACAAATAAAACGCATTTAAATGAATGCATAAGAAGTGCTTCTATAATATTTGTGTTGGCACATATACACCTTCATACCTGAAGAAGTGTCAAAACTTTTTTAAATGGTATTTAACAGTCAAAGTGCAGTACTATAAAACTTATAAGCCTAAGCTGGTATGTCAATGAAAATGGAAAACAAAACGAAAATAAAAACTTCTGAACTAGTAAATAGTAGACATAGGAGATGCATACCAATTTATTTAATATATGTAAAAAAAAAATACACACATACAGTAATGTCTAAGGTTAAGGGCCAACAGTACTTTACCACAATGCTACCAATATTTTGTTTAACTGGTGTTAGACAACAAACACACATACGCGCAAACACTATGATCCACAACACCTAGCAGGTAAACCAACATGTTTCCGGTAATTGTTCACACTCAAATAGTTTTTACTTTAAACAACAATTGCATGTGGACTGGAATAATTTAACAAAATCAAGTGTGAGTATAAATGAATATACAGTAGAGAACAGTGGAATATAAGATGCTTATAACCAGTTAAGGAAATTAAAAACATAAAACAAAATGATAGAATACGAAATAACTTCTCGAATACTGTTGATTAATTCATTCTCAGAAGATGTTCATATCATGAAAATAAAATCCACATTACATACACTTCCCCTAACTTAAAAACATTAATTGCTGTTTTATTTATGCTCTGTCACACTGTTCTGTCACATGAGTACAAAAATTGTATGCAATATTTTATTACATGGGAGTTATAAATATCAAATGACAGGTAACTTTTCTCTATGGTAGATTACACTGTACAACAGCCAAAATAGCCTTTAGATAAAAGTATGCGGACTATATGGATTTCGATGCGTTAAATTCAAATCTGCTTTCAGTTTTTCTCTATCACGTAGAGATTTTTTTATGGGCGTGGCTAATTTTGCCCCCTAAATTAGTCGGCCATACTAATATATTTTACTATAACTCGAAACCCGCTATTTCGATTTTAATAAATAATAAATCAAAAGACGCGCCACAAAATTTTGTTAAAAAAAATTAATAATCATTTTTTACCTATCTTTTATGGTTTCGGAGTTATTCAGAATTTACAAAAGAAAAAAATTTTTTTTATGCAAAAATCGCGTAATTTTTTTACATGAAAATTGCAATAAAAAAATCAGAAACTCAATAGTTTTATATTTTTTACATTTTTCTTAAAACCACATATCCTAGGAACAAAACAAGCTATAAAACGTGAAAATCCAGCAATAAATCTTGATTTTATTCGCAATTTAAAGCAGGTACCTAAAAATGGAAAAATGTGTGTAATGCATTAAATGCTGATCCAATGTTTTTTTATTTCAGCTGCTAATAATTTCTCAATAACTCCGAGTATTCAGAAATTATTGGCGAAATAAATAATTTTGGTTTAATATTAATTTTTTTTAGCTCTCAAAATATAATGAAAAACTTTTAGTCGCAAATATTTTTCACTTTATGTATTATTATGTATGCTGTCAATAAACTAAGCTAGAAGCGCTAAGTATGTATATTCAGTTTTAAGAAAAAGTGCTAGCTTGAACTACAACACTTAACTATTTGAAATAAAACACCATTTTTGTAAGAAAAATATTTGTACTTTAAAAACGTTTTAAAATTAAAAAGTGTCTTGTTATTTACTAATTGACATTTTTATTCCTATTCATATCTTCAATTAAGTTTCTCGTCGAATGGACCAACAAAAATCTGCAAGCATTACTTCTAATGATTTTCCATTGTAACGCTTTTCTATATATATCATGTCTTGATGAAACCTTTCACCATGTTCATCTGATACGGCACCAAGATTTTCGGGGAAAAAATCCAAGTGCGAGTTTAAAAAATGAATTTTAAGCGACATATGGCATTTTAGAGCCTCATAGGCAGAAAGCAGTTCTTGAATGATTTCATGGTAGTTTCACTTTTTTTATTTCCCAAAAAATTGTTACACACATTCACAAAAGCCGTCCATGCTCTTTCTTCCACGCCGTTCAACTTCGTCTTAAAGACTGCGTCCTTCATAAGCTCTCGTATTTGTGGACCAACGAAAATTCCTTCTTTTATTTTTGCATCACTGATTCGAGGAAATTTGCTCTTAAGATATAGAAAGCCATCACCATCCTTGTTCATTGCTTTAACAAAGTTTTTTATTAGGCCTAGCTTTATATGAAGAGGTGGTAAGATAATTTTTTCCTTCTGAACTAGAGGTTCTTCTGAAACATTTTTTTCTCCTGGAATAAAATTTACTCTCTTTGGCCAACTTTTAACTTTATAGTGATTTTCTTTTGAGCGACTATCCTATTCACATAAAAAGCAACAGAATTTGGTATATCCACATTGCAATCCATTTAACATTGCTACAACTTTCAAATCAACACAAATGCTCCATGAGTACTGTGTGTATTTAATTTTGTTAAGTAACACTTTCATATTATAATAGTTTTCTTTCATGTTTCTTGAATACGCTAGTGGGACTGATGGATATTTGTTGCCATTGTGAAGCAAAACTGCTTTCAAACTCGTCTTTGATGAATCAATAAAAAGTCGCCATTTTTCAGATTTATCACTGAACGAAAGTTCTCGCAGAAGACCATCAGCATTATTACAAAATATTAAATCCCTGTCTTTGCTGAAGTATTTCAAATATTCTTCTTCTCTGTTTCGAAAGTATGTGACTTTCACGTCTTTATCTACCAGATTCCATTGCTTCAATCTGGATGCAAGAAGTTCTGCCTTTGTTTTTGAAAGTCCTAAATCACGAACTAAGTCATTCAGGTCGCACTGCTTCGGAAAATAACGTTTGCTCGTTGGACTTGTAAATGTTGAACTTGCAGAAGCAGCCATCGTGGCGTAACTGGATTCAGTACTTGCAGACTTAACATCTTCTTCCTCGTATGTAGGGGACATTGGAAGTAAATCATTACTTCTTAGAGGAACTGGTCGTTTGGCGGATGAAATATTGGGATATATGACTTTATTTTTGTTCTTTCTGGAAAACCCACGCGTTGTAGTCATACAAAAGTAGCAATCATTTGTATGGTTTTTTGGTTCGTTCCAAATCATTGGTGTCGAAAATGGCATATACTTGCGATTTCCTTTGATCAAACCTCTTAAAGCCCTTGAACAGCTATTACAACATATTTTTGGTAGCCAATATTTATCTCTTTCATCGATAGGAAACCCAAAGCATAGCTTATAGGCGTTCTTAACCTGGGAAGTTATTGTCTGGCGTTGCGATTTTAAAGTTAAATCACTACATACATAACAGAATGAATCAGCAGAATTTTTACAAAGCCTTGGCATTTTGAAACCTGCAACAATTTGATACAAAACTATTACTTCGCATCATAAATACAACATTTTGAATTAGTAATAATAATACTTACCAAAAAATAGATGAAGAAATTATCACTTTTTAAATTCAGCTTATGCTAAAATTTTTAGCTATTTTTTTTTAATTTTGTTGCGGTTGAAAATTTACTTTTCGGTTTCACAAACAGTTATTGTATGGCAACTGATGAGTGAACATATTTATGTATACCCAAAATTCTTTATTTTATATTTTCTTTTAGTTACCTGCCCGCAATGCCCTTTCAGATGTAAATGTGACTGCATTTAATGCATTACACACATTTTTCCATTTTTAGGTACCTGCTTTAAATTGCGAATAAAATCAAGATTTATTGCTGGATTTTCACGTTTTATAGCTTGTTTTATTCCTAGGATATGTGGTTTTAAGAAAAATGTAAAAAATATAAAACTATTGAGTTTCTGATTTTTTTATTGCAATTTTCATGTAAAAAAATTACGCGATTTTTGCATAAAAAAAATTTTTTTCTTTTGTAAATTCTGAATAACTCCGAAACCATAAAAGATAGGTAAAAAATGATTATTAATTTTTTTAACAAAATTTTGTGGCGCGTCTTTTGGTTTATTATTTATTAAAATCGAAATAGCGGGTTTCGAGTTATAGTAAAATATATTAGTATGGCCGACTAATTTAGGGGGCAAAATTAGCCACGCCCATAAAAAAAATCTCTACGTGATAGAGAAAAACTAAAAGCAGATTTGAATTTAACGCATCGAAATCCATATAGTCCGCGTAATTTTATCTAAAGGACAGCCAAAAAATGTTATTTTGTTGTACAGTGTTATTTGCAAGTTTTATTCCTAGATATGCCTGCAGAGATAAAATAGCTGTGTGCAAAATTCCTAGAAATCAAAATGCACGCTTTGTTTTCATTTTCCTTTTTTAAAAGTTGAAGTTTTAGTTGTGCTCAAAAAGAAAACAATAAAGCTAAAAGTAAATGCAGACAACACGAATGTTTATATGAAAAGTCTGAATAAGATTATTTTGCCGGAAGTTGACTGTGTCAAACAGCAAGCAGTTTTTTTTTGAAATTTTTTATTCTGAATAAATTATAGCTGGCTATGAAGAAGTTTTAATTTTTTATTTTAAGTTAACAAGTTGCCATAAGTTACGTGTATTAAAACCAACGTGCTAAGTATTATCTGACATCAAACATGTTTCCTTAAAAGTTTTGTTTATAATAATTTCATGTGGCAGGAAAAATTACTTTAAAAACCAAGATTTTATTTTTCAAGAAATTTTGATTTTGAAATTATATAAACAATAGGTTTGCACAAAATTATATATAGACACCCAGCAAAAAATTACACATTATCATCAGAACTATGTACTTGCAATATACTGACTCACTTTTCTGATTATCAAATTTCATTACTAACTTACAAATCACATTACCTAAAATTTAAAAAAATTATGTGCAAGTTTCTAAATGAGGAGAATGTTTTTGTTTAGATTAAATGTATACGTGAACATGTCGCCAAATAAAAAAGCAAGTAATTCTCAAGAATTGTTTATTTTAGTCTCATACCTTGTTAAAATCATTTATTATTAAGTTGGTAATCCAGTAGGGAAGAATGCTTAATTCCAAACCCGATTACCTCTTTTGAAATTTTTTGCTGGGCACTTGAAATATTATGCAGACTCTGAAAGTAAAAAAAATTAAATTTTTACAACATACTGTGGCTTGGAAACCGTAAGATGCAGTTTTAAAAAACGCTTAAACTACAATATCCCCAAATTAAAAAAATGCAGAAACAACAAATTGCTAAAATTAAAAAAGCGATTAGAGAAAAATATAACCAAACATAAAGTAAATCGCTAAGATGCAAAAACATATTACCAAAAGTAGAAATGTAAAAATTAAAATTGCAAAAACGAAAAAAGCGTAGAAACTAAAAATAATCGCTGAAACTAAAAATATTGCCAAAACAAAAAACAAATCAAGTAAGAGGGCTATATTCGGCTATGCCGAATCTTATGTACCCTTTACCGAAGTACGTGGGATATGTTGTTGTTGTTCTAACTTGAAATAACTTTGATTCAACATGATTCTTCATTTTGATTTTAACAGTACATAAATGTTAAATCAACGTGAAATAAAGTTATTTCAAAAGGTAAAAATTTCCTTGGAAATTACTTTAAATCACGTTAGATTAACATGAAACACATATGAAGCAAAATCATTGCCGGAAAATATTAGAAAAACTTTGTTTATGTAGATTTTAAGTTGAAATTTTTCCGTAGAAAAATTTCACATTGCTGACAAACTGCTTACTATTTCACTGATTGCTGACCTACAATTCAGCATTTGTTATTTCCAAAACAAAAAAAGCTACAAATGTGCTGGATATTTCAATGAGGACACTTTAGTTACCACGTACGTAAATAAAATAATATCACAAGTGAGAATTTGGTCATAACATGTATTAAAAAGTCATATCAAATGACAATTTTTTAAAGTGCTGAAACACTTTATTCTGCATAAAAAAATAAATGTGGCAGCAAGATAATAAAAATGTTTCACTCTCTTCACTCTAGATAATAACGTAAACAAATTTTTTTGGTCTTTTATTGCTGCAACAAATGTACTTTTAGCAGTTAGCAAGTCAACTCAAGTATTTCTATATAAAATAGACAACTTCTTTCATAGAAATCACAAGTGCAAAGTAAAAATGAAAAATCACATATTTTTATCATCAAATATTATGCAAACAATTTTATATATTATAAAAATACATTTTAAACATGCGTCAAAGCTATTAAATAAACTCAGCTCAATATAAAAAAATAAATAAAAAAAACAGAACCGAACAATGTGAATAGCTTTACACTTCAAGAAAAAAACTGAATTTTTTAATGTGCATGGACGAGGGCAATTTGAAAAGAGTTATCATGTGTATTGCATTTCAAGAAAAAAAAAATAATTTTGTTGATATTTTTTATAATGTTTCGATAGAAGTGTTCTAGAAAAAATATAGCTAGTCAGCATTATTTTTTAAGATTTTTTTATTGTTTTCGCTACGACGCACAGAGGAGTATTTGAGCCAAAAAGCTGGCCATTACTTTTTTAGCTTATATTGCTTGTGAGAAGTTATTGAGTACCCCTAGATCAATGAAACTTGGCAAAAATATATCTTGTATAGTCCTAGGCTATTAAATTTTGAAAATAAAAAAACGGGAAAGGGGAACGCATCCTCCTACCTCTAAAAACTAAATTTTTTTCTTAACTTTTCCCACACTCAAAATATTATGTAGGTAAATTCAAATGAAAAATAGTTTTGAATAAGTAAAATCTCACTTAAAACACCTTTCGCATACATTTCATTTGAATAAAACGATTTTTCAGTTATTTTTCGATGTTAATTGTATAACATAAAACCTGAGTAAAAACTAATGTTTTTTCTTTTAAACTATAAAAAATACCCTACACATTATTTAAGATAACTGTTTTTTAATTTTTTTAACAGCCTGAAAACAACTCTCAAAAACAGTAAAATCTACCGTGTTTTGCATTTGTTTTAGCTAACGTAAATTTATTATCCAATACCTCTGGTTTATCACTTATTTTGGCTGATAAAAAATAACCTACTGAATCAATCGAAACTACCGTATCGTTCAATAATTTTTATTGCAATATATTTAACCTCCAAAAATCAAGAGATGTCAATAAATGTCTTTTATAAATAACTTTTATTGCATAATAGATACATAATTATTTTTGAAAATTTTCAATGAAAATGATCAATGAATTGAACTCTTCTTCATTTCGTTACTGATGGAAATATTTGAACTGGTTAAATTTTTTTCTACAAGAAGAAGACTGAATTCAAATATCAAAAATTTTTATTACATATGATATCAGAAATTAATATTGGGCCTTATTACGAGTGTCGTATTTCGACTACGACTGCGATGACTTTGTAATAGATGAAAAAAAAATACGACAGTCGTAATTAGGGGCATTATAAAAAAAATTATGCAACAATATGGACGTGTAGTGCAAGCGAAGAGTGCTATAGTTATTTGACAGGGTGTATATCTTAACATAATGTATATTATATCTCCTTACCTTTTTTGACTTTGATGAATGAAAACGAAGAATGAATAAGGTACAGCGGGTAGAAAGATATGTAATAGACCTGAATGAAACATAGTTCAAAAATATGAAATTTTTTTTAGTCAAAAACGTTCTTACTTGTGTGTATGTATGTATGTATATTCCATGTATTAACTAGAACAGTCCCTCAGTAATTCAAAAGCACCATGACACACATCCATACATGTGTTTACATATTTACATGAAGCACACTAAATCATAAACAGTCACAACTCAAAAAATGTTGGATGCTGAGTAGTGGCAAACGGCTGTAGCTACTGTACAAATGACTCAAATACATAGCATAAAAACAAACATAACGGTATTTTACATTATTCGATCAACTGGTTTATAAAAAAAAAACATTCTGAGCATTTTGAGTTGTGACTGTTTATTTTTTATTGTGCGATATGTACACACACACATATATATGTATGTATATTTGCACATACGTACATACTATGTAACACATTGATCAATCAAAATGCTTTGTCTATTAGCAAAAATAAATTAATGTTTTAAATTATTCTGAAAAAAACTGGAAAAAATTTTTTGCTCCACTCTTGCAAAAAAAACACTTGCAGGAAGAAACTATTTTTTAGCATAAGATAAATTATTGCAATAGCTATGTATATATTTGAGTTGTATCACTTAAGTGTGAGTTAGCTGTTGGCCAAAAACTGATGACACCATTTTTTGAAGGTGCAGTGATTTCCGAAGACTTCGGAGGCCCACCAAAATCGCTAAACTGGGTATAGAATTTTACTAGGCTTTTGTAGTACTATGTACTAGTAGTACGATGTAGAATTTTCACTGTTGCACATTGTTATGAGATTCTGGGATCTAGTCAACCCCCAATATAAATTTCAATGTATTTTTTAAGAAACAATATGATAAAAAAAAAATGTTATGAACTTCCAAACAAGCAACAAAAATTATTTTTTTTATGAATGCAGTTATGATTTCTGTAACTTATCTGTTTTCAATTTATAATCTCATAGAGAATAATAGCTTAATTAAACTTATACTTTGGTATATTTCAAATTTAATGTAATGTTTTTCTAAAAAAAAAGCAATGTGAGTCCGATCACAAGGAAGATCTGTTAACATCTCGTAATGCAACCTTTTTTTTAATATTGGCTTATGGTAACTAAAATAAGATACATAAATTTTTGACTCTACAGTATTTAAAAATCTATGGAAATCTGCATCTATCTATAGTAGTGGAATTATTAGTTGTAGGTGTTTGTGGAGAATTGCTCACATGAAGTGGAAAACATCAAATAAAAATTTTTATAAAGCTTGCGACTGTGGATTTGCAAAATTTGTATTAAGATCTCCACCCATAATAATTGGCATGAGATGGAGATTGTTACCCAATTATCGTGTACAAGTTTCACCCTCAACCTAAAGAAGAGCGGCAAGCGTTGTGTTAGCAGCAGGGTACGCATTTTCAGTACATTTAAATGTGAAAATATTATTTGATTGTACTGAAATTACGTACCCTGCTGCTAACGCAACGCTTTCCGCTCTTATTTGGGTATGAGGGTCAGTGTAAGGTCAGTGTAAGGCAACAGCACGTATACGAATATATATATATATATGTATATATATATATATATATATATTATGATTTAATATTATAAATTCTTTATAAAGACTGATATAAATTTTTTAAACAAATATTTGACATTTAAAATTCTCTTTTATTTAAAAGTTTATATTTATTTTATTTATTTTAAATATTTGAACTTTTCAACAAAATTATCCCCACTGGCAACACTATTACACTTTACAAGCAAGTTCTATTAAAGTGCTCCTGAAGGTATGCTTTAAAATTCAGTTTCTTTATACTTCTTGTTCGTATGATTACACTTATACACTCATACATAGCTCACACCGATTTGATAACGCCTTACGATCTTACTCAAAATTTGTGATTGTATTGTGAAAAACATTTTTACCCCTTGCGTATAGATGCCCTCTAGTCAGCCTAGAACCATATGTCCCTATGTCAGCACTCTTTTTCTAGCGACAGTTGCATTAGTTTAAATGTCGACAACTTTCCTATTATGCGCGAGTAGAGATACGTTAGAGACAACAGTTGTAGTACATTTCTGGTGACACTCTCAATGAACACGTCAATAGTTTGTTTTCCATTTTTATTATATGTTTAATAATGTTAAAAAATTATATATGTATGTATGTGTTTAAGTTTGTTGCCCCAACCCTTATAAAATTGTAGACTAGGATCACTTAAATGTATTAGTGAATCTTTGGTTCAAATGTTTCTATATGGTCGTAAAAGAATAGTGCTAAGGTAGATTTTCAATGAAAACCCTATATTATATGTCAATACGCGATTACATTGGCTGGGCACACCTAGTCAGAAGTACTATTGACACTATCACCAGTAAATCATTACTATTTTACTATTGACATGAAGCGAGAAAATATCGATATTGTAGACTAGAGCCCCTAAAATTTATTGGTGATTCTCTGGTGCCAATGTCTCCATGTTGTCCCAAAAGAACTACTTACTCAGCAGTGCTACAGTCTAGTGGTATATTTTCAATGACAAGCTAATGTTAAATGTCAATAGATGATTCCATTGGCTGGGGTACACCTGGTCAGTTGTACTACTGACAATGTCACTAGTAAATCACTACAATTTCACTATTCGCATTTTCTGCAGCGTGTTTACACATCAAAAAGTTATGAGTACCGAATTTGCCAATTTAACTGTAAAAGAAAAAGAAATTTTCAAAATCGACTTGAAGGCTTAAAAGTGCTCTACTGTAAAATAGTAAAATATGACTTAAGCACTTTTGTCTTATTGCCGCAGATTTAATAGGATCTGAGTTACTTTTTCGCCTGCCTACTCCTTAAAAACATTTCGCTCTTCCATATTGTCATGCATTTAAAATTGTGGCTTTAAGCTACTGTGGTAGTTTCTGTTGTCTTTGTTGGTGGTGTTCTTACAGTTGTTGATTTTTTCATATTGCATGTATGAAAATTTAGACAAAATGTTGGGGAAAAAGTTTTATTCTAAATACATACTCATACAAAGATTTAAATATGAATACACACGCATACACACACACACACATAATTACACTTAATACTTTCACTTGACGTTCGTTTATTTAGTTTCATTGTGTCGTATTCATGACTTCCTACATTCATTCATTATGAATTATGTTTGTCACGTCTACCATAATACTAATGCATGTCAACAACTTGGCCAAAAATATATTTAAGTATTCGTCGTTGCGCTTAAATATTGAGCAAACGTGTAAGCGAGCGAATTTTGTGAAGCAATTTATGAAAAGTTTATACTTAAAACAGATTCTGTCTGATAAAAATAAACTAAAATAATAGTTTAGTTATGACAATTTGGAGAGAAGTTTGTTTTAATAATGTATTAATATAATTGCATTGTTTAATTAAATCAAACCATAAATCATAAATTTGTACGATGAAAAACAATGGCGCATATTGACAGTCAAAACAAAGTATACATACTTTATTCCCCGTATTAATAAAAAAAAATAAATGCATTTAATGTATTTTAAGCAAAATTTTTATGACAATTTTGTACTAAAATACATATCAGAACTATTTTATTTTTTATGACTACAGAGGTAAGAGTTTAAAACCAGTATTTTGTGGGGTAATACTGGTTTTAAGTTTTTAAGGTACACTTTGTTTGCTATAAATATGCTTCATTAACTTTAAAATAATATAAAAATGTTAAAGATAATTTTTTATTTCGGAGATGTGTAAAACTTCCGCTAGAAAATTGTACTTTGTTGCCGGCTATATGCAAACAATGATAAAAAGAATATAAAGCAGACTCACTATGGTCCCAATACCAAATTAAGCGCGAAAAATTTTGTTTTTTTTAATGGCAGAAAAGTGAAAATTTTGGATGGTTTTTTAATGACAAGCGACGGTGGGCGGTATAAGTTTTTTATATATATCCCAGTGAAAAAAAATTAAAGTCATTCTAGTGGAACTACATTTGCATTGCTTCCAAAAAATCGATATTTTTAATTTGCCGAGAGTGAGCTAAAAACCATATAGAAGCTTATTTTAGTCATACAAAACCTTGTAACTCGTCCATAGTGTTAGAAAATACTCACCAGAATTTAAAAAAAATCATTTTTTTTAAAGAAATTTATGAACTAATTTTGGTCTAAAATTAGAAGTTATTTGCTTAAATTAACATGAAAAAACTGTTTCGGGTTTAAATTCGTATAAAAAGAAACGAATTGTTAAAATAGGTAACTATTTACAATTTTTCCTAGATGAAAATATTATCATAGAACACAAAAAAGGGAATTTTTCTTAATATCGCCTCCAATTCAGTGACCAGGCATCGAAAAAGAGAACTTCTTGCAATGACAACCCCATGTAAAAATCATTAGATCCGATAAAAATTTTCACTACTTCCAGATCGCAAACTCTACATTTTCATGACTTTTTTGGAGTCTCTTTTTTTGCTGGGTATATAATATATAATATTATAACTGCAGTATTGTTTTAAACAGATGTAATTGCTTAATTTTGTTTTTAATAAGAAACCAGTAGTGCGATTCACTAACTTTTTTGTAACGATAATCGCATCGTTAAAATATCTATAACGAAAGTTTATCGAATTTTCTATTCAGTAAAATTTTTAACGATATTCGCTGTAGGTTAATGTCAGTTGTTAAGCCACAATAATTTATGTGTTGTTAATTTAATCGACAAAAATCAACAGAAAATATCAGCTGAGTCCTATCTTTAAAAAGAAGTTTCAGAATCACAAAATCGTTATTTTAAGCAACAAAATGTATAGACAAAAATTACGATTATCTTTTATTATTATTATTTGATTATTTCTTATTCTGTTTTTGTATTTACATATTTTGACTACACAAAACACAGAAATTAATTTATACTCGTAGTAATGTCAGGTAATATAAATTGATTTTCCACTTTTTATATGAGTTAGTTTGTTATACAAAAAGTACGACACCCACTCACCCACTGCTAAGTCATTTGTTTATAAAAATTTTTATGCTTATATGTAATTCTAAAAGAGAGTTACGACTTTTGTCACGCAAAATTTTGTCATTTGGACGACTGTGAGTCGTGAATAAAATTCCGCTAGAAATGTCTCGCTTTTCCAATGAGAATTTTTTTGTTTTCCCTACTACTTGCTATTGTTTGAAATTGTTATTGTTTAGTTGAAAATTTCCAAATTTAAGTACAATACTTAGGATATCATTAGGTACGTTTATAGAAAGATTACCACCTTATATCGCATCCAATGCTAAAAAATTTTAGTGTGGATGACTTAAGGACTTGGGGGTATGCTCTATTATTTGAAACAAAACAAAACCTTTCGCATTTTCGTGTTAATTTTAAATAATTTATAATCACTCAATAACGCTGGTTGCATCAAACATATTGTGTCAATTAATTATGTTTGAGTTCCAGGTTATTCTGGGCACACATAAGCATCAAACATACAAGGTGCCCGCCGAGAAGGTATACTACTTTGTTTGTGTATAATTTTTGATTAAATGAAAAATAATGGATCTTATGTTGATAAATATTAAATGCAAACAAATGCAAAGCCTTTTGCAAAATTGTGGCCAAAGTTGTTTTTTGATGACCAAGCTCCTGAGTACGGCTTCGAATTGTGGTTGATGGATTACCAGTAATGGTTTTCAGCCAATCTTGCAGTACGTTGTGGCCCTACTTGGGGCTATCATTTGCAGACGATCTTTCTTTGAAATCATTTACTACACGATAAATAGTGCGTTTTGTTGGCACGTTGTTTTTCCCAAAAATTTAACGTAACTTTCTCGTCGACACAATAATCAATGATTGATTTTGATAAAATGATTTAACGATTAAAACATATTGATTTGTCGAATGTTTTTGAATACTAAATTTGCAACGTTTCTACTTTATGACTGCCAAATATGAACTGTCAAGACTAATGTTTACCAAAATGGCGGCGAACACTCTGTACTTCCTGAAGCATTGTTTATTAACCGCTCAAATTCAGTGTTATTGGTACCAATTGGTTTAAACTGTTGTCTTCGCAGAAAGGCTTGGCTTTTTCAATTGATGATTTAATTGATACATTTTATAAAATTGTATTTAAAGATATTGAGGAATGTATCTCTAAAAACATACCTGGAAATAAATCCAGCCCACTTTGGAACTCCAAGCAACTCTCTGCTCTGAAGAATCTAACAAATAAATATTTAGAAAATTTAAAAAAAAAAGTTGGGTCTCCTTTTTATTACTTTTAATTAGCTACGTCTACGCCATATGCACAATGTGCAAACTTTTATAAAGAGCTTTTTATGTTTTCACACCGACGAGATTACAACAAAATTAACAACAACAGAACAGACAACAATGCTTGTTCTTACTTTGCAAAGAAACAAGAACAAATTTAAGAGCTTTCAAAGCTTTTTACCTCAAATGCAAATATTAGTGTATGTGTGCTTGGACGTAGCTGCTTTAAGTATTCAGTTCTTCGGCAAGATGTGCTTAACAAACAACTGTACAGGAATTACCTCCGTAACTTTAAATGTAACTTTATTCGAGATCCCAAAACGTTCTTTAAGCTTGCTAACTCCAAAAGAAAATCAACTAAATTTGCCAAGGTCATGTTTGCTGACTTTTTTCCTACAGCATATTCTGAAGCATTGTATGATTCCTGCAGTCACTACCCTCAAAAATTATTGCTCACCAAAGTATATCGGCAATTAAAATTACTACTTCTCAACTGCTCAAAAAAATTTAAATCAACATCTCTTAGTGGAGCTGATGACATTCCGTGTTGTGTTATAAAAACAAATTTGTATCTTTTTTGCTTTTTTTCATTATCATTAATCTTTAATGCATCTCTAAAAACCGGTCACTTTCCGAAAATGTGAAGAAATAAGTCTGATATAAGTAATTACAGGGGTATAGCTAAACTAAAACACTTTTCGAAAAATGTATAATCTTGCGGTTTTTTGTGGAATTTCTTTAACAACCACGTTGCCTGCCTACTTCCTATGTGAAGGCATAGGTCGTGTACAGTCAGTCACAAAACCTTATAAAATACTGTTAATACCATCTTGGGCATATGGTCTACGTTACTCCGCCCATATTTGTGCAACACCATATTATTCAAATTTACTTTGCATTAATATGTTTAATAAATAAATAAATAAATAAATAAATAATGAATAGTCCCAATAAGTATTCAAAAAATTTACATTCAAGCAGTTGAAATTTTACTGGAAACAAAGTTGAAATCAAAAATTTTTTCAAGTAATATTCAAGTTTGAAAATATTTTGAAATAAAAAATCAAACAACATAAAACATGTTCAAACCTTGCCAAATAAGTAATTTAGTTTTTAATAAAATTGAAATTGTGGTGAAAAATATCAAAGATATAAAAAAGTGGTTTTTTAAAACACAAAATGTGCTCAAAATCGTAAAAACAATAGTGAAGGTAAATATGCATAAAGTTATTATGAGAAAACTTGTCGATTGCATTTTTCTTTCTTTTTTAAAAGCATCCCAGTGAAAAAAATGGAAGTCATTCTAGCGGAAGTACATTTTCATTGCTTCCAAAAAATCGATATTTTTAATTTGCCGAGAGTGAACAAAAAACCATGTAGAAGCTTATTTTAGTCACACAAAACCTTGTAACTCCTCCATAGTGTTAGAAAATACTCACCAGAATTTAAAAAATAAAATATTTTTTTAAAGAAATTTATGAACTATTTTTCGTCGAAAATTTAAAAGTTATTTGCTTAAATTTACATGAAAAATTCGTATAAAAAAAACTAATTGTTAAAAAAGGCAACTATTCACCATTTTTCCTAGATAAAAATATTATCATAGAACACAAAAAAAGGGAATTTTTCTTAATATCGCTTCCAATTCAGTGACCAGGCATCGAAAAAGAGAACTTCTTGCAATGACAACCCTATGTAAAAATCATTAGATCGGATCGAAATTTGCACTACTTTCGCATCGTAAACTCTACATTTTCATGACTTTTTTGGAGTCTCTTTTTTTACTGGGATTGTTTTTGAAGCTTGAAATATACTTGAATTCAATTGTAATACAAGTGAAATGTTCGAATTGAATTCAAGTTCCCATTTCACTGGAGAATGTTATTGAAATAAAGTGTAAATCAAGCATAATTCAATCCTTGCCAATTGAATATGTGGCTTGA
The DNA here is from genome assembly GCA_905220375.1 of Tachina fera. Classification (NCBI taxonomy): domain Eukaryota; kingdom Metazoa; phylum Arthropoda; class Insecta; order Diptera; family Tachinidae; genus Tachina; species Tachina fera. The sequence continues at coordinate 64,658,350 of LR999964.1, forward strand.
ATACCAATTGTTTTACACTTGATTTCAAGCAAAATTGCTTATTGGGGTCTTATTCATCATACTTCTGTTTTATTGCCACCACTTCAACATTGATTTCGAAAAAGATTATCTACTATGACTATGGCTGAGTTAACATCTGGCATTTCTTGTGTGTCATTTGCCCAAAAAAACGTAACCAACTAATTACTAATGAACAACTGTTTGATTCAGACATATATTTATTGATTTTAACAGTTTGCAATCATTTTGGATTCTATAAAACTGTCTATTAATTATGTATGAAACTGTTTAACTTAATAAATACCTGTCTGAATCAAATAGTTTTTCATTAGTAATTAGTTGGTTACGCTTTTTTTAATGCTTGTGTGGCACTTGGCACACAGATGTAAGCTCAGCCTAACATTTTGCATCTAACAACATCGGCTTAGTGGGCATCGGTTCAAATTTTTTATTAACTCAAAGTGGCTCCACCCTCTTTAAAACTTCATTGTCTGAATTTCAGACTTAATACCCAATTATAATATGCATAAGCTGGCTTAAGCCAATATCCAAATTAAACGATAAGCCTGTTAAATGATTAAGCAATTTAGATGTGACTTTTAGGTGGCGACAATGTACTTACATGAAATTAAGCATTCTTTAGTCATAGCTCCTAAACTAAGTATTTCTTCGTAACTTTGCAGTAATTATGTTTCTTCTCATAACTCTCAAATTAATAGAATTCAATAAAATTTACTTCTTGGAATGTCCTTATCTATTAAAAACTCACAAATAATTATATGTATCACTTTATTACTTGTTTTATTTGTTTTGCTTACTAAGAAGTACAACAGTGAATATACATATGTAAGTAAACTCATGAGTATATGTGTATATGTATATTGTAAAACATTAAGTGAAAATAAAAGTTTTGATTTATTTTCTGAGTTTAAAATAAACAAGTAAGAGTGCTATATTCGGCTGTGCCGAATCTTATATACCCTTTACCAAAGTGTGTTTATGTAGTATAGAGATACATACATAAGCACAGAGATATGTAGGTACATATTAATTTTGTGAAAAAATTCATACTTTTTTCTCTAGTGCAATTTTCAGGTTTTTGGCATTATATTTAATTTGGTGCTTTTTAAATTTTGGCGATTTATTTTATTTTGCTGATATTTTTAGTTTTGGCGATTTTTTTCATATAGGCAATTTTTTGGTTTTGGCGATTTTTTTCGGTTTTTGGCGTTTTTTTAATTTTGGCGACTTTGTTTCGTTCTGGCAATTTTTTTGATTTTGACAATTTTTTTCATTTAGGCGATTTTTTTATTTTTTTGCGATTTTTTTCATATAGGCAATTTTTTTTGTTTTGGCGATTTTTTTCGATTTTTGGTGTTTTTTTAATTTTGGCGATTTTTTTTTCGTTTTGGCAATTTTTTTTTTATTTAAGCGATTTTTTAAATTTCTGGCGATTTTTTTTCATATAGGCAGTTTTTTTTTTGTTTTGGTAATTTTTTTCGGTTTTTGGCGTTTTTCTTTAATTTTGGCGATTAATTTTCGCTTAGACGATTTTTTTGATTTTGGTGATTTTTTTCATTTGGGCGATTTTTTTTTATTTTTGGCGAATTTTGTTCATATAAGCATTTATTTTGTTTTGGCGATTTTTGCGGGTTTTTGTCATTGTGGAAATTTTTTTTGTTTTGACACTTTTTTCTCATTTTGGCGATTTTTTTCGGTTTTTGGCGTTTTTTTAATTTTGGAGATTTTTACCGATTTTTTTTCATATAATCGATTTTTTTAATTTTAGGCGATTTTTTTTCATATAGGCATTTTTTTTTGTTTTGGCGATTTTTTTTTTTGTTTTTAACGTTTATTTCATTTTGGCGATTTATTTTCGTTTTGGCGATTTTTTTTAAGATTTGGCGATTTTTTTTCGTTTTGGCGATTTTTTTTTTATTTTGGCGATTTTTTTAATTTTTGGCAATTTTTTTTCACATAGGCAATTTTTTTTGGTTTGGCGATTTTTTTCGGTTTTTGGCGTTTTTTTTAAATTTGGCGATTTATTTTCGTTTTGGGGATTTTTTTGGATTTTGGCGATTTTTTTCATTTAGGCGATTTTTTTTTTAATTTTTGGCAATTTTTGTTCATATAATTTTTTTTTGTTTTGGCGATTTTTGCGGTTTTTGGCGTTTTTTGACATTGTTGGAAATTTTTTTTTAGTTTTGACACGTTTTTCTTGTTTAAGCGATTTTTTCGGTTTTTGGTGTTTTTTTTTTTAATTTTAGCGATTTTTTTCATTTAGCGATTTTTTTCGTTTTGGCGATTTTTTTTAATTTTTGGCGATTTTTGTTCATATAAGCATTTTTTTTGGTTTGGCGATTTTTGCGGATTTTTGTCATTGTGGGAATTTTTTTTTTGGTTTAACACTTTTTTCTCGTTTTGGCGATTTTTTTCGGTTTTTGGCGTTTTTTTTTTAATTTTGGCGATTTTTTTTCATTTTGGCGATTTTTTTGATTTTGCCGATTTTTTTTCAAATGAGCTATTTTTTTTTAAATTTTTGGCGATTTTTTTTCATATAGGCAATTTTTTTTTGATTTGGCGATTTTATTTCGGTTTTTGGCGTTTTTTTTTAATTTTGACGATTTATTCTCGTTTTGGCGATTTTTTTTGATTTTGGCGATTTTTTTTCATTTTGGCGATTTTTTTCGTTCTGGCGATTTTTTTAAATTTTTGGCGATTTTATAATTTTCGGATTTTTTAGTTTGACCGTTTTTGAAAATTTCAAGAGTTTAACTCTTACAGTTTCCAAGATATAGCAATTTGTCAAAATTACATAGTCAAAATTTCATTAACTGATGGACCACCCTTTAATTTAAATTTTTTTAATTTTAGTGTTAATTGTTGTAGCCTATATAAAAATACACTAATTTTACAAATTTCAAGTGTCATACAATTGTATGTATATTACATGGGATTTTAAAAGTTTTCGTCACTAATTTTGGAACACCCTTTAATTTTTAGCTTTTATATATTTGTTGTTGTAGCGACCAAAGTTCTACATACACTGTCCAAATTTCAGACCCGTAGCTTTTACCGTTCCTGAGAAAATAGCCATCTTCCTAAAACATGAAATATGTTTAATTATTAGGAAAAAAGTTTAAGTTTTCCAACCCTGGAAACGTTTTTTTAATTTGTTAAATATAAATTTTTTTTCTAATTATAAATACCAATTTTATTCATACCGAAGTATAAAATAAGTTAATTTAATAAAAAAGTAATAAAAACTTGTTTTCGGTAGTTATTTTCTATGGGAAAATAGAGTTTGAGTTTTCCAGCTCTGAAACCGTCCGCGATTTTTGAAAATTTTTGGCGATTTTATAATTTTCGGATTTCTTAGTTTGACCGTTTTTGAAAATTTCAAGAGTTTAACTCTTACAGTTTCCAAGATATAGCAATTTGTCAAAATTACATAGTCAAAATTTCATTAACTGATGGACCACCCTTTAATTTAAATTTTTTTAATTTTAGTTTTAATTGTTGTAGCCTATATAAAAATACACTAATTTTACAAATTTCAAGTGTCAATATACATATGTACACACATACATACAATTGTATGTATATTACATGGGATTTGAAAAGTTTTCGTCGCTCATTTTGGGACACCCTTTAATTTTTAGCTTTTATATATTTGTTGTTGTAGCGACGAAACTTCTACATACACTGTTCAAATTTCAGACCCGTAGCTCTTACCGTTCCTGAGAAAATAGCCTTCTTCCTAAAACATGAAATATGTTTAATTATTAGGAAAAAAATTAAAGTTTTCCAACCCTGGAAACGTTTTTTAATTTGTTAAGTTTTTAAAATTTTTTTTAATTATAAATACCAATTTTATTCATACCGAAGTATAAAATAAGTTAATTTAATAAAAAAGTAATAAAAACTTGTTTTCGGTAGTTATTTTCTATGGGTAAATTGAGTTTGAGTTTTCCAGCTCTGAAACCGTCTGCTCGATTTTGCTGAATTTCAATAGCAAAATTTTTCGGAAAATTTCTGACACACCAGTCCAAGAACGAAGTCTCTAGCTCTTCTGGGAGCTTGGGAAAACCGATTTCACGTACAGACAGACGGACAGACGGACAGACGGACAGACGGACAGACGGACATCGCTTGTTCGTCTTCGCTATGCATAAGGATCCAGAATATATATACTTTATGTGTCGCTTATTAATATTGTAGAAATTACAAACGGAATGACAAACCTATATATACCCTTTTACCATTTTTTGGTAAAGGGTATAAAAAACATTAAAAAAATATTTAAAAGCAATGAATATTTTCTGCTGCTATTTGCTTGAGTTTAAAAAATGCACAAACAGTGTTTTCCGTACGGAATGTGCATTCAGTTTGGCACTTTGCTTAAGCAAATGACATTTGACTAAACTTGACGAAAAGTTTACTTAGGTACATTCTAGTTTGCCACATATGTCTTATATGTAACCACAATGTTGCTTAAGCTGTCGTTAGTTATCTTATGCATAATATGGTTGGCCCTTAAAGCTTTATATCACCTTTTCAAATGCTGTATGAAATTTCATAATCGGATGGCCCGTTTAGAAACCGCAGAATTGTTTCGAATTTTTTATTAACGAAATCTCCCACTGTGCATTATAAAATATAAATGTATGCAGATGACGTAAAAATCTTTTTCGAGTCTAAAACTTTCTTCTAATCAAAATTATCTGCAAAATGAATTGGATAGCTTTTACAAATGGTGTAAAATATACTTAACAGATCTAGAAAAATTTAAGTACCTGAAATTTTCCAAAGCACAAAACTCTGTTTATTCCTACAATCTTGGTAGATGCAATTTACAAATACTTGGCCATAATTATGAATTTGGGAATGTTGTTAAATTCTAAACTAAACTTAACTCAACACATAACAATGAAAATCAATAAATCTTGCAGCATCCTTGCTTTTATTAAAGGATGGGCAAAGTAGTTCAGATGATCCCTTTATCATCAAAAGACTTTTTACTTCGCTAATAAGACCGATTTTAATATATGGCTACATTATTTTGGACCCGCTTTATAATGGTCATAATGCTTATAATTGTATCGGTTCTGTCCAAAACAATTTCTTAATTCCTGCCTAAGAAACTTTTATAGAGATCATTTGGAACTACTATCATACTCTAAGAGATTAGCTGAAATTAATTTACAAACTTTAAAAAGCCGGAAAACAATGCATAATAAATCTTTAATGGTCAACATCGTTAATGGTAACATCTATTCATAATTTTTGTAGAGTTATTTATCTTTAATATTCCTCACTTCGTGATTTTAACCCACTGTATATAATAATATGTCATGCTAACTTTGCTATATCTGACCCACTTCGAAACTTATGCACTTGTTTTAATCATTTATTTAATTTTATAGACTTCTCTTTGAACAGCGATACTATCAAACGAAATGTAATGTTATTCCTAAATCCTGATTAAGTAATGAAATTATTATGCAAAAAAAGTTGTATGGAGCAGTACAGGACATTTTTCAGTTATTTGTTAAACTTTCAGCTTTTACGAAATAAAGAAAAAATAAACGTTATATTAACTTAAAAAAAACACAAAAGTTTTCTGGACTGGTTCATACAACTTTTTCTTGCATAATAATTGCATTAGCGACTCGTAAATTGACAAATGTAATATAAGAAGCAATTTTTTTGGATGGCGCACCAAAAGAAAAAATTAAAGTATTGTTTTTATGTAAAGCACAATATCTCGGAAACAAGATGGGCTAGAAAAATAATAAGCCTTTTTTTTTGAAATCAGCAAACAAAAGTATATAATGATTAGTTATACTAGTTTAAAAAAATTTGAATCCCAATAATTGTAAGAACTAAACTAAAAACACAGGACTTGTAATATCCTTACAAGAACAGTAAGATATCCTGATATATTCCTCAATGTGATTCTATTTAAAAAAAAGAGATTATTGTGTAAATTAATAATATAAAAAGTATTTTTAAGTTTGGAGGACCATTCGTGAAATATTAACGAAATAATACAAAAAATTTTTTAAATTATGCAAATGCTAAATGTCACTAAACTAGAGCTGATAGGGAAAAACTAATGATGCCATCGTAATCAGGAGATAAAATTACAAAAGGATCTGCTATTTTTATTTAAACATTCAAAACACTGTTGTGCAGTATAATTTAATAATAATTTGTTTTTGAATAAATGAAACTTGAAATTTTTTTAATATTTAAATAGTCTGCAAGAAAATTATCCATAGACTCAAATTGATTTAAATAAATAAATAAATGTGTCCAAACTAGTTGGACAAAATTAAGTATAAATTCACATTTTTTATTAAGTTTTTTTATATATATTTGAAATGTTTAAAGTTATAAGTTTGCCCTCCATGAATTATAAAGTGGCAACACTTAAATAACTTGCGCTACAAAAATATATTGCAGCTTCTCCTTGAATCGGTTATTAAAACCCGAAGTTTACCTAAATAATAAATATACTTACCTTTGTTGATCCCTTTAAATTGTATCTTAACTTACTTACCTTTTTGCCATAGAAGTGTAAACTATAATTACCCACAAAAACTCAAGTGTAATAATAAAATTAAACTTATAAAAAAGCTGTTGAAGTGAAATACCTGCTTGTGTATTAATTTCTCAAGTAATAAAGGTGAGCATCCAATCTCAACCAAACGCTTAAAGAAAAAATAAAAGTTACTAATTGTTGTTTCTTTTATTTTCCCATAACCCCAATAATTATGATCACGACTCTCGGAGTGATGATAATAAAAAATGAAAATAAAAATCCCTTTAGATTGCTCAACGAGGATATAAATAGAATTCCCCCGCTACCCTCTGCAAAATCATAAAGGGGGATTCAAAGGCAATAATCCCAAGATTAACCAAAATGTAAAGCAGAAATTAATAATGGAATATGATGTCGGGTGAATGTTCAGCACATCTGCTATTTTAACAAAATTTTTAACCAAATTCTGCAAAAAAGCTTCGTTTATCTCGTCAATGCGGCGGCCCAGTGGCTGAGTGGTAGAGAGGCTAGCCTCTTAGTTCAGACGTCGTGTGTTCGATTCCTGCCATAGACGCGCATAGATTTTTTGTAAACGAGCTAAGCTTCGCGGGTCTTGTTTGTTTTGTATAAAAAAATTGAAAAAATTAATTATATTAAAAACAAAAAATACTTTCATCTTTCAGAAGGTCAGTTGTTTTTGGTTTGTTCACGTACCCGTAAACTTCAAAAATTTCACAATTTAAAATTATTCCAGAGTGTAGCATTCCATGGTTAAAATTTCCCAATTCAATTCTTAACATTTCATTATTTGACAGCCAATTTACTTCCTAACTATGCCCAACATTTATTAATAAAAATCGTTGTAGTTTTATTTACAAATCTTTTTTGTCTGTAAATGTGCATATGTTATAAACTCACTCAACAAATATGTAGATAATTTCAAAAACTATCAATAGAGTTGTGTTAACCTGTCAAAAAGGGTGGAGTTTCCAAAAATGGTTTAAGTTTGATACTTCAACAATTTGCGTATACATATATGTATGTATATATGCAATATGAAACAAAAACATTTGTTTATTTGTTTGTTTTAAATATACATACATGCATATGCAGGAAATCTATTTTTCTTTTAAAAACATCATTCAGTAAAATATCAATTCAACTAATTTTTGTAATCTGTAATAGTTGCCTCAAGTCTTGTGTTAATAATTTATTTTTTCAAAAAATGTTCAGTATAAAAACAAATTTATATTATAAAATAATGTTTTACAAAGTATTTCCTGCCGCAAATCATTTGCAAAGATTTTCACATAAAACAATATAAAAACTCTTTGAGGCTTTTTATTAACTTTATTCATTGACTATTTTCCACTTTTATATAATAAACTTTACTGTTAAGAACTTTTGCAAAAATGTTGAAATTAGTTCGACCTATTATTTCAGGTGAACATCCGGAGGCCATGCAGACAGGATCTTCCGGTTGCCAATATAGTTGGCTTACAATACTTCTACTAATGACCATGCTGTGCTATTACAATCATCATTACATCAGCTGTAATCTAACAAATTGCTTATTGAAAACCACCTGCCAGACATGCCAAACCAATACTTCCACCTCCTTTCCAGCAGCAAAAAAAACAACTACTTCAATAATGCAAAAATGCATTAGTAGTAGATATAAAACCACCGCAACCACTAACTTTACCACCAGCAGCCTGCATTGTCCTGATTGTCATCATATATTAGCCAACAATATAAAGTTTGACAACAATCGCTATTACCAGGAATTAGTCCCTGCAAGTTGATGTGCAAATCTCTATGAAAGAAGTAAAAGCGAACAAATTATTTGAATAGAATGAATAGAAATAAAGTATAATAAATACGGTAAGAATTGCACTACCAAACTATTATTAAGAATAATACTCTCACAACAACACTAAAAGAATGAACAATATAAAACTGTGAATGGTTTTCTTGTACATATTCATTGAAGTTATTTTCCATTTAAAAAGCAAAAAAAAAAAAAGTGTACACCAATTTAGAAAATTAAACTTTATAATCATATTGTAATATACATTAGGGATATACATATATATTAGATATATAAATTAGAAACTTTCCATATAGCTTTAAGTAAAAAACTAACTATCAAATAAATTAAGTTTCTTTAATGTAAATATTAAAAATTAAACAAATTTTATTTGAGTGTAAATATTATCATTGTTAAGTTGATCATGGTTTTATTTTATTTAAAAGTTAAAATAAAAATAAGATCATGTAACAGTGTGTAGGAGCTTTTTACTAAATTCTTTATCAAAAAAAAGTGTCTTGCAATAAGGACTCTCTAACTTTGAAGGTTGAAAGCTACATTAGTCGACTTGGCTGTTATTTATTCAGTCTGAACATAATATTATATAATAATAAGAACACGTGGAAATGATTTAATTTTTTTCATCAAACGCGGTGTTCTGTCCAAACAAAATTTTCATCGAAAAATTATTATGCTATGAGACTGCTTTCTGACTCAGTATTAAGATCCAATCCAAAAAAAATAATTTAAAAAAACTATTGGTTTTATAAAAGGATTATTTTTTTGTGAATTTTTGCAATTAAATTTAAAATTTAGCGCACTAATAGTGTCAAATTATTTCTTTACTTATTAAGTAAAATATTTTTATTTTAAATTCAATGTTGCTAATGCAGAAGAACTAGAGATCTTATGTTAAACTTAAATTTAAATTAACATCATATTTGAAACAAAAACTCAACTACCAATATGTTTTTTTTTTTTTTTTTATTTTCTTACTTTGACAATACTACTTTGGCAAAGCTGATTTTTTACAACTTGAATTTTGGTTGTAAGAAGTTTCTAATGGAAATAAATGAAATGAAAATGCCCATCTAAAAATATGTATGATCCACATATTTTTAAAATATGAACGTATATAAATATATATGAACTGGTGTATGGAAATTTAAAGGATTACGAGTACACATGCGAAAAGTATTATATATGAATTGATATATGGAAGGATATATAAAATATATGATAATTTATTTACTTTTATTATATATTTTATTATATATTATTTTATTTATATGATATTAAAATTATATAAATTATAACATTAATATGTGCAGCTAGCACTGGCTATCAAAACCATTGACTAATGATAATATCACACTTAATAAATAAGTGGGTATTAACTAAAAAAATTTTAATTTTGAGTAGAGACGAAAAACTTTTTGTTGTTACATTTTAAAAGAATTTGATAATCCCAATGCATCAGCATATTGCCGTTGTTTTAACTAACCGACTTTACTGACATTTTTTTTTAATTAGTTAATTGCACTAATAGACTTTATGAGTCATAATAGACCTTGTCTAAAATTTTTGTGACTGTAAACATTAATGTTCAGCCTATAAAAGTAAAACTATTTCAGACGTTACCATAAGAATGCATGTAAAAAACTATCATAAACGTTGTACTCCTGTAAAGTTTTACAAATGTTAGATACGTCAGTTAGATAAAACAGCGACGGCATATACATGTATGTATCATATCTTAATTTTTTTTGTATGACAAGTAAGCTGCATAGAGTATTTTGGGGTCGCGTTGCTGAACTGTGCGCAACAAAACAATAAATTCAGTGAAGTGCGACTTTGAACCGCGTACAAAGGGTTCCGTACGGACACGAGATATGTAATTCAATACGAACTTTAGCCAATATAAACTATAGTTTTGGCCTTTTTTTCGTTTTTGGTTTTTTTCGGTTTCAAGCGTTTTTTTAGTTTTGGGGTTTTTTGAATTTATTGGCGCATTCTGAGTTTTGCTTTTTTCTCGTTTTGGTGATTCTTTGGTTTTTTTTTAATTTTAACGATTTTTTTTATTTTGGTGATTTTTTTATTTTGGCGATTTTTTTAATTTTGGCACTTTTTTCTGGTTTTGGCGACTTTTTCAGTTTTGGCGTTTTTCCAATTTGACGATTTTTTTCATTTTGGCGATTTTTTTATAATGGCAATTTTTTCGCTTGGGTGATTTTTTAAGTTTTGGCACTTTTTTCGCATTTGGGCGATTTTTTTCGGTTTTTGGCGTTATTTAACTTTGGCGATTTTTTCTAATTTTGGCATTTTTTTTAATTTTGTCTTTTTTAATTTTAACGATTTTTTTTTCATTTCAGAGATATTTTTTCATTCAATTAATTGTTTTGGTTTTGGCGCCATTTTCGCGTTTTTGGCGAATTTTTCCGGTTTTGGCGTTTTTTTTTTCATTTTGGCGAATTTTTTTGTTTTGTGCGATTTTTTCGAATTTGGCGATGTATTTTAGTGTCAGAAATTTTTTCTTAATTTTGGAGATTTTTTTTTTTGGTTTGGCGATTTTATAATTTTGGAATTTTTTAGTTTTACTGTTATTGCAAATTCAAGAGTTTACCACTTACGGTTTCCAAGATATATATGGTGGACCACCCTTTTATTAAAATTTTTAAATTTTAGTGTTAATTGTTGCAGTCTATATAAAAATACACTAATTTTACAAATTTCAAGTGTTAATATACATATGTATATACAATTGTATGTATATTACATTGGACTTTAACATTTTTCGTTGCTCGTTTTGGAACATCCTTTAATTTTTAATTCTCATGTATTTGTTGTTGTAGTGGCCAAGGTCCTTTTTTCACCTTTGGTGTACGGAACCCTAAAAAAAAACCACCCATATTTAATATTTTGAAACAATAAATATAATATCTAAAAATAATAAATAATAAATATCTAAATATCTAACATTAAAACAATTCCGATGCATAATTCCGATGCATAACATATGTGAATTCTCAAATAGTTTTTGAAAGTCTGTGTACATGACAAGAGATTTGTGACTATTCAAAATGTTTGTTAGAGCAACAATGAAATGCATATAGACAAAACTGAACCACCAGCAAATAAACAATAAAATTTAAATATAATTATGACAATATGTCGAATAATAAATTTTTTAAATGCTTAATAAAAATCTTAAAAGTTACAAAGCAAAGAGTACACAAATGAGCAAATAAATAACCGAGCCTTATAATATCTGCGCAGAGAAGTAAAGCTTGAACAGTTTTCTTTAAAAAATTGGTTAAGTAAGTCAGTGCTAATGGGCCGAATTCAATGAGCAGAATTAAAAAAAAAGTCCAGAAAATCCGATTTTTGGGGTTAATTTCGATTTTAGCGACCTTTTAAACCTCTTCCTAAAAATCTGAAAAATATCACAAAAATACTTTAACCTATAAGCTTTCAAATAATGCTGCACATTAAAAACTAATTTTCCATTTCAAACACAAAATTCTCTGAATCAAATACTAATTTTTTCAATTTAGGTCTTACAAAAAAATTTGTAAATTCAAATGCAAAATTTTGTAATACTTTTGTAATACCCGATTTTTTTAATCAACAGATTGTCTGATTCAACAAAATTTTTTAATGAAAATAAAAAGTAAATAAAATAAATAACTGTTGTGTACAGTATGCAATTTCTATATTGAAACAGAAATGTTCTCTTAACAATTTCGTTACAAGTATTACTTTATATTAATTGTATCAACTAGAATTTTTCACTACATATTGTTTTCTGTTTTGCTTAAAACAAAATTGGATCAAACTATTTACTGGAGTAGTAAAAAATATTTACTGAATCAAAATTTTATTTCGAATAAACTTTTGTTTGAAATTTTTTTGGGAATAATTTTTTGTGTGTGCGGCAAAAGAAAAAAATTTTTTTGGGACACACAAACGTACACAGAAAAAACTAAATTTCATTTACAGTAACCAAATTCATTGAATCAGTAAATGTTTTGTATGAATACGGTCCTACAAATAATTTTGGAAATTCTGATAACAATTTTATAAAAAGTCAAATCTAGCCGAGTTCGGCTGAGAGAATTTGTTGTTTAAATATGTTGGTGTTTATCTTGCTTGTCGATAGGTCCAACATGCTGCTGTGCTCTTGTTGTTATTTATTTTGATTGCTCGTGTTGTATACATCTAATTGCCGAAAAGTAGCCGACAAATCACAAATAAGATTTGAACAAACAATTTACTGGATCAGTAAAAAGTATTTACTGAAATTAAATTTTATTTCTAACAAAAATTTGTTTGAAAATCTTTTGTGCATAATTTTTTCTGTGTATGCTTTGGTATTTCTTATATTTCACTTTTTTAGTATTTAAATTATTTAATGTATTTTTAACAATAATATTTTATTGAATAAGCAAAATAATAATTTGGTATTATTAGTGCGTTAGCAAATGTTAAACTTTATTGTATTTATAATTATGAAGATGCCAATAACACTCATTTAAATTCTTAGGTTCCTGCTATAAACTATCTATATGTATATATATACAAACTATAGTTTTTAATAGATCTCGATGTTTTGAAATTATCGGAATCAATTCTGATTATTTCCACTACGTGTTAATATATCTATATGTATGTACACAGCAAAGAATTACACTTTAACATCTGATCTACTTGTCATATAATGAAGTAGGGAAGAGCTTCCACCGAAAGTGCTTAATTCCAAACCCTATTAACTTTTTGAAAGTTTTCGCATTTACACATTTTTGTGCATATATGCTTGTGTGTGTAAATATATAGTAAGCATTTCATTTTACAGCATTGGCCTCACTTATTATATTTCATAATGTTATTTAAAAAAATTTTAAGACTTTTGAAACTATTGAGCAGCTGGAATCTAAAATCTAATTAATTCTTAATTCTAAAAACTACATCTACGAGTATTATTGCCGTAAAACAAAAAAAAAATAATAATATATACATTTGTATATTGCTGCTAAAATTCTTGTTAAATCGATTTTCATACTTCTCTAGAAATTACAGAAAATTTAACTTTTTTGTAAATACGATATTTAAAAAAAACACAACAAATCACAATCATAAAATATAATTTTATATTTTAATATTTGACCTCAATCTTCTTTCGCACTGTAAAACGAAATGTTAGTTTATTTCTCATTAAAAATAAACTAGCAAATTAATAAAACTTTATTTTGTTACAGCATAGAAATAGGATTGTGAGTAGTTCATAGCAAATACTATATAAAAAAATTAATAAAATTTTTTAATAGATTATTGTAACAATAAATAAAGGGATTTTGTATAAAGTATTGTATATATTGTTGTTTAAAAAAACTTAAGCACATGTACACTACAATATATTTTTAATTGAACAGTAAATAAAATCTTAGAGAGAAGTATTTATTAAATTAAATTAAGATACACATTTAAAATGTTAAAGAAAAATTTTTAAAGTTTAAATTGCATATGTTACAAGTTAAATGAAATAAGTAATATTATGATTTTGGCTGAGATAAAATAAAAATATTAAAAATATATATTTTATGGTTTTATGTTAAAAAAACATTTATTTTTTTCATATAAATTAAATGTCTCCATTATACTTGAACTACTCTGTAATTCTAATCTAAATTTATATATTATTATTATGATACAAATTTGTAAGTGTTTTCTTTCATTGCGAATTACAGAATAGGCTCGCATTTAATTCAATAAAGAAACTGTATTTATGCAACAATCTTGTTTAGATCTTTTACGCATAAAATAGTTTTTATTCAAAATGTAAGGTTATTTGCACTGTACTTAACACAATACTGACTTTGATGACTAATTAAGTGTCTACAAATACATAACTAACTAATGCCGAGTACATATCTGACATTTCTCGTGCTGTCATTTTGTGGTGTCATTTTCAAAATGTGTGCACCGCCGTTCATATTTTTTTATATGGAAAGAAATGCCACACAAATAAAATATGAAATAGAAAATGACAATCGTTGCCACTAAAACACACTATGGAAATTAAACAAAATGTCATAGTGTGTGCTCGGCATCACCAGTTTTTTTATTTAACATAGGATTTCTTGAGACTGTTCGCAATATAACTATAAGATAAAAAGTTCTTTTGGTTTCGAAATTTTTCGCTTTATGTTTAGCTACCTTTATTTATGGGAGTTACGGGAATGAACTATGTTGATGTAAAAAACATCCTCACAAAAACATAAATGTGAAAAAAGGCCAAGTTCCTTTCTAAAATTTCGGCCAACAAAAATAGTGAGATACAAATTTTGACCAAGTTCATGTTTGGCACAATACCTATCACTGCAATAGGTATGCATTATCTAAATTTGTAATCGTATGGGTGTTATATAATTTCTAGATAATCTGCTTACTTGACAACATTTTTCCCGATATAAAGAAACGAACAAATATACATAATTTTATCCTTTCTTAGAAGAGGAAAAATATTGCCAAGTTAGCACATTATCTAGAAATTATATAACACCCTTACGATTACAAAATAATATAATACATACCTATTGCAGTGAAAGGTATTGTACCAAAGACGAACTTGGTCAAAATTTGTATCTCACTACTTTTGATGGCCGAAATTTTGGAAAGGAACTTGGCCTTTTCTCACATTTAGGTTTTTGTGAGGATCTGACTACGTTTTGGAAGGTTTTCTTAATAAAGCTTTTTAAACTTTAAATTTCTAGTCTGGTATATTTCTAATCGTAATGTCTGCGCCAGTTCAAAAGGCAAAGTTACATAAAATATTGGGTTATAGAATGATATGTGCACCATTGTGTCATAATAAGGACCGAGTAATTTGATTAACTTTTTAAAAGTCATCTGAGTAGAAATATGTAAAGTATAGTGTAAATTTTAGTGCAGTATAATGTCTTGTGTTTTAAATTTATCTAGTTGGTAACTTACATAAGCCTACTTTTTTTTTACAAAATTTAAGTTCTCTTACGTATGATATTTCAATTCACATTTGATAAACGTGGCTCTATTTCCCTAATTTAACAATCGGTGCTTTCAGATTTTTCCTGTTCGTAAATCCTTTAACTTAAATTTTTAATTTTGAGCTTAAAGTGCGTATCCATGGCCCCAATTGAAACTTCCAGGATTTAAAATCTTTCTTGGTGATCTCTAATTTAGATTTATTTGTGTATTGAATTTAAGCTCTCTAGTGCAAATTCTAGCTTAAAATGTTATGGCCGTTACCCCCAGTCTCCATCACTTTTTTAAACTCAAGATTTTGTTCTGAGCAGCGCTCAATTATCATCGTACCTTTAACATGATAACTTTTAGTTAAAGCTTCAGTTAAAACCTTCAGTAAAAAATTATCGTGGCCTCTGCCACTCCTCGTTAAAATATTTGGGTTTTCAGATTTTTCTATATGGTTTCTCATCTTGACCTACTTTCAACTCTCTAACGAAAATTATCTAATTCTTATGGGCGTATTCCCGCCCACTTTTTTAAAATCAATTTTTTGCCAGTGCCAATCATACGTGCCAAGTTTCATTGGAAACGGATATTAATATTTAAATAAATAGTATATTTAAATCTGCTGATCCGAAGTACATGAAATATGAGGTTAAAATTTTATGGGCGTGTTAACTTCTACTATTTTCAAAGAAATTTTATAGCTTTGCATTGTTCCAACATTTGTGCCAAATTTCAATAAAATCGCTTGAGATAAACATTTTAAATTTGCTCTTTTAATTGTGTGCTTTATTGGAATAGCTCCGCAACTGGTTAAAATCTCCGGGTTTTCAGATATTTCTAGTTAGTTTCTAATCTAGATTCACTTGTTTATTACATTTTAGCTAGCTAGCGTATATTTTATTTATTTTGTTCTTATGGGCGTGCTAAAAAGAATGTTAAAAAATATTCACATATTATATTAATATTAATAATATATTATTATATAAATATTATTTTAAACTTCCATTTAAACAAACAAGAAGTTCAACTTATATCAAAATTGAAACATTAACTCAATAATCAACACGTTTTATTTTTATTTTCTTAAAGTACGATCACACTTGTCAAACATTTTCCCAAAAAAGCGAAACCAACAAACACTAATGAAAAAAGTTTTGATCCAAACGCTTGTTTATCAAATTATACAGTTTCGAATACAACTATCGTCTACTCCTTAACTTGACAAATCTTTTATTTCAGATAAAAGATTTGTCATTCGCATTAAGTGCTTACGCTTTTTTGGACAAATCTTTGACAAGCGTGACCGTAACTTTACTTTCGCAATACTTTGGACGTAGCTGTTTTGGATTATGCATTCAAAATTGTGTCACAAAAGCTGTATCGTGTCTTAGTTTAACTTTTGTAATGAAATCGTTTTCACGATTTAGGTATGCTTTTTTAAGATTATTCCTAATTCTGTAAAAGCTGAATACTGGAAACTGTTCTAAGATAAATAAAAAATTTTCGAATGTATGCTTTTAAGCTTAGAAATCTTGGTGGTACACGCAAAGAAAAGATATGGTTTTAGAATGATTGAGAAAACAATATTATGTTCTCAGAAACAAATCTGTGGTCGTTGAAAACAAGTTATTATTATTTTAAACATTAATTTTGTTACGGTAAGCAAACTAATGTTTGAATTTAATAATTACGTTATTATATTCATAAAAAAGTGTGATATGGTTAGATTTTAACAATATAGTTTTGTTAAAAATTTATGACTGCAACATAATTATTGTTATTATTTAAAAATAATATAATGTAAATAACAATATAATGTTATCCAAAACAATACTATTTTAAGTTAAAATTTTTTTTTTCAGAAACATCTGCCAGTTCAGTGTTTCGTTTGTAAGCTATCGGTATTGCACGCGTCGTGTTAAATAAATAAATAAAGCACAAACAACCAAAAGGGTAGATAAATAAAAACATATACATACGTACATATGTTTATCTCTTTACACACAAGTGTTTCTATTTCGAGTATACACACAATTGTAAGTATACATTTCTATAAATACATTTAATTTCAACAGTATTAATTTATTTTTATTTCGAATTTGACGCACAGCTGTTTTAAACAAGAGATCCACCAATATATGATTGAAAAACAAAATATTATTATTATATTTAATAATACTGGTGTCGTATTTAACAATATTATTATTATATAAGAACATGGTGTAGTGAGTCTCAATTATATTTTAGTCACATATAACAATAGTGTTGTCATATTTACAATAACAAGATTAGGTGTAACAAAGGTCATTGTTTTTGTTGATAATACTATTATTAACTAAGATAATAATATTATTAAAAGTTTGCTTTCCTATTGACAATAATATGATTTAACTACAACCATATAATTCAATCATATTATGTTGCTGTTTGATTATGGTTACCTCAACCATATTTTTTCTTTGCGTGTACTTTCAACATCACAAAACTAATACGAAGTTTAAAAATTTACCATTTCATTCACAATGTTTAAAATTTTAAATCATGCTGTATCTATTTACATAAATAATTATAACTTTTACTGATAAATAAATATCTAAGTACTAATTAATGAATCAAATGAAAAAAATAAGAATCTTCTTACATAATATGTAATTAAATTTTTTTATAATTTTCGTATTTAATATATAAGATAAATGAAAAGTGTTTCTACATCATATAAATATTTATTTACGAGTAATTTCTAAGGACTCTAGCATATTGTAAAACAAATAAAGCAAACAAAACGAATATATATATCAATCACTCATTTATACAGTTAAAGTAAGTTAAAAAATTAAAAAATCAAATAAATTATTAAAAAATTAAGCACTCTCACTTGTATTAATTTTTTTTAACCGGTGTCATGTACAACAATTGTAATTACAGGTAAGTAGTTTGCAAAGCTCGTCGATATTTATTGTAACCTTGTTCAAAATATATGAACATATAATGAACTATGAAAAATAAGATACATATAATTTAATTACTTCTCCTATTCTATTAAAATTTCACAATTCCCTTCAACACATGAGGATTGCGTATACCCGATATATGATAATATTGAATATGTTGACATAGCAATGGTTCACTTCCTGACTTGTCTTCTTTTAGCGTTTCTTCTCAAGATATAACAGTAAGGACCTAATTTTTGTTATCAGAATGCCTCACTCACATTGGCCACTAAGATAATGTGATTTAACGCCATTGGATTAATTTCTATGGGGTCATGTAAGTTCAATTATTTATGCCGATACACTAAATATATTTGGAATTCGACATTCGATGAATTATTGCGGAAAATATGTTCCAAATTCTGCGAGAAGTGTGTGACAATGTAAACCTCAGACGTGGTGGCCACATGACCCAAATTATATCTTAATATTAACTTAAGCCAGTTCAATTAATATTATTAATATTTTTCTGTGTTCTTTTTTAATTTAAAAATCTGCAACTCTAACACAAAACACGTGGCATGTGCAATATCTGTTAAGAAAAAGGTTGAAAGCCAAAAATAGTTCAGTATATTATTAAATTAAATAGCCAATTTAAATTATAAAAAATTTTATAAATCTTAATTTGACTTTTATAAATTATTATTAAATGAATATTTTATCAAGCTTTAAGTTTTTAATTGTCATTTTTTTCTTTCGTATTTCGCTAGCTAAAGGCTGGGTATAATATTTATTAAATGATAATTTGAAAAAAAAATGTTAACAATAAATAATTAACGGACATTTTTCATGCAATTGGAAAAAATATATAAATTGTTTTACTATTAAATTTATAAATTGCAATAACGCAACATATTCATTAAAACAAGAAAATTAATAATAATAATATTTGTTTTGTATGGAAAATATACATATAATGTTAAATAATGGCTAATTTATAGCAATTATTGTGTTTTTTTAAAGATAAGATATCCGAGCAAAAAACTTTGCTTACTAGAATGCAAAAAAGTTAACGTACTTAGGGATGAAACGATACCACTAAGGTATCGATACTTTTACTTGATACGGCATCGGTACAGAAGTATCGATACATACTCAGTATCGAATAAAAAGCATCGATACTTACTTGTATCGGTCAAGGTTTTCGCATGATTTAAAGTAGTGAAAACAAAAGTAAATACCCACCAAACCAAATGCTCCCAATTCGTAAAGAATTCTTAATGATTAGTCGACAAAATCTTCTGATTTCGGAAGCGATTAATATAAGAAAAACGTAATTGTTTAAATTTCTTGTAGACGAGTTTTGATAGAATTTATTTATGAATACTCCTTCAACAAACTAATTTTCCTGAATAACAAAAATTTTAAAGTTCAATTTTGTTAAAAATATAGCTTTAAAAATTGCCAATAAATTCATTTATCGCTAGCAAAATCGACATTTCACCAAATCAAAAACTTAGACCCAAACAAAGTGGAAAAATTGCCACGTTTGGGCTGGACTGGAGCATAAGATATAGCGGAGATGACATTTTAAATGTTTGTGCAAATTCGTTATGTTCCCGCAATAACGCACGCTTTAAAAAAAATATTTGCAACTATCAATTTTATCGTCTTTTTTTATAAAAAATTTGATTTGGGTGGTCCCATTTTCATGAACTTAGTCTAATTTTTACATTTAATACGAACAAGTAAAATTGTGTTAAACTGACGTCATCTTCAACTTTTCTATTGCCAATAAGGAATGAGTATATTTTACCGATACGAGTACTTTTTACCGATACCTACTTGGTACTCGGTAGTAGAGTATCGATACCAAAAGTACTTGGTTTCTAAGAAAAAGTATCGAGTATTTACTTGTATTTACTCGTATCGTTTCATCCCTACACATAATAGCTTACTGTTAAATAATAATAATTAGTTTTTATCCACAAAATGGACTTGATACCCAACTTTTCAAGCAAAATAAACCAGAAAATTTAAAGCGAGGGACTTCTCTATGGCTACTTTATATAGATATAACATTCCATACATCCAACAACACAAAAAATCCATATCTTAACCCACAGTCATAATACGGTTTATAGTAATTTTATTTTTCAAAAATCGTAGATGGGGTAATTAAGAAAACATTGGAGAAGACTCCTGGACGCCTATAGATCAATGTCCAGTAGTCAAAAGTCATAACAGCCTGTTTTTTGTAAAAATTACAACACAATTTCAAAAAATTAAATTTTAAATTTGAAAAATTATTTTGGTAATTTCTTTCAAAAATCGTAGGAGATGGGTTAAAAAAGAATAATTTAAAAATTTAATGTTATATTATATTGGCGATATTTGGCGATATTCCACAATTCATTTGGCGAAAAGGGTGAAAATAAATCTAGTAGTAGTAGAGTATCGATACCAAAAGTACTTGGTTTCTAAGAAAAAGTATCCAGTATTTACTTGTATTTACTTGTATCGTTTCATCCCTAAACGTACTCTCCAGTCATAAGTTCTTACAATTTGGCTGAATTAAAAATTATGTTTGTTTGAGAAGTTCAAAAAGTATGCGGTACCCTATACTTTTTGCCAAAAGTTAATAGATTACTGATTGCATAAAAGTATTCAAAATGTAATGGGTTGTAGATTACTTATTGTCAAAAAATTATTCAAAAGTTAATTTGCAATTTTTTCTAATAAAAATAAATAAAAATTTTGTAACAAAATTATAAAACTTGTACCTGATTTTGGGAGAATACTTTAGGGCCTGGCCCATGGTGTCGACAAGAAACTTTCTATCGCTTAATTATATTGAAAACAAAAAAATGTTCTTATTTTGTTTCTGTTTTCAATGTAAGTAATCGATAGGATATTTTTTGACAACATCGTGGGCCACACCGTTAAATTTTGTGATAAAAATTACAGTAAACCAATATTATTTTATTGTTTATGAAGCACATTTTCATGATCAATGAATTTTTCACTAGAAACATATATATATATATATATATATATATATATATATATATATATATATATATATAGTTTCGGAGATATTTGAAAAGTTTTATACAAAAAAATAAGAAAATCGTTTTTTAAAAGACTCATTAAAATTTTAAACTGAAGAAAATTTTATATTTTATTATTAATTGTGATACATTCATATGTTACAAATAAAATGAGCTAAATTTATTAAAAATCATTCCATTACTTCTGAATTTATTCACAATGAAGTAGTAAAATATATACTCGTATTAAAGCTTATTTTAATTAACTATCTATATATAATTCATAGGAAAATATGTTTTTTGTAATCCCTTTTACACTGGTACTACTGTACCGATTTTGAAAAGATTTATATGGTTTTAAAGGTTTTTTGGTACAGATGTGCAGACTCTATATTTTATTGAAATCGGCTTAGTATTTTGAAAGCTATAAGCGTTTAAAATTGCTACTACTAAATGCACACATATTACACACGCTTACAAGTAAACAAGAAACAAAACATGAAATTGTGTGTGTGTTTCTAGTATTTCTCTTGCTCTAAATTTTTTTTATCTGATTTGTTATTGTATGAAAGCCATAATACTTAAAGGAAGAGAGTTCAATATTATTGAATTTTTTTTTTTTTTTAATACATATATTTATTTATTGTATCTTCAAATATGAACTAACAATAAGTGATCAAATCTTAAAGCTAAAATATAATTATTTAGCCCGACCAGTGTCGGCCAAAACTTAGTGATAGTTTAAATAATACAAAGTAGTGATAATCAAAAAGGAAAATTAAATGTATTTTCAAGCAGTCCCATCTGGAGTGTTGAGTATAACAGACCTTGTGTCCCTCTTTTTTAGGCGGATGCGTCCATTAAAATTCAAGATGTTACGAGCAAGGGGATTAGGATTTGCCTCGAGTTTAGTTAAGTATTTGCCTGTGTATCTTGCAATTTCTTCAGTCACTAGTGGCATTTTTAAATCACGACGCAAATTTGAATTCTTAATGTACCATGGAGCAGATGTTATTGACCTTAAAATTTTGTTTTGTCTTCGTTGAATTCTCTCTACATTGCAAGCTGAAGCAGTGCCCCATAACTGGATACCGTAACACCATATTGGCTTCAAAAGCGACTTGTATATTAAAAGTTTGCAGTCCAGACTAAGTGTTGAATTTCTGCCAATCAACCAATGAATTTGAGATAACTTAAGTTTCATCTGAGTTAGCTTAAAGTCAATATGATGTGTCCATGTAAGTCTTCGATCAAGGTGTATACCAAAGTATTTCACTTGGGAATGTTGAGGAATATTTTGATTGTTGATTCGAATGGGGGAACAAGTATCTCTTCTTAGGGTAAACGTTATATGGACACACTTTTGTTCATTTACCTTAATTCTCCATAAGTTCAACCACATTTCCAATTGTGTAATATGTTCTTGTAAATATCGGGAAGCCTCGTGAGGGTTTTCATGCATACTAAGGCAGGCTGTATCATCGGCAAACGTAGATGTATGGATATTGCTGCTCACAGGCATATCACAAGTATAAATCAAATACAAAACTGGCCCCACTATGCTCCCCTGTGGCACATTGAATGATATAGATTGGGGCAGACTCATGAATTCTCCTTCCACAATCGTAAACTTTCGGGTAGTTATGTAGCTTTCTAATAAATTCAGAAAATTTATTGGTAAATATGATTTTAATTTTAAAATAAGGCCTTCATGCCACAATATTATTGAATTAGCTTAATTAAAGGGATTTCGATATATATAAATATAAATATATAGATATTGTTAAAAAATATCCATACGATATATATATTGATACATTTTTTCTTTTGCCCATCACTACTTGGTTAACGAACATCAACCTAACTTATTTTCATTTTGTGTTTGTTTATAAAAAAAAATAATATAATCAATATAACCATAATAATTGACCTGACCCATATGGCACTTCAGTAAAGCATTTGAGTTTAAAACAAATAAGAGTGCTATATTCAGCTCGGCGAAATCTTATACACCCTTTACCAAAGTGCGTTTATGTCGTATAGGGATACGATTAGATACATTAGAGTGGCCGTTAGTTGTATGGAGAATTTCTTTTTGTTGATTTCTTTTATTCTCACCCCCCTTCCCAATCGGTTCATTTTTATGTAAAAAAAATACAAAAAACATTTCATAGCGATAAGTTGTATTTTAAGGGGTGCGCCCTCAAAGTTAGCCCTCAAGCCCATATATTCAATGTAATTTTTTTCATTTTTCTTTTCACTATACTTAATATATGTATAAAATAATTTAATAGATATAAACTCTTATTGTAAACGCTTAGTAAAATAATTTCCATATAAATGAAAGTTTAGTATATATAATTTTTGGTGTTTTGTTGGTTATTTTCTTCATTATTTCCTAAAATATTAATTTAATCTAAAAACTTTCTTTGATACTAATGTTGTAGACTAGAAGAGCTAAAATATTGTCATATATCACATACTAGTAAAATATTTTTTTAAAAAGATAGTCATATGCAAAAATTACAATGAAAAATGGGCTTGAGGGCCAACTTTAGTGGGCAGACGCACCCCCTAAAACACAACTTATCGCTATGAAATTTTTTTGTATATTTTTTTTTTCATAAAACTGAACCGATTTTGGGGGTGAGAATAAAAGAAATCAAAAATTAATAAATAACGGCCACTCTAATGACCATTAGCTCATACATACATATTTGTTTTGTAAAAACCAAAAAAATTGATAATTTTTTGCTCTAGTGCAATTTTTAGTGAGTGACATAACAGTATTTTCCGATTTAATATTTTTTTTGATATAAGCAATAAGTTGAATATCGATGCCTCACTTTCTCAACCTCGTATCTTAAAAAATACAAGTTTTCAGGAGAGCAAAAAAAAACGGTTCATCTCTTTATACTTTTATTAAGGAATGAATTACATCTATCTATATTAGTAGTAATAATATACTAATTTTTTTTAGTTTAAGCATGAAGCGCATATATTGAGATACGAGTTTGTTGCATTTAGAGTAATTTTAATTATTGAATAAGTTACTCGTTTGTTGCACTCATATCTATATAAACAAATAACACCTTTGTACAACAATTATCCAATGAAAGCGATATTTAATATAGAATAAATTTTTTTTTTGGAAAAAAGTATAAAAGGAAAGAATAGGATACATATTAAATTAATAATATCATTGGTGTGGCAAATTATCATAAAATGAATAATGATAATCGGTTGGAATCGTGCATTTTAAAATTTGCAAGTCGACATATTTTCTTTCTTTTAAAAATAGGTATTTGTGGATTGTAGAGACCTGGTAGTAAAATGTTATCATTGTGTTGCACTTATGGTCGCAATTTACGATGAGGTAATAGTTGCCATTCTCCATTAAAATACAATCTGTATTGAACTCCTTCATAAAAAGTACATTTGAGAGCTCGCATGGCTTGCGTTTTTTTTTGGGACTGGTCAAATTAATTTTAAGTAATGGAGTGAAGATAAATTTCGGAAAAATTTAAGATTTAAATAATTTTTAAAAGTCTTTAATGTTTAACAACTGCACACATTAAGATAAGAGTATGACAAAGTTATGAAAATAGGAGTGAATTAGATACGAAAATATGTTTTATTAATATTTACAGAATTGAGACAACATATTGAGATAATAGGTTGTTGCAGTAATAGAACACAAAAATAGCAATCGTTTGGTATAAAAAACTAAAAAAGGTATTTGTTTAAGTTGCGAGGTTGAGGAAGTAAGGCATCAATATGACCATGATACAATTATACTAGGTACATGCACAAGCCCAGCCTGTCACTGTATATATTGCACCTAGTTGTCAAACTTTGTTTACAAGCTGCAAAAATGTTAATGTATGTGTGTGAATAAAATGATTACAGTGTTGCCAATGAATTTACACATGGATGTGCCTCCAATTACAAATTGAAGAAAATTACACTACACATCTTTTGTGTGGGTTAAAATTAAAACAATAATAAATAAAAATAGAACCCAAAGTAGAATTACACACATATTATACAAGAATTCAATTACATCGCCTACACATGTGAGTAGAAATTACACACTGTCTAACTACACCCATATTGGCAACACTGAATAACTATAATCATGCAGGAATGCCGCGTCTGCAATTGTACTTTAGTTACCCTGTAATTGTTATTTTTATAAACAAAATACAGTTGTTTCCGACAATTTGGGGTTTGTTTATACCAACAAAATACATGTGTTTTTTAATGTTGTAAATTTTGTTGTAGTTCTGCATGTACCTAGTATAATTGTATCATGAATATGACCTTTTAAAAACAATTATAACTGAAATATCACTCATACGTACTCGTATCTACATGTAAAAGGTGCATAAATTTTTAACATACTAAAAGTATGCAACGGATCAGGAAGTTGTTATTTTCACTATTAATCATAAGCATACAACACCTGCGTAAACGGGGCTACGCCCATAAAGCTCAGAATAAAAAACTCATATCTAAAGCGTTTAACTCAAGCGATTTTATTCAAATTTGGCACACATGTTAAAATAATACAAGGCTATAAATTTTTGCTAAAAAAAGTGGGCGTTAATACGCCCATACAATTTAAACCTCCTGTTTTATGTACTTTCGGTTAGCACATTTAAATGTACTATTTATGTAGCTATTATTATCCGTTTCTAACGAAACTAAACAGTAAAGATAACTACTAGCCAAAACAAATTTGGGCTTAAAAAAAGTAGGCGGGAACACGCCCATAATAATAAAAATTAATATTTGCGCTAGTAAGCTGAAATTTGATAAACGAATGCTTAGCAAATTACTATAAAAATCTGAAAATCCAAAAATTTTACTTAGGACTCCTGTTTGTGTAAGAAGTTTGAGTTAGAAATCTTGGCTTTTCTGTAATAGATTAAGGAAAAGTTGTACGAGTTTCTTTTAATCTATTACAGAAACGCCAAGATTTCTAACTCTAACGTCTTACACAAACAGGGGGTAAGGCATTAAAATCAAGCGATTTTATTGAAATTTGGCGAACATGTTGCAATAATACAAAGCTATAAATTTTCGATGAAAAAGTGGACGTTAACACGCCCATAAAATTCAGGCCTCCTATTTCATGTACTTCGGGTTAGAACATTTGCATATACTACATAACTAATCGCTTCAGCAGGTATTGATATTGAAAAAGTGGGCGGTATCACGGGCATAAAAAAAATTAAAAAAATGTACGCTAGTAAGCTGAAATTTGATAACAAGTAGGTCTAGATTAGCAACTAACTAGAAAAATCTGAAAACCCGGAGATTTTGACCAGGGGGCGGGGCCATTCCAATAAAGCACACAATTAAAAAAGCAAATTTAAAATGTTTTACTCAAGCGATTTTTTTGATATTTAGCAAAAATGTTGGAATAATGCAAGGTTATAAAATTTCGTTGAAAAAAGTGGCTGTTACCACTCCCATTAAAAATAAATAAATAAATTTGCGTTAGAGAGCTGAAATTCTATACGCAAGTTGGTCAAGATAAGAAACCTACTAGAAAAGTCTAAAAACCCAAATATTGTAACCAGGAGTGGCAGGGGCCATGATAATTTTGTACTGAAGCTTTTAACTGAAGCTTTAATTAAAACTTAAAAAGGGCATGATGATAATTGAGCGCTGCTCATAACAAAATCTTGAGTTTAAAAAAGTGACGTAGAGTGGGGGTAATGGCCATAACATTACAAGCTAAAATTTGCACTAGAGAACTTAAATTCAATACGCAAATAAATCTAAATTAGAGATCACCAAGAAAAATTTTAAATCCTGGAAGTTTCAATTGGGGGACATGGACACGCACTTTAAGCTTAAAATTAAAAATTTAAGTTAAAGGTTTTACGAACAGGAAAAACCTGAAAGCACCGAATGTTAAATTAGGGAAGTAAGGCCACGTATATAAAATTTTTATTGAAATATTCCGTATAATACCAACAAGATAAATTTAAAACATAAGACTTTACAACACTACAATTTACACAATATTTTACATGTTTCTACTCAGATGACTCTTAAAAAGTAATCAAATTACTCGGTCTTTATTATGACATAATGGTGCACATATCACCCTTAAACCCAATATCTTATGTAACTCTGCCTTTTGAAGTGGCACAGACATTATGAATAGAAATATACCAGACTAGAAATTTAAAGTTTAAAGAGCTTTATATTGAGAAAACCTTCCAAAAAGTAGTCAGATCCTCACAAAAATATAAATGTGAAAATAAGGCTAAGTTCCTTTCCAAAATTTTGGCCATCGAAAGTAGTGAGATACAAATTTTGACCAAGTTCGTGTTGGGTACAACACCTATCACTTTAATATGCTATGCATTTTATAAATTTGTAATCGTAAGGGTGTTATCCTCACAAAAACATAAATGTGAAAAAAACTCCAAGTTCCTTTCCAAAATTGCTGCCATCAAAAATAGTGAGATACAAATTTTGCCGCAAGTTCGTGGTTGGTACAATACCTATCACTGTAATATGCTATGCATTATATAAATTTGTAACTGTAAGAGTGTCATGTAATTTGTGGATAATCTGTGAACTCGACAATATTTTTCCCGATATAAAGAATTAAACAAGTATGCATTATTCTCTTCTTTTGTAGAAAGGTAAAAATATTGCTAAGTTAGCATATTATCTAGAAATTATATGCCACTCTTACGGTTACAAATTTATATAATGCATACCATATTGCAGTGATAGGTATTGTACCAAACACGAACTTGGTCAAAATTTTTATCTCACTACTTTTGGTAGCCGAAATTTTGGAAAGGAACATGGCTTTTTTGCACATTTATATTTTGTTAGGATATCATTTACATATAGATGTTAAAAAAAAGCATTGTAAAAGTGAGTGGACACTAAAAGTGAATCAACTCATACAGTTCTCATGCTCATACATATATGTACGTATGAGCATTTCTTAGTTCCTGTGCTACATACATCTATAAATAAATGTGTACATATATTTATTTATGTATACATGCATATTTTCATTCAAGTAAAACTAATAAATAACTTATAATTGTGTATGTATTTTGCAAAACTAATTTGTAGGTATTTATTATAAAACTGGTTTGCACTTTAATAACTTAAAGATTATTTATTCTTAAGGGACGTATAAATTAGTTAAGAAATTTAGTTGAGCATTAAATATGAATGCAAAAATAAAATATTCTAGATTGACCAAACAAAATTTTAGAGGTAAATGCAATAGATTATATTCAACTAAAAGTAATATAATTTGTAAAATATTTGACAAATTTAATACACTAGAGAGCAAACCAATCAATATTTTAATTAATTCAATTAAGCAAATTTTAATACAATTAACAGCTTTTGTGCTTAAATATGAAATTGTATACATGTTTACATTAGAGACGACAATCTTGATTTCTATTTGCATTTGAATAAACGTAAGACTTGAAAACATATTTACATGATTAATATTTGTATTACATCTTATCGAAATAATTTCTTTAATTTCTTATGATGCAAAGTTTACACATTACAAACAGGCAACTTATTTATAAGGTTTATATGACTTGGGAGGAAAGTTATATGAAAAGCACTTAATTTTTTTTAAGATTTTCATAAAAATTTTTCAGGCAAATCCGCTGCCTGGTTTGTTGAAACAGGTGGCAGATCTTTCTCCTTGAATCTTTTTATATAATTTTTATACTTTATATATAATTTTTTATATTTTATGAATATTTTTTGTCTTTATTTTTGTTTTTTTAGAGACAGGTACTATATACATAAATATATTTTAAAGTATTATTGCAACCAAAATTTATGCTAGAAAATTAAGTATTTAAAACACATAAAGCACACCACGAATTTCTTCTTATTGTAATCTTTTTCCGAAAATCTAATTTAGCCATAAGTAAAATTCTAAAATCCAAAAATATTACAAATAACTCCAGTTGTTAACCATTTAAAGAATATTAAAATCTTGGACTGCGATTTCTAAAAACTTACCTTAAGTTGTATTTTACAAGTTAAATTCCATTTCATTATTTTTACACTAGAGCACAATGTTAGATTTAAGGCAACTAAGGTATATATGCTTAGGTATGACGTCACATCCCTTAAAATTATATTTTCAGAATTATTTATTTTTCCACAAAAAAAATAAGCTATACGCGCAGCTGCTGAAGTAGTGTTTACAACTAGGTATTTCATCTATATAATTAATAGGCAAATATGTTTTTTGCAATCCCTTTTATTCTGGTACTACTGCACCGATTTCAAAAAGATTTATATAATTTTAAAGGGGTTTTAGTACAAATGTGCAGTATCTATATTTTATTGAAATCGGTTTAGTATTTTGAGAGCTATAATCGTTTAAAGTTGCTATTTCTCTTGATCTTGAAAGCCATAATACTTAAAGGAAGAGAGTTCGATATTATTGAATTAGCTTAATTAAAGGAATTTCGTTTGTGTTTTTAATTTCATGTATTATTTAATTTTGCATATGTGTGTAAGTATGGGTGGGTGGCTATGTTTTAATTCATTTTTTATGACGTTTAGATACATTTTCTTTGAATATTAATAAAATTATTTACATTTAGATTCTAGAATACGGGGGATTGCGTCGTCCGTTGGTATATCTTGCTCATATAAAATTGTAAGATTAAACCGTTGTTGCATTTTTTAATAAAAAAGAAGATAATGGTGAATGCACAAAATTATGTTTCTTCCTAATTACCAAATAAAATAAATTTGAAGGCAGTTTTAAGTTAGCAGTAAGGAGAGTTAGTAATAACCATCAAAGCCGGCACATACACAAGCCTAAAAAGCGGGTCCCTGTCAGGGTTAAATAGCTTAACTAACTAATAATAATGTAAAATAAAATAATATAAACCAGATAAATGGAAAAATAAATAATGTTTCTTTTTTTTTATAAAAAATAAACTTTAACAAATTAAATTTGTATATTAAACACGTATTGAAATAACATGGTATGTGATAGTGAATCACACACATCCGTTCACAAGTAGAATGCCAAAAAAAATATTTGGAAGTCATCCACATTTAAAGTCATGGTTATTGCCTTGGGAAGTATTCAATTTTGTGTGGAATGATAATTTAAAAATCTGGTGTTTGTTTTCCTTTCGCTTGTTGATGTTACTCTAATTTCATGATGTATGCTAGAGTATTATCTGTCAAGATCATTTTAACGTGGATTCTGTAACAGCCTTTTCAAACTAACTCACATATTTGAGGAATGCGTGGAATATGTTGAAAATTTAAAAAACCTGTTCACATTACAACATCTTTTATATTTCATCAGTTATGTGGTATTATACTATTTTTACGAGTGCAAGCAATTAAAAATTAAATAATAAAATGTGATTTAAAAATTCAACAGCAATTTATTTATAGGCTGCTCTTGAAGAGTAGAAATAAATAATGCTACAATATGCAGAATTAGTACAAATTATGCTAGCGAACGATCTTCTTCTTCATCATATTACATACTTTATGTGCAAATATTTCGCATCCGAGCAGCTTGTAGACATTTGCAACTACTTTTATATAATTTATTTCGATTTGGAAAAATATATACAAGGTTTTTTTTATATGATATACATATGTATATAATAAAATCTTGGAGTAGTTACGCATCTTTCTGGGGGAAGCATATTCCAAAAGACCTGAATGTATCTATGTACATATACATGCATATCTACATACAGGTGTATGTACAAATGTTTATAGCATGTATAAATGTATATATTTTTTAGTGATGATACTAAAATAATCGAAGGAAGTTGAATGGAACAAAGTGAGATAGGAACATCTTGATGTTGAAAGATGTTGAACACTCAGCTATGTATAAATCTAATCGGAAGATGTTATCATCTTGACGAATTAATGAAAGATGAATGATGTTAGTGAGTGTGAAAAGGCTATAAGACAACTTTTAAATATGTTTGTAATGGCTTCTCATCATTGCTCTTCCACTCATCATGGTCTTTGCAGGTGATTTATTCAAATTATCGTGGAAGATCGGGTGGAAAAGTCTTTTGTTGGATAAAATCTTCATCACTCCCTTCTTCGTCTTTAAAAATACTATGGTTAGGAGGAATCGTCACTAACTCATATATCAGAATCACTATATTCATTAAAAATAGCCTTAAAAGCTTATCTAATATCACCATAATTTTTTTAAATGTTATAAAACCGTCTGTCCTGTCTTATATCATAAATTAAAACTGTGCAAACATAAAATAATTTTGTACTAACTAATTTGGTACATATGCATGTGCCCATTGGACACACAGCGCTTGACAGTATAACCTTACGTAAAATCTTTATGGGCCTATCCTTGACCACTTTTCTATCTGCTAGTACTTATGGTTCATGTAGAGTTTTGTAGGAAAAATCGAATGAGAAATAAAAAAGTAGTAAATTTAAACTGCTAAGCCGAAATATATGAAAGAATAAAATAATATTTATGGGTGTAATCACGACCACTTTTCAAAACAGGAAATTTTTACTTTGGATAAGTGCAATGTGTATGAAAAATTTCAATAAAATTAATTAAATTTATGATTTGATTAGGCTAAAGCTTATAGCACTTTTTAAGCCATGCGAAAATGTGATAATTATTAATGAAAACATAACACATAACATAAGTTAATTGTAAATATTCTGACAAACACGTAGTAGAACGGTACAGCTAGCTGATCTTAGTTTGAGTTTAATTTATAGATTTTTCTTAGTGACCTCTGGTGTAGATCTATTTCTGTATCAAATTTCTGCTCTCTAGCGCAAATTTTTGTTTTTAGTTTTTATGGGCGTCGCCCCGCCCATCTGAGTAAAAATTCTGGGTTTTCAGGGCTTCTTAGTTGTTTTCTCACTTACACCTATTTCAATATTCAATTTCAGCTCCTTAACACAACTTTTAATTTAAAAATTTTATGGGCGTCGGTCGCTCGGCCGTCTTTTTCAAACTCCACTTTTTTTCCAGTGCTTATCGTTTGTGTTAAGTTTCGTTCCAAACGGATAATAATACCTACATAAATTGTATATCTAAATAGGCTGAGCCGTAGTACATGAAATATGAGGCTTAAATTTCATGGGTGTGTCAACGCCCAATTTTTTAACGAAAAATTTATAGCATTGCATTATCGCAATGTATATGCCAAATTTCAATAAAATCGCTGCAGTTAAGCGCTTTAGATTTGATTTTTTAGTTCTAACCTTTATGGGCGTAGCCGCGCTCTCCTGGCTAAAATTTTCGGATTTTGCAGTTTATTTTAGTTTTTGAATAACCTAGATTTAGTTCTGTATCGAACTAATTCAGCTCACTAGCACAAATTTTAATTTTTATGGGCGTAGAACCGCCTGGATAAAGTTTCCCTGTTTTCAGATTTTTTGAGTTCATTGCTCACCTAGATCTACTCGTGTAACAAATTGCAGCTCTCTAGCTACATCGATTTGATGATTCATCAATTTGATGAGTGTGCCAATGGTCAGTGGTCAGTAAGTATGTCTTAAAAAATACACTTTTTGCACCTCCATATCTCAGGAACCTTTTATTCCAAAACTTTCAAACTTCGCATATGAAGTAACATTTATTCTATTTATGAATTAAATTTTAGAATTTTTCAATGGCGGGGAACAAAGTTAATAGGGGGGTATAACCACGACGAATGGCTTCCTGTAAATATACACACACGCTTAAATATTTTAGAAAATAATGAGGAAAATAATCAACAAAATACCTACAATTTTATGTAACAAAATTATATTTATATGGAAATTTTTTATTTTAAGCATGTACAATAAGAGCTTATGCATATACATTAAATTGTTTCATACATAGACATGTATTCAAAATAAATGAGGGCCAACTTTGAGGGCCAGACGTATCCCTTAAAATACAACTTATTGGCATGAAAATTTTTTGTTTTTATTTTTTTACATAAAACTGAAGTGATTTTTGGGGGTGAGAGTAGAATAAATCAAAAATAAATAAATAAAGGCCATCCTAATATACATAGATAAATTTATCTGACAGCGGCCTTTCAAAGTGAACTAATTCAAGTCGCTAAATTTGATAATTTTATATACTCAACTATAAACGTATATGTTTAATTTTTTAAGCTTGAAACCTAAAGAATACGAATTTGTATAAAAAAATATAAGTGAATTGAATAACCGTCCACAAACGAGAACAGAGGGCGGGGCGTGTAAGGGTTAGTAAAGGTCTAGGGAAAAACACAAACATATTGGAACCAGCAAATTTTTATGGATGATAAGAAACTAAGACTTCAATAATATCTCCACCAATATACCGGGCAATAATTTTATTAAAGTCTAAACTAGTTTTAATTTTCTATTGATTACTGTAATTTTTTTCATATGGAGTGAGTATTTCCTTGCTAAGCCATTTCAAGCAATTATAATTATAATTAGTAAAAATCAATTTAAAAACTAATTTAAATTAAGCTGGTTTATACAAAAGAACATTCGTAAATTTTTATTGCTGCAAATGTGCATGCAAATTGCACATTTTAATTACATACGAGGATTAACAAATAATTCAAGTCAATTTGAAGTGGCTTATGGAAACACTGGATATGGTTCAATATTGATTGACTTATGAGGTTATTAGTCTACTGTTTTGTTGTTTAGCTCAAGTTTCGAAAAAGTTTAACGAAGTTTACAATAGACTTTTACTCAAAATTGTGTATTTGATCCTTTTATAAAGAAGTAAAATTATTTTAAGAACACTCAGTGCGTTACAGTGGCTGAAATATGTAGTACTTTGACTTACACCGACAAAGTCACTCATTTTTCGGATCTGCATTAGCGTCTCTTTGTGTCAGTTGCTGTAGGAAAATGCAACTGATGAAGCGATAGTCACTGGTGACTTAACTGTATCCCAGCAAAAATTACTGCTTACCAGAAGCTTTTTTGTAAGGGAGACTATATTATCTTAATCTTGCTGTTGCGCATGAATAAGGCAATTTTTTGTTTGAGGTTAGTCAGCTAGAAGCAATACATTTAGCTTCCAAAAAGCCATAAAATTAATTTGCCTTGTTAAAGTGCTTCACAGAAGTAATAATATATACTTTTTGTGAGAGCCCGCCTTACGTTAGTGCTTTTCAGTAGCATTTTCGAAGCTTTTGTTATCAAATAAGCAATACATTGCTACTCTCAGTTGTTAATGCTTCCAAATCAGAATTTTTTTTGCTGGGTAATGAATTCAGCGCCATTCTTCTTAGGTATTATGTAATAGAATCATCGGCGAATTAAAATACCCAATAAAAGTGGTACTCAACAAAGCCTCAAAGATTAAATGGGTCTCATTGACACTAAAAGTGCTGCAACACTGGCTTCAAAATAACAAAAAATCGTGCAAAAAGCAGAGTTGTAAAATACTGAATCTTTCTTCTATCTCTTCCTACACCACCTATTCTATATCACTATCTTTTTCCTACAAAAGAGAACACCTAGTAATATTAGTAGATATATATTGCATGGGTGTAACTTCTCATGAAAATTAAATTAAATTAAATTTGAATTTATACAAAAGTTAATTAAAGTTCAATTTTAAGACAAAACCAGCTAAAAGTTTTTAATTTAATAAATGAAATACTATGGCAATTTCAATCCTCGTACATCTGATTGTTCATATTTGATTAATTTTTATTTGTATTTTTATACACAGAATATACCAATACTTATTCGGAAATATTTACTTTAACACTGACTGACTGACTGACTGAAAATAAATAAATTAAAAATTAAATGAAAAAGTATCAACTGCTAAAAAATTTATTTAATGTTAAACAAATGTATGTCTCTACGAGTATGTATAAACAAAATATAATCTTTTTACAATACTTTTTCTCAAAAATACACAAAAAGTTACAAAAATATTAATATTTGTATATATTTTTTTAATGCCAAAATATATGTAAATATAAAAATGCAAACGAAATTAATGACTTGCATAGCTTGGTTGCATTAAAATCCAAATTTAACTCTCAATTAAATATATAAAATATTTCAATTCAAATAAAAGCCAACATGTAAGTAACGATTTATAAATTTTTACAGCGGAATTATATGAATTAATATTACAGTGGTATATATTAATTTTTCATTTATAAATTTTTAAAATAAATTGGTATACTTATGTAGATAGTTTTTTTTTATAGAGGTATAGAACTTTGAAATGGAATAAAACATAGATAATTATTATACCCTTTACCAAAAAATGGTAAAAGGGTATATATAGGTTTGTCATTCCGTTTGTAATTTCTACAATATTAATAAGCGACACACAAAGTATTTATATTCTGGATCCTTATGCATAGGGAAGACGAACAAGCGATGTCCGTCCGTCCGTCTGTCTGTACGTGAAATCGGTTTTCCCAAGATTATCTAGAAATTATATGACAACCTTACGATTACGTGGCAAACAAGAACTTGGTCAAAATTTATATCTTACTACTTTTAATGGCAAAAATTTTGGACAGGAACTTTGCCTTTTTTCACATTTATGTTTTTGTGATGATCTGACTACTTTTTGAAAAATGTTCTTTAATAACACTTTTTAAACTTTAAATTTCTGGTATGTCTTATTTCCATTAATGATCACTGTGCCAGTTGAAAATGGCATAGTTGCATAAAATAATGGGTTAGAGCGTGTTGGGTGTTGGATTATAGACCTTAAAAATGCACTCTTGTGTCATTACAACAGGTCGCTAGTGTGTACGCAATCTGGTAAGAGTCATCTGAAAAGAAACATGTTAAGTACAGCGTACATTTTAGTGGACGTGACGCCATCTATTTTCTCAATATATTTACATATTAAAGTCTGCTTAGCCAAAATACATAAATCAAAAGGATATTCGCAATGCGCATGCAAAGTTTCAAAAGGGGAGATGGTGCTTTAATTTTTGGATTTTCCGGTTGAGTACATCAATAACTATTTGTGTAAAAATGTCAGCTCTCTGTAGTATAATATTATGTAAAATATTTATAGGTCTGGCCCCGCCGACTTTTATATCTGCTAGTGCTCATGGTTCATGCAAAGTTTGGTATTAAAAAGTTAATGAGTAATATATGAGTAATAAATTAAAAACTGCTAAACCGAAGTACATTAAAGAAAAAGCTACGATTTATGGGTGAAGTTACGGCTACTTTTTAAAATAGGAAACTTTTATTTTGGATAAGTGCAATGTGTATGAAAAGTTTTAATAAAATTTATCTTAATATTGAATTTGAAGTGCTTATTTCCACCACCTGATAGGTTTTTCAGATTTTTCTCAGTGATCTCTGATCTAAATTTATTTGTGTATCAACTTTAAGCTCGCTAGTGCGAATTGGAGTATTAACGTCGTGTCCCCGTATACCGTGCAAAACTTTTTTGTTTTAAGATTTTCCCATTGGCTTACGCGTTCGACTATTTCTAACTCAAAACTTTGTTTTGAGCAGCGCTTATGATTCATGCTAATTTTCTTCTAAATATGCTACACCAAAGCAGATTAAGCACAAGGCTAACATTTTATGGGAATGATCACGCCCACTTTTTAAGGTGATATTTTAAAGCCTTGTGCAAATGCAATGCGTATGCAAGATTTCACTAAATTGGCTTGAACTAAAAGCTGTATATTACGTTTTTAGTTAAAAACAAGTAAGAGTGCTATATTCGGCTGTGCCGAATCTTATATACCCTTTACCAAAGTGCGTTTATGTAGTATAGAGATACATACATAAGCAGAGAGATATGTAGGTACATATTAATTTTGTGAAAAAATTCATACTTTTTGTGCAATTTTTAGGTTTTAGTCACTATGTTTAATTTGGTGCTTTTTTGCGATTTTTTTCATATAGGCAATTTTTTTGGTTTTGGTGATTTTTTCGGTTTTTGGCGTTTTTTTTAATTGTGGCGTTTTTTTCAATTTTGGCGATTTTTTCGTTCTGACGATTTTTTTGATTTTGACGATTTTTTTCATTTAGGCAATTTTTTTATTTTCTTGTTTTATTTTTTTGTGGCAATTGTTTTAGTTTTGACATTTTTTTTCGTTTTGACGATTTTTTTTGGTTTTTGGCGTTTTTTTAATTTTGACGATTTTTTTCATATAAGCGATTTTTTTAATTTTTGGCGATTTTTTTAATTTTGACGATTTATTTTCGTTTTGATGATTTTTTTTGATTTTGGCGATTTATTATCGTTTAGACGATTTTTTTTTTAATTTTTGGCGATTTTTGTTCATATAAGCATATATTTTTGTTTTGGCGCTTTTCGCGGTTTTTTGGCGTTTTTTTTGTCATTGTGGAAATTTATTTTTATTTTTGACACTTTTTTCTCGTTTGGCGATTTTTTTCGGTTTTTTGCGATTTTTTTTCGTTTTGGCGATTTGTTTATTTTGCCGATTTTTTTTCATATAAGCGATTTTTTTTTTTAATTTTTGGCGATTTTTGTTCATATAAGCATTTATTTTTGTTATGGCGATTTTCGCGGTTTTTGGCGTTTTTTTGTCATTGTGGAAATTAATTTTTAGTTTTGACACTTTTTTCTCGTTTTGGCGGTTTTTTTCGGTTTTTTGCGATTTTTTTTCGTTTTGGTGATTTTTTTGATTTTGCCGATTTTTTTTTTCATATAAGCGATTTTTTAATTTTTGGCGATTTTTGTTCTTATAAGCATTTTTTTCTGTTTTGGCGATTTTTGTGGATTTTTTTCATTGTGTGAATTTTTTTTGTTTAGACACTTTTTTCTCGTTTTGGCGATTTTTTTCGGTTTTTTGCGTTTTTTTTTTTATTTTGGCGAATTTTATTTCGTTTTGGCATTTCTTTTGATTTTGTCGATTTTTTTTCATATAAGCGTTTTTTTTAATTTTTGGCGATTTTTTTTCACATAGGCAATTTTTTTTTGTTTCGGCGATTTTTTTCAGTGTTTGGTCTTTTTTTTAATTTTGGCGTTTTATTTTCGTTTTGGCGATTTTTTTATTTTGGCGATTTTTTTTCATGCAGGCGATTTTTTTTTTAATTTTTGGCGATTTTTGTTCATATTTTTTTTTTTTTTTTAATACATTTATTTATTTATTGTATCTTCAATTATGAACTAACAATAAGTATTCAAATCTTAAATCTAAAATATAAGTATTAGGCCCGACCACTGTCGGACATAAACTTAGTGATAGTTATAAATAATACATAAGTAGTGATAATCAAAAAAAAAGAGAAAAAAAATATTTTCAAGCAATCCCATCTGGAGTGTTGAGTAAAAGAGCCCTTGTGTCCTTCTTTTTCAAGCGAATGTGGCCAGTAAAATTCAAGATGTTACGAGCAAGCGGATTAGGATGTGACTCGAGTTTTGTTAAATATTTGCCTGCGTATTTTGCTATTTCTTCAATCACTAGTGGCATATTCAAATCACGGTGTATATTTGAGTTTTTTATGTACCATGGAGCCGATGTAATCAAACGTAAAATTTTGTTTTGCCTTCGTTGGATTCTCTCGACGTTAGAAGCTGAAGCAGTGCCCCATAACTGAATTCCGTAGCACCATATTGGCTTCAAGAGCGACTTGTATAATAAAAGTTTGCAGTCTAGGCTGAGTGTTGAGTTTCTACCAATCAGCCAATATATCTGAGTTAGTTTAAGTTTCATTTGTACTAGCTTTGAGTCAATATGGTGTTTCCATGTAAGTCGTCGATCAAGGTGTATACCAAGGTATTTTACATGTGAATGCTGAGGAACAACTTGATTGTTGATTCGAATTGGGGAACAAGTATCTCTTCGCAGGGTAAATGTTACCTGAACACACTTTTGCTCGTTTACCTTAATTCTCCATAATTTTAACCATAGTTCCAGTTGTGTTATATGTTCTTGTAGATATCGGGAAGCCTCATGAGGATTTTCGTGCATACTTAGGCAGGCTGTATCATCGGCAAACGTAGATGTATGGATAGTGCTGCTCAAAGGCATATCACAAGTATAAATTAAATACAAAACTGGCCCCAGTATGCTCCCCTGTGGCACACCGGATGATATAGTTTCGGGCACACTCATGAATTCTCCTTCCACAACCGTGAACTTCCGGGTAGTAATGTAACTTTCTAATAAATTCACCAAATTTATTGGTAGATATGATTTTAATTTTAAAATTAAACCTTCATGCCACACTTTATCAAATGCCTGCGAAACGTCAATAAACAGTGCAGAACAGTACTTCTTTTCTTCAAATGTTCTTCTTATACATTGAACCAATCTATGCGTTTGTTCAATAGTGCTATGCTGACTTCTAAAACCAAACTGATGGTCTGGGATACACCCACTACCAATTAGAATTGGGGACAAGTTTGACATGAGCAGTTTTTCGAAAAGTTTTGACATTGTTGATAGCAGACTTATTGGCCTGTATGATTCTGCCTTGGTAAGATCTTTGCCCGGCTTTGGAATCATTTTAACTTTGGCAAGCTTCCAGCTGTGGGGATAATACTCCAGTCGTAAAATGGCATTAAAAATGAATAACATGATTCTAATTACAATACGAGGCAATTTTATTAGCATTTTCTTACTAATTCCATCATTACCCGGTGCTTTCTTCGGGTTGAGTTCAGCAATTAGATTTTGTACATCACACATTTTAAATTTTATGGGTCGAGGGGGTAGCGCAACTACACTCGGGAAATCAACAACACCAGTACATGTGTTTGGGGTAAATACGGATTTTAAATGCTTTGCAAACAAGTTACCTTTTTCAATATCACTCCTGGCCCAAACTCCGGTAGAAGTGAGCAGAGGTGGTTTAAACTCAACCGGTGTTTTAATTTTTTTCGCAGCGCGCCACAAGGAGTAGTTAGATGCTGGTGTTACGTCGAGATTTTCCAGATAGTTTTTAAGAGATGCAGTTTTTTCATATGCAAGCAGTTCTTGGAGTCTTTTAGTGCAATCTTTTAATTTAATTTTATTTTGGGGTGATCTGTGCTGTTGCCATTCTCTTCTAGCTCTTCTTTTTGCACATACGAGATGTTCAATATCTGTAGAATATATTCTGTTAAACCCAGTCTGCGGATGGGAGGAAGTTGCATGTTCAGCTGCCTGCTTAATATTTTTGTTAAGATTAGCAATATTAGATTCAATATCATCATGAGTTCTTAGCTTAATGTTTTCAGTGCAATGACTACTAAGATATTTTTTGAATCGCAACCAATTAACACGACTGACCATTTTCACATATGGGTGAGGTAGAGCACTTCTCAGTGGGCTACAGATTGTAACGATCGTGGGAGAGTGATCGGACGATAGATCTAGGGAAGCTTCGACGTGAATTAACTCCCTAGAAATATTTTTCATGACGCCAAAATCTATAATATCCGGAATTTTATGTATGTCAGTAGGCCAGTAAGTGGGCTCCCCACTCGAAATGACGTCCAAGCCCATTTTTGAAATTGTGTTGAACAACGCTCGTCCTCTAGGTGTGATAAGACGCGAACCCCAGAAAGTATGTTTTGCATTATAGTCTCCAGCTGCTACGAAACAAGGGCCAAGAGATTTGTAGAAATCCTCGTATTGATCCTCAGTAATTGCGAATCTAAGAGTGGAGTAAATTGATGATATGACAAAATTTGTGCAAAAATTTTCGATACAAATATTCGTTGCTTGAAGATGTTCTTCACAAATGTTGTCAAGAATATAATGCTTGAGTCTTCACTTTATTAAAATTGCTGATCCCCCGCAAGCTCTTCCTCTTGGGTCCTTTGAATCATATAAAATGTAGCCATTAATTTTGAATAGGCTTCTTGAAGTCAAAGGAGTCTCAGAAACCAACATTATATCGATATTTTTTTCCGTGAGGAAGTGCTCAAGTTCATTTTTATGTTGGCGAATGCCGTTTGCGTTCCAGAAACTTATTTTTAACGTGTTCATGGCTTGTTAACTAATGCTTGAAGCAGTGTAGACTGCATTCGTAGCATTTCTTGCATCATGCTAGTCATATTTGCTGTAAAATTATTTATAGTCAGCACTAGATTCTCAATAGTAGCTTCAAGGCGACTAAAATTAAAGCTTGAGTTTGCATTCGTTGAATTATTTTGAGGCGGAATACTTTGTGTGGGAATATAACTAGTCTTAGCTGCATCGGCATACGATACACGTGAAGTGACAGGTTGGCTCATTTGAGCAAAAGTGGCGGAGTAAGCGTTTGCTGTTTGTGCTGGAGCTAATTTAGGTTTTTGCGCCATAGTCTGTTTAACGAAAGAATAGACAGGACATCCTCTGTAGTTAGCGGTGTGATTACCTCCACAATTACTACATTTTTTTTCTGCTAGATCTTTAGGCTTAGTACAACCAGCAGTACCGTGCAATTCACCGCAGATAACACAAACTGAAGGTAACTTGCAGTAAGTTTTTGTGTGACCATATTCTTGACAATTATGGCACTGTACGGGTCCAGAACGCTTGTGTGGTTCTTCAACTGTTATTTTTCGATATAAGAGATATTTCAAATTATAAATTGGATGAGTCTCGCTTTTTTTCAATTTTATATCGTTTGGCTCAAGTTCGACGCGAAATAGAGGTTGAGGAATCTTCTCCCTATTTATTATGTTAGATACATTTTTTACCTTAAATCCCTGGAGGACGAGTGCATCTTTTATTTCTTCGGGAGCAACATAGGAATCGATGCCCT
Source organism: Tachina fera (assembly GCA_905220375.1). NCBI lineage: Eukaryota > Metazoa > Arthropoda > Insecta > Diptera > Tachinidae > Tachina > Tachina fera. The sequence goes on from LR999964.1 coordinate 64,700,416, forward strand.
TTAATACGATCTGCAGGCCTTTAGCACTTTTAAGCTGATATGTGTAGAAACTTTTCTTACTTTTTTCAAATTCAGTAATCAGTTTGCGAAAATCTTTTTCTTCATAAATTTGAATTTTGGTTTCATCAATGTTACCACGTTTTATTGGAACGATGTGAAATTTATTCTCACCAATGACTGAAATTAAATTTTTTATAATAGCGTTTGAATTTTTTTCTCTCAAATATATTGGAGGCGGCTTGGATGTTTTGTTCGTAGATACATCGGGTTCGTTGTTGTCAACTTGTAATATTTGAAAACGATTTTGGAGGTTAATAGAGGATGCGCTGTTATCCCTAGACATTTTTGGAGCAGATGAAATTTACCACTGTAATATATCTGTCCATTCCCACTTGGACCTTGGGTTTTGGGCTGCTCTTAACTTCAGTAAAAACTTGGTTAAGTGATGACCACGAGCCCGAGGCGGATGATATCGCTGAGTTAAATGTAGAAGTACTAGGCAACGGTAATGTTAACGAATCACTAGTTGGCATTGGACAAAGCGAAGTTGATCGCTGACGAAAAAGTGGCCTCGCCGTTAAAAAAAGTCTACTATCAGATTTCTTATTTAATTTATTATCATTAAGAGCTTCAGAGCTCTCAGTAAGTCTATCATTAGATTTTTTATTTTTATTATTTTCATTAAGAGCTTCAGAACTCACAGTAAAATAGGCATTTCTGCCATTAGAACTCACTTCACAGTTATTTGTTTTTGAGGTACTCATATAGAGTATTCCTCAAGGGCACTTTTGTTTGTTTGTTTTTTTTTTTTTTGATTACGGTTTTTTTGTTTTTGTTAATTATGACTATGTAAAAAATATTAGCAATGCAAATAAAGCTAACAATAACAATATGTATTCCGAATATTTTTTCGTACAATTTTTTTTTGTTTAGTATGAAATAAAAACTCCGCTAAATTGACTGTTCACTATGAATGTACAACGAGAACTGATTTGTTGTTCATATAATCATTTATTTTTTGTTTTGGCGATTTTTGCGGTTTTTGGCGTTTTTTTGTCATTGTGGAAATTTATTTTTAGTTTTGACACGTTTTTCTCGTTTTGGCGATTTTTTTCGGTTTTTAGCGTTTTTTTTTAATTTTAGAGTTTTTTTTCATTTTGGCGATTTTTTTCGTTTTGGCGATTTTTTTTAAATTTTTGGCGATTTAATAATTTTTGGATTTTTTAGTTTTACCGTTTTTGAAAATTTGAACAGTTTAGCTTTTACGGTTTCCAAGATATAGCAATTTGTTAAAATTACATTGTCAAAATTGCATTAACTGATGGACCACCCTTTACTTAAATTTTTTTTAATTTCAGTGTTAATTGTTGTAATCTATACAAAAATACACTAATTTTACAAATTTCAAGTGTCAACATGCATATGTACATACATAATACAAGTTTTCGTCGTTAATTTTGGAACACCCTTTAATTTTTAGCATTTATATATTTGTTGTTGTAGCGACCGAAGATCTACATACACTGTCCAAATTTCAGATCCGTAGCTCTTACCGTTCCTGAGAAAATAGCCTTCTTCCAAAAACATGAAATATGTTTAATTATTAGAAAAAAATTAAAGTTGTCCAACCCTGGAAACGTTTTTCTTAATTTGTTAAATTCTAAATTTTTTTTATAATTATAAATACCAATTTTATTCATCCGAAGTATAATAATAATTTAATTTAATAAAAAAGTAATAAAAACTTGTTTTCGGTAGTTATTTTCTATGGGAATATTGAGTATGAGTTTTCCAGCTCTGAAACCGTCTGCTCGATTTTGCTGATTTTCAATAGCAAAATTTTTCGGAAAATTTTTGACACACCAGTCCAAGAACGAAGTCTCTAGCTCTTCTGGGAGCTTGGGAAAACCATACAGACAGACGGACAGACGGACAGACGGACATCGCTTGTTCGTCTTCCCTATGCATAAGGATCCAGAATATATATACTTTATATGTCTCTTATTAATATTGTAGAAATTACAAACGGAATGACAAACCTATATATACCCTTTTACCATTTTTTGGTAAAGGGTATAATAATATTAGCGTGGCTCCGCCCATTCTGATAACATTTTTTGGGTTTTCAGATTTCTCTACTTGTCTCCTTGAGCTACTTGTGTTTCAAATTTCAGCTCATAAGCGCAACTATTGATTTTTAATTTTTATGGGCGCAGCTCCGCCCCCATAACTAAAATTTCCAGGTTTTCAGATTTTTCTAGTTGGTTTCTCACCTTTAACTACTTGTATATCAAATTTCATCTCCCTAGTGCAACTTGTAATTTTTAATTTTTGTGGGCGTAAACCTGCCCACTTTTCCAAACTCAAAATTTTTTTCGGCCAGTGCCTAATATTCGTGTCAAGTTTCGTTGAAAAACTAAATATCTAAATATGTTCTAAATATGTTCAGCTGCAGAGCATTAAAATGAGTTTTAAATTGTATGGGCGTGTCGACGCCCACTTTTAAACTAACAAGTTTATAGCCTTGCATTACCGCAGTATATATGCCAAATTTTATTAAAATAGCTTCCATTAAGCGCCTTATATTAGCTTTTTTAATACTGACTTTCATGGGCTTAGCCCCGCCCACCTGACCAAAATTTAAAAGTTTTCCGATTTTTTTATTTTATTTCTTACCTAGACCTAGCTCTATATCGAATTTTAGCTCAATAGCACAAATTTTAATTTTTATGGGCGTAGCCCCGTCTTTCTGATTTTCCTGCTTCATTGCTCACCTAGATCTTCTCGTGTACCAAATTTTAGCTCTCTAGAAATAGCGGAAGTGGTTCATCAATTTGATGAGTGTGTCAGTGGTCAGTGAGTATGTCTTAAAATATGCACTTTTTGCACCTCCATATCTCCGGAACCTTTCATTGTAAAACTTTCAAACTATGGATATGCGGTAACATGAGTTCATTCTAATTATGGTTTAAATTTTATAATTTTACGATTGCGGGGAACAAAGTTATGAGGGGGTAATAACAGCTCGAATGGCTTCCTGTAAATATACACACTGCGTGCATTGGCCGGAACTTGGCCTGGCGCACTACCGTGCGCCTAGATAATTCAGTATTACCACCTTGAAATATTTCGCATTTTTAAAAATTAAATTACTCATTTAACATGTACTTATATGACGTAGAGCATAAAAATTAACAAATTTATTCTTTACATCAACTTTTGGATATTGTTTCTGTTAAATAATATGAAATAATTGTACGATATTACTCATTCAACATTTTGCATTATACTGGTAACACTGAATTTTCTCATTGCAACCAAAGAAATAGAAATTAGTTTAATTGGACTACAACAACAAAATCAGCATAGGCAACAACCTGCCGCCATGTTGTCTTGCTGTCTTCAAAAAAATTATTCTCATATAAACATGTGTATTCTACAGGGTGTTTTCTTAGAGGTATAGAACTTCGAATTGAAATAAAACACAAGAAAATCGTTTTAATGTCCATCAATTTGGCTTTATTGGAAGGATAATTTTGTCATTAATGTTTAAATATGATTTCGGGTATGTGGCCGCCGCGGCTGGCTCGAATAAAGCCAATTCTACAGGTCCAATTTTCAACCACTTTTTAGAGCATATGGGGCCGTATGTTGGCAATAACGCCACGAATGTTGGCTTCCAAGTCCCCTAACGTTTCTTATTTGTTGGCGTAGACGAGCGACTTCACATATCCCTAAAGAAAATAATCCAATGGTGTCAAATCACACGATCTTGGTGGCCAATTGACAGGTCCATTCCGCGAAATTATGCGCTCATCGAATGTTTCCTTCAATAAATCGATTGTGACGTACGCTGTGTGGCATGTAGCGCCGTCTTGTTGGAACCACAACTCATCCACATTCATGCCATCCAATTCGGGAACAAAATAGTCGGTTATCATGGCTCTATACCGGTCTCCGGTGGCGAATCGATTCATTCGGGTCCTCTTCAACACTTTGCTCTACAGCGGCAATTGTTTCTTCGGTGCGCACTGTTCGACGTCTCTGCGGATGCGTATTATCACATAGAGTAAACTTAGTGCGAAAACGATCCATGGTTAACCGAATTAATTGCTCCGATGGACGATTATGTCGACCATAAAATGGACGGAGCTTGCGGTAAACTTCGCGAGCTGAACCATTATTTTCGAAATAAATTTGCACGATTTGCAAGCGTTGTTCTTTTGTCAACCTGTTCATGATGAAATGGCAAACCAAACTAAATATTAATCACTTGACAGCTGACAAAATGGCCGCCAGTTAAAAAAGTGATGTCAACTTAAAGTTCTATACCTCAATAAAAAACAACCAATATTTTTGACATTTCGTAGTCGGTAGCTTGTAAGTTGTTTATTGTGTCTGAAGTTAAGTACAGAATATTTATAGTATATTGCAGTTGTTATTATTTTTATATGGACTTATTGTTGTAATTTTTCAAAAACTTTTTAATTTTTGATTTTGCTTTCTACACCAAAGAGTTATTAAACTTTGGTTTGTAAGTGCACAATTTTTGTTTTTATATAATATCAACTGAAGAAATTGTTTGTGTTAAAGAACTTAGGATAATATTTAGTCATGAAGTTGTGTATTTGTTTATGTTTTATAACAGGTTTTGTAATTTATGTGTGCATTTTTCCTGTATTTAATGTTAACTTCACATTAAGGTTCACATATAAAATTTTAAATTTAAAATGCGATTCAAACTTATTTGTATTTGTATAATCTAATTTAAATTGTTTTAAGTTTTTTTATTTATAAGAACTTCTTCTTATGTTTTTTTTTTGTTTTTGCATAAATAAAAATTAAAATTTTCACAGCTCAATAAAAACACGTCCGACCTGTTACACTCAAGTCAATTAAATATTCTCAGACTTCTTTTTGTATTGTAATTATAGGTTTTTGTTTATAAATATGAAAAAATCGTACATTTTATTGATAATTGATAGCAAATATGGAACATTGGAATACATAAATAAATATTTGTTTTGCTCCAAGACATTTTTACCAATCTGTTCGCTCTGTATATATTTTTCTCCATGGACAAAACGTTCGAATTCTTTGTATGCGTGCTTTATTTGAAAGATATTCTGTGATTACATACGAATAATTATTTTGATGAAATAGAAATACAAACATTAACACGTATACATGTATGTGTGGACTTATCCATTATTGCCGGAAATTTTAACAACATCATTTTCTATGCAATAACTTAAAAAGGAACACATAAATAAAAATATTGCCTCGTAATAAGACAAACATGTGCTATCTTTTAACTCAAAAATACCACAAACGCTTAACTTAAGTTGTCGGAAGTTGTTCTGTAGTATCAAGAAATCCAACTAAAAAAAAAAATATATATATATATATATAAATTAGAAAAAATCAATGTATCAGACCTACTTACACTTGCGACAAAGTCATCTTTGCGAAATATTTCATTGGAGTCTGAGGTGGCGTAAGTATATATATTATTGATTATCAATGCCATATCTTTGAAGCTTTTAAGCAACGCCTCACAAATTTTAAAAAGAATTATGATTTTCATCGAAATAAATAAACAAATTATAGAACCCAGTAAAATTTCGAACACACCAGATTCGTATATAAAAGCTCCTAACGTAAGCATTATCATATATATAATGAAAAAATAAACAGCCAATAAAAATAAAATTTGCAGTTGAAAAGTGCTAACAAAATTTTCGGCCAAGTTTTTCAGTTGATACTCTTCACGTGTTAAAAGCTCAACTTCGAGTGCTAATGATTTACGCCACATTTTGTGTTTATTAAAATCAAATTCTCGGCCACTCTGTGTAGCCTTATAATGGATTAATTTTGCATCTTTTTCGACATTCTTTAAACGTTTTGTTAGCATTTGGACACTAACATAAATAAAAGCTATACCCATAAAAATGTTCATTTCGAAAAGCATCGTCCTGATGCAAATGTTTGCAAAATATATAAATTTAAGTATAGCCCAAAGTCGAGTAGGTTCCGTGTTACTGTAGATAAATATTACAAAACCATAGATTACGCCTTCGAAAAGAGTCACAACACATTTCGCGATCAACACTTTTCTAACACGCGTAACAATTTCATAATTTTCCATTATGTTCTGCGCTGATAGGTAATACTTTGATAGATTCTTAAAATCATTGTAAATTTTAAATATACGCCTCCTCTTTGACCAACTTTCTAAATAACTAAGCAAAAAGAACAAGCATTGTAAAAAATTTGTATATATATTTACATATATATAATTTTGATCGAAGGCTTGCATTCCTACATATATTTGACTGCCAATGAAAAATATCAAATTTATAAAGACACAGTAAGCCATGATGGGCCAGTGAAACAAAATTAAGGTGTCCTTTGAGGCATCGTAATAAATGTTAGTAGTTGCAAAAAGTTGATTTATGTAGTAGTAGATGGTTAATCCAATATTCATCATGGCACTTATTTTGGGAACAAATTAGATGAACTTTAGTGTTGACAATTTTTAAAGTTTAATGTATATATTGTTTCAATATTTTAATATATCTCCTTAACTTTTAATATTCTTCCACTGTGTTTGTTGAAATCAAACTGCAAGGAAAGTAAAATTATTACACGCTCACTGCTTACGTGGCCGCACCCCTTTCATAAAGTTATTTTAAGATAAAACAATTTTTTTATGTACAACAGGTTCTTACTTCGTGCAAAAACGACACAAGTACATAAAAAATCTAAGTTATTTTTGTTTTAATTTATTTATTTTCTCAATAAATTTTTTTTAGAATAATACCTGATTTACATTAAGCATTTTTTCATGAAATTACATGAATTTTGTTGCACGAGTTTTTTTCTATTTGCTAATTGCAGCACTATGAAAGAGGCCTTCTGATGACAAATAAAAAATTTTCATGCAGCTAATTTCATAAAAAAATGCTTAATGTATATCAGGTATAAATGTTATATAAAACTTTAAGAAAAAATTAAATCGACTTCAAAAATAAGCACTCAAAAGCTACAAATAATATATATCTAGTTAAATAATAGATTTTCATATACATATGTTACCTATAGTGTCGTTTGAAGTTGGTGCCAGCAACATTGGTAACTAAGCACATACATATGTACATAAAACTTACTTGCAATTTTTTTACCTGGCATGTTCCTATGTGTTTAGTACCAGTATTACTGGCACCAACTTAAAACGGCACTATAGGTAACGTATATAAAAATCTTTTATTTAACTAGATCTATATTATTTGTAGCTTTTTAGTGCTTATTTTGGAAGTCAGTTTAATTTTTTTTAAGGCTTTATTTTTACCTTTTTAGTGCATACTTTTAATAAAAATTGTGAGCGTGTCCCCCCAATTTTTTCAAATGGAATTAATGGGAACCTATACCCTCTCTGACAACAAACAAACAACAAACACACCTGAAAGAAATAGAAACGAATTGTTAGCCTCCTCCTTTTTTGAAGTCGGTTAAAAAGTTATGAGATCTCTAGTAGAACCATGTCATAGCTCACACAGAGTCCACATATTTACATATACATATATAACAATAATTAACGTCCCTTTAACGCCAAAAAAAAGTCTCTAGCGACATAATTTTCGAACTTAATTTTTTGTCCAAAATCGATTATATGTAATACTAAATAATCACAAAAACATAAATGTGAAAAAAGCCAAGTTCCTTTCCAAAATTTCGTCCATCAAAAGTAGTGAGATACAAATTTTTACCAAGTTCGTGTTTGGTACAATACCTGGTATGCATTATAAAAATTTGTAATCGTAAGGGTTTTATATAATTTCTAGGTAATCTGTTTTTCCTGTTCGTAAATCCCTTAACTTAAATTCTTAATTTTGTGCTTAAAGTGCGTGTTCATGCCCCTAATTGCAACTTTCAGGATTTCAAATCTTTCTTGGTGATCTCGAATTTAGATTTATTTGTGTATTGAATTTAAGCTCTCGAGTGCAAATTCTAGCTTGAAATGTTTTGGCCGTTACCCGCAGTCTCCGTCACTTTTTTAAACTAAAGACTTTGTTATTATTACTATCCTATCTTTTTAAGATGATAGCTTTTAGTTAAGACTTCAGTTAAAAGCTTGAGTTCAAAATTATCGTGGCCCCTGGCACTCCTGGTTAAAATATTTGCGTTTTTAGATTTTTCAATTTGGTTTCTCATCTTGACCTACTTGCGTATCAAACTTCAGCTCTCTAGCGCAAATTTAATTTTTTTAAATAAATTGTTTTTACCAGTGCCAATCATACGTGTCAAGTTTCGTTGGAAACGGATATTAATATTTAAATAAATAGTATATTTAAATCTGCTGATCCGAAGTGCATGAAATAGGAGGCTTATATTGTATGAGCTTTTTAACTTTCCACTAATTTCAACGAAGTTTTATAACTTTGCATTGTTCCAATTTCAATAAAATCGCTTGAGATAAACATTTTAAATTTGTTCTTTTAATTAGGTGCCTGCCTCCCTGGTCAAAATCTCTTGGTTTTCAGATTTTCAGATTTTTCTTGTTAGTTGCTAATCTACACAGAAAAAAATAGCATCAAAATGCAACCAGCAAAACAAATTGTTAATAGTTAATTTAAATTAAAATATATATTTAGTTAATATAAAAAATTAAGTTTTTGATATGACAAAAACAGAAATTTTTTTCAATAAACTGAACTAAACAAATTTTATGGCATACATGGCGCAAAAACTCAAAAAATTCATTGTTGATTCAACAAATTAAAATTTTTCTAGTCAATCAAATTACCCAACAAAATTATTTGTTAAACTATATCATAAGGGAATACGCACATGTAGAAGAAACAGAAGAAATCGCATTTTGTGTGTATTCATTATTTGCTTATCTAATAACGATTTGCTCTTTAGCTGAGTGGTAAGTACATTAGTCTATTAATCAGGAGATTGCCGGTTCGACTCATCCAAACATCTTCAAAATTTAACAAAAAACAAAATTCTAAAAAAATATAAAAAAATACAAACAAAGAAACAACACATTAGAATTTGAAAAACAAATTCATTAAAAAAATTTATTTTTCTGTTAACAACTCAATTGTTAATAACACAATAATTTTAATTGGAAATAATTGAGTTGATTTTGTTTTCTTATGTTACAAATGTATGTTTGTATTTACAAAAATCGTTGTAGGTGCCTTTTTAAATAATATTTTAATTGTATTCACAAATAAATTATTTGTATTTACAAATCTTTTTTTTCTGTGTAGACCTACTTGTTTATCAAAATTCAGCTTATTAGCGTATATTTTATTTATTTTTTTCTTATAGGCATGATAATGCCCACTTTTTCAATCTCAATACCTGCTGGAACCATAAGTTATCTTTCCTGTCGAGTTTCGTTGAAAACGGATAGTAATAAATATATAAATATGTAGTTTATTCAAATATACTGATCCGATGTACATGAAATAGGAGGCTTAAATTGTATGGGCGTGTTAACACCCTTTTTTCAACGAAAATTTATAGCCTTGTATTATTGCAACACGTATCCAAATTTCAATAAAATCACTTGAGTTTAACGATTTAGATTTGTTTTTTAAATTCTAAAACTTTTGGGCGCAGCCCCACCCTCCTAGGTAAAGTTTTTGAGTTTTCTGATTTTTCTAGTAATTTACTAATCTATAACTACTCGTTTATTAAATTTCAGCTCACTATCACAAATTTTAATTTTTATTCTTGTGAATGTGTCCCGCCTACTTTTTTTAACCTCAAACTATTTTTGGCTAGTAGTTATCTTTTCTGTTTAGTTTCGTTGGAAACGGATAATAGTAAATACATAAATAGTACACTCAAATGTGCGGACCTGAAACACATGATATAGGAGGCTTAAATTGTATGTGCGTGTTAACGCCCACTCTTTTCGATAAAAATTTTTTGGGCCTCGTATTATTGCAACATGTGTGCCAAATTTCAATAAAATCACTTGAGTTAAACGCCTTAGAAATATTTTTTTAATTCTGTGCTTTATGGGCGTAGCTTCGCACCGTTGGTTAAAATTTTCGGGTTTTCAGTCAAAAGGATTTCCAAAAAAATTTATCGGTTAAGCTGTTTTAGCGCTTATGGTTCGAAAAACATGAAGCTAAAGATTCTGTTAACAATGCTACGCTTATGATGGCACCTTGTTGCGATCAAGACAAAAATTTACATAAACAGGAAAGCGATATTATTGATTTGCTATTTGTCAAACACTTTTAATGGATGACCCAATGTTGCATTACTAATCATCGAAAAAATAAAGCGTTACAGTTATCGTTTTGAGTAGTTTTGGATCAAAAAATGTTTTGATGCCATTTGGGTCACATGAAAATTATTTACGAAAACTAAAACAAAAGAAGGAATTTTAGCAAAATCAGATTGTTGAACCACAAATTAGGATTTTAGCTTTACTATGTAAATGTATATGTAAGTGTATCTGTATATTTTAATCAATCAAATTCGGATAAACATATTATTTTAAGCATGAGTTTAGAAACTCTGAGCTTGATAACATCGTGTTCAAATACATATATTTTTTTTAACAGCAATGTTGTTAAATTATTATAGTTAAGTTACTTTGCCTGCTACGTTATGAAAAGTAATTACTTCAATTTTAATAAGCTCTAAAACAATGCATGCATGTAAGTACATATGTATCTACATACATATGAGAACTGAGCACAAGCTATAAAAAAGTGCACAGTATAATATTATTTGCAAAAGCAAATATTGTTTGTAGTATTGATTGTAATTGGTGGTAAAGCAAAACTACAGAACAAGGAAATAAAGAACACAAAAAACCATTTTACAAAAGTTAATTAGACAGTTGCGTCAAGTATGCAATGTTTTTATTGCATAACTATTAGTGCACCATACTTCATTTCACAAAATTTGATAATATATCAAGTGACAATAAAACTTTTTACTATTATATCTATTGTGAAAGATATTATTATTATTAGGGAAAGAATTTTCATGCATTTAAAATCACGTTTTATGTACATAAAATATGCAGTAAAAATAAAAATATATGTATTTTAAACAAATAAAATATGTATTTATTAACTATTTTTAAAATTTAAGAACATTAAAAACTTAAAAAAACTCAGCTTGATTTTGTCATTAAAAACTTCAAAAACATAAAAAGCTCAGCTTCAATGCTTTCTTAACAAATATTTTGGCAAATAATATGGAATACAAAATAAAGTTTAAGTAAACTTTTATTTGCGTACATAAATGAATAATTTTTTTTTAATTGCCAAATTGACGATTTTTTCTGAAAAACTTTTACTTTTAGCAGGAGGCCTAGATATAACATGAAACCCTGACGATTCTATATTCATAAAATGCATGGCAGATTATAGTGATGTGTATTGTGCAAGAAAGGACTTGTTCAAAATTTATATCTCACTACTTTTAATGGCCGAAATTTTGGGTAGGAACTTGGTCTTTTTCCGCATTTATGTTTTTGTAAGGATCTGACTACTTTTCGAAAAATTGCCTAAAATAATACTTTTTAAACTTAAAATTTCTAGTGTATTTTATTTTTATTCATGATCACTGGACCAGTTAAAAAGGGCATAGTTACATAAAATAATGGGTTAGAGTGTGATGGTTGTTGGATTGCACACCTTAAAAATGCATTATTGTGTCATTACAACGCCACCAGTGTGCACGCCATTTGATAAGAGTCTTCTGAAAAGAAAATCAAAAGTAAAGCATAAATTTTAGGGGGCGTGTCTAAATAATGTCAGCGCTCGACAGTATAATCTTACGTTAAATCGTTATGGGCCTATCCTTGACCATTTCTATATCTGCTAGTACTTATGGTTCATGTAGAGTTTTGAAGGAAAAATCTAATGAGAAATACATAAGTAATAACTAAACTTAAACTGCTAAGCCGAAGTACATGAAAGAATAAAATAAGATTTATGGGTCTAATCACAAGCACTTTTCAAAACAGGAAATTTTTACTTTGGATAAGTGCAATGTGTATGAAAAATTTCAATAAAATGTATCTTAATTTATAATTTGATTAGGCTAAAGTTTATAGTACTTTTTTAACCATGTGATAATGTGATAATTATTGATGTGCTCATTATTAATGTGATAATTGTTATGTTTTATAACACCAAAGTTAATTGTAAATATTGTGAAAAACACGTAGTAGAACGGAACAACTAGCTGATCTTAAGTTTAAGTTTAAAGTGCTTGCTCCCGCCCCTGATTGAAACTTCCGAGTTTTCAAATTTTTCTTAGTGATCTCTTGGTCCAGATTTATTTGTATATCAAATTTCTGTTCTCTACAGCAGACGTGACCTTCATACCGGATAAAACGTCTTAGTTTTAAGATTTTTCCATTGGTTTACTCATCTACACTTACCTCTGTATAATTCTTAGCCTGAATTAAAGCTTTAAATTTTATGAGCAATATCCCGCCCACTATTTTAAAATCACGATTTTGTTGGGAACAACATGCTAATTTCCATCTAAAATGTAATAGACCGAAGAAGATTAAACATAAGGCTTACATTTTATGGGAATGATCACACCCACATTTTAAGGTGACAGTTTAAAGTCTTGCATAAGTAAAACTTGTTTACAATGTTTCACTAAAGTAGTTTGAATTAAAAGCTGAATATTAGATTTTTAATTCTGAACAGTATGAGCCTGGCCCCGTCGATTCTGGTAAAATTTGTTGGGTTTTCAGATTTGTATAGTAAGTTACTCACCTAGACCTTCTTGTGTATCTAATTTCAGCTCATTAGCGCAAGTTTTAATTTTTAGTTTTTATTGGCATATTCCTGCCCCTCTGACTAAAATTTTTGGGTTTTCAGGGCTTCTTAGTTGGTTTCTCACCTAGACCTATTTCAATATCCAATTTCAGCTCGTTAGAGCAACTTTTTTTTAATTTTATGGGTGTAGTCCGGCCTAGTTTTTCTAAATCAAGTTTTTTTTTGGCCAGTGCTTATCGTTTGTGTCAAGTTTCGTTGCAAACGGATAATAATTGTATATCTAAAAAGGCTGAGCCGCGGTACATGAAATATCAGGCTTAAATTCTATGGGCGTGTCAACGCACACTTTTTTAACAAAAAATTTATAGCCTTGCATTATCGCAATATATATGCCAAATTTCAATTAAATCGGTTCAGTTAAGCGCTTTAGATTTGCTTTTTTAATTCTTACCTTTATGGGCGTGGCCTTCCCTCCTGGCTAAAATTTTTGGGTTTTCAGTTCTGTATCGAATTTCAGCTCATTAGCAAAGATTAAAATTTTTATGGGCATAGCCTCGCCCCCTGGATAAAATTTCCGTGTTTTCAGATTTTTCTAGTTCATTGCTGACTTAGATCTACTTGTGTAATAAATTTCAGCTCTCTAGCTACAGCGGAAGTGCTTCATCAATTTGATGAGTGTGTCAGTGTCAGTGAGTTTGTCTTAAAATATGCACTTTTTGCACCTCCATATTTCAAGAACCTTTTGTTCTAAAACTTTCAAACTACACACATGAGCTGACATGAATTATTTCTAATTATGAATTTAATTTATATACACGACGAATGGCTTCCTGTAATTATACACACTGTGTGCATTGGCCGTAACTTGGCCTGGCGCGCGGTAGTTATTGGTGCGCACTTAAATGCTGCTATTTTGTTTGTGGAATATTCAGTTTTTAAGTTTTCGTTTTTAGACCTATATTAATAAAATTTGTTGCATATATGTATGTATTTTAATTTATTTTTTACCGCATCTTCAATTAACTCAACTTGAGGTGTTAAAGTAACGAAAGCTTCTAATTAGGATATAGTGTGATCAAAAAAGCAATACTAACTGTGCACAATTTAGGCAGAAGGCAGTCGGATACTATATTTCTATTAATAAAATCATAGCTGTCATATCATAGTAATAATTAGTAATCGTAATGATTAATGCTTTGAGTACTTTTTTTTAAGGTGAAGTAAGTATTAAATTACAATTATATTCAGTTTCATTATTAGTAATCGTGATTACTATTACTAATAATGGAAAAGTAATCTGAATTACTTGGAATTACTACAAAAAAATCAAAAAGAATCAAAAGTTTTAAAAAATCCAATCCAATTATTCTAAGGATTACTTTTAATTCTTTTTGATTATTTATCAAGTTACTTCTAGACCAAGGATTTAAGGTAAAAAATGTTACTAATATAATTAACAGAGAAAAGGTCGCCCAACCCCTATTTCGCATTGAACTGGAGCCGAATGACATACAATTGAAAAAAAATGAAACCCATCCAATTTATAGCGTAAAGTTTCTGTTACACCGAAAAATCACAGTTGAAGAGCCACGTAAGCGTTCAGGTACTGTACAGTGCCATAATTGCCAAGAATATGGCCATACAAAAACTTACTGCAATTTACCTACAGTTTGTGTTATCTGCGGTGAATTGCATGGTACTGCTAGCTGCACTAAGCCAAAAGAACAAGCAGAAAAAAAATGTAGTAATTGTGGAGGTAATCACACCGCTAACTATAGAGGATGCCCTGTATATTCTTTTGTTAAACAGACTATGAGTCAAAAACCTAAGTTAGCCCCAGCCCAACCATTAAACGCGTACTCCGCCTCTTTTGCTCAAGTAAGTCAACCAGTTACTTCACGTGTATCGTATGCCGATGCTGCTAAGGCTAGTTCTAGTCCCTCACAAAATGTTTCACCGCAGAACAATTCAGCGAATGCAAGCTCAGGCTTTAACTTTAGTCGCCTTGAAGCTACTATTGAGAATCTGGTGCTAACTATAAACAACTTCACAACAAATATGACGAGCATGATGCAAGAAATGCTGCGAATGCAGTCTACACTGCTTCAAGCATTAGTAAACAAACCATGAACATGTTAAAAATATGTTTCTGGAACGCAAACGGCATTCGCCAGCATAAAAATGAACTTGAGCACTTCCTCATGGAAAAAAATATTGATATAATGTTGGTCTCTGAGACTCATTTGACTTCAAGGAGCTTATTTAAAATAAATGGTTACACTCTATATGATTCAAAGGACCCGAGGGGGAGAGCATGCGGTGGGTCAGCAATTCTAATTAAGTCAAGACTCAAACACTATGTCCTTGATAACATTTGTGAAGAACATCTACAAGCAACAAATATTTGTGTCGAAAATTTTGTTACAAATTTCGTGATATCATCAATTTACTCCCCTCCCAGATTCGCAATTACTGAGGATCAATTCGAGGAATTCTACAAATCTCTTGGCCCTTGTTTTGTAGCAGCTGGGGACTACAATGCAAAACATACGTTCTGGGGTTCGCGTCTTATTACACCTAGAGGTCGGGCATTGTTCAACACAATTTCAAAAATGGGCTTGGACGTCATTTCAAGTGGGGAGCCCACTTACTGGCCTACGGACATACAAAAAATTCCGGATGTTATAGATTTTGGAGTAATGAAAAATATCGGTAGGGAATTAATTCATGTTGAAGCTTCTGTTGATCTCTCCTCCGATCACTCTCCCACGATTGTTACAATTTGTAGCCCACTAAGAAGTGACTTCCCTGTCCCATATGTAAAGATGATCAACCGTGTTAATTGGCTGGGGTTCAAAAAATACCTCAGTAGCCATTGTACGGAAAATATTAACCTAAGAACACCAGGTGATATTGAATCTAACATTGAAAATCTTAACGAAAATATTAAACAGGCTGCTGAACATGCTACTACTTCCCATCCGCAGACTGGGTTTAATAGAATTTATTCTACAGACATTGAACGTCTTTTACGTGAAAAAAGGACAGCTAGAAGGGAATGGCAACAGCACAGATCACCCCAAAATAAAATTAGATTTAAAGAGTGCACTAGACGACTCCAAGAGCTGCTGGCATATGAAAAAACTGTATGTCTTAAAAATTATCTGGAAAATCTTGATGCCACACCTGCATCTAATTACTCCTTGTGGTGAACTGCTAGAAAGCTTAAAACACCCGTTGAATATAGACCACCTCTGCGCACTTCTACCGGAGGTTGGGCCAGAAGCGATACTGAAAAAGGTAACATATTTGTTGAGTATTTAAAATCCGTATTTACCCCAAACACATGTACTGGTGTTGTTGATTTACCAAGTGTAGTTGCGCTACCCCCTCGAACCATAAAATTTAAGACGCGTGATGTTCAGAAACTAATTGCTGAACTCAACCCGAAGAAAGCTCCAGGTATTGATGGAATAAGTAACAATATGCTGAAAAACTTGCCCCATATTGCAATTAGAATCCTGTTATTTATTTTTAACGCCATTTTACGACTGGAGTATTATCCACAAAGCTGGAAGCTTGCGAAGGTCAAAATGATTCCAAAGCCGGGCAAAGACCTTACCAAGGCTGAGTCATACAGGCCAATAAGTCTGCTATCAACAATGTCAAAACTCTTCGAAAAGCTGCTCATGACAAAATTGTCCCCAATTTTAACTGATAGTGGGTGCATCCCAGACCATCAATTTGGTTTTAGAAGTCAGCATAGCACCATTGAACAAACTCATAGATTGGTGCAATTTATAAGAAGAACTTTTGAAGAAAAAATGTATTGTTCTGCCCTGTTTATTGACGTTTCTCAGGCCTTTGATAAAGTGTGGCATGAAGGCCTTATTTTAAAACTAAAATCATATTTACCAATAAATTTTCTGAATTTATTAGAAAGCTACATAACTACCCGAAAGTTTACGATTGTGGAAGGAGAATTCATGAGTCTGCCCCAATCTATATCATCCGGTGTGCCGCAGGGGAGCATACTGGGGCCAGTTTTGTATTTGATTTATACTTGTGATATGCCTGTGAGCAGCAATATCCATACATCTACGTTTGCCGATGATACAGCCTGCCTTAGTATGCACAAAAACCCGCACGAGGCTTCCCGATATCTTCAAGAACATATTACACAGTTGGAAATCTGGTTGAACTTATGGAGAATTAAAGTCAATGAACAAAAGTGTATCCATACAACGTTTACCCTAAGAAGAGATACTTGTTCCCCCATTCGAATCAACAATCAAAATATTCCTCAACATTCCCAAGTGAAATACCTTGGTATACACCTTGATCGAAGACTTACATGGAAACATCATATTGACTTTAAGCTAACTCAGATGAAACTTAAGTTATCTCAAATTCATTGGTTGATTGGCAGAAATTCAACACTTAGTCTGGACTGCAAACTTTTAATATACAAGTCGCTTTTGAAGCCAATATGGTGTTACGGTATCCAGTTATGGGGCACTGCTTCAGCTTGCAATGTAGAGAGAATTCAACGAAGACAAAACAAAATTTTAAGGTTAATAACATCTGCTCCATGGTATATTAAGAATTCAAATTTGCATCGTGATTTAAGAATGCCACTAGTGACTGAAGAAATTGCAAGATACGCAGGCAAATACTTAACAAAACTCGAGTCACATCCTAATCCGCTTGCTCGTAATATTTTGAATTTTAATGGTCACATCCGCCTAAAAAAGAGGGACACAAGGGCTCTTATACTCAACACTCTAGATGGGAATGCTTGAAAATACATTTAATTTTCCTTTTTGATTATCACTACTTTGTATTATTTAAATTATCTCTAAGTTTTGGCCGACACTGGTCGGGCTAAACAATTATATTTTAGCTTTAAGATTTGATCACTTATTGTTAGTTCATATTTGAAGATACAATAAATAAATATATGTATTAAAAAAAAAAAAAAAAAAAAAAAAAAAAAAAAAATTATCAAGTTTATTGCATTTCACTTATATTAAAATTTAAAATATTTAATAATGTGACAAATGAGCAAAATTTTTAAGAAAGATTGAAAGATATCTATCTGTTGATACATATTTTCAGTTATTAAAAAAATTGGCGTGTATATGTTTCAAACTTAAAATTGGCGTATATTATTCAAAAATGTGCTCAAAATTCCTTTGTTCTAATTTGAAATATTATGTGAAATCCAAATTGTAAATACTATGTCCTTAATTGATCCCATGTTTGAAAACGGGATTTGGAGTTTTTGCTACTTACATTTATACATTCGTATTAACTTTAGTTTTCCTGTCAACACGGAGGAGAAAGGAAGTTTATTAAATAATAAAATTTAATTGATTGTCATATATTTGGTTTAGTCGGCAAATATGCTAAGTCCATTTTTTATGCAAAGTAAGTTTTTAATCTAGAATGCTACAGTAGCTCAAAACACATAATTTTCAAAAATTAAAATGTCATTATGTTCTTTTTCTTGCTGTTATACAGTGGTAAGCAAAAACACTAAGTCTAAGCCTTGTTAAGTCCAGGGAAAACAATCTGCATCTAGTGTACTTGCATTTACTTAACAAATAACTTTTTGTGTTAATTTAAAATAACATAGTTAATAGTTCCCTTACCTCAAACACATTTAGTTTCAATAAACTTAGATAGATTTTTGTCCCTAAAAAAACGATATACTCGTAACAATAAAATTGAGCTTCCCAGCTAAAAAAATTATATATGGTCCATATATTTTTAATATATGAATGTATATAAATATATATGAATATGTATGAATTCATGTATGGAAATATATGGGATTATACATGGCAAAACTATTATATATGAACTAATATATGGACTAATAGGTATATGAAATGTATTTTAACATATGAGCTCATATATGAAAATTTAATTATGAAGCTCTTCATATGTGGATTCATATATAAATATAAGATTTTACATATGGAGCCATATAAGAATGTATGCACACATGATATCTCACATAAGATCGCTTTTGCAATCAAAAAAGTTTGGAACTTTATCACTGTTGAATTGGAAATCCATTAGAAAATACATACGGTATACAAAGTTTATATGCGTAAGCTCAAAGTTTGAAACAGAAAAACTTTTGTTACAAGAAAACCATTCTAGTATGATTTTATACATTGTGGCCGCATTTAATACATCAAATAATCAAAAGGATAATCCAATCATTAATTTTATAGAAAATAACAAAATTATCTAGATAAGAAACAAAGTTCATATTACTGTATTGAAAACTATTGTTAGAAGGATTATTTTTTCTTTTATAATTAATTGCATTAGTTTTTAATCTGATTTCTTAAGCTAAATGTTATGTACGAATATGATTTATGTGTTTTTTAAATAATTGATTCACCTTTTGATGAATGAAATGACTTTTAGTTCGTTTTGAAATATTTGTCCAAGCAAATGTTTCATTAAATACAACCTCTCTCTCAAGTCTAAAAAAATTTAATTTTAATAATTTAATTTATTGCACAGCAGTGCCTTTTGTGAATCAAGAGTGTATGAATATGAATTTTGCACATACATGTATGAAAATGTATGAATATATATAATCATATATGCCCATATACCCTCATTTTTCGGATCCGAACCATATATGGGATATCATATATGCTCCATACATATTTTTTTAGCTGGGTTGTTATATAAAAAAATGCAAAGGGTGAGTCATTACAGTACCTACACTTAAATTAATTAATAAATAACGATTTGTATAGAAATGTCGTTGTAATGTATACTTCTAGCGCACTTTATTTTTTTTTTGCATATGGGAGGTAATATTTTATAAATTCTTAATAATAAAATTAAATTTTAGATCAAAGTGTCTGAGAATATCTTTGACAGCGATTTTTAACCAGACGACAGTATTGACGATCCAGACTTTAATCCATCTACTGCTAAAAGGAGAAGGTCATTACCTGAAGAATCAGGACCGGCCCTCAAAAAAGTCTATGTGAATTTCTTAAACAAACATTTAATTTTCTAATTTTATAAATTTCCTTAAAACTTTTTCAAAATAAAGTAATGCAAATTCAAAATGTTTGAAAACAATCGAAATGAATCAAACGTAACCTTTGAAAGCAGTCGGATCAATTTTTGATTACTTTTGATTCTTTTTGATTATTTTGTAGTAATTTCAAGTAATTCAGATTACTTTTCGATTATTAGTAATCGTAATCAATTATTTATCAGAAATTTTTTTGAAGGCAGTCGTATAATCATTACGATTCTTTTTAAAATGTAATCTAATTAATTATTAATCGTAATCGTGATTTAACAGGTATGAAATAAAATTAAAGAAATTTTAAAGTAAAATAACTTGCCCCCATATGCAAAAAAAACGTGTGCTTCAAGTGTACGTTAAAACCGTGAAACATTGTTCCAACATTTGTGCCAAATTTCAATAAAATCGCTTGAAATAAACATTTTAAATTTGCTGTTTTAATTGTGTGGTTTATTGGAATAGCTCCGCCCCCTCGTTAATATCTCTGGGTTTTCAGATTTTTCTAGTTAGTTGCTAATCTAGACCTACTTGTTTATTAAATTTCAGTTAACTAGCGTATATTTTATTTATTTTGTTCTTATGGGCGTGATAACGCCCACATTTTTAATCTCAATACCAGCTGTAGCCATTAAATATATTTCCTGTTGAGTTTCGTTGACAACGGATAGTAATAAATATATAAATATGTAGTATATTCAAATATGCTGACCCGAAGTACATAAAATAGGAGGCTTAAATTGTATGAGCGTGTAAGCGCCCACTTTTTCAACGAAAATTTATAGCCTTGTACTATTGCAACATGTATGCCAAAGATTTGTTTTTTAAACTCTGAGCCTTAATGGCGCAGGCCCGCCGTCTTAGGTAAAATTTTCGTGGTCTTAGATTTTTCTAGTAATTTGCTAATCTATAACTACTCGTTTATCAAATTTCATCTCACTAGCGCAAATTTTAATTTTTAATATTATGGGCGTGTTCCCGCCTACTTTTTTAACCCCAAATTTTTTTTGTCTTGTAGCTATCTTTCCTGTCTAGTTTCGTTGGAAACGAATAATTGTATGGGCTTGTTAACGCCCACTTTTTTCAATAAAAATTTAGGGCCTTGTATAATTGCAACATGTGTGCCAAATTTCAATAAAATCGCTTGAGTTATACGCCTTACAAATGCTTTTTTTGAATTCTGAGCTTTGTGGGCGTAGCCCCGCACCCTTGGTTAAAATTTTGGGGTTTTCAGATTTTTTAGGTGAGCACTAACTTAGTTCTACTTGTTCACTAAATTTCAGCTCACTAGCGCAAGATTTAATTTTTATGAGCGTAGCCCCGCTCCCTGGTTGAAATTTTCGGGTTTTCGGATTTTTCTATTTCATTGCTCATTTAGATCTACTCGTGTAACAAATTTCAGCTTTCCAGCTATAGCTAGGTGATGAGTGTGTCAGTCTTAAAATATGCACTTTCTGCACCTCCATATCTCCGGAACCTTTCATTGTAAAACTTTCAAACTTTGCATATGAGGTTACATTATAATTATGGTTTAAATTTTATAATTTTAGATTGCGGGGAACAAAGTTATGAGGGGGGTAAAAACAGCTCGAATGGCTTCATGTAAATATACACAATGCGTGCATTGGCCGGAACTTGGCCTGGCGCACTACCGTGCGTTAAGATTTAAAAAAAAATATTAAGAAAAATATAGATGACGTATGGGTCACCAATATAAGTTTATGATATAAAACGTAATATCTTTAGCACTGGTGGATACTGCATACAGAATATGCATCAAAATGATATTACAAGAATTAAAGAGTTTTGTATTTCATGCATTTTTAATAATGCATAGCCTTCAGAAGATGAAGTTGATAAGTATTGCAAGGAATTAGTGGTTATGACTGCAAATTTTAGTGTACTATAATGGTGGCAGACAAATAAAAACAAATATCCTCATTTACCAAAGGTAGCACTGCAAATTCATTCAATGCCAGCTAGTAGCGCAGCTTCTAACAGATCACTTTCTTTGGCAGGCAACATTATTTCAGGAAAGAAAAAATAGATTAAGCCCCGGTTCCGTCGACAACTTGGCCAAACTAATCTTAAATGCACGTAAAATATACGAGTCGGTTTTTCCCTGTCTATAATCATTGCTTATCTTAAAATATGAAATGTTTTCATTTTCTTACATGAATTTAATTTTAGAATTCACTACCCAGCTAAAAAAATTAGATATGGTCCATATATTTTTAATATATGAATTTATATAACTATATATGAATATGTATGTATTCATGTATAGAAATATATGGGATTATACATGGCAAAACTATTACATATATACTATTATATGGACTAATATATGAAATGTATTATACCATATGAGCACATATATGAAAATTTAATTATGAAGCTCTTCAAATGTGGATCCATATATAAATATAAGGTTTTATATAGAAAGCCATATAAGAATGTATGGATACATGATATCTCACAGAAGATCGCTTTTGCAATCAAAAAAGCGCTTGGAATTTTATCACTGCTATGCTATGTACGAATATGATTTATGTGTTTTTTAAATAATTGATTCACCTTTTGATGAATGAAATGACTTTTAGTTCGTTGTGGATTATTATTATCCAAACAAAGGTTTCATTAAATACAACCTCTCTCACAAGTCTAAGAAATTTTAATTTTAGTAATTTAATTTATTGCACAGCAGTGCGCTTTTGTGAATCAAGAGTGTATGAATATGAACTTTGCATAGTGTGGAGGGAATTTATACATACAAGTATGCAAATGTATGATTATATATACATAACATATATGACCATATACACTCATTTTTCGGATCCGAACCATATATGGGATATAATATATGCTCCATACATATTTTTTTAGCTGGGTAGTTCTTATTTGAATTATTTAAGCTTTTGTTAATGTTTTCGTTATTGTTTTTCGTAATTGCATATTAGAAATGAATAATTTGTTAATAATAAAGACTGAAAAATTTAAACTTTTTGAATACCTTGGATCTTATTCTTAACATTTCCGGGGAAAAATCATGACAATATTTTTGTAATATTAAATTTTTTTTCTTCAAAAAAATATTATATAAAAATACTACGTATTACGTTTTTACATATTACAAATTTTATCATTGCTTCGTCAAATAAGTTTTTTTTAAGAAATGAACAAATTCCAAATTGCAAATTAGATAGTAAATGCACATCTTCTTATGTTTTTATATTTTTCTGCCAGCCCACAGTGTTCGATTTCAGAAACTAGGACGACAAAAATAAAAGAATAAAGTTAATTAAAAATTTAAATTGACCAAACTATCAGCAAGTGAAGACCCCCGACTAGCTAAAAACTATGTGATTATTGTATATCTTTCATTTTGTATGCTTATAACCGTACTCTAAATGACAAGTTAAAAGAAAAAAATAAAAACACAAAAATATTATGCGTATTTTATGCAAATTCAAAAGTATATAGAAGGCGTTGTAGATCCGATATTAACTTCTTTTTTATTCAATTGTAACTTTTGACTTCTTTTTAAATAACACACAAAAACACATTAATTTTTAATAAATGGTAAGTTTTTTATTAAATGTTAAGCTAACTGAGTTTTTTTACAATTATTACGAAACAAACTAACTTTGTTAGACGAAATCTTTTGATTTACATCCTTTTCACCACATCTGTAAGCGTTTGTGACGCTTGCTGCTATAGAATTTATATAAAATTCCTTCCCCAAGCTGCCCCATTAATTTTTTTTAAATATAATATGAGTATCAACTCAGAATAAATTTTTATTATTTTTTCATATTATTATTAATTTATGAAATTTCTTTAACTTTTATTATTGTAAAATATGAATGAACATAAGTTTAAAATACATACTTTTTGAATACCCCAAATATATAAATAAATTGAATATGAACGAATTTAATATAAGAATACACAAAATTAGGAATCTATCTTAATTATTTACAAATTTATGATTTTTGTCGTCCTAAATTCTTAAATTGAACACTGTGCAGCCGCCTATCTACTTTTGAGTGTCTGGAATATGTTTCTTTCAATTACAATGTACCTCTCTACAAATAATACTTTTTGTTTGTATAAATATCAGTTCGCATCAAATGTTGGAACTGATTTACCCTTGTTGATGAACTTATTTGCTTGTGCATAAAAAGCGAACGAGTTCTTAAAATTCAACATTAAGGAATAAATAGTCTAGATCATACTTGTTGCAAGTCTCTGATGTACATCCTGAAGACTAAGCAAGCAAACATCAGGTGCTCAGCTCTACTATATGCATACATACTTGACTCACGCAAAATAACGATGGTGTGACTAACCAGCCAATAGACCAATAAGACCTAAGAGAAGCAATTAGTAATTAGTTTTCAATAATGCACGCTCGTGGAGGTCAAAAGGAGTTTACAAAAAAAAAAAATAAGCGGCCCACGTGTAAACTTGAAAGTATTACATTTTTGTAAAATTTCACCCCAGATGTCTGATTTGTGCAGGGTCACCAAAAGTTGTAAAAGGAAACGTGCTAGATTGCAGAAATAAAAGTGCTAAAATGTTCTACAGCACACACAACAAAGTACTAAATTTTTATTTTCTCTTATTTCTAGTGTTGTAAAAAGCTACTTTTGAATACTCAATACTACTTGATACTTTTTCAATTAGGCAATGTTTGTAAAAACGATTCCTAGGAGAGTGCCATTTTCACTGTTGCCCAACGCCACATTTACACATGAAAGTACTTTCTTGAAATTTAAGGTATACGTATTATGAATCAAAATTTAAATGAAATAAATGATTTTCAAGAAAATTTCATGTTCGTTTTCATAGGAAAGTGAAAGCTCATTTTAAAAATGCCGTCGAAAAGTAATGTTGAAAAAAATCGGTTTGCTTGCTACTTAATTAGAGTTACCCAAAATATTCACATACACAAATTTATAGGGTAATAAGTTGGGAATAAGTATTATTGTTAATATTTTAATAATATTATTGTTTTCGAAAGGCATGAATTGCCTGCTTCATGTGTAACACTGTTAACCTTTTTTCATTTTACTTTCTGGAAACATCAAAAATTTACTTTCCGGAAAAAATTCTTGGAAGCTGACTGGAAATTTAAAACAATGTGAGTGTGGTAGTAAACAAATTTGATTGTATTGCTACTTTCTTGCAAGTAGTTTTATGTGTAAATGGTAGGTAAGTTAAAATAAGAGATTGAAAGATTATTGAAGTTGTACATAATTGAGCGTATGGAGGATGCTACGAATTGGGTCAGTCCAATAGTAGTCGTTCCAAAACCAAACAACGAGGAGGTGAGACTATGCGTACACTACACCTAGTTAATTAAAGCGATTGTTAGAGCCCACTTTCCTATGTCAAAAATTTACCTTTAGGTGGCCAAATTGGGGAAGCAAAAATATTTTAAAAAATCAACGCAAACAAAGGGTT
The DNA here is from genome assembly GCA_905220375.1 of Tachina fera. NCBI lineage: Eukaryota > Metazoa > Arthropoda > Insecta > Diptera > Tachinidae > Tachina > Tachina fera. The sequence goes on from LR999964.1 coordinate 64,725,739, forward strand.
TTTTTCAGATAAAACTAATACCTAAAAGTCAGTTACTTTCCTGTTTTATATGTCCATTTGGACGCATCATTTTCAAAAGATTACCATTTGGTGTTTCGTGTGCACCCGAATATTTCATTTCGATTTAATAAGGCCCTAGAATATATAGAAAACTGTATTTTACATATTTTAAGTTTTTGGGAAAAATCAAAACGAACACGACACCGCACTAAAAAGTTTTATGACGGCTAGAACTTGAGGGAATAATAATAATTATATATTTGTTGTTGTAGCGACCAAAGTTCTACATACACTGTCCAAATTTCAGACCCGTAGCTTTTACCGTTCCTGAGAAAATAGCCTTCTTCCTAAAACATAAAATATGTTTAATTATTAGAAAAAAAAAGTTAAAGTTTTCCAACCCTGGAAACGTTTTTTTAATTTGTTAAATTTTTAAAATTTTTTTTTAAATTAAATACTAATTTTATTCATTCCGAAGTATAAAATAAGTTAATTTAATAAAAAAGTAATAAAAACTTGTTTTCGGTAGTTATTTTCTATGGGAAAATAGAGTTTGAGTTTTCCTGCTCTGAAACCGTCTGCCCGATTTTGCTGATTTTCAATAGCAAAATTTTTGGAAAATTTCTGACACACCACTCGAAGAACGAAGTCTCTAGCTGTTCTGGGAGCTTGGGAAAACCGATTTCACGTACAGACAGACGGACATCGCTTGTTCGTCTTCCCTATGCATAAGGATCCAGAATATATATACTTTATTTGTCGCTTATTAATATTGTAGAAATTACAAACGGAATGACAAACCTATATGTACCCTTTTACCATTTTTTGGTAAAGGGTATAAAAATAATAAAAACTAGTTTTCGGTAGTTATTTTGTACGACAAAATAAAGTTTGAGTTTTTCAGCTCTGACAAACTGAGTTTTTCAGTCTCCTCGATTTTTGTGATTTGCAATAAAAATCTTTTAGGACCATTACTGACACACCAGTATAAAAACGAAGTTTTTAGCTGTTCTAGGAGCTGCTGAAAAAAAGTTTACGTTCAGACAGACGGACAGACGGTTATAGTTTGTTCGGCTTCGCTTATATATACTTTATGGGTCACTCATTAATATTGTGGAAATTACAAAGGGAGTGACAAACCTATATATACCCTTTCACCATTTTTTGGCAAAGGGTATAAAAACTTTAATAAATATTTCATAAATATAAATAATTTACATATATTAATCGAGACTAGTACAAGTCTAAATTGAATTGTTACATAACTACTATTAAAATATATTTTGTTTTATTCATGCATATCTACTATAATCTACTAAATATAGTCTTGTTTTATAGCAAGCCTGGCCACTGAGAGAACACCGAGATAAATGTACACGCAAAGAAAAAATATGGTTGAGGTAACCTAACAGCAACATACTATGATTGAATTATATGGTTGTAGTTATATCATATTATTGTCAATAGAAAAGCAAACTCTTAATAGTATTATTATCTGAGTTAATAATGATATTATCAACGAAAACAATAAACTTTGTTACACCTTATCTTATTATTGTAAATATGACAACACTATTGTTAGATGTGACTAAAATATTATTGAGACTCACTATACCATGTTCTTATCTTATAATAATATTTTTAAATATGACAACAGTATTATTTAATATAATAATAATATTTTGTTTTTCAATCATATATTTATTGGCTAAAATAGCTGTGCGTTAAATTCGGAATAAAAACAAGTAAGAGTGCTATATTCGGCTCTGCCGAATCTTATATACCCTTTACCAAAGTGCGTTTATGTAGTATAGAGATACATACATAAGCACAGAGATATGTATGTACATATTAATTTTGTGAAAAAATTCATACTTTTTTCTCTAGTGCAATTTTTATGTTTTTGGCATTATGTTTAATTTGGTGCTTTTTAAATTTTGGCGATTTATTTTATTTTGCTGATTTTTTTAGTTTTGACACTTTTTTTCTCGTTTTGGCGACTTTTTTCGGTTTTTGGCGTTTTTTTTTAATTTTGGCGACTTTTTTTCTTTCTGGCAATTTCTTGATTTTGACAATTTTTTTTCATTTAGGCGATTTTTATATTTTTTGGCTATTTTTTTTCATATGGGCAATTTTTTGTTTGTATTTCTTTTTGGCAATTTTTTTAGTTTTCACACTTTTTTCTCGTTTTGGCGTTTTTTTTCGGTTTTTGGCGATTTTTGTTCATATAAGCATTTCTATTGTTTTGGCTATTTTGCGGTTTTTGGCATTTTTTTTTCATTGTGGAAATTTATTTTTAGTTTTGACACGTTTTTCTCGTTCTGGCAATTTTTTTTGGTTTTTGGAGTTTTTTTTTAATTTTAGCGCTATTTTCATTTTGGCGATTTTTTTCGTTTTGGCGATTTTTTTGAATTTTTGGCGATTTTATAATTTTCGGATTTTATAGTTTGACCGTTTTTGAAAATTTCAAGAGTTTAACTCTTACAGTTTCCAAGATTACATAGTCAAAATTGTATTAACTGATGCACCACCCTTTAATTTAATTTTTTTTAATTTTTGTGTTAATTGTTGTAGCATATATAAAAATACACTAATTTTAAAAATTTCAAGTGTCAATATGCATATGTACATACATAATATAACTGTATGTATATTACATGGGATTTTAAAAGTTGTCGTCACTCATTTTGGAACACCCTTTAATTTTTAGCTTTTATATATTTGGGTTTGTAGTAACCAAAGTTCTACATACACTGTCCAAATTTCAGACCCGTTGCTTTTACCGTTCCTGAGAAAATATCCTTCTTCCTAAAACATGAAATATGTATAATTATTAGAAAAAATGTTAAAGTTTTCCAACCCTGGAAACGTTTTTTTAATTTGTTAAATTTTTAAATTTTTTTTAATTATAAATACCAATTTTATTCATACCGAAGTATAAAATAAGTTAATTTAATAAAAAGTAATAAAAACTTGTTTTCGGTAGTTATTTTCTATGGGAAAATAGAGTTTGAGTTTTCCAGCTCTGAAACCGTCTGCCGGATTTTGCTGATTTTTAATAGCAAAATTTTTCGGAAAATTTCTGACACACCAGTTCAAGAACGAAGTCTCTACCTGTTCTGGGAGCTTGGGAAAATCAATTTCACGTACAGACAGACGGACAGACGTACATCGCTTGTTCGTCTTCCCTATTCATAAGGATCCAGAATATATATACTTTATGTGTCTCTTATTAATATTGTAGAAATTACAAACGGAATGACAAACCTATATATACCCTTTTACCATTTTTTGGTAAAGGGTATAATAAATTAATATTATTGAAATAAGATATATGTATATATAGAAATGTATACTTACAAATGTGTGTATACACGAAATACAGAAAATCTGTATAAAGAGATAAAAATACATACTACATATGTACGTATGTATATGTTTTTATTTATCTACCCTTTTTTTTGTTTGTATTTTTTTTATTTATTTAACACGACGTGTGCAATACCGATAGCTTACAAACAAAACACTGAACTGACAGAAGAGGTTTCTGAAAAAGATTTTTTTTAAACTTAACATAGTGTGGTTTTGGATAGCATTATATTGTTATTTACATTATATTATTTTTAAATAATAACAAAAATTATGTTGCAGTCATAAATTTTTAACAAAACATATTGTTAAACTCTAACCATATCACACTTTTTTATGAATATAATAATGTTATTATCAAATTCACACATTACTTTGCTTACCGCAACAAAATTAATGTTTAAGATAACAATAACTTGTTTTCAACGACCACGCATTTGTTTCTGAGAACTTAATATTGTTTTCTCAACCATTCTACAACCATATCTTTACTTTGCGTGTATATGTATGTATGTGTATGTGTATTCATTTGTATAAGAAGCTGATTGATGTTCGGTACTCTGGTGCCAGTTTGAACAGTCTTGTTATAGTTCCAAATATCATGTAAACAAAATTCATTCAATATTTCAATCCTAAAAATTTAATTGATTTATTTAAAAATATTAGAATTTTAATTTACGAAACCATGAAACATTAAGCTTGAGCACCGATTTGAATGCTGAAAGGTTTCCCGCAGGCTACAATTTATTATACTGGTTCACTTGAATCCTGGTAGCTACCGTTGCACTCAAACACTGATAAGTATTGAGGACAACTTTTTATTTAGATAAACTTATTAGCACGGTTGCCAGAAATGCAAATTTATCTGGATTTTGCAGATTTTTACACTCCAAAAAGACGAAATGCAGATTTGAAGATTTTTGGCCTAAAAACGCAGATTTTTCAACTCCAATTATAGTGCATTTTTTACATTTTTGCTATTGCTTCTACTACTTTTTGTTTATTTTATGTGTGAACGACTCATATTTTAGAGAGTTGCAATTTTTGAACTTAGAAGACATCATTAAAGAAAAAGATGAAGTAACTTTGGCAAGCTTTCTGACGAAACAACCACAATTGAATAGATATAATTGAATAGAATAAATAAGGGGCAGTAACAACAAAAAACATAAACATACAAAAATCTTTGCAAATATTGCAACAATAACGTAAATGGAAATAAAAGGCCGAAGATTTTGGGAACAATGATCACTCGCTTCGTAGACATCAGTGGATCAGGATCAACCCAGTATAGTATTAATAAATATTTTTAGCGATTTTCTAGTCGCGACACAATACAGTAGCACACCGGTAAGAAGTTATTAATAAATATTGCTAGCGATTTCCTAGTCGCAACACAATACAGTAGAACACCGATAAGTATGTAGTTATTAATTAATATTGTTAGCGATTTCCTAGTCACGAAACAATACAGTAGCACACCGATAAGTAGTTATTAATAAATAATAATAATATCATAAGTAGTTATGAATAAGTATTGCTAGCGATTTCCTAGTCGCGACACAATACAGTAGAACACCGATAAGTAGTTATTTAAAAATATTGTTAGCGATTTCCTAGTCGCGACACAATACAGTAGAACACCGATAAGTAGTATTAGTAAATATTGTTAGCGATTTCCTAGTCGCGACACAATACAGTAGAACACCGATAAGTAGATATTAATAAATATTGTCAGCGATTTCCTAGTCGCGAAACAATGCACACGCACATGTGCATGTGTACATTTGTTATTACTTTAATGCACACGCACATGAGTGTGCAGCAACTATAGAAACTCATGTGCGCTTGTTCATGTGCAAACAGAAACTAGCACACTCACTCACCAGCATACATTTTTGTTTTTAACCACATTAAATACCGTGTTGCCAGAAGTTCAAATTTTCTGCATTTTTTTGGGGAAATGTTTGACAAGTGTGACCGTACCTTAAGTTCTTACCGAGAATTATGTGTGCTAATTTTACATACAACGCAAAAACGCGTTATTGTTGGTTTAATATTTTCCACATTTTACCTATTTTTGCTTGAATTTAGTCATTTGGCATTTTTGTTTATGAATGAAAAACCTTTGAAAGGCAAAATTTCACTCTTGCATGCAAGAAAAACGAGCTTAAAACTTGACTGCTTTATTATTATTTTAATTATGTATGATTTTAATTAATACAATTGTTCTTAACAGTGCGTCATTTTAATTTTTCATTGGTTACAATTTTATACACCACAAATTTCTCCACGGCAATAGAGGGTTTTCCCGCAATTAACGATGCATATTTATTTTCATAAGTGGTTGTCTTGCCTGTCATATTGAATATTTAACAAGTGCAAGCAAACGCAGTTAATAAATTTAAACAAACAATGTGGTCGTTTCGCCGCAATCATCACTTATATTTGAGCAATCCCTCAAAAGTATTGCAAAATTTTTGAATTGTGCCAATCGAAACCGAAAACACGTTTTTAAAAAAATTTCATGGCAGGTTATTTATAGAGTATGCGTTGTTTTTGTTTGGAAATATCTTATTTCTCTGCATGAATACATAAAACATTGTGCCGTAGCGTTAGCAGTAAGGATAAAAATTTTACTTTAAATAAATGGTAATGCTGCATTAACCTTGACTCAACGCTCTTATTTTGGTTATGCCGTGAAAATGTAGTTTAAGAATTTTCAAAGGCAATAAAATTTATATAGTATAATAACCTAAATTTTAACAAAATATATCTGCTATATAAAATATTTGATTATAAAAAACCCACTAACTCTAGCATAAAAACAAAATTACTTCATTTAACAAAAATTTACAAAAAAAATTCAACATAAACAAGTTAAAAAAAGGAAATGAGATAATACTGCACATTTGGCAACGCTGAAATAAATTAAGTACGTGTGTGCCTGCTCATGAGCATTTGCACACAAAATGAGTAGTGCGAATTTGCACATGCACATGAGTGTGAAATAAGAAAATATAAAAAAACCCTCTAACTCATGTGCGTGCACGCAAAGAAAAAATATGGTTGAGGTAACGATAATCAAATAGCAACATACTATGATTGAATTATATGGTTGGACTTAAATTATATTATTATCAATAGAAAAGCAAACTTTTAATAATATTATTATCTGAGTTAATAATAATATTATCAACAAAAACAATAAACTTTGTTACACCTTGTCTTATTATTGTAAATATGACAACACTATTGTTAGATGTGACTAAAATATAATTGAGACTCACCATACCATGTTCTAATATCAGTTAAATACGAACACAGTATTATCTAATATAATAATAATATTTTTTTTCAATCATATATTTATTGGTATATCTCTTGTTTAAAACAGCTATGCGTTAAATCCGAAATAAACATAAACTAATATTGTTGAAATAAAATGTATGTAGAGAAATATATACTTACATATGTGTGTATACTCGAAATACAAACATGTGTGTATAAAGAGATAAACATATGTACGTACATATATGTTTTTATTTATCTACCCTTTTGTTTGTTTGTACTTTATCTATTTATTTAACACGACGCGTTCAGTACCGAAAGCTTACAAACGAAACACTGAACTGATTGAAGATGTTCCTGAAAAACATTTTTTTAAAAACTTAAAACAGTATGGTTTTGGATAACATTATGTTGTTATTATTTCATTATATTATTTTTAAATAATAAAAAAAATTATGTTGCAGTCAAAAAATTTTTAACAAAACTATATTGTTAAACTCTAACCATATCACACCTTTTTATGAATATAATAATGTAATTTTAAATTCAAAAATAACTTTGCTTACCGTAACAAAATAAATGTTTAAAATAACAATAACTTTGTTTCTGGAAACATAATATTGTTTTCTGAACCATTCTACAACCATATCTTTTCTTTTCTTTTTCTTTTTTCTTCAACAAACTCAAGACTTTGCAATGTAAACTTTGCCGCTAAACTTATCAGCAGACTTCAACCAATGTGGCATCTCATGGAAAAAAGGCAATGAGAAATTAATAGTGGATTCAAAATCGAAGATGCTAGCCTGTAAGCATTTTTGCATGAAACTTTTAAGCTTATTCTGCTGTATTGATAAAAAAAATAGGTTTGGCTTAAAAAAGGTTGACAAGACAAACTTTTATGGAAATTTGTTTGTTAATAAATATTTTGTAACCAAATATAATTTTTATTAATATTACCTATTATGTTTGTGTACGTAATTTTTAATAACAAAACAAGAGTGCGTCAAATACAAATACATGATTCAAATTATTTTGAATTAAGCAATAATTTATTTTTTTGAATTTGTCGTAATATTTTAATTTATTGTTTTTCAATTTGTGAAATCATTAAAATTTAAAATAAAATTTAATGTTTTTATATTTGTTACAATTACTTTTAATTATAGATGTACATTTTAAGCGTTTGTTTTAAATTAGTGCCTCTACTCTAAATTATAAAATATAATATTGCTGTGCAAGTGGAATATGTAAATAAATAAACAATAAAATAAAAAATAAATCATTAAGTTTTGATACGTATTATTCATGCTATTAGACATTTGGAACGTTTTTTATTAAAAATTTTCAAAATACGAATTAAAAAAAAATTTTTTTGTTTAAGCTTATCTAAATGCATTTTAGGGCTGCTTAAGCCCTAAAATGAGGTTTTACCTACCTAAAATGAGGTTTTACCTACAATGCAAAAAAAAGCTTACAAAACTATATTACTCATAGAAAACATCCCAATAGATTTTTGAGAATTACCAAACTACAATCACAATAGGCTAAGTCCCAATTTTCACGAGGCAATTTTACTTGCGCAAGTCTTGAATTTTACGAACAAAGAAGTGAGGAGTGTAAAAACCAACAGAGTTGCCGTACAGACTTGCCTGTATATGACAATTCTCTTTTTGCTATCATTCGCTATATATGAAATTTGACATTTCTTTGTATGTATAACTATGTATATGTATAAGCAATTATGTGTATAAGCAATCGCAAAAGACTTGCCAAGTAAACTTGCTCTATCTTAACGCTACAGCGAGCTTAATAGAAAATGAAGAAATAAAAATAGAAAATGACTTGCGCAAGTAAAATTGCCTCGTGAAAATTGGGACTAAGAAATTTTAAAGAAGCATCGCATAACATTATTCAGCATTTGGTGACTATTTTGTTTTTCTACTAACCTTATTACATCAAGGCAACCTTTGCTTCTCATAAAATGTACTTAAAAGCAAAAATTAAAAACAAACTCAGAAATCGTGGTGGCACCAAAAAATATTGCTTTTCAACATCCAGTCTAAGTTAATTTTTTTTCTTCTCAAAGAAAATCAATATTATCAAAAATATTTTTATTTTTAATGAAAAAAATAAATAAATAAAAACTTTATATAAGAATAATTATACTTTGAGTTAAAAAATGTATAATAGGTCAAATATATACAATAAATAATAAAATGCATAATTGTGGTATTTTGGATTTAAGGTGATGATATGTACTTACATATGCACATATGTATGTATGTATGTACATATGAACTCAATTAAACATTTATTAAAATCTATAGTTTTACTAGTTTGATATTTATTTAAGTGTAAATACATATGTCTGATATGAGAAGCATTCATTAGATTATTCCAAACATTAGAATTTTAACCATAACTTGTGTTCTTAATGTATATCTGCATAATTTATTACCTCTATTGCATTTATATCAAATATCATAAATAATTTATTGCTACAGTATGAGTCGAATATATTCAACGCTACATAAAACATAAGACATAAAATACTGTGTATGTATGTATGTATGTATATACTAATTCTCATTCTCATTCCCATTGTTTATTCAATTCAAAGTGTTAAAAAAATGTTATCTCCAATTCACAAAACAATAAGCAAAATATACCACAAAAATACATACATTTTATTTAAATATTAAGAAAGACAATTTAAAGAAGAGTTTAGTGTGTCTTTTACTCAAAAAAAAAATAAAAGATTTGTAAATACAATTTGAATAATCTTGGGATTATTTGTAAGAAATATCCCTATAATTGCTGGCGGGAAAGGAGAGCTACGATAATTTTCCTTAGGCACTTGAAAAAGGGATATTTTTAATTATAATCATTCCAAGGAAGATGATTATAATAATCGGGGATAAGGGAAAATAAAAGAAACAAAGTTTTATTTTATCACATAGAGTTTGGTTGAGATTGATGCTCACTTTGAGTTCCCTTTTTTTAATGATGACACTTGGTAAGTGAATTTTTTGGAATGATTTATTATATAAAATTTCCGATTAAGTGTTTTAAGTTCAAAGGTAATATAAATAAATAAGTAATTTAAATTTAAATAAATTCAGTGAAGTTCGACTTTGAACCGCGCACGAAGGGTTCCGTACTGACACTAGATATGTATGTAATTCAATACATATTAGTTTTGGCATAGTTTTTTGTTTTGGCGTTTTTTTTTGGGGTTTTGGCGATTTTTTTCGGTTTTTGGTGTTTTTTTTGTACTTTTTTTTCTCGTTTTTGCGATTTTTTTCAGTTTTTGGCGTTTTTTTTTAATTTTTTTTTATTCTGGCGATTTTTTTAATTTGGCGACTTTTTATTCAACTAGGCGATTTTTGTTTAGTTTTTTTTCCGATTTTTCGGTTTTTGGCGTTGTTTGATTTTGGCGATTTATTTTTCATTTAGGTGCTTTTTTAGTATTGACACTTTTGTTCTCATTTGGACGTTTTTTTTCGGTTTTTGGGATTATTTTCATTTTGTCGATTTTTTTTAATTTTGGCAATCTTTTTTCATTTTGGCGATTTTATTTCATATAAACAATTTTATTAGGTTTGGCGCCTTTTTCGCGCCTTGGCGATTTTTTTTTGCTTTTTTCATTTTGGCGATTTTTTTTAATTTGAGTGATTTTTTCGACGAACGTAAAGGGAAATGCAGAATGAGATGAAAAAGTAAATATATTTCAGAAAATAGGCAAAATTAAAAACGAATACTATTGGGTACCTTAATTATAGTTTTTTTTTTTTGCAATATGCAGTTTTAGGTGCTTTCACTTCCTGATATTTGCAACAGAAGAAGTGCAATTTAGATATGTGTGGTATAATTATTACGTTTTTCTACTTTTCGTCCAAGTTATACAACGAAGAGTACTTCTCAATATCATCGGATGGTATAAAATAAATTTTAAGTATAAGTTCATACCGTTTTTTCTCTTCAAAAACTTCTTTATTTGCTTCAGCTAAAGCTTTTGACTTCTTCCTAGCGTTACGCGATTGTAGGGTTACACTTAACGTATATAAATTAAAATTACTTGCTTAATATTTTATGTTTTAAATCTAGTTCGTTATTATTTTTTATGTTCTTAAAAATAATTAATTTTCTTTATAATCTTGACTAATAAAATATTTTCAAATATTAAACATAAAACTATATACATATGTATAATAAATTATAAGAATTTAATAAAAAGATCGCTATCTTTCTCGGGTTTTTAATTTATATTTTTGCAATTAAATTTCATTTTCTTTTAATTTTTCCCTGTGCCGTTTGCCATTCTCGCTGCTTTTATTAATGTTGATTTAAATAATTGAACTATAGAATGCTCATACAAAAATAATTAGTTATTAAAGAAAATATTTTTTTAATACTTTTAAATATCTCAGTAGCGTTGTCGTATGGGACAAATTTTGCATAGGCGCCTAGTTCGCAATTCTTTTTATTTTCAAAATATTTTTTGTTTATTGTAATTGCAATAAAATGTCTGTTTGTAATCATTACTTGATGAACTTTCTTCAAGCAGCTTCAATGTATTGATACAAAAGGGTGTTTTTCAATGTCGTATGGGACATTAAATTAACGGAAATGCAAAGCAAAATTTTATAACAATATTTGATCGCCTTGAATCTTACGCATTAGTTTCTAACTCCTGATATCCTTGCGGAGATCTTAGAGAGAAAATCGCTAAGAATATTTTTCAAAACAAAACTTGCTCTTCAAATTAAAAGAAAAATTAAAAAAAAAGTTTCACTTGCTTGACTTTGGACATGAATATCTTGAAATGAGTAAAGAAGAAATGCAAAACTTTTGCACATTTATTAAATTTGATTGTTTTTCTTTCAAAATTTGCAACGAAAAAAATTTCAGGAACGTTTAATTTTTTCGTCTCGGTAGACCTGCTGAGAGAAATGCCCATATATATATATATGTATATATATATATATATATATATATATATATATATATATATCTATGTATACATAATTTAATAAATAATTTTGTTAAGTAATTTAAATGACTACAAAAATTTTAATTTGTTACATCAACAATGATTATTGTTAGTTTTTAAATTAAATATTAACAATTTGAGTTGTTGGTTGCATTTTGATGGTGGTTCTTTCTGTGTACTTGCATAATAGGCCTATATAAAACTGGAACAAAAAAAATACCCACAATATATAAATGAAAAATGCACCAAACACATAATTTATTTATTAAATAAATTACAGAATAATAAATTAAATCAAATATTTTTCAAATATCACAATCTATTAACGAACAAAAACATTCCCATACGCCCACACACACACACTCCAAACCATTTTAGCAATAACTGAAAATGAATGAATTAAAAACCAAACATAAATAAAATAAATCTACACAAATGAAACTAATAATTTTTGTATCCAAAAAAAAAAACAAGAAAAATTAGGACACGCACAATAGAATTGTTTCATATTTTTGCAATTTTTATTACATTTGCCATTTGCTATTGTTTTCATTTGGTGAAAAATGGCGGCAAAAGTATTCATTAACAGCATTTCCGTTTCCGATTCAAATAACATAAATTTTATGAAAATAATAACATTTACACTTATTTGCTTCCATGAGTAGAAGATACACTAACAAAAGCGATAATACATATTCATACATACAAATACAAAATAACAATTATTGACATATACATGAACGCAATGAATGCTCTTTCATACTCTTATATATTTGCGAATATTTGTGGACATATGCGTTAATTTAATAACACTCGTAAGTTTGTTTTTATTGAATAATTCCATAAATTACACTGAGCTACGGAAGGAAAACTCTTTGCAGTTGACTATTCATACTTGTGAAACTATGTTTTAGAAACTTCAAATTCTACTAATGCAATAAATGTGAAAGTATTTGTAAATTTGGATGTTTGGATGTTCCTTATTTTATAACCAAAAAACTGCTGAAGGGATTCGGTACAAAGACTTGTTATATTATGGACTGAGACACTTGTTATTGCAAAAATGACACGGTTCAACCCATTATGGCCCTGTACTACACTTAAAAATGTTTAAAATTCCATTCCAAAGCATATTGCTAAATTAATAAAAAAAATGTTTCTAAGAAAAAAATTTTAAGATTTTCGACATTAATTCATGGGTTAGAATGTGAAGATGTAAGTTTGTAACTTTGGATCTTCAGATGTCTGGATGTTTCTTACCTTATAACGAGAAAAAAGCTGAAGCGATCTTATTAAATTTCGTCACAGAGACCTTCAATGGGCTGAATTGAGTTACTTCTTATTGTGAAAGTGATACAATTTAACCCATTATGACCCTTAAATTTTCTTAAAAATTATGAAAATTCCAATCCGAGTGAAAAAGATCTTTAAGGAAAAAAATAAGATTTTTGACATTATTGTAAATGTGAAAGTTAGTATTTTTGGAGAATTTGGATCTTTGTTGAAATTTATTGCAAAAATATCTTAATGAAATAAGATAAAATTTCAGAAACACAAAGCATTCTATGCGGTATAATGGGCAAAGTATTTTAATCGTGGTACTTTTTCTGTTTTTCCCAAATCTGAAAGTTTCTTTCTGGATGCGCACGAAGTCGCAAGAAAATGTCAAAATTTACACAAAGCTAAGATTTTATAATACAATTAGATTGAAGACGTTAATAAATAAAATTTAAATATTTATGGAATACAAATTTTCACTGTCGCATCCTTTTCTACCGCTTCTAATGTTAAATGCAAGTAGTTTCATATAATAGATTTTTATATACCTCATATAACTTTAATTAAATTAAGCTTGTCTACCAAAATTTGTATTTTCAGCTTTAAAAGAAAGGAAACTTCATCCGGTGTGCCACTGGGGAGTATACTGGGGCTCGTTTTGTATTTGATTTTTACTTGTGATATGCCGGTGACCAGTATTATCCACAGTTCTACATTTGCCGATGTCAGTACAGTATCCCGATGTATTCAGGAACATATTACCCAGGTGGAACTACGGGTAAAGTTGGCAAAAATATAGCTAAACGAACAAAAGTGTGCTTAGATAACATTTACCCTACTAAAAGATACTTTTTCCTTCATTAGAATCAATAATCAGAATTCAGCTATGGGGCTTCCAGCTTCAAATGAAGAAAATATTCAACGAAGTCAAAACAAAATTTTAAGTTTGGTAAAATCGGACCCATGCTACGTCAAAAGTTCAAATATACATCGTGATTTAAATATGCCACTAGTGACTGAAGAAATTGCAAAATACTCAGGCAAATATTTAACAAAACTCGAGTCACATCCTAATCCGCTTGCTCGTAATATCTTTACTGGATACATGTGCTTAAAAAAGAGGGACACAAGGGTCTAATACTCAACCCTCTAGATAAAACTGCTTGAAATTATTATTATTTATTTTTAATAATTTTTTTTTTTTTGCTTAGCGCTACTTATGTATTATTAAAACCATCACTAAGTTTATGTCCGACACTGGTCGGGTCTCATAATTATATTAAGATTTAAGATTTGAATAATTATCGTTAGTTCATAAATGCAGGTACAATAAGTAAATATACGTATTAAAAAAAAGGTTTAAAAGCTTCCAAGGCTTCAATTAATATTGGTAGTTTCCTGCCATCCTTCTTCCGAAGTTTTATTGAGTTAATATGTCATGTTACAAATTCTATACTTGCTAATACGCAAGAATTAATTTTAGTTTCTTGAGCTTCCGTTAGTTTTTAAAAACCGGGAAACATTTTAAAAACACTAAAGGTACGGTCACACTTGTCAACCATTTGCGTAAACAAACAAAACTAACAAGCACTAATGAAAAAAGTTTTGATCCAGACACTTTTTTATCAAATTAAACAGTTTAGAACACAACTAATAGACAATCTCATAGAATTATTCATTATTGGCTACTCTTTAACTTTGCAAACTTTTGTCTGAATGAAAAGATTTTTCATTCGCATTTAGTGGTTACGCTTTTTTGGGGAAATGTTTGATAAGTGTGACCGTACCTGAAGAGTCAAAACCAGAAATTATTTTGAAACATTACGCACAAACATTTTTATACCCTTTACCAAAAAATGGTAAAAGGGTATATATAGGTTTGTCATTCCGTTTGTAATTTCTACAATATTAATAGGAGACACATAAAGTATATATATTCTGGATCCTTATGCATAGGGAAGACGAATAAGCGATGTCCGTCTGTCCGTCTGTCTGTACGTGAAATCGGTTTTCCCAAGCTCCCAGAAGAGCTAGAGACTTCGTTCTTGGACTGGTGTGTCAGAAATTTTCCGAAAAATTTTGCTATTGAGAATCAGCAAAATCGAGCAGACCGTTTCAGAGCTGGAAAACTCAAACTCAAATTACCCATAGAAAATAACTACCGAAAACAAGTTTTTATTACTTTTTTATTAAATTAACTTATTTTATACTTCGGTATGAATAAAATTGGTATTTATAATTAAAAAAAAATTTTAAAAACTTAAAAAATTAAAAAAACGTTTCCAGGGTTGGAAAACTTTAACTTTTTTCCTGATAATTAAACATATTTCATGTTTTAGGAAGAAGGCTATTTTCTCAGGAACGGTAAGAGCTACAGGTCTGAAATTTGGACAGAGTATGTAGAACTTTGATCGCTACAACAACAAATACATGAAAATTAAAACTTAAAGGGTGTTCCAAAATGAGCGACGAAAACTTTTAAAATCCCATGTAATATACATACAATTGTATGTATGTATGTACATATGTATATTGACACTTGAAATTTGTAAGATTAGTGTATTTTTATATAGGCTACAACAACTACACTAAAATTAAAAAAATTTAAATTAAAGGGTGGTCCATCAGTTAATGCAATTTTGACTATGTAATTTTGACAAATTGCTATATCTTGGAAACCGTAAGCGTTAAAATCTTGAAATTTTCAAAAACGGTAAAACTAAAAAATCCGAAAATTATAAAATCGCCAAAAATTAAAAAAAAATCGCCAAAACGAAAAAAACGCCAAAATGAAAAAAAAACGCTAAAACTAAAAAAACGCCAAAAACCGAAAAAAATCGTCAAAACGAGGAAAACGTATCAAAACTAAAAATAAATTTCCACAATGACAAAAAAACGCCAAAAACCGCAAAAATCGCCAAAACAAAAAAAAAATCGCCTATATGAAAAAAATCGCCAAAAATTAAAAAAATCGCTTATATGAAAAAAAATCGGCAAAATTAAAAAAACGCCAAAACAAAAAAAATATTTAACTAAAATCGCCAAAAATTAAAAAAAAAATCGCCAAAACAAAAAAAAAATTGCCTATATGAAAAAAAAATATCAAAAAATTAAAAAATCGCTTAAATAAAAAAAAAAATCGCCAAAATCAAAAAAATCGCCAAAAAGAAAAAAAAATCGCAAAAAACCGAAAAAAATCGCCAAAATGAGAAAAAAGTGTCAAAACTAAAAATAAATTTCCACAATGACAAAAACGCCAAAAACCGCAAAAATCGCTACAACAAAAAAATCTAATATTAACAAAAATCGCCAAAAATTAAAAAAAAATCGCCTAAATGAAAAAAAACGCTGAAATTAAAAAAAACGAAAAAAATCACCAAAACGAGAAAAACGTGTCAAAACTAAAAACAAATTTCCACAATGACAAAAAAACGCCAAAAACCGAAAAAATCGCCAAAGCAAAAAAAATTGCCTATATGAAAAAAAATCGCCAAAAATTAAAAAAAAATCGCCTAAATGAAAAAAAATTGCCAATATCAAAAAAATCGCCAAAACGAAAATAAATCGCACAAATTAAAAAAAAACGCCAAAAAACCGACAAAAATCGCCAAAACAAAAAAAATTGCCTATATGAAAAAAGTCGCCAAAAATTAAAAAAATCGCTTATATGAAAAAAGATCGGCAAAATCAAATAAATCGCCAAAACGAAAAAAAATCGCCAAAATTAAAAAAAAAACGCCAAAAACCGAAAAAAATCGCCAAAACGAGAAAAAAAGTGTCAAAACAAAAAAAATTCCCACAATGACAAAAATCCGCAAAAATCGCAAAAAAAAATGCTTATATGAACAAAAATCGCCAAAAATTAAAAAATATCGCCTAAAGGAAAAAAAATCGCCAAAATCAAAAAAATCGCCAAAACGAAAATAAATCGCCAAAATTTAAAAAAAAGCAAAAAATCGCCAAGACAAAAAAATATTGCCTATATGAAAAAAGTCGGCAAAAAATAAAAAAATCGCCTAAATGAAAAAAACGTCAAAATCAAAAAAAAAAATCGCCAGAACCAATATGAAAAAAAATCGACATAACTAAAAAAATCAGCAAAATTATAAAAATCGCCAAAATTTAAAAACCAGCAAATTAAACATAATGCCAAAAACCTAAAAATTGCACTAGAGAAAAAAGTATGAATTTTTTCACAAAATTAATATGTACCTACATATCTCTGTGCTTATGTATGTATATCTATACTACATAAACGCACTTTGATAAAGGGTATATAAGATTCGGCACAGCCGAATATAGCACTCTTACTTGTTTTTAAATGTACTGGGATTCATTTGCTTTATTCATAGCTGCAATCAGTGTTCCAAAAACTGAAAAGATTTACATTTAATTTCATTTTGCTTCTGTTTTCGCTTTTGAAAAATGCAACAGTTTCAGACAAAGCTAAATAACAAAATTATTTATGATCAAATCAGTTCAGCCATTGCTATTGTAATATATATAGACGTATATTCTCGTGTTACAAGTGAATTTAATAAAAGAATAAAATAAACATTTTGCATTTCATTGAACAAAAACAATTCGTACACTATGCTAATAAAAAACGAAGCCAAAAGAAAAAAAAGATAACATAAAACATAAAGCGATCAATAATCGAAGATTCAAACGCATTTTGTGTTAACACTATGAGTAAAAGACCTAAATCCAAAACAATGCGCTGAAAGCAAATCAAACAAAATTATCAAAAAATTATTACTTCCCGTTACAAGCAGTAGAAGATAATTATGAAGATGAAATTATTGTGCAAAAACCAATAAAAGTAACAATATCACCTATCACAGTATTGAAATGTAAAATAGAAGAACTTCATGAAATTTATAAAGCAAATAAAGTTTCTGATTATTCGATAAGATAAATTTCTATCGGCCTTAAACTGTTTTGTAGTTGTAAGGAAAGTTTTGATAAGATTTGTGCGGCTCTCGCAGACTCAAATGAGTATTTTGAGTATGCAACTAAAACTGAAAGGCCATACAAGGCTCTGCTGTTTGGATTGGATAAGTACGACCCTATGCTTATTAAGAAAAAGCTAGAAGAACTGGCCTTAAAATGCTTAGACGTAAAATTAGTTCTTAAACGGAATGACCACAACGTTGAATATTTCATTTATGTTGTTTACTTTGAACGTATATTATAATGAAAGAATTAAGACAAAACTATTCGGTAATAGAATATGACAAAATAAAGTGGGAGTTTCAGAAAGTAAAAAGAAATAAAATCACCCAATGTTACAACTGCCAAATGTTCGGACACGGTTCTAACAGATGCAAAGTTAAAACATGTTGTGCAAGCTGCGCAGGTTCACACAAAACAAGTGCATGTAAGGAGTCTCAAATTAAATGTGCAAATTGCAATGGTGATCATAAATCGAAGTCTGATAACTGTCCAAGTAGAGCCACGTACTTAGAAATTAGACAACGTTCAAAACCAATACAATACAACAGAAACTTTCCAAACACATTACGCCAAAATATTCCTAATGCTGAAACATCAAAACAGCAATGGCAACACAAGACTAATGTTAACAACAATAGTAGTGATCTTTTCACATTAAATGAGATTAAAAACTTAACTCTCAAGCTTATTACTAATCTCTGTAACTGCAAGAATAAAACAGATCAGTTTGAAGTAGTAACTAACCTAGCATGTAAATTTCTCTCATAATGACGAATGAACTTAATATTATTACTTGCAATGCTAGGGGCATTCGCAACAAAAGACTGGAACTGTTCCGGTTTTTAATAAACAACAACGTTGATGTGTGTTTAGTGTCAGAAACATGGCTAAAATCCAGTATTTCCATAAAACACGGAGATTTTTATGTTTATAGAAACGACAGAGAAGTTGTAAAAGGAGGCGGTGTAGCAATTATTATTAAAAAAAATGCCCATCATAATTTATTACCAAAATTGTTAATACTAAACTAGTTAAAAATATTGGGGTCAAAATATTTAGTAATATATGACCAAAAAGTTATACAAGAAGAGAGAGAGAGAGAAAATTGTTTTTTGTCGTTCGTCGGCGTACAAAATAAAAATAAACCTATCGCAAGTTCGTTACACACGGCATTTTTCCTATAACCTACTGATTGTTTGTATTTTCATATACCTGTTATGGGAATTGGAAATCTTGATTTCGTGCCGAATCTGTTTCTAAATAGTGCCAAAGTCATTTCAATAGTGCAAAACCACTTTTTATATTAATTTAAATGTTGGCTCTTGATGTTTGTTTAGTATTCTACGGTTCTTGAATGATACAGTATTGTGTATAGCTAAAAAAATTCAAGAATATCACAAAAAACACGTTCCAAAATTAGTTGATTAAACACATAGATACATATATGTACATATTGTATAATTTATTTATACTTTGTACTTATTTACAATAAATTAAATACCTATGATCTAACCTTCTATACAACTAAAGTCCTTAAGATAGGGACCATACTACGGGCGCTAAGCCTCCTATACTCAGAAAATATTATAAACTATTTTAAAAGAGATTTATTAAAGCCACAGTTTACGGAGTTAAAAGAAAAATTAAATAATAAATTTACGAACTTAAAAGAATAAATTCGCTGTTCCGGCCTAAGCCTATCTTTTCGCTCGTGACTTCTAAACTGATTTTTATGACTAAAAAATATTATTGTTGATGTGATTATGCAGAATGAATCTCCATATTACCAGTAAAAAAAATTGGAGGTAGTTAATCGGGAACAACTTTTTCTCCATTTCCAAAATATCAAAATTTTTTTAAGAGAAGTAAGAAGTGTTATCTTCCTTAGGAGAGGGATAGTGGAAGAGAAGACAGGTGTAGGGTCGCAGGGTGTTGACAAATTACACTTCACAAGGAGTTTTTTAATTCTTCAAAGTATGATATACATACATAGATCTGTATTCACCTTTAATTTTTCATCGCGTTTTTTTTTCTTAGGGAACATTTGTGTAACAAAAGGAACAGCATTGTTTGTGTCGCCACTTAGAACATGTTCTGATGAAAGCTTAGGAAACCACGTCAAATAATAGTCCCTGAAGTTATGTTTAGTTTTCCAATAGGACAAAAAAGAAATGAAATAATACTATTTTATTTTTGATTTCTACAACTTTATGCTGGGAAATTTTTATCAACATAGAGATCATCAATATATTTTTTGTTCAAAAGATGTCGACACAAATGATACAATTTAAGAGAAATCCCCCTAAAAAGAGCATTTCCACATTAATATTATTTATTTTTTTAAGATCATAAGTTTTATCATTTGAATTTTGACTAAACATTTGATAATGTGAATATTGATATTATAAGGCCTTCTATTATTCAAGGACTCTTTAAACAATAATGTACCGAGACAACCAACGTTTTGGGGAAATTAATAAAATGTTTACGACATCAGCTGTCTTAAAAAAATATTTACTTCTATTAATAAATCGTTACAAACATTCATGGAGCACCGTTACTTTTCCCTATCATAACCGAACAGTTGTGAGCCCCAAATCCTACTACATTTTCAGTACTTAACAACGAAAATAGTACAAGAATACATATTATTCAAACAAGAAAAGCTTCCATATTAATGAGGGCCATCACTACCAAAAAGCTTAAGCAATATAACTTTCGAGTTTAATTTTTTTTTTTACGAAAACCGATTAGTTATGATCGGATATAATCGATTTTCGTCAAAAACGAAGTAAAAATTATGCTGCTTAAGCTTATTGGTGGTTATGGCTCGAATGGACAAAAAGTGCCAGAAAAGGAGCGAGCTATCATTCAATAGTGCCAAAAATTGCAAAATTGTGCCACATTTCCCATCACTGTCATATACACACATGTATTTTATATCTTACGACGAATATTCGTAAACGAAAATTCTTTGTTCGTAGCAGTTGTGTTTATAGCATAAAATATCAAGTGCTCCATTTTGACTTTGCGTTCGCTTTGTTGACAACTTATTGGAATCAGCGGTATCAAAATTTGTATGAAAACACTGACGTCTTCTGACGAATTGCCGTTTGAGTCAAAGTTCATACTGAAGCAAAATAGAGAAATGGAAATCAGTTTTCTTTCGCTTAAAATGAGCATAAAGACATTCTCTTGACATAGTGGAAGAGACACTTACAGCCTGTTCATCGATCTGCCTTACGTTAGAAACGATCGAGTTGGAAATTGAGTTCATTTTCTTTTTTCGTTTGAAAATAAAAGCTCTTTTTGTTTGTAATTAAACGTCTAAGAACAATGTTTCCACTACTCATTTAGTTGTAATTCTTAGAGCTTTTTTCATAGAAAATTAAAAGTTTCTTTAAAAATTAAAAGGAAGCAACCCTATCAATCAATTGTAAAAATAAATAAAAAGTAAAGTTTTCAAAAATTGTTTGTTTAAAGTGTACAAAAAATACGCGTTTATTGAAAAAAATATGATTTGATACGTTGCACTTGGATTTTTTTATAGAGACCGAGATAACGCAGAAGATTGCGAGACACAGCAAATTTGCTACAGTTTCCACACGAGCAGTAAGTCCAATAAATAAAATGATTATATACCACTTTCAACAAGGAAGTTTTTCGAATACTGCTAGAGAAAATGGAATCTGCAATGAAGCAAAACAGTAGAATCACTAGCGTTCCCGCTATAATTAAAGTGACAACATTCCTAAAATTTCTCGCTACTGGTGGTTACCAGTTTCGTGCCGGAAAGGAATGTATTTCATACATGTCGAAATCAAAACTTTCTGAGGTGGTAATTGACTTGATTGGACCAACACTTTAAATTGCCAAGGATTAGTTTTTTTATGCTGAAAAATATTTAAGTTTTCTTGGTAAAAACATCCATTATTTTAAATTTTAATTGTAAAAATTCAAAAAATTCACTAACACGTTAAATTTTTCCTGATTGTTTAATTTGACAGTTGATTTTGTTTGTGTCGTACATACGTGAACCAATTTTTCAAACGAAAGCTAAAAACTTATTTGTTTTACTCAAAATAAAATGAACAAAAACCAAAAGTTCAATTCGTTCGTTATTTGACGTACAATATAAAAAAACTTATGTTACAAAAACAGGCTGTTAATCAAGTATAAATTTTTTAATATTATTTATAATAATATTCATTATTTCCTAATGAAATTTACACAAAGGATAGCGAAATATCGAAAAGAAAAAGAAAATGAATATACCTTAAGCTCGATTGAATATCAAAAAAAAAAAACGACAAAAAGGTGATAAAAATTCAAAAAACATAATAAAAACCGACTTTGAAACTGGTTAAAAATCAAATCCCAAACGAAAATTTTCCCAGCCATCCCAAAAATGTGGTTTCGGAAAAAAATAATAGCTAGTACGAAAAAACTGGTTCGGAACCGTACAGAAAATAACCTATGTTTGACGTTGGTAATGTAGTTTTCCATTAGTTAAAGAAATTTCAAAATCGATTTAGTGTTTCGGGCGTGAAAGCGTAGCAAACATACTCATATTTACTTTTATAATATTAGTAAGCAAGTAAGGATGTAATTATAAAAAGGTCAAATAAAAAGTTTTAAATCGTATTAAAATTATTTATTTTTTTTATTTTAAATTATTTTACATGCCTTACAAACATATCTGCTCTTTAACAGTTTTTAAATTTTTTTTCTGCAAGGTTGGCAACTCACTATTCATACCTCTCCTTTTTCTTACTGTTATACATAAAGTTGTTCTTTTTAACAGTTGTAAAAAACAATATTTTCCATCGTCTTCATAACAGTCACTCAAGCAAAACATAACATTAACACCAAGTGGCCAGTAGTAAGATAAACTTGTAGAAGTCGGTAACTGTGTAAAATATAACTAACATAAGTAGTTACAGCTTCGGTTTGTTATACACATGTAAGTATAACAAATTTCCAAGTGCTATAAAGGGAGTGTTATTAAAACATAGGATAACACAGGATTTTACTGTTGAATGTAAAATAGTTTGAATTGCGTCTCTGGTATTTGGAAATGAAACTGTTATACAGTTTCAATGTTAGTTAAAGGCATTATGTGTATGCATTAAAAAAAATTTCAAAGGATAATTTAGTTTAAATAGCTTTTCACATTCTGAGCTTTAAGTTTATCATTTGCAATGCAAAGTGTTATAAAATATGAAATTCTTCGAGATGCCAACTCTCATAAAATTTAATTAATGAATGTTCTGTTAAGTTTGTTTTTATAGGCTTAATTTCATAAGAATATTTTGCATTTGAAGAGTTTTATTTATGTATATTCCGAATAAGAATGCTTACAACGAATAATACAAAACATATATTCAATGCAAGCAATTTAAGTATACATACATGCTAACAATGTATATATTCATGGATTAATATACTCAAAAACTCACTGATACAAACAAATTAAATACTTGTACTCATCGTTGCTTGAACATAAAATAGAAGAAAAAAATAGCAAAAGGTAAATCAAAGGCAATTAATATTACAATTCAAATCAAAATAATAATTCTTTTAAAGAATTTCTTCTTCTTGGAATATGAAGTATGTATTATATTCCTAAGAAATTGTCAAGCTATTATAAATTACTAGTTATATATTTTTTACACGAATGCTTATACAGGGTGGCCCAGAAAGACCGAAGTGGTGTGAATTCCTTATAACTTTTTTATTATAATTTTTTTTTTCTTTTCTTTTCAGTATTTTGTAAAGAAGACTTGGATAATTTATAATGGAGCAATACACAATTGAACAACGTGCCCAAATTGTTGAAATTTACTTTTCAAATCAACGTCCATTGTGTTGACTCAGCGTGCATACCGTCGTCAATTTAATGTGCGGGTTGCACCCTCTCAGTCAACAATAAACCGTCTGGTTGCAAATTTTCGAGAACAAGGAGCAGTAAGGAACCTTCCTGGTCCCGGCAGACACCGAACTGTCCACACGGCTGACAATATTCAAGTGGTACAGGAGAGTATTCGGGAGGATCCAGAAACATCAACCAGGAGACGTTCGTCACAACTGGGCCTCTCAAGAACGTCGCTGCAGCGAATTTTGCACACCATAGGATTGTTTCCATACAAAATTCAACTTGTCCAAGAATTGAAACCAACAGATTACCAGCAACGACTTGACTATGCAATTTATTTCCAGCAAAAAGCACAAGAGAATCCAAATTTTATTCATAACTTAATAATGAGTGACGAAGCCCATTTTCAATTAAATGGGTTCGTTAACAAGCAAAACTGTAGGATATGGGCTACGGAAAACCCGAGAGTACTTCATCAACGACAATTGCACCCAGTTAAGTGTACCGTTTGGTGCGGTGTTTCTTCAGAAAGGATCATTGGCCCATTTTTTTTTGAAAATGAACAAGGTGTCGCCATTTCCGTCAATGGTGATCGATATCGGGCCATGTTGCAAAATTTTGTAAGGCCAGCCGTGGAAAACCATCCGCAAATATGGTTCCAACAGGATGGAGCCACAGCGCACACTGCGAGGGCCACAATGACTCTTTTACGCGACATCTTTGGTGAAAGAATAATTTCTCGTAACAGCAATTTTAATTGGCCTCCGCGTTCCCCGGATTTAACCGCTCCAGACTGTTTTCTTTGGGGCTATTTAAAAGGAAAAGTTTATGTTAATAAGCCTAGGACTATTGAGGAGTTAAAAACCAATATTCGAGAAGAAATTAACGACATACCACCGGAAGTTTTGCGAAAGGTCATGGAAAATGTGTTGGAAAGAGCACATTTGTGCGAAGCAGAATATGGCCACCACTTGCGGGATATCATTTTTAATAACTAATCCAAAAATATTCCCCATAAATTTAATGTATTTAAAAAAAAAAAATTAAAAAAATATCTCTTAAATAAAAAGTTATAAGCAATTCACACTACTTCGGTCTTTCTGGGCCACCCTGTACATACATATGCAGATCGTTTTTATATTCGTCAAACTCGGTTAGATATTTTCGGAGAGGCAGAAATTGTTTCTGTTCTCTTTTTGGTCTTATTTTTAAAAATATGCAAAGCCTTTGCGTCTTTTTACGATGCAGGTGTATCTATGTTTTGAATTTCATAAAATTCAAATGAATTTTATTTAGAGAGCCGTTCCTCTTAGCTACGTTTTCAAATTTGTAGAAATGATTATCATCGTTTCGGTGGGCAGTTAGTACCCCTCCTTACTGCCCTCTTCTTGATCCTTTTTCAATAGACAACTTGTATATTTTTTAAACTTCATCAAAATCGGTTTAACTGTAACAAATAATTTAAATTACTTTACCATGCAAATGGACTGGAAAGCAAAGAAACTACTCACATTAATACAGTTCTGTTTATCTTTTGAATATGGAGCGCAAAAATCTTACTTTAAAAGATCTCTGCTAAAACGATTTTTTAGGTATGGAGCTTAAGGCCTCACACCCCTGTGCTCGTTGAGAGGCTCCATTCTAAATTTTCCTACAAGTTTTTTTTTAAATCGGACATGTGGTAATATATAACCACTCCGTGAAAATCACAGAATGTGTTGTCATTGTTGTATAATTTTTTCTATTATTCTTTATTTTCAACTAAACCTCTGTCAAAGCATACAAAGGAAAACAAAAAGTATTCCATTAAAATAGCCTTTTTTAACGAACGGAGATTTATTTTTATGCATGCAGAAATATAGATTTTTGAACACTGTTCAACAGTGAAAAATCCACACGGTTGTGACTAGACTTGTTTTGAAATCTTTCAGTAGCTCGTTTTTGACACAAACCAATGATCAAACCCATTTAAAATACATGGGTTTGATTATAGGTTTGTGTCAAAAACGAGCTACTGAAAGAGTTCGAAACAAGTCTAGTTGTGACAGTATAGGTTCGATAGTACTACAAAGGGTAGTACAGCCCCATACTCAGTTTGGCGATTTTGGTGACCAATTTTTTTATGGTCAAAAAAGATTTCTAAAATCAGTGTGCACTTAAAAAATGGTCTCGTAAGTTGTTGGCCAACAGTTAATTTAGACTAAGTGATAGCGCTTAGCTATATATAGTAATAATGTATCTAAAAGTTTACCAAATAAATCGTTTTAACATCTAATGGCAAAAAAAATATTTTTGTAAACTATTTTTGTGCAATCAGTTTTCAGTTTCTTCAGCTTAAAACTTTGAACATCTGAGTTTTTCTTAGAAAATTTTGGATGAAAGTATCCACGATAATTTGCGCGGAGTTAGATTTTATTTTAAACATATGTATGGTTTTTTTATTTCTCGCAGTTTGTCAGCTGACGGCCACGACTATTCATCCACATACAACTTCTTCAAGAATAAGGAAAACAGTTGGGAGCTCACGCGATACACTGAAAAAAATAAAAATCAGTTAAAAATGTAAACTTTTGCGTAAAAATTTAATTTAATTAAAAGTTTAATTGACTTAATAAAATTTTTAATTGTTTTTTTCTTTTAATTTAACGTGTTTATTGCAGGAAAGCTTTTTCTTTGTAGCCTTAACTCATAGTTTTTAACTCAATATTTAAGTACGTATTTAGGTAATTTGTATTTAAACTTAATTTGTATATAAACAAGATTTAATTTTTACAGTGGTTAATTAAAGTTATTATAAAATTACGCTGAAAGTACGACTGCACTAAAAAATTTCTTAATGCTATGAATGCTGATGAAGTGCGTGGCTGCACAGAAAAATATCGGTATTTCCCCCTCGTAATAAAATCTAAGTTTAATTTAGCTTCTCTTCTTTAAAATTTATTAATAAAAATATTTCATTCAATAAGAATTGAAATTACTGAACATAAGCCTGACTAAAAATTATTTCTGATTAAAATTTACTACAGTTGAATTAAAATCTAAAAATGTCTCACTTATTATGGAAAACTTTCAAAAGAACAGCTGTTTAAGAAAGTTAGATCATCAAAAATGTAGAAAATTAATATTTTATAAAAAACATATTTTATGAAACCAAACGAGCATAAGAACGCATTTTGCTATTTATTTATTCCATGATATGAGATAATGTATTGTATGTATATTTGATAGTATATTTACGAAGATTAATCAAAATGCTTTTAATACGACCACATGATGTTCATGTACATGTTTCACAAAAACATATGGTATTCCTAACGTGACCAAATGGTTTTTGCAAAAAGCGGGACATGATCGATCCAAAAGCGGGGTTTTTAATAAAATACTGCCAAAAAGCGGGATTTAGAAATAAATTTATTTTAAATCGCGGGTTGTGTTATATGTATATACACTGTTTCGTATGTGCTTAGAAAACACAGTTTTCAACTAAAAAAGCGCTATTAAACAAACAAAAAAAGGTAATTATATAATAATTTTGTAATATCTTACAAACTAATTCCCCTGATTCAGGCGATGATAGAAAATAAAAGTTTCAAAACTCTAAAAAGCGGGATATAGCGGGATAGAAATTGAAGCTAGGATCGTACTAAGAAACGTGGGATAGTTCCGCCTAAAGTGGGATGTCTGGTCAGGTTAGGTATGCCCGTCAAACGTATGCCGAGTCCTCATTTTGTAACCTCGCAATAGCGTGTACTATTTGCAATGTTTGTCATTTCCGAAATTTTTCGCTGTATGCTATTGCACACATTTTGAAAATGACACCACAAAATACAAACAATAAATGCCAAATGTGTACTCAGCATTTAATAAATATAATTTAAGTACACAAAAAGTAATTAAACTTTACGTATCAAGTCTAAAATTGGCCAATTTCACCAACTCTATTTGAATATCAATTCATATTTCATCATAGAGCCATATTATTTTAAAATTGCTGTTTGAAAAAAGAAAACAAAAGCAAAAACAAACAATCATATTAAAATAATTTACGACATTATGATACTACGACACTTAAGACTACCTTTTGAATCCCCAAATATATAGTAGTTGATTTAATAACATAAACATCATTGTCTTTTAAAATTAAAAAAAGTCAGTCCACTTAAAAATTTTAATTGATTTTAGGAAAAAAAATTATCACTTCTTTTACACATACGCAACACTGACTAATGCACACAACTCATCATCATTGCAAACCATTTTAAACTGGATACGGTAGAAAAAACAACAATTAAAAACTCCAAATAAAAACATTTCAATATTCATTATGCATAAAAATCATAATTAATAAATCGATTGATTTCTAACTGAGCGATTAACATAAAATTACCCAACAAAGCAATTTTAAACACAATATGCGGCAAGAGGAGTGGCACAAAAAAGCAACAACACCGATAATAATTATAATAGGGTAGTAACAGACAATACTAAAGTTTAATACCAAAGCAATACACCGCGTCACATTAACATTTCGATTCAATGTGCAAAGTCACAACAGCTAATTTATATCATGTGGCGACTACTGGTCTTACTGACTTGACATTTAATTTTGCCTTTTTCTTTCTGCACCAAAATAAATAATAAATGAAATATTAAAATACATTTTAATGGTCGTAGCCCCGTCCATTTTTAGGGTTCCGTACACCAAAGGTGAAACAAGGAACCCTATTGTTTTCGCTACGCTGTCCGTCTGTCCGTCTGGCCAACTGTCCGTCTGTCCGTCACACGGTATTTTCTCAGGAACCGTAAGAGCTACGGACCTGAAATTTGGACAGAGTATGTAGAACCTTGGCCACTACAACAACAAATACATGAGAATTAGAAATTAAAGGGTGCTCCAAAACGAGCGACGAAAAATTTTAAAATCTCATGTAATATACATACAATTGTATGTACATATGTATATTGACACTTGAAATTTGTAAAATTAGTGTATTTTTATATAGACTACAACAATAAACATTAAAATATTAAAAAATTTTAATTAAAGGGTGGTCCATTAGTTAATGCAATTTTGACTATGTAAATTTGACAAATTGCTATATCTTGGAGACCGTAAACTCTTGAAATTTTCAGAAACGGTAAAACTAAAAAATCAGAATATTATAAAATCGCCAAACCGAACAAAAATCACCAGAACCTGAAAAAAATCGCCAAAAATTTAAAAAAAATCGCTAAATCGAAAAAAATCGACAAAATTAAAAAAAATTCTAGCACTAAAATAAATCGACAAATTCGAAAATATCGTTTAAACGAAAAAAAATCGCCAATATGAAAAAACGTCAAAAACCGAAAAAAATCGCCAAAACGCGAAAAATGCGCCAAAACCAAAATAATTGTTTATGTGAAAAAAAATCGCCAAAATTAAAAAAAAATCGCCAAAATTTAAAATAAGCGCCAAAACCGAAAAAAATCCTCAAAACGAAAAAAAAGTGCCAAAACTAAAAAAAATCACCTATATGAAAAAAAACGCCAAAATTAAAAAAAATCGTCAAAATAAAAAAATCGCCAAAATAAAAAAACGCCAAAATAATAAAAATCGCCAAAATTAAAAAAACTTCAAAAACCAAAAAAAAAATCGCCAAAAAGGTGAAAAAAAGTGCCAAAACTCAGAAAGCGCCAATAAATTCAAAAAACCCCCAAACTAAAAATAATCGCTTAAAACCGAAAAAACGAAAAAAATGCCAAAACTATAGTTTATATTGTTCGTATTGAATTACATATCTCGTGCCCGTACGGAACCCTTCGTGCGCGGGTCAAAGTCGCACTTCACTGAATCTATTTTTATTTTAAAATTGTGTAGTACTAGAACCATAGGTGTTTGCTAGCTTTCGCAGCAATCAAATGAATAGAAGATGTTAAAATCACATTAAAAAAATTGTGGTGGTGTCCCCTCCCACTTTTTTCAATGGGACCAATGGGAAGTTGTAATCTAAGTCTAAGATGTAATGAGTTATAAAGCTCCACACCTAAAAAAAAAGAGACGAATTGTTAACCTCCTCCTTTTCTTTAAGTCGGTTAAAAATAGCCAAAAACCGAACAATATCGCAAAAAAGCCAAACAAAAGCGTTAAAACTTAAATAAATCGCTAAAAAACGAGAAAATTCATAAAAAGAAAAAGGCGCCAAAAATTAAAAACGCCAAAACATTTAACAATCCAAAAAAAAAACTAAAAGAACTCTTAAACTAAGAAAAGCCGCCAAAACTAAACAAAAAACGCCAAAACAATCTTAATATTTGTCTATACATTTTGTGGCTTAAAATAACGATTGTGTGATACTAAAAATTATTTTTAACCATAGGACGCAACTGATATTTTCTTTAGATTTTTGTCGATAAAATTAACAACTCATAAATTATTGTCGTTTAAATGACAGCTGACATTAAGCTACAGCGAATATCGTAAATGTTACTGAATAGCAAATTCGATAAATTTTCGTTATAATTATTTTAACAATGCGATTATCGTTTAAAAAAAGGTAATGTATCGCACTACTGTAGAATTTGCTATTCACTCACAATTTTAACGACATTTGGTGTAGGTTAAAGTCAGCTGTGTCGTTATTTAAGTCACAATAATTTATGTGCTGTTAATCTTACCGATAAAGTAAGTGTATTTTGTGTTACAAGTGGCTTTTGAATATTTGGGACATGAGAATTTGGAGCTCCTAAAAATAAACGTAACTATTCTTAGAAATCATTGGTACATTATCCCAAGAGTGGTATTACTTCTGCCATTGTCCCACTGCCTTTAACGTTCTGCCGATGTTGTTTATAGTCTCAGCCATTGTCTCCACTTATTTCCACTTTTAGAACCTGCCTGCTCCAGGATTTTCAACCATGAAATCCACCAAATGGTTGAGATGATCAGCGGAGGCGCGAATTCTTTTATTGGTTGTCATTATTCTATTTAAATATATATAGATTTTAGCAAATATCACTTATAAAGGCACTACCCAGCAAAAATGTTGGCTTGCTGGAAGCATTTTTGTAAGGGAGACAACGAAACGGAATCATTTGCAGTTGCACTTTTATAATGCTTATTTTTGCTCGCGATGAGCTACTTAGAAGCAATAGCAATAAATCATCCACCAAACGTATACGAGTATGTGCACACGTATTAAAGTACTGCACAAGACCACTAATAAAAACTTTTAAGACATGAGGGATTTTTCAAATGCTTTAAAACAGCGAAATCTTCGAAAAGAAATGCTTAACACCACTGTTAGTAAGACATTTGTTTCAGTGATTGCAGGTATAGAAGTAAAGAAGAAAATACTTTGTGGCGCAAGAATTTGTGATGCTTGCTTTTTCATGTGCATGCGCGCCTAGACCAACGTCATTGACAATAGTTGTGTGCTCTTGCTTTAAAAACACCTCCCTTAAACACATAATAGCTTATCATCTGCATTTTACACACACACTCAAACGTACAGTACAGCAAAATAAAAAGCATGCACGCATCAACACTAATTCTTTTGATTGTTTGTTACGAACAAGAAGTCTTTGCGACATCGGTTGTTAACACTCATATACATACATGAGCACCAATGCATCTATCGTGCTTTGCTTATAATGAGACAGCATTTGTTATTTGTTTAGTATAATACATGACACGAGAATACATTTAAAAAACAAGACTTATTTACATTTCAACTGTTTACGCAGGTCTGTAACATGTATATAATTGTGTACTGTTTGTATACGATCATAGAGCATATTTTAAAGGTCTCGCTTCTTTAGTGCTTCTAGAGATGCAATGACAGTCAACTCCGCTTTACTGGAAATAACCAAAACCAAGCTTTTTTCAGTTTTCCGATTTTTTCTTTAAAACATAGTTCGGATTACTGAAATTTGTTACAGTTAAGCGTACTGCTTAAAGCGAGTACAATATAATAGAAAAATACAATAAAGTACTTAAGGACAAAACATGCACAATTTTTTCAGCCTTAAGTTATGCAATTGATTTCTAATAAATAAATTTGTCATTGTTTATTTTTTCACTAAAGCGAAGTAAGTTTCATAGAAAATGTAGTTGTGGGCTAGCTTTTGGTTTTCTGTAATATATTTTCAGTAAAGCGATGTTTCACTAATGCGAAGTGAATAAGACTAGCTGCGTTTGAAATCATTGCGGAGATTTGTATCGTTTTCATTAATCCGATTTTTTCGGTAAAGCGTGTTGCTGTTGGATTCGACTGTATTGCTTCTAACAGCTTTTAATGCTTCTAAGTATCGGATATTTTTTGCTGGGTGTTCATATTATTTACCTTGTTCCAAAAATTATTCAAATGTGAGCAAACAAAAAACCGCACAAGCACAAACTCAAAATAAATTCTTGTGTCTTTATTTTGCTTTTTCCTTTTAATCTAATATTTCATAAACAGAGATGCCAGAGATGAAAGAAGTTACAGAATCACACAATCGTTATTGCAAGTGACAAAATATATAGCCAAAAATTACGTTTGGCGGATCATTAAAAGTTATCAAGTATTTAGTGTCCGTACAAAAACCTTCATGTGCGAGTAAAAGTTGCAGTTCAAAGAATGTATTTCAAATGGTGCAAAAGGTCAGTGTGCTTTGAACTCTATTATACCGAAGTATACGGAATTAATTTTCAACAAGCGATACACAACTACATCACAATATATATTTTAGGCAAAAAAAAGGGGTCCGCGGCAAACAAAATTTTTACAAGGGGTCCGTGAACAGGAATTTATTTGATAGTGCTGTTCAAGGCCATTGAGATACAGCGTTATGAAATTATACTTAAAACAACTACAACAATTAATTCGTTCAATTATTAGGAACGAGTAAACTATTAATAGCACTGGCTCTATGAAAAATTGCCAAAAGTACTTCTTGTGTAAGTAAACATTTTAAAATATTTCTGCTGGCCAACAAACGAACTATAAATTTTTATTACTCGTATCTTGCTGAATCCCTAATTCTAATCCCCAAATACTTACACGTAATTGTTATTAATACAAAAAAAAATAAAAAAGAAAGCAGGGCTATTTTATTTTTTGAATTAATTTTAATTTTAATTTGTGGTTTTTTTTAAATTAGCTGGTTTCAATTTTGGGCAGTTACTCAATTATTACGAAGTTAATTTTGTTTAAGAAATTTTATGTTTCTGTTCATAATGAATTAAGTCTTAATTTTTTTTAGCATATTTTTTAAGACTTAGTTCATTAGTGATATTTGGTTTGTGGCGTTTCAATCAATACGTAGCCATATTGCGTTGTATTTCAGTCCCAGCAAACGTTTTTCTATACTCTTATAAATGGAATGCAAATATACAAATGTTGCTAATGGCCGTGATAGAAGAAGCAAGATCTTTGAAGAGAAAGAAGCAGCTGCAGACCGCCGATATGAAAGGAAACAGTAGCAGACAGCAGTAAGCCATTGAACCTGATTTAAGATCCAACATAAATATTTATAAATGTATCGTAATAAATACATATGTACACAAATACATATGCATACATACATATGTTTATGAACATATATACATATATATAAAATTTGTAATGATTTAATAAATATTCATATGTATATATAATGAAAATATCAAAAAGCATGCCGATTCGATTGATCATTTATTTGTTTTCGTGGAATGCAAAGCAGAATTGTTTTATTTCGATTTTATATAAAATTAAAACAGCAAAAAAAAAGAAACTCATAAATTTATTGATATTTTTGATTGTTCTCTTTTCGGCATTTTAAATTGTTTTCATCCATCGGCAATTCATATAAATTTTGATCTTTTTTAACGAACGAAATTCATTAAAGATTAAAATTAATTTTCGTTTTTAATATTTATTCAAATGACCGCATATGAGTTTTATAAGACATTTTTAATTTGTATAAATATCGTATATCAAATAAGTATCTAGTTTTTGTTATTTATTTGGTTATTGTTTAGTGGCTACTGTTTTTAAGCATCTTTCTTTGGCTTTTTTTATAATTATTCGTATTGATATCGCTTTCAATATGTTTATCATTAGCTAATTTGATAAGTGTTAAAAGCATTTTGGTCTGTACAATTGTTATTTTGAGACAATTCAGTGGCATTTTATTAAAAAATTATTCATAAAGTGAATGCATTAGATGCAAAAAATTGATGTTGAAATTATATGCGAATAAAATCTTGTTTCCCTTTCTCTCTTATTGTTTAAATTAATAAACTTTCAATATATAGGGTTATTTTTTCCGGTTTTTAAATCATTTTAGTCTTAATAGTCTGTTAAATACGAAAATTCCTGATTAGAGAATAAAATCATATTTTTTTTAATATCACATCTAAGATTGTAATCTTGAATAAAATCTCATTTTAAGAATTTAAGATTTTGTTCTCAATAAAAATGTGACATTAAGACCATATTAGGATTGAAATATTAGGATTTTTGCAATGTAAATTTAAGAATTTTGTTCTTAAATTTAAACTTTAATTTTTTTCTTAGTGTAACGGTACAATTTCGACTAAACTTTTATTTCATTACACTGTTTGGACCTTTT
This sequence comes from Tachina fera, assembly GCA_905220375.1. Taxonomy (NCBI): domain Eukaryota; kingdom Metazoa; phylum Arthropoda; class Insecta; order Diptera; family Tachinidae; genus Tachina; species Tachina fera. The sequence continues at coordinate 64,760,076 of LR999964.1, forward strand.
CGTTGCGTATTAATTACAATGTCTAGAATGGTTGCAGCCGTTGATCCTTTTGAAGTAGTTTTCAACCAATTTTTTGCACAATTCGGTCGGCATCTCAACAATATCTTGAAGAATGTTTATTTCTAAATGATCCACATTTAGAGAAGTATACGCACAGACACGTAAAAATAGTCTAACAGCGTCAAATCGCACGATCCTGGTGAACTATATATATTGTCAAAATTTGAAATTGCTCCTTCTGGAAACTTTCAATGCGAAACGCCAAAATTTGTTGTGCTCTATGGCATGTAGATTTGATATTGTATGGTGTATATTCTTCAATAGGAGGCCAAAACAAATCGGTAATCATGCGTCCATAGCGCCATGAATTGACGGTAATGGTTCCTCGGATTATCCGCCTCACTTTCATTAAGATAATCGATATTTTCTGCAATACGCATATTGCCAGTAATGCCGAAAACGAGCCACCAGTTTTGAACCACCACTTTTGTGATAACTTTTAACTTTGAGTATTTTTAAGTGTTCTTTTGTAAATCGTTTTTGACTAAAAAAATATCGCAATTTTCCAAAAGAACTTTCTTTATGCATACTTTTCTATAGATTAAGGACATAATCGCATAAAAACGAAGAAAATCAGCCCAATCATGAACAAAAATTCAGGGCGAGTTTATTCACTTTTCCCTTTTCTCCTGTCATGAATTTGTTTTTACCAAATGCGAGAATTAAAAAATTCCCCGGGAAAAAAATTAGGTATTATGAACGCAATTGAACTTGCTTTTTTCACTTAAAATCTTTCCTTTGCAAAACAGAAGTGAATATAAATAAAAACATATTTAATACTCTATTAAAACAAAATTTATAAACATAAAATTGTAGTTTATAGTTCTTTTATGTGGAACAACACAAATAATTCCCAAATAAATCATTTATAAAATTATTTTAACATATTTTTTCAAGTTGCTGAATTTTAATAATTTTGTTTAATTTTGTTTTATTGAAGCAGAAAACATAAAGATATGAGATAAGTTATTACGTAAACACTTTACAGACTTCACAGATGTGTAGTTATTAAAGTGATAACTTTAATTATTCGGAAATATTTGTTAAGAGAATTACATATTTTTGTAAAAAAGTTTTTAGGGGAAGACTTAAATTAAATACTATATGGGAACATTTTTCTTTATTTCTCGCAAAAAACAAACTTCAAAAATACTTATTTTTAAAAACAAAAAGAGATTTATATCATGAGCAAAACAACGAGCTTCGTAGTGCGGTGATGCCACGTATTACTCTTTTTTGTTCCCAAAGAATTTATGATTGGATAAATATTCTCGAGAAAATTATTTTCCGTAAGAAATAAATTCCGAGGGTATATTCATGATTGGGCAGAATATGTTATACCGCTCTGAATTTTTGAGGTTGTAAATAAGAAGCAAATATGTGCATACATATATCATTATATCGTTATCGAAAATCCAAAATTGCGTATCATCAAATCAAATCAAATCAAAAAAATTAAAATCAAATATTAGAATTTTTAAATAATAAAGCAAGAATTGATTTTTCTTTTGTTTCTTACCCTACGTCTTCTAGTGCCATATATTTGAGCGTGACATGGACATAAAGCCGGCAGAGCAATTGTGAAAAATTCATAAACTTCTTTGTTGTGGTGAATACGTGCGATGTCATGTTCAGCCATGTCAAAGTATTTTGCGGTAGCGCAATAGAGATAGAATATTTACTAATTTTGTTCTGTCTCTTTTCTTTCTATTGCAAATGGTTGCGGATTGCGAATCTCATGGAGAACGTTATTGCTCAGACATATGTTCAGACATCCATGTCATAGCAATGGCGAGACATGGACATTAATGGTCTCCTTTACCCATTTGCGATGTCCTTTAATAAACCAAAGTATAAAGCACGATTAGTTGCTAAAGGCTACACACAAATATTCGATGAAGATTATGACGAAACATTTGCTTCTGTAAATAAATTTGTATCATTGATAACACTATTAGCTGTAAGTGCAGTCAAAAAGTATACAGTAAAACACTTTGATGTGAAATTAGCATTTTTAAATGGAAACATACAAGAAGAAATTTATATGGAACGACCTCAAGGATTTATTCGAAAGGGAACAGAAAATTTGGTTTGTAGATTACAAAAATCAATTTATGGATTAAAGCAAGCTGCTAAGTCTTGGTATGATGCATTAACTGAAGTAATGAATAAAATTGGATTTACCAGAAACAAAGCAGATAACTGTTTGTATATAAGGAAAATCAACGACAATATTGTGAATGCACTTGTTTACTTTGATGACATATTGATTTGTAGTCAATATGAAGAATTGATAATGAATATTTATATAGAATTGAACAAATATTCCGAAATTAAAGATTTGGGTATTGTTACATGGTATTAAGGAATTCAAATCGAGAGGAATAATGAAGGAGATTTCTTAATACACCAGTAGGAGAAAATTCTAAAGCTGATAAAGGAAAGTGTATTAGAAGATGCAAAACCCAGTTATATCCAGAGTTTATTAAAATAACAAATGAAGAAAATCTACTACCAAATATTAAGAAATACAGGTCAGTAGTTGGAATGTTACTTCATATTTCTATTACATCAAGACCCGATATAGCTGCCGCTGTTTCTATATTATGTAGAAGAGAAGATAATCCTCGAAAATGTGATTGGCAAGCTGCAAAGAAAGTTATTCGTTATCTTCAAACAATAATAAATAAGAAATTAATTTTAAAAGCAAACTCTAATATAAATATCGAACGATTTACAGATGTGAATTGGGCAGGTGATGAGGATCGCAAATCCACAAGTGAATATATATTTTTATTAGGTAGTAACATCATTTCATGGTCGCCAAAGAAACAATCAACAATAGCTTTGTCTTCGACCGAAGCCGAATTTATTGCTGCGTCATATGCAGGTCAAGAACTTCTATGGTTGTTACAATTGCTGAATGACATGAATATTTCTATTAATAAACCCATTCCAATGTATGAAGACAATCAAAGTTGTATCAAAATTATTACTACCGCAAAATTCAGTGCCAGAACGAAGCACATAGACGTTAAATTTTAACATATCAAAAACTTACAAGAGAATGGCATAATTGATCTAATATATTGTTCTACAAAACAACAATTAGCTGATTTTCTTACCAAGCCTTTACCACTGCCAGCGTTTAAAAACCTTACTGCCAGAATATTATGTTGAGAGAGGGTGTTGAATATCAACAGAATATATATATATATATTGTACTTGTTATTTAAATACTTTAAATTGCAACATCAATTATACATTGAAATATTAATAATTTTCTGAAGAAAGTTTTTTCAATAAATTATTATTACACTTTGAACTTTTTTACAAAACACAAGTCGTGTGTTATTATATAGCTCCAATAGCTACACCTTATATGATACAAAGGACCCGAGAGGAAGAGCATGCGGTGGATCTGCAATTTTAATAAAGTCAAGACTCAAGCATTACATTCTTGACAACATTTGTGAATAACATCTACAGGCAACGAACATTTGTGTCGAAAATTTTTGCACAAATTTTGTGATATCATCAATTTACTCCCCTCCCAGATTCGCAATTACTGAGGATCAATTCGAGGAATTCTACAAATGTCTTGGCTCTTGTTTCGTAGCAGCTGGCGACTATAATGCAAAACATACTTTCTGGGGTTCGCGTCTTATCACACCCGGAGGTCGAGCGTTGTTCTACACAATTTCAAAAATGCGCTTGGACGTCATTTCGAGTGGTGATCTCACTTACTGGCCTACTGACATGCATAAAATTCCGGATGTTATAGATTTTGGTGTCATAAAAAATATTTCTAGGGAATTAATTCACGTTGAAGCTTCCCTAGATATCTCGTCCGATCACTCTCCCACGATCGTTACAATATGTAGCCCACTGAGAAGTTCTTTACCTCACCCGTATGTCAAGTTGTGATAAATCGTGTTAATTGGCTGCGATTCAAAAAATATCTGAGTAGTAATTGCACGGAAAACATTGCGCTAAGAACACCCGAAGATATTGAAGCTAACATTGCCAACCTTAAAAAAATTACTACACAGCTACACAGGCTGCTGAACATGCTACTACCTGGAAGGTCTTGATATCACACCAGCGTCTAATTACTCTTTGCTCCAGGCATTGATGGAATAAGTAACAATATGCTGATGAACTTGCCTCATATTACAATAAGAATCCTGCTATTTATTTTTAATGCCACTTTACGTATGCAGTATTTTCCACATAACTGGAAACTTGCTAAGATAAAAATGATTCCGAAGCCAAGCAAAAATCTTACCAAGGCTGAGTCATATAGGCCTATAAGCTTACTATCAACAACTTCAAAGCTTTTCGAAAAGCTGCTCATAACTTAATTTTCCAGAATTTCAGCAGATAATGGGTGCATCCCGGACCATCAATTTGGTTGTAGAAGTCAGCATAGCACTATTGAGCAAACGCATAGATTTGTTCAAGTTATAAGAACGACATTTGAAAAAAAGAAGTATATTTCTCAGGCATTTGATGAAGTATGGCACGAAGGTCTATTTTTAAAATAGAAGACTTATCTGCCAATAAACATACAAAAACTTTTGCAAAGTTATATTATTGGTAGGACGTTCATTGTTGTCGAATGAGACTTCATTAGTGTATCCGAATCAATATCTTCCGGTGTGCCTCAAGGTAGTATTCTGGGTCCAGTCTTGTATTCAATATATACTTGTGATATGCATGTGAGCAATAATATCTACACCTCTACATTTGCCGATGATACAGCCTATATGAGTGTGCATGAAAGCCCTTATGAGGCATCCCGCAATCTCCAGGAATATATAACTCAGCTGGAAATGTGGTTGAACTTATGGAGAATCAAAGTAAATGAGCAAAAGTGTGTCCATATAAGGTTTACCCTAAGAAAATATACTTGTTCTCCCATTCGAATCAACAATCAAAATATCCCTCAACATTCACAAGTAAAATACCTTGGTATACACCTTGATCGAAGGCTTACATGGAAACATCATATTGACTCTAAGCTTACTCAAATGAAACTTAAGTTATCCCAAATACATTGGTTGATTGGCACAAATTCAACACTTAGCCTAGACTGCAAACTTTTACTATAAAAGTCCCTTTTGAAGCCAATATGGTACTACGGAATTCAGTTATGGGCCAAAACAAAATTTTAAGGTTAATAACATCTGCTCCATGGTACATTAAAACTTCAAATTTACATCATGATTTAAATATGCCACTAGTAAATGAAGAAATTGTAAGATACGCAGGCAAATACTTAACTAAACTCGAGTCACATCCTAATCCCCTTGCTCGTACCATCTTGAATTTTACTGGACACATCCGCCTTAAAAAGAGAGACACGAGGGCTCTTTTACTCAACACTCCAGATGGGAATGTTTGAAAATACTTTTTCCCCCCCTTGATTTTCACTACTTATGTATTATTTATAACTATCACTAATTTTATGTCCGAGACTGGTCGGGCCTAATAATTATATTTTTAGATTTAAGATTTGAATACTTATTGTTAGGTCGTTTTTGAAGATACAATAAATAAAACATGTTTTAAAAAAAAATTACCATCAGAACTATTTGCCATATAATGACTTACTTTTCTGATTACGAAATTTCCTTTTTAGCTTACAAATCACATTACCTAAAATTTAAAAAATGATGTAAAAGTTTCTAAATGAGGAGGATGAGTTTTTTAGATTAAATAGATTACGTGGACAAGTTGCCAAATAAAAAATGTAAGTTGTTCTCAAGAATCGATTATTTTAGTCTCACGCCTTTTAAAAATCATCAGTTGGTAATCTAGTAGGGAAGAGCTTCCACCAAAAATGCTTATTTCTAAACTCGATTACCTTTTTTGATATTTTTTGCTGGTTAGTTGAGAAATTTTCGAACACAATCAACTAAATATTAGTAGCAAATCAAGCAAAACTTTCGGAAATTTTCTGGCAGCAGGAAATTTTACAATAACATTTATGCATAGATTTTATGCAAAAAAATAAGTATAAATTCACCTGGATTTACTTTGATATAATGTGAAGGAAAGAACCTTAATTAAACATGTCAAAGAAGTCACAATATTCTGAGGATTATTTGAAATTTGATTTTACATATTTAAATAAAACCAGTGTATTTTTAAACACATATGTGAACATTTATAAACAAATTTATATTCGACATAAAAAATAAGTTTTTTTCTTTTACTTTTTTACCATTTTTAATTTAACATAAAAAGCATTATAATTCCCAGATTTCAAGGGCGTTCCTTGAAAAAATTACTAGGCATTCGTGAAAAAATGTGCTGGGAAGCTCTGTCTTAGAACACTAACTAATCACCCTATCATGCCGAATTAGGAAAATTTATTTAATAAAAATTTTGACCAAAACCCTGTTTAATGGGAGTTCTTGCCAAAAACTTTGATTATACACAAAACCAAAATTTTTTTTAATTTGATTTAATTTTATTTTTTGTATTCAATTTCGAGATTTATTGTATTAACCGACTTGTAATAGATTTTCATAACAATTCTTTTCTGTAGAACACCTTAGCCTTGTTTATAAAAAGGAAACAAACAATATCCATGCAGAGAATCTTATGAAATGTTCCACAAAACAATTCTTCGTTGGATTTTAGATAAAAGTGCTAAACACATCAAATACCTAAAATGTAAAATAAGCATGGCTTCTTTTAATAACGCCGAAACATGCGTATTTTTTCTCTTCTGACAAAAGTAATATGAATTTTTTTGTGTCATATAGTGTTACTGGAACCTGAAATGACGAAATGTCATACGATGTACATACATAAGTATGTGCATGATGTCGGTGAACATTAAAGTGTTACAAAAACAATAATGGAATGAATGCTCAAAATCAATTAATAATGGCAGAACCAAAACATCAACCGTATTTTTATCCTTAACCATCAACTAATAGATGAAACAACAACATTCGTTTACATGAACTTAACAAAAATAAAACAGAAAATCAATTGTTCCATATATAATATTAAATTTCAAGCATAAGAATCCCTCTCCAACTAACACGAGTAATAGCACTCCAATCGATTTTAATTAAAATTTTAGTTACAAAGCAACGGTGCTCAAAAAATATTCAGCTCAGTCACATGCTTTCTATTGTATTATATTTTTCAATAATAATAGTAATAACCTTTTATGCACAACTAACACATCAAAGAATCATTAGTTTTCAACATTTCTTCAATTCTAACTCGTTATGCAACTTCTTAGTTTCGGTAATAAATTATAAAGGATAATTGTAACTGTCACACCTGTAGCATTGGTTAAAAAAATATAAGAATTATACACATTTAGGTAAATCTGTACGTGAAATACACATACCGACAAAGAAGTGCGTAACTAAGAAGCCCAAATTTTATGCCACATTGTAGGTAAGGCACATGCAATACCACCACATAAGGAAAGATGCATTGACTCTATACATATGCATGACTCTCACAATGAACAAAAGCAAAGCCACAGTAGCAGGATTTGATCAAAAGAAAAAATTCAAAAAAGATATACATACATACATACATACTTACATACAAAGCAGAAGGGTAACAATTAAGTTGGCCTAAGATTAAAGGCAAGACCGCCTTTAAAAATTTAAAAAAAAGTAGGTGTAGACAATGGCAGGTGACTTGAAACATGAACTCTTTGGCCACAAGGACATCAAACGAAAGAACAAGTGATACCGAAAATATGAATCACGTACACAAATTACACACTTCATTAAAACAAATTTTATTTAAGTCATTAGTTTTATTTTTATTTTATTTTCTTTTTTTTCTAAATTACTCTCCCTATATGTCTCTTTCTTTCTTAAACCAGGGATGGAAAAGTTGGTACAATTGTACTTTTTTCAATATTGAAATATTTGAATGTCAAAAGTACCGTAGCACCCCAATGACCAATTTAGCACCATTGAAAAATTTTTCCTATTATATTACATGCCATTAATTTCACAAAATATATTTAATCTATAAATAACAAGTTTCGAGCGTTGGTTGATATTGAGATTGAGATACGTACCTCTTGTCCGAAGTTATTAGAAATAAAATAATAATAACGTAAGTGAAGCGATGTTTGCCGATATTTCAAGAATTGCTAGAGAAACAATATCTCTTCTAAACTCTTCTGCAAATGTGAAAAGGGTATTTTCGTACCATAAAACCAACAAACTAGTTGCTTCGATTGTCTCTAATCGAAAGGAAACAAAGGATGGCAAAGTATATCCTAAATCAGCGATGTCAAAACTAAAACTATAGTTGTATGTGTGAGAAAAGTGTTCTCATTCGTCTCTGGAGTACATAGAAAAAAATAAATATTTGGAAGAAATGCAGTTTAGCAAAGCTGCTCAAAACAAATTAAAAGGAAGGAGCCTTTGTGCTAGAAAACTAAAAAGTAAGGAATTAAAATTACATAAAAAATTTGGGGCGATCCATATTTTACGAGTTACGGGGCTGTGAACTTTTCATAGGAAACTGTAAAAAATTTCCAAAAATACATTTTTAAATAGATTATCTGATAGAAACTTGAAAAATAAGAACAACAAGTTACACAAAAAAAATGGGTTTGACCGATATTTCCCAAGCTATTGATCTTTTAAATTTTGATATTAAATGCAGTTTAGAGAAGCTGCTTTAAAAAAATTAAAATTTCGTTTTTATACATATTTATTTCTGTCCTTAAAAGTTTTGTAACATAAAACACATTGAATGTCGCGAAAAGCATTACTGACCATAGAATATTTTTCTCATACCACTTTTTTTCTTTCTCTGTATCTATCAAGAATTGAATACATCCGCCACGCATGTGTTATCGTCGCTGTCTCATTGACGACTAAATGAAAGAGAATAAGAATATGTGTGATTTTATTTTGCACAATTGTGAAAACAAACTGACATCAGTGTCCTAAAAGTAATTTTTATAGTCAGATCTTAACAACTTTTAGTCTTTTGTGTACCTTCTGAAATTAATAATATAATAATTGAATTTGACTTTTGTTAATTGTTAAGCATTTACACACATTACCTACATATACTAACGTCCAAATGAATATTAAGTAAGTTTTTAGTTAATTTAAACAAATATTAAAAAATAGTATTAAAAAATAAAAATTAAGCAATTGGTACAATAGTACTAAAAAAAATACACATTTTCTTCAAAATTAGTGCAATTTGTAAATCTGATTTCTCATCCCTGCCTGCACATTTTCTTTTTATCTCTTCTACCTTGAACTGAGCTGAATTGTTTAATCGCTATTGCACGAGGATCATCTCAGTTTAAATTTGTGAAGCATATAAAATGTTAATGGTACGAGTATGTATGGACTTTGCTCTTTTATTGGTCGCATTCATAAGACGTAACAGTTGCGCAACCGTTGAGTGTTTGTCTTAGAAACGCATAGTTAAATATCTCCGCTCCACTCAACAGTTGAGTCATTTTCCATCATAACATTTTTTCGCTACCTATAGTAAACACGTTGTGCTCAGCCTAAACAGCTGGTCAAATAGAGCTATTTCTTTTATATGCTTTTTTAGGTGGCAGCAACAAATATTTGTTAAATTTTACATTACAAATGCGATGAAGTAACGAAATAAAGATATACAATTACATTATATACTTCAAGCCGTTTCTAAGAAGTAGCTGTTGGGGCCAACAGTTGCCAGCAGTTTCACAACTGTTGAGCTCAACATTTACGTCTTATGAATGCGCCCGAGACAATGGGCGCATTGTTCGTTTTTTTGGACTATAATATTTTGTACCAGTTTTTGACTGTCGATCTTGTCAAATTCTAATTTGACAAGATCAAAAGATGCGCTATAAGTGTGTTAGAAGGTTATTGAGATTTCGTTTTTGTTCTTGTAATGATGCAATCGTAAAATAACATTACGAAAGTCTTAATCTCTTTGGCGTAGTGTTAGGGTAAATCGCCATAGCAAACCATGAAATCTATATATTGCAGATATAATGTGTGTTCATCTTAAGGCTGAGAATCCCAATCGCAGGCACATTTTAAGTGTATTAGAAAATTTTTCATAATTTAATTTTATCAAAAGCTAGAAAGGATGATGCTGCTTCATTCTACAACTACTTTCTGCCAAGATTTTTATCTAAACCAGTTAATTAGCTTAAAACATTAAATTTTCACCTTATCTCTCAGCAAAGTACCTTACTTGCTACCCTACGTAGCGTCTCAGTGCACATCTGTAACATTGTTTTATTGTCAGTTAGAGTGATGATGAGATTTATTCAGTGTCTGTCATGGTTAATCCTAGCCTTTCGGTATAGTTATCCTTGTCAGAGTAGTGCAGCAATCGATTACGGTTGCAGAACTTCGGGATATTGCTGGTAACTACTATGATGATGAAATCGACGGGAGACCTTCGGAGTTAATGGCGCTCAGTGTCGTGACCAAAAATAGAAGGAGTTATCGTAAGGAAATAAAATTTGGCACACATGTCTTAATTGGCAAAATATATGTAGTCACACCTAAAGTTTGGACATTTATATTTCAAGTATTCGTGTCCTTCCCATATATCCTGAAATAAATAATTACCATAATAGACATAAAAATAATTGTAACTTAATGAAATTTTGTACAGACATTAATTTTAAAATATATGTATAATGCCTCATCAAAATTTCGTTCATTTTAAAGGAAGTGGTATACGCATACCTCAAAAAAAAATATATTTTTTTTAAATAATAAGGAGAAAAAATTTTTTCCTTCACTTAAAATACATTAAATGTACATTATATATAAAATATATAATATAAATCACAACTTACAGTTTGACAATTTAAATTTAAAGGACACGTGCCCTTCCCATATATCTTGGTACTAAATAATGTACTAAAATATCCAAATTCTAACCTAAAATAATTTTGTGTAACAATTATTTAATGCCCTTACTTTATAACAAAATTGGCTGCCAAGATGGAATATTTATTTTTTATATCCTTCATTTTCTGCAAAAAACCTTAGAACTAAAAAGAACAGCATTTTTGAGTTGATAAAGATGAACAACAACAATGTCGACAATAAAATTTCTTTCGATTTTTATTATTGTTTTTAATATACTTAAATATACCAAAGAATTTTTCTTATCGTATTTGTTTTTGAGTTATGACGTTGTTCCAGCAAATGAGAGGGCATATTGCTTATTTACTAAAATGTCACAATTAAAAAAAATTAGTTTGCCATAAAAGGAGTTTAAAATTTTTAGTTTACTTGGAGGCTACACGTTCAATTTTTGCTTCAATTTTTGTTTCATACATTTGGCAATTGAATACCAGGTGGACTTCAATTTTTCTTTCAACGCTTCATTCAATTTTTCTTTCAATTTAACAGCTATCTTAAAATAATTTTAGTGTTTCTAAAAAATTTAAGACAGAAGTAATATTCTTCTGTCTGAAATAAAATGTGTGAGGCGAAAGTTTTTAATTGTTTCCTCGACGACGGCATTTTGAACACAAAATTGGAAATCAAATTGCTTGCAGCCTACGTTACAACTTCAATTTTAGCAAATTTTGGCAAACCATATGTGTGAAAAAATTTAAAGCAATTTATTGAACGTGTAGCAGCAAGGTTACATATAATGGAAAAATTTTATTTTATTTTTTTGTCAAGAGTTGGGTAAAAAAGATATTTGTATGCAATTTTTACACGATATGAATTACAATTTGTAGGTTTTTATCATACTAAGATTATATTTATTTATTGAAACAAGATTTGTATTCACAAATTCATATCATTATCTCAAAAATCCCATTTCTTGAATTATGGCGTTGTTTTAATAAATGAGCAATATGTCCTTGAAATCGAAATTTTTATTAAATCCAAAAATGGTTGGCCTTTACTAGATGTAATATTCTGGGGTAGTATTTTATTTTAAGGTTATTATTAAAATTTTATTGGGTAGCGAATATTTTAAAACACATTTGTAAACTCCTTTTAAATAATAGGTATATTTTAGGATTCTTTTCTGCCTTTTGTAATGTACAAAACTACATATCGTCACATTAAAGGCGAAATAACCTATCTGCAGTTTTCAAAAGTCTACAGGAGAGGGAAAAAACGTTATAAAATTGGAACTATTTGTAATATTGAAACTAAAACTACATATTTTGATTAAAATGAAACCAGAAATATATATCGGTTGAAAAATTTTTGTTTTTCTAAACACAGCTTATGTTATGTCACTTAGGTTGTTTGGAATTTGAAACCAAATAACCTATCAGCAGTACCAATTAATATAAATAAATAACAAATTTTTTTATACATGTGAATATTATTTACATTAAATAATAAAAGTTATAGTTTCTTTTACTGTTTGTTTAAAATATACTATGCAACAAAATTAAACTTTTATCATGAGTTTTGATGATTTATTTTTCCCTGTTTTTTTAGTGCATAATAGTCCTTTAGGTACCGTAATTATTATTTTTGTATTTCGTTTACTCCTTCCAGCCAAATCGGTTCAGTTTTATGTAAAAAAACTCAAAAAAAAATTCATACCGATAAGTTATGTTTTAGGGGTGCATCCGGCCCTCAAAGTTGGCCCTAAAGCCCATATATTCAATATAATTTTTCTTTTTCTGTTTTATTTTAACTATATGTAAATGTATGATATAATTTAATATATTGAGGGCTTATATTCAAAAAGTGCTATCTGCAAGGCTTGAAAATTTGAACGCAAAAAACTGTTATTTTCTCCAAGTGCAAAGGCTAATAACTAAATTTTGATGAATAGTACCATTTAAAGAAGACATCTTAATTCTACTAATGTTATAAAAAAAATACAGTTATTGCTCTTCGACTTAGAGAAAATAACAGTTTAATTTTGTCTACTAATATATTCAAGAATTGCAGATAGCACTTCCCTTTTATTGTTCATGCTTAAAATAAAAAATTTCCATATAAATATGATTTTGTTACATAAAATTGCTGGTATTTTGTTGGTTATTTTCTTTATTATTTTCTAAAATATTAATTTAAGTAGAGTAGAAGAAATCAAAAAAAGTATCCACACAATTAACGGCCACTCTAATATAAATATACTCCTGAAAGGAGCATAGGGCCGCAACGTACATTATAACAAACATTTATTTCAAATATAAATGCTATTCATTTGAGTTGCCTTCATTACTTTTTTATTAGATAGTTCTATTTTATTTCCAAATATTTTCAATTATGTTGAATTAGCATTTAATATTTTATGCTTAGGCTTAATATCAAAAAACGTACGTATTTTAACCTGGCCTTTTACTGAAAATTGTAAAATTAAGTTGTAAAGGAAAAAGAGGTGGACAAGAGTGCAAAAATTGTATATCTATTTACTTGTAAAAATACTCGTATAATATGAAAGTATGAAAACTATATTTTTTTATAAATTTTTTTCTATAGATATTTTTCTTTTCATTTACACTATATTCGTTAGTAACTGCAGATCGCATATAAGTTACATGATATAGCAAAATGTAATGTAGCCATATTATAAAAATATTCCCTATATATTTTACTAAAAGTTTTACAGATATGTATATCGACACCTTTTTTTAGCTAACCTGTTCAAGTTTGTATATGTTCTTACCATATTTTCAAAAAGTTGCACACTTAACTAAAACTGTTGACTTTGAATCGTCGAAAACTCCTTAAAAAATTAACCTTTTTTAAAAGCTCTTTTTGATTTGACTTCATTAGAATATTGCACATAAAATAAAATAACTTGTTCGCTTTAATTTAAAACTAATTTTTTCTTTTAATTTTTGGCCGCCTTCGTAACAGTGTCTGTCGGGTGGCTGGCGTTGTTCTTTATTTAAGGTAATTGAGTCTTTGCTATTGTATACTAACTCTGGTTTTAGACTCGGCAGTTTTAGTTGCTGAACTTTTTATTTTGTATGAGTGAGTTGAGAAAGTAATATATACTTTTTGTATACCTATCTTTTTTCTTTCTCATTATAAAATCAAAAGTTGAGCAAGAAAAACTGCCGAGTCTAAGACCAGAGCAAGTAAACAGGCGAAAAGCCACACACTATTATTAAGTAAATAAATTTTTAAAAAAATTTAGGATTAAATATTTATGTACACAAAATAAATATGTACTTTATATCCTTAAAAACATAATTTTTTTACATTTAAGGAAATTTTTATTGACTTAAAGCAGATATTTATTAAAAATAGCAAAATTTTTTAAAAGCTTACGTAAATTCTATTTTAAAATCTAGACAATTTCGTTTTATATCAAAATATTAATTTTAGGGAATGACTAACTCGTGATTATTTCATAAAATTTTACTTACTTAAAAGATATAAAATGCTCTTCTGAGTTGAAGAAATTTTATTTAACAAATTTTAGTATTTTTTCTATAAATTATGGGATATATTATTCATTTGCCTTTACCAAAATATTTAAGATTTTTTTTTTTAATTTTTGAGGAATATTTTAACTTGAAATATATTTTTTTTGTAAATAAAATTAAATAATAATACATAATAATTCCAATAGGCTGCTTTTCTTAATATGTATAGTGAGCTATTGAAGAATATAATTGAGGTATTCAGTATATTTACTTATTGGTATTTTCAGTTTAAAACATTTCTTCCAGTGATGCCAACTGAGCCCTTGTTGGGCTATATTTAGCCTGTTTTCAGATACTGAAAACAAGAAAAAAATGTTGGTCCAAAACTTAAAAACGCGCTAATGTGCTAGTCTCGATTTATATAAATTTATTTAATATTTTTCAAATATTTATGGAAGTTTTTTAAAGATTTATTTGATAATTCAAAGCAAAAATGCACATGACTTAGACCACTTTTATAATTAAGGGAATACATACGTATATATACATATGTACATTTATATCGAAAAATTCAAAAATCTCGATCTTAAAAAAATAAAGATTGAGGATTTTTCTATACTGAGTTAGCGATATGTATGCTTATGTCAATTATTATTTCTTAGATTTTCTACCGGTATAATTAATTATTTTCGCATACTTAGTAAAAGTATCCCCTTTAAGGCTTCATTAGTCCTTACTTTCTGTTGCTGTTCTGTGTTGTGCCGTTCTGCTTCTAAATTTAAGTACTTACTTTCTCTGTAGTAATTTATCAGCTGTTTCTGTTCAGAAGCGTTGCAGTTTTGCGATAAGCTTTACATCGGCCACTGTTAAGTTTCAATATAATTTATTTTTTTCTTCTAAAAATGAATCTTTTTAAATTCTAAAAACGGAATCATAATTTATTTCAAAATATTTTTATTTAATTTATGATGTCACCAAGGCGAATTCAGTATCAGGTGACCTTATCAGCCCAGCTGATTATCAGCTGTTGATGAGAAATTGAGCAATTTGAAGCAAAACGTCAAAATGTGCTCAGAAATCTTTTGAGAGATTGGTTTTCTAGCATACCAAACTACATGTTGTTTTTTGTGTTGTAAAATTGTTGTACTGATAAGATCACCTGATACTGAATTCGCCTTCGATGTCACTTACAACTACTTAAAAATTTTTTGATTTTCACATGTTGAACCGAAACATAACAGAAAGAAACAGAAAAACTAACGACTTGCATTATATGTCTATAAACAAAAAAGAGTCAGCTGATTCGTAACAGAACAGAAAGTAAAAACTAATTCTGGTTTTAGATACAACTACAAAAGAATAATTTTAAAAATTAACAAAAATTCAAAATTTAAAAATGTACAAACCAAAAAAATAAAAAAAAACCGTAAGTGAGTAATATAAATATGGAGACAAAACAAAATACTTTTTTATTGTCACAAAACAAGTGATCAAAAAGATACCGCAAAAGTTAACACCATCAAGTTGCTTACAAACAATCCATTGGCATTTAGTTTTACACACTTCTTGCACCCCGAAATGACGATGATGGTGAGATGATGATAATCATTGAATTTAATACATGGAAAGTATAAAATTTCATTGAAATCAGTTAAATAGTTTAAGCGCAAAAAGCACAAACCCCGCACCGAAGGCTGAAACGAAAGAAAAAGAGCTTACAAGCATGCATGCAAGCATGTACGTACATACATATGTATGTATGAACAACATACAAGAAAATATGACCTCAAATGACAATGCGTATAAATAAAGGTATTTAATGTATGCTTAGTGTCTGTCATACCATAAGTACCACCTCAATACCAATACTCCAATGCACTAAACCATGTCATAGCAGGGAGCGCAAGCCTCACTGATCAGCATCAGCAGCATACTATACACTTGATCACTTTGTAATCGTAAATATCCTTTTGAAAAGGGACCGCTTGCTTTGTTTCTTTTTTTTTGTTTTTATTTTTTTACTTGCATTATTTTTTGTTAAAGCATAAATATGACTATTTTGTAGAATTTGTTTAATATTCTATGTAAAGCACCACAGTGTTTGTTGCACCTCATGCTGTTTTGGTGATCACAACAGCGGGATGTATGTGTCTCTGCTACAATGTTACATTGAGAGTGGTGCACATTGTCAAGATTTTTGGTAAGTTGCCGCTACTTTTGATGTGCAATAAACACAACGAGAAAATTCATATGAATGTGTCATTGTGTCAAAATACTACGAGTAAAATATGCCCACACACACTCAAAGTCTACTCAGTTCCTATTCCAATCACTGTTCGCCCAGTCATACTCGCACTGATCTTGATGACTTTTCTTTGTAATAATCATTTGTTTATTAACATTTTGTTTTATATACATATGTATGTATACTCGTTTATGATATTGATAGAGTGATAAATATGATAATAAATTTTGTATTATTCAAAGAATTTTTATAAATTTACGTTTTTTATGTTTCGCGTTGTTTTTATTCATTTGTTTACAATGGTCGCATTCATAAGACGTAACAGTTGTGCAACCGTTGAGTGTTTGTCTTAGAAACGCATAGTTGAGTAGTTTCGCTCCACTCAACAGTTGAGTCATTTTTCATCATAAAATTTTTTCGCTACCTATAGTCAACATGTTGTGCTCAGCCTGAACAGCTGGTCAAATAGAGCTATTTCTTTTATATGCTTTGTTAGGTGGCAGCAACAAATATTTATTAAGTTTTACATTACAAATGCGATGAAATAACGAAATAAAGATATACAATTACCTTATATACATCAAGCCGTTTCTAAGAAGTAACTGTTGGGTCCAACAGTTCAATGAAATAGTAAATATAGTATCTGTATTTGGTACCGTATCTCATCGTACTAGGCTGGCAAATTTCAGCTCTCTAGCAAGCCAACGTGTTAGATGATGATACTGATGAGTGAGTCAGTCAGTGAGAACTTTTCACATCTCCATATCTCAGCTTTCATTGCAAATTCGTATAAATTCATTAGTTTACGATTGTGGGGAAGAAATTTATGAAGGCTTAAAACAGGATGAATCATATCGTGTAAATACACACACAATGTGCATAGGCCGAAACTTGGCATGGTGAAAAACCTCCCTCGTAGATTAGGTTAGGTTCGGTTAGGTTAGCAGGCTGCTGGCAAGGAAAAGTGCTACATTTTTGAGAGAGAGATAGAAAGGGGGAGAGAGATAGAGAAGAGTAAGAAAGTAAGAAGGGTGGGTGTAGAAAAGATACGATAGTCATTATAGAGGAGGTGTGAGTGGGTGAGCAATTAGCCTATGGGTGGTGGGGAGGAGTCAGAAGCTATACCAGCTACTTTTTCCTAATATAAAGACTTTTGAGTGCAATTTCCGAAAACTGGGATAGGCTGTCAAGGAGGTGCAGACGGAGATTCTCCAGGTCAGGACAAAATCAGAGGAGATGCAGGATACTTTCCTTCTCTTCCTCATCATTGCAACTGAAGCAGTAATCATTATATGGGAGGCCACTACGTTTAGCATGGGTTCCGAAAGCATAGTGATCGGTCAACGTTGTCATAAAGTTCCTCAAGTGCTTCCTATTGTGGAAGCTTGGACGAGGCCAGAGAGTTTCAGCTGTTGTACAGATGGGCTCATTGCACCATCTGTCTTGAGCTATTTCAAAAAAGGTAACATCGAAACGTCTCTACCAGGATGAGAGTGGGATACTACAGATATTGTCGATATTAACTTCTATTAGTAGGGTTCCTCTCTTTTCCAGGGCATCCGCAATAGTTCCCTGTCCACGCATCCATTTTATTAGGATACTTAAGTGCGGCGCGAGTCCATAGAGGGCCTTACGATATTCTTGGACAAGAAAAGATGTGGTAAACACACCCATGAGGAACTTAATTGCAGATTGGCTGTCATTTAGAATATTTCTATCTGAAATCGCTCTTTTAATGGCATATAACTGTGTTTGTAATATGCTACACTCGTGCGGGATTCTTAAGGATATTTAAGTTCCACATTCTGGAAAATAAATGACCTCCACCAATCCCACCCATTTTTGGAACCGTGAAAACCTGTACGGCTCCGTTTAGTGGGAAAAACCCTTCTGTTAATGAAATTTTAAAAATTCCTATTGAAGTTGGTTTTCGGAGTGCAGTGTCAATAAATATATTATCTATTCTATTTAAAATGCTTCCATGACCCCAATGTCGGTGGTTTCATGTGCCTATTGTGTTCAGTCTAACGGGGGTACGCAGAGCTACCTTTCTAGACCACTGGAAGCCAACCCAACATAGCGAAGAGTGCTTGCTCCTAGCTTGAAAATACTTTTATTCTAGTTAGTCCCAGCAAAAACTGGCCATATAAATCATTAGTACAGCATTGATGAACTCAGCTCCAAGTAGTTCTATTTCTGGTAAAGTATTAATTCAAATAACACATGGTTGTCACAGGACGAAAGTGATCCAAATAACTGAATGATATACACTAAAAATGCTGTCTAGAAATTTTTTTTATATAAACAACAGCCTAAGAATATTAAATTCAGTACCTGTAGTGATTGGTATGCAATGAAAGTGGTAAACCTTTGAAACTAGTCCGTACTTTTGTGCTGGGGTATAGTAAAAAACTCACCCTATATTGGTGAATATATCTTAATGGGCTTCTAGATATTGACGGGCCTTTAACAAAGTTTCTGCGATAACTGCTGCACTCCAAACACGTTTCAAACCAATTAGCAACTGAGTCGGTTGTTATCCAAGTCAAGGCGTTTATGGATCTGTCAATTGATTAGTTCGGCGGTTGTCGAGTTGGTTGAAAAAAATCAAAAGGTTTAAATTTTTTCAAGTTGGCTAGTAAGTCTTTCACTTCGATTGTGCTGTGTGTATTCGAGTCTCTTGATATGCTCTCAAAATTTATGCTTGTAGTTTTCTTTTGCAAAGAAAAAGTTAAATATTTTTAAAATTTTCTCTAATTTAAATTGAATTGAATAAAAATCTTTCAGTTCAGTTTTTGAAGTGTGTCAATTGACAATTGAATTTATACGTGTATGTCCCTGTCCAGACTTGAAATTTTTGTTGCAGCAATTCTTGAGTTTATGGGTGAGAGGGGTGAGCAGTTTGGGAAGATGTACACAGTTTCATGTGCTCTGCAATTCTCTTTTGATTTGAAATTCGTAATTTTTTATATCAATTTGTTAGTTGCATTTGACGTTTTTGATTTACTTTATTTATTCAAATAGAATTGTTAATTTTTTAAGAAAATTTGTGTTGTAATAGAAATTTTTTAATTCATAATTGCAAAATTATAGTTTCATAATGTGGGCACTTATGCATCAACAAAAATTGCAACTCTGGACGAGGACTATGGGGTGCTTTATCGATGTACTGGTATTCAAGTTTATTCAACATTTACTTTTTCACCAGAGAATGACTTCGGTTTTAGGGTGTTCTAGAAAAACCTGATGTGTAAATAGGGGTGAACCGTAGGTGAGGATATATAAAACAAGCTATTCTGTTTATATACTGTAATTACTCTCCCAGTGAAAAAAAAATGGAAGTCATTCTAGTGGAACTACATTTTCATTGCTTCCAAAAATTCGATATTTTTAATTTGCCGAGAGTGAGCAAAAAACCATCTAGAAGCTTATTTTAGTCACACAAAACCTTGTAACTCCTCCATAGTGTTAGAAAATACTCACCAGAATCTAAAAAAAAATATATTTTTTAAAGAAATTTATGAACTATTTTTAGCCTAAAATTTAAAAGTTATTTGCTTAAATTTACATGTTTAAAATTTAAATTCGTATAAAAAGAAACGAATTGTTTTCTAGATAAAAATATTATTATAGAACACAAAAAAGGGAATTTTTCTTAATATCGCTTCCAATTCAGTGACCAAGCATCGAAAAAGAGAACTTCTTGCAATGACAACCCTATGTAAAAATCATTAGATCGGATCGAAATTTTCACTACTTCCAGATCGCAAACTCTACATTTTCATGACTTTTTTGGAGTCTCTTTTTTTACTGGGTCTAATGACCTTTTAATTGAAATTGGGAATTTCATATTTCATCGAACATTATTTGATTTAAATTTGGCAATTAATAGATGCAAGATTGCTCTTATGCAAATAAATTATAATATGCCAGTAAATCCAAGCAGAATAACAAGAAAAGAAAAACAAATTTGCATTTTTTATTTCTGCAACTCAACAAACCAACAAGAACTCATTATTATAAAAAATAAATATAACAAAAACTAAATACATATTTAATTTAACACTAAAAAATATATTACTCGCATTATTAACATATTGGTCATTAAGCTACTGTATTAAAAGCAACTAATTTGAAGATTAAATTCTCCTCTCAACTTTCAGCGAATTAATTGGATGCATAAGTTTATGTAAATATGTATGCATAGTCAGCTTTGCGACATTAAAATCTCGTTAATCCAATTCATCGGTAAACATTAAAGTATCACTTATTAACTAAGACAGTCGATTTTTAGAGCTTTTATGATATTTTAATAAATATAACTATAAAATTTTATTTAATTTGAATACTCGTATGTGAGCATAACTAGTCAAAGAGAAAAATAGTTGGTTAAACATAATCTAGGAATACACTACATATCGCGCGTTTACTTCAATAGTGTGATAATAATTATTCGGCATTACGTAATTTATCTTGTCTTAAACTTGCATATATATAAATAGCTTGGGAAAATGAAGAAAATGTATCAATATATGTATTTATGTATATCGTATCGATGTTTTTGAACAGTATCGATTTATATATTTTTAAAACATCGATATTTCGATGTAGCAAAAATATTCCACACACACATAGTAACATATCGTGCCATAACCGCAAAAAAGTTTATGCGACATAAATTTCGAACTTAATTTTTGCCAAAAGCCTTGATTTGCGATCGTAAATAACCGATTCTCAACAAAAAAAAGAAGGCAAAAAAATGTGTTGGCTAAGCTTTCTTGGCAGTTACGGGTCGATATGTACAAGTATGTTACATGAATTTATAATTTATGCAAATGTACATGTATTTAGTATGCTCAGACCGCATTTATTGTGTGTAAATATCAAAATATATGTATTCTAAAAATATGTATATATTGGTAAAAGAAAAACTATGTATATTTTTGGTCGCCTTTATACCCACAAAAACCAAATTTTGCATTTAGCTTAGTTAACAAAAAAATTCACTTGACTGAGTGGGGTCACCTTATAGATGCGCCTTGGTTTTTATTGTGATATTTCTCTCTTTTTTTCTTCGCATCACTAGCAGTATCAATATCGTACAGTTAACGGATAAAATCTATAGAGCTCTTTAAAATATCGAAGTTAGATACTCGTAAATATGAATCGAAGTATCGACATATCGGTTTTTGAAATATCGGCGATGTATATCGATATTTATTTTCTCCAACTCGATATTTCGATATATCGATAGTTTTTGCCCATCTCAAGCTTGTACTACCTCCTCGTGAGAGAAAAATCCTCACAAAAACATAAACGTGAAAAAAAAGCCAAGTTCCTTTCCAAAATTTCGGCCCTCAAAAGTAGTGAGATTAAAATTTTGACCAAGTTCTTGTTTTTTTTTGAGGATCTGACTACGTTTTGAAAGATTTTCTTAATAAAGCTTTTTACGAGTTGAAAAGGGCAGACTTACATAAAATAATGGGTTACAGTATCGTATATGTGCACTATTGTGTCATTACAAGAGCCTAATAATGTACAAAATTTTTAAAGAGTAATCTGAGCAGAAATATGTAAAATATAGTGAAAATTTTTATGGGAGTGGCCCCGCCTATTTCTCTAAAGTCTGCTAGACGAAACACTTTTGAAAACTCAAAACTAAAGGCTAGCATAAGTGAAATGTGCATTAAAATTTTCCATAGAGTAGCCTGTGTTTTAAATTTTTCTAGTTGGCAACTTACCTAAGCCAATGTTTTTATGCAAAATTTCAGTTCTCTACCGTATAATATTACGCTAAATTTATATAAACATGGCTCTACCTCACTAATTTAATTATCGGTTCTTTCGGATTTTTCCTGTTCGTAACTCTGCCCTTAACTTAAATTCGTAATTTCGAATTTAAAGTGCATGTCCATGCCACCCGATTGAAACTTCCAGGATTTTAGATCTTTCTTTGTGATGTCTGATTGAGATTTATTTGTCTATCGAATTTAAGTTCTCTAGTGCAAATTCTAGCTTTAAATGTTATGTCCATTACCCCACTCTCCGTCACTTTTTTAACTCAATATTTTGTTGTGAGCAGCGCTCAATTATCATAATCCAATTTTTAAGATGATACTTTTAAGTTAAAGCTTCATTTAAAAGCTTCAGTACAATATTAACGTGGCCGCTGTCACGATAAAATATTGGGGTTTTTAGAATTTTCTAGTTTCTCATCTTGACCTAATTGCATATCAAATTTCAACTCTCTAACGCAAATTTGATTATTTAACTTTTACGGGCTTATTCCCGTCCAATTTTTTAAAAGAAAACATTTTTGGCTAGTGCTAATCATACGTGTCAAGTTTCGTTGGAAACGAAATATTATATTTAAATGGAAATATTATATTTAAATCTGCTGATCCGAAGTACAAAAAAATAAGAGGCTTAAATTTTATGTTCATGTTGATGCCCACTTTTTTATCCTTGCATCATTCAAACATGTATGCCATATTTTAATAAAACTGTTTTCGCCAAACTCTTTAAATTTAATTTTTTAGTTCAAACCTTAATAGGCGTAGCCCGCCGCTATGGCTATATTTCCTGGGTTGTCAGATTTTTATAGTTAGTTTCTAGCTTAGACCTAGTTGTGGATAAAATGTAGAAATGTAGAATTTGCGCTCTTTAGCGAAAATTAAAATTTTTTATTTTTATGGGGATGATCCAGCCCACTTTTTAAACTCAAGATTTTCTTTGGCTAATGTTTATCTTTCCTGTCAAGTTTCGCTGGAAACGGTTAATAATATCCATATAAATATTATATTTAAATCTGCTGATCCGAAGTACATGAAATAGGACACTAAATTTTGTGGGTGTTTTAACGTCCATTTTTTTAAGGACATTTATAACCTTGTATTATTGCGACATGTAACCCAAATTTCAATAAAATCGCTTGAGTTAAACGCCTTAGATAAGTTTTTTTTTAATTATGAGCTTTGTGGAATTAGCCCCGCCCCTTAGCTGTAATTTCCGGGTTTTCAGATTTGTCTAGCTAGTTGCTAGTCTAAACCTACTTCTTTATCAAATTTCAGCTCACGAGCGGAAATTTTAATTTTTTTCTTATGGGCGTGATACCACTTTTTTAATATCAAGATTTTCTTTAGCCAGTAGTTATTTTTCCTGTCAAGGTTCGTTGGAAACGGATAGTAGTAAATACACAAACAACGATAATTTATAGCCTTATATTATCGCAAATTGTATGCCAAATTTCAATAAACTCGGTTGAGTTAAACGCCTTAGATTTGTTTTTTAAATTCTGAGCTTTATAAGCGTAGCCCCGCCCCCTAGGTAAAATTTTTGGGTGCGCCTATATAATGGATAAAGTGAATAAAAACACACATACATATTTTAGGTTTTAAAACAAATTTTTAAGTAAAAAGCAAAAGCTTTTTTTATTCACTTTACTCATTATTTTATGTCTTAATTTAGTTGTATGTAAATTGAAAACTTTAAGTGCGTTTTCTGCAAAACTAGTTTTTTTTTAGTTGTGACACTATTGAAGTAAATTAGCGATATTTTTTAAGTTCAATTAAATAAACAAATTGAACAAATTTCATCTCCATCGAAAGCATTCCCAGTACACTTAGCTCTGTTTTTGCTATTGAAAAGGCGTCATAGAAATGAAAGGAATACCCTACACACTAACAGTCATCTACTTCTTGTTTTTTATATTAAAACCGGTCATTTAATTTTACGACAGCCAAATAAATATTTAATTTGCAAGAATATAATGTTAAATAGGTCAATTATCAAAAGGCTTCTGTAGAAAAAGTTTTAATCGAAAAAATACTTAAAAGGTCGACATAAAATTAATGTAATTTTTTTCATTTATAATAATTATTGTTATTTTTGTATATATTTTTTCATTTATGAGTCTCAGTTTGAACGTAAAAAGCCTCAAACTGGTTGCAAACGTAGTCATGTGGTCGGTTATAACTTATCGTCTTAAATGAAAAAAGTTTTTACAACAAAATTCCCATTTAACTTTGGCTAATTGCATACGATTTTATTAAGCCATTTAATATACAATAATTAAGAGAGAAGAATGCTTATGACATGCAAACATCTTGTCTTTTTATTTTTTTTATGCGGCTGATATTAATTAGTTCACAGTTAACTGTATTAAAAATTTAATAATATCGTTATTTAAAATTTAAACGAGGAAAATGTGAATTTATAAAAAATACCACATACTTAATGTATTTAAATTTTAAATTTGCATACAACTCAATGAATGCATGAAAAAAAATACTCTTCTCTCAGGAGGTAATGGTACAAGCTATTGATATGAAATTCTTACAATTTATTACGGTATTTTTAAAAAATGTCCCGTAAAGTGCGAGAATAAAAACACTAGTAGACATTAAAGACCTGCACAAGACCTCTTATATGAACTTTTAAGACATTAGGGAAATTTCAAACGCCTTACTACAGCGAAATCTTCTAAAACAAACGCAAAACAACACTGTTGGCAATACATTTGTGTAACTTATTACAGGTATAGGAGTAAAGAAGAAAATATTTCGTGAATGAAAAATTTTGTGGTGCTTGTGCTTTTTTCTACGTGTTGGCGAGTATAAAAACGTCATGCGTGTACATACATACATACCTACATAATTTTCTCCCTTATTTTTCTGCGCACATACAAACGCATACATGCATTTACATGAGTTGTGCGCGATTAAAAAAACCTCCCTTTAATACGTAAAAGCTTACCATTTACATCTTATACACACACACACACACGTACAATATGCAAAATAACAAACATACATGTATCAATAGTACATCTTTGCATTGTTTGTTTAAACAAGCCGTCTTGGTGGCATCGCTTGTTAACAGTCATATACACGTACACAAATACAACCATCGTGCTTCGTTTATGCTGCGACAACATTTATTATTGGCTTACTATAATGCATGCCACGAGTGTACATATAAACAAGTAAGAGTGCTATATTCGGCTGTGCCGAATCTTATATACCCTTTACCAAAGTGCGTTTATTTAGTATAGAGATACATACATAAGCACAGAGATATGCAGGTATATAGATATTAATTTTGTGAAAAAATTCATACTTTTTTCTCTAGTGCAATTTTTAGGTTTTTGGCATTATGTTTAATTTGGTGGTTTTTAAATTTTGGCGATTTATTTTGTTTTGCTGATTTTTTTAGTTTTGGCGTTTTTTTTTAATATAGGCAATTTTTTTTGGCCTTGGACATTTTTTCGGTTTTTGGCGTTTTTTAATTTTGGTGACTTTTTCCCCTTTGGCAATTTTTTTGATTTTGAAAATTTTTTTAATTTAGGCGATTTTTTATTTTTTGGAGATTTTGTTTCATATAGGCGATTCTTTCGGTTTTTGGCGTTTTTATTTCTTTTTGGCAATTTTTTTAGTTTTGACACTTTTTTTTCGTTTTGGCGAATTTTTTCGGTTTTTGGCGTTTTTTTAATTTTGGCGATTTTTATTCGTTTTGGCGGATTGTTTGGATTTTGACGATTTTTTTTTCATTTAAGCGATTTTTTTAATATTTGGCGATTTTTTTCATATAGGCAATTCTTTTTTTGTTTTGGCGATTTTTTTCGGTTTTTGTTCGTTTTTTTTAATTTTGGCAATTTATTTTCGTTTTTGCGATTTTTTTATTTTGGCGATTTTTTTTTAATATTTGGCGATTTTTGTTCATATAAGCATTTTTTTTTGCAATTTTTGCGGATTTTTGTCATTGTGGGAATTTTTTTTTGTTTGACACTTTTTTCTCGTTTTGGCGATTTTTTCGGTTTTTTGGCGTTTTTTTTAATTTGGCGATTTTTTTTCGTTTTGGCGATTTTTTTGATTTTGCCGATTTTTTTTCATATAAGCGATTTTTTTAATTTTTGGGGATTTTTTTTATGTAGGCAATTTTTTTTTGTTTTGGCGATTTTTGTCGGTTTTTGGCGTTTTTTTTAATTTTGGCGATTTATTTTCGTTTTGGCATTTTTTTTTATATTGGCGATTTTTTTTTTCATATAAGCGATTTTTTTAATTTTTGGCGATTTTTGTTCATATAAGCATTTTTGTTTGTTTTGGCGATTTTTGCGGTTTTTAGCGTTTTTTTGTCATTGTGGAAATTTATTTTTAGTTTTGACACGTTTTTCTCGTTTTGGCGATTTTTTTCGGTTTTTGGCGTTTATTTTAATTTTAGCGTTTTTTTCATTTTGGCGATTTTTTTCGTTTTGGCGATTTTTTTAAATTTTTGGCGATTTTGTAATTTTCGGATTTTTTAGTTAGACCGTTTTTGAACATTTCAAGAGTTTAACTCTTACGGTTTCCAAGATTTAGCATTTTGTCAAAATTATATAGTCAAAATTGCATTAACTGATGGACCACCCTTTAATTTAAACGTTTTTAATTTTAGTGTTAGTTGTTGTAGCCTATATAAAATTGCACCAATTTTACAAATTTCAAGTGTCAATATACATATGTATATTTGTATACAGAATTGTATGTATATTAGATGGGATTTTAACATTTTTCGTTGCTCGTTTTGGAACACCCTTTAAGTTTTAATTCTCATGTATTTGAGGTTGTAACGATCGAAGTTCTACATACTCTGTCCAAATTTCAGACCCGTAGCTGTTACCGTTCCTGAGAAAATAGCCTTCTTCCTAAAACATGAAATATGTTTAATTATTATGAAAAAAGTTAAAGTTGTCCAACCCTGGAAACGTTTTTTTAATTTTTTAAATTATTAAATTTTTTTTTAATTATAAATACCAATTTTATTCATACCGAAGTATAAAATAAGTTAATTTAATAAAAAAGTAATAAAAACTTGTTTTCGGTACTTATTTTCTATGGGAAAATAGAGTTTGAGCTTTCCAGCTCTGAAACCGTTAGCTCGATTTTGCTGATTTTCAATAGCAAAATTTTTCGGAAAATTTCTGACACACCAGTCCAAGAACGAAGTCTCTAGCTCTTCTGGGAGCTTGGGAAAACCGATTTCACGTACAGACAGACGGACAGACGGACAGACGGACATCGCTTGTTCGTCTTCCCTATGCATAAGGATCCAGAATATATATACTTTATGTGTCTCTTATTAATATTGTAGAAATTACAAACGGAATGACAAACCTATATATACCCTTTTACCATTTTTTGGTAAAGGGTATAAAAACATGACGTATTTACATTTCAAGACTGCTTACGCAGGGCACTATGCTACATTATTAGCGCTTGTGTGTGTGAGGTTGTACTTTACAGAACATTAAAGTACATTAAATAATGTTTATTTTTGAACACTTTTAAAAATTAAAATTTACATCGTGATTTAAATATGCCACTAGTTACAGAAGAAATTGCAAGATACGCAGGCAAATACTTAACTAAACTCGAGGACACATCCGCCTAAAAAAGAGGGACACAAGGTCTGTTATACTCAACACTCCAGATGGGACTGCTTGAAAATACTTTTTCCCCCCTTGATTTTCACTACTTATGTATTATTTATAACTATCACTAAGTTTATGTCCGAGACTGGTCGGTCGGGCCTAATAATTAATTTTTAGATTTAAGATTTTAATACTTATTGTTAGTTCATTTTTGAAGATACAATAAATAAAAATGAACATAAAATAAATAACGCAACGATACTGGAGGTTTAAGATTGAAAAAAAAATACATATGCAATTAAATTTTTCTTAAAAACTTTCATACAATTGAGTTTTTAATCCAAAACAATTATATAATAAGGGTTCCATACGAATACTAGATACATATGTACCACTGTATGAACTTTAGCCTGTATAATATATATTTGTGGAATTTTTTTCGTTTTTGGGATTTGTTTCGGTTTTTTTGCCTTTTCTTAATTTTGGTGTTTTTTGGTTTTGGCGTTTTTTTTTGGAGATTTATTTTAGTTTAAGCGGTTTTTTTAGATTTCAAGATTTATTTCAGTCTTAGCTCTTCTATTTTGTAATATTGCTGCTACTTTTCATTTTGGCGATTTATTTTAGAAATTTTTATAGTTTGGCGCTCCTTTTGTTTTGGCAATTTTTTCGGTTTTTTTTGTTTAAGCGTTTTTGAAAATTTCAAGAGTTTGCGTCTTACTGTTGTCAAAATTATATTAAATGATTGAAAAATTTTGCATTAAAATTTTTTTAACTTTAGTATTAATTGTTGCAGTCTGTATAAAAATGTATTATCTTTACAAATTTCAAGTTTCAAGTATATATAATTGTATCTATGTATATTACATGGGGTTTTAAAGTTTTTCGCTGCTCGTTTTGAAACACAATTTAATTTTTAACTATCATATATTTGTTGTTGTAGCGGCCAAGGTTGAAATATTCGGTCAAAATGTCAGGTCCGTAGCTCTTACGGTTCTCGAGAAAACAGCCTGTGACGGACAGGCGGACAGCGTAGTAAAAATAATATGGTTGCTTTTCATCTTTTATGTACGGAACCATAAAAAGAGAATAATGATTTCAATAAATTACCTTAAAACATCAATATATTTATATACCAATATATTATATAAAAAATCCTGCTAGCAAAAATTTTCACAAATACCAAAGTTAAAGCAGCTACATTTACATTAAAAATAAAATTGATCTTGCATAAAAAATCCTTTGAAATTCGGGAAATTTGAAAAGTGGACGGGAAATCCCGGTTAAAAAATATTAATGACTACATTTTCATACGTTGGTGGTAATTATAATTACAATTCTTGACAGATTCTTACCGAAAGTTTCAAATTTTTGATGTGAAAGAATATAAAAACTAGGACCAGCAGGGCGATACGGGGAAATTTCTGCCCCTTCGAAATTTCGAACCGATTTTAATGAAATTTAGAACTTAAATCGATCTGAATATAATACATACGGGATGTTAATTTTTAAAACTAGGACCAGGAGGGCTACACGGGGGAAATTTCTGCCCCTCCGAAACTTTCGAACCGATTTCAATGAAATTTAGAACATAGGTCTATCTGAATCTAAAAAGTCACATTAACCATGCTAATTTTTAAAACTAGGACCAGTGGGGCAAAATGGGGGAAATTTCCGCCCCTCGGAAACGTTCAAATCGATTTTGATGAAATTTAGAATATAGATCTATCTGCATGTAAATAGTTACATAGCTATGCACATTTTTAAAACTAGGACCAGAAGGGCGAAAGTGGGAAAATTTCTGCCCCTCCAAAAAGTTCGAACCGATTAAAATGAAATTTAGAACATAACTATATCTGCGTCTAAAACGTCACATATGCTATGTTAATTTTTAAAACTAGGAGCAGCAGGGCGAAACGTTCATGCCGAATTAAAGAAACTTAGAACATAAATCGATCTGCATCTAAAAAGTCACATAAGCTATGAACATTTTTAAAACTAGCACCAGAAGGGCAAAAGTGGATAAATTACAGCACCTCCGAAACGTTCAAGCCGAATTAAAGAAATTTAGGATATTAATCGATCTGCATCTAAAAAGTCACATAAGCTATGAACATGCCTTATGTACCTTCTCAAAAGTAAGACAAGCAAGGGGCAGAGGATAACTCCTCTAAAAGTCCTCCTAAAATTAAATTTAAAGCTTAGGTATCCATCCCTTCATTTAGAAGAAGACATAGTATATGTCATAGCTCTTAAGTAATGTAATTAGTAATGGTACTGATTTTTTTTTGAAATGTGAAGTAATGATTAACTTACGATTATATTCAGTTTCGCACGATTATTAATTGATTAGTAATAATGGAAAAGTGATCTGAATTACAAAAATTACAAAAATTAATCAAAAAGAATCAAAAATAATAAATAATCTATTTGCTATTAAAGACTACTTTTAATTATTTTTTATTAATTATTAATAATCAAACGTAATCTTTGAAAGTAGTCGGATTATTTTTTGATTACTTTTAATTATTTTTGATTATTTGTTGTAATTTCTAATAATTCAGATTACTTTTAGATTAGTAATCGTAAGCAATTATTTATCAGAAATTCTTTTTAATCAGTACAATTCTTTTTTAAATGTAATCTACTTTTTTATTAGTCGTAATCGAAATTTAACAGCTCTGGTCTATGTACATAATTTATCTAATTTCTGGAGGTAAATTTTAAGGACGGTGGGGGTAGCAACACTGGGTGTGGCCAGTTTTGTATAAAAATTTGTTTTATAAACTCTTTATAAAGCCTTCATAAGTTTTATAAATAAGGCAGTAAATAAATAATTATAAATAAATAATTATATATAACTAATTAAACTAAAATAGTAAAGTTGTTGATAAGTTTCGGCTTTTGAAAGCTTAAAGGTAGAATCAGTTTTTACTCTCTGTTCTGTTGCGAACCAGTTGACGCTTTTTTGTTTATAGAAATTGTATACAAGTCGTTAGTTAGTTTTTCAGTTTCGTTATGTTCTATATTGGTTCAACATATGAAAATCAAAAAATTTTTAAGTAAATAATTGTAAGTTACAGCATAAATAGAACAAACTGTGATTGTGCTTTTAGAATTTTAAAATTCTATTTTTACTAGGAAAACACAAAATTATATTTACGATGGACGATGCAAACCTCATCACTTGAGTTGAAAACTTTTACTTTTCTGGTCAGAAACAGCTGATAAGTTATTACAGAAAAAGAAACAATAAAAATTAAGAATCAACACGGCACAGCACAGAACAGCACAGTGGAATTAGATCGAGCATATATATGCAAGGCAAGCGGAAATTGTGCCTCGGTAGGCTAGTGAGTAGTGAGCCAGCCTATCAGTGTGGAGGTTATGGGTTCGATTCCCACCACATGCCCTGGCCTTTTTTACTACAACGAGTGAAGGTCTATTTTACTATTCTCGTTTAAATTAAGTTATGAAATAATTTGTAATTGTATTTGTAACATTTAATAAATAAATAAATCATACTTAAAACAAAGAACTGGTAAGAAACAATGAGATCTTGTGGAGATGCCTGATTTATATTGATAATAAATAGGGATCCTTAAAGCATGTTGCCCCGAAATGATTGTTGCAGCAATTTTTTACAGTAATTTTACCGTAGAAATTGTAAAAGAAACAAATTTTGGGTACATTTTTTTAACTACTTCAAATTAGTTATTTTAACTAATATTACTGGTTTGAGCAATTTTAGTTGTCGAAATTATAATTACTATAAATTTTTATTTGTGTATATAAAATAAAAACCATTACAAATAACGTTATATACCAAACTGAAATCCAACACATGAATTTGCGAAAAAAAAGCCTTCTTACGATGCGATATATGTACGTCGTTCGTCCCTATTGTATTTCAATCGTAACCCCTACCAAATACTTTACGGTTCAATCAATCAGACGTGCAATAACCATAAGTCCTAATTTATACTATTGCTAAGCTGATTAGTTTGTGGGAAAGAGTGACGTGGGGAACAGAACAGTTTTTCCCCTCATGCCTCTCTCCTAACAAACTAATCAGCTGTCCGAACCAAATTTATTTGCAAAACGGCATTTGTCTTTATCAATTACTATAGAAACCAATTGAATTTATGTGTGGTTTGGTTATGGGTATGGCTATTTCTAGGAACACAACTGGGACGAACGACGAATTTTTCGGTGTGAACTTTCGTCATAAAAAAACACATTTGTGCATATGAAAATTAACACAACACCGCCGTACAACGAAATTTATTTATTTATTTATTTTATTTTATTTATTTATTATTTATTTATTTTTTCTTTGTACGCCAACGAACAACAAAAAAACAAAATTGAGAGAAAATTCTCTCTCTTTCTCCGATTTTGTACACACAACAACCAACTTTATCAAATAGGAGAGAAGAATTCGGTGAGTAAATTCGTCGTTATTGTGCTTTACACGACGAATTTACGCAGCGAATGGTTATCGACGTATTCGTCGACGTGGACGAAATTCTTCGTTCGTCCCAATTGTGTTCCTAGCATATGGCTGTGGCACGTCTAATTTAAGCTTTGATTTCAAAAAAAAATCATAGTAGCAAATATCATAGTGGCCAGGGCTGCCGTTTTTGGTTATTTCTAACCAAAAGTGGTTATTTTTTTCTCTAATGTGGAGATGTGAATATTTTTCTCATTTTGGTTATTTTTTTGCCAAAATAATGATACACATGTACATATTTTTTATGTTATACTTTTTCAGCTTTTATGTTCTTAAATTTTTAGTATTGCTACTAAGGCAACTGAAAATATAACAGCCGTGACTAAAATCGCTAGTGCAGCCACGTGTTATGAATTCGCCTTGATTGATACTCACTTGTTTACAATACTTTGGTTTAAATCTCATGCAAATATCAACCAAACATATTGAATAGAAGCACTCGTAAGAAATAAATAAAAGCAAAATAAGTAAATGAAAAGAAAATAAAAAAATCAAAAGAAGCATGCCATGAAATCAAATGCCAAATGTTTGTGTTGAAAAAAAACTAAATAATTTCAATACTTAATATTTATAATATTTTCTATGAGCGGTTCGTATTTTTATTTTTAGTGAATAAAATAATATACACATATACGTATATGTATGTATATATGTTATATAAATATACATACATATATCTTTTTTTACTATAATATTAATTAACTACAAATTAGTTCAAAAATAAGTAGTTAGTAGTCAATTTAAAAGTCATGCAGAGATGACCAATTGACTACCGCCTATGACATGACTATGTTAAAATAGTGAGTCGGCGACAAGGAAAAAAATTCACTTAATCAACCAGTTGTGGTTATTAAAAAACCAGTTTGAAGGTACTTACAAATGGGTTTGAGTTCCTATAGGGTTATTACAGAACTTTTCGAGTCGAACAAATTTTTATCATCCTGTGAAACACAGGGTGAGTAAGAACAAAACTGTATTTTTTCATACTTTTTGTAAGTTTATATAAATTTTTATGTGAGTAACCCTGTCTCATATAGGACGACCAATATAATTATTTAATTTTTCTCGATGCGAGAAATTCTCACATGTTACAGAAATGGGGCACAGGCATCGAAAAAGAGAACTTCTTGCAAAAACAACCCCATGTATGTAAAAATCATTAGATCGGATCGAAATTTTCACTATTTCCAGATCGCAAACTCTACATTTTCATGACTTTTTTGGAGTGTCTTTTTTTGCTAGGATGTTATTTAATAAAAATACTACATATTGAAATTTGGTTATATTTTTTCTCATTTGGTAACTTTTAAAGCGAGTTTTGGTTGTAAACATTTTTTGGTTGTGGCAGCACTGATAGTGGCTTAAATGTTCTCTTGCGTTTCATTCCGTATCATTCCCGCATTATGCGCTCTCCTTAGTAATGCTATACTTCAGTTTTTCTATATCTCTTACCATTACTCTTATTCATTCTATCTTTAATCTTTTTTTAAATTGCTTCTACTAAGCTCTATATCGTATGTTGTATATAACTGCTCTGCGTGCACCATGACAATGAGTGGGCAAGTACATACGTACAACGAACGCAGTTAACCAACATAATAATTAAAGGTCTTCGGCACTTTGTTGAGATCGTTTGCCGACCATGACGTCTTTGTAGTCGACTTCGTCGGCGTTTCTTTAAAATGTTTCCACGCAGTCGCAGTAAATTTGTCGGTCTTCTTTGATGTTGAAAATGGCGTGTGCCTTAATGCAGATATTACACTTTGTTGCTTGCCGACTATATTTGCTGCTGCTTTTTGTTTGTAGTTTATTGTTGCCGTTTGCGCTATTAAGTTTTTGTTTTGTTTTCGGCTTCTTTGTTTTACTATAATATCCGTAACATTAAAGCGACTGTTTTAAAATGCATGACGATGTCCAACAACAATGAATGTATGTTAAATATGGCAAAGAGAGAGAAAGAGATTTTAATTACTATACATGTACTTATGTATATCAAGTAGAAGAGAGTTTTGTATACGAGTAGATGGCAAGAAATAAGAGTCCAGCTCATAACTTATCGATTCCCTTCAAGAGCGCAGTTGCCCCATAAATGGTATTTTTTGGGCAGCCTTATTTTGAATTTTTAAGATACTTCAATTATATTTTTACCGTCTTCAATTTGGGGTTAAAAAACCAGCTTGACGGCCATAAAATTCCTTGTATAAAGATCCTTCTAAAAGCTAAAATGTGGCAAAGACAAAACAATTTATGCAATAGCACCTGTTGATTTTCCCACACTGCATATTTTTATTATTTCGTTTTTGTGGTCGTTGTTCTTTTTGTTGTACCCAAGAAAAACAGTAATCATCTTAATCCTGTTTCGCAGCATACATTTTTGTATATACAAATGTGTCCGTGTGTGTGTGTGTAATTGAATATCTTTTATATCCTTTGGTTGTCCGTTACTCTTGCACACAAACGCTATTCATCTTGAGACCTCATCACTGCTCACATTTATGGTCAGGGTTATACATTTATCGTCGGCTTACATCACACGAATCTCCCAAATCGCCACCTGTCAACAGCTACGGCTAATGGCAAATAATGGAGAAAGGTAAATCGTTAAAGTTGGTTGGTGTTATTCGTCCCTCTTTTTTCTATCAACATCGCTATCGTAATGAATATCTCTTGCTCATAATGCTGTTCCTTTCAAGTGTATAAAATTTTACTACTACTCGTTACGAATACGTGAAAGCTCGATAACGATTCATCATTTCATTTAAAATTTGCCAGAGTTTCCAAAAGAAATGCATTTAAATGAAGTGCACAAAATTCATTCAAATATAAATTTTAAGACTCAAGTGGAGTGTTAACTACACAATTCCTCTCGATCTCCTTAACAATTTATAAAAACCAGTAAGATTCCTTACATGGAAATACCTTCTATTGAATAATCAGCTATAACTTATAATAAACTAAAATTCACTTCTAAAATTGGTTATAATAAATTCAGTAAAGTGCGACTTTGACTCGTGCACGAAGGGTTCCGTACGGACACTAGATATGTAATACTATGTAAACTTTATCCCATATAATATATATGTATGTAGTTTTGGAATTTTTTCGTTGGGATTTTTTCGGTTTTGAGCTTTTTTTTCGTTTAGCAAATTTTTATCGTTTTGGTGATTTTTTCGATTTTTGACGATTTATTTTAGTTTTAAATTTTTTTATATGGTGATTTTTTTCGTTTTGGCAATTTTTTCGGTTTTTAGGCGATTTTAAAATTTTGGGATATTTTAGTTTTACCGTTTTTGTTTGTAAGAGTTTTCCTCTAACGGTTTCCAAGATACAGCAAGTTGTCAAAATTACATAGTCAATATTATATTATATATTATATTATACATTTTAGTGCTAATTATTGTAGTCTGTATAAAAATACACTAACTTTATAAATTTCAAGTGTCTATATATGTACATTAGGGCTAGTCGGAACGACACGTTCAATTGCTAGCTAGCGTTTCCAAACGAGTTATTCCGGGAAATATAGAGGCTGTTATGGCGACGACATTAGAGAGCCGTACGAAATTGCCCAGACTTGAAAGCAAAAAAGACTTTATTACTAAGTAAAATTTATTTTTTCATTTCATTCTGACTAAATAAATTTATGAACCCAGCTAAAAAAATATGTATGGAGCATATATGATATCCCATATATGGTTCGGATCCGAAAAATGAGGGTATATGGGCATATACGATTATATATATTCATATATTTTCATACATGTATGTGTAAATTCCCTCAAAACTATGCAAAGTTCATATTCATACACTCTTGATTCACAAAAGCGCACTGCTGAGCAATAAATTAAATTACTAAAATTAAAATTTTTTAGACTTGAGAGAGAGGTTGTATTTAATGAAACATTTATTTGGACAAATAATTCAAAACGAACTAAAAGTCATTTCATTCATCAAACGGTGAATCAATTATTTAAAAAACACATAAATCATATTCGTACATAACATTTAGCTGAAGAAATCAGATTAAAAACTAATGCAATTAATTATAAAAGTAAAAATAATCCCTCTAACAATAGTTTGCAATACAGTAATATGAACTTTGTTTCTTATCTAGAGAATTTTGTTATTTTAATGACTGGATTATCCTTTTGATTTTTTGATATATTAAATGAGGCCATAATCTATAAAATCATACAAGAATGGTTTTTTAACAAAAAGTTTTTCTTTTTTAAACGCTGAGGGTACGCATATAAACCTTGCATACCGTATTTATTTTCTAATGGATTTCCAATTCAGCAGTGATAAAATTCAAAGCTTTTTTGATTGCAAAAACGATCTCATGTGAGATATCATGTATGCATACATTCTTATATGAAGAGCTTCATAATTAAATTTTCATATATGAGCTCATATGTTATAATACATTTCATATATTAGTCCATATATTAGTTTATATATAATAGTTTTGCCATGTATAATCCCATATATTTCCACACATGAATTCATACATATTCATATATAGTGATATACTTACATGTATTAAAAATATATGGACCATATATTTTTTTTAGCTGGGAAGAGAAAAAAAAACCAAAAATAAAAAAAAACATAGCCATTTCGCTGATTTTTTCTTGTAAAGTGCCAAAAATCGTGATTTTTTGAAATGTTTCTATGGGGAAACCCCCAGGGGTGGTTCCAAGGGCATAGGTGGGTCGGCCCTCCAAAATTAGTGAGTATCGGTCATACATTTTGACTCGATTGAGGAACTCTAAATTTACCCTTCGGATCAAAAGTCGGGACATCATCATACATTTTAGAAGTATGGTTCCTTCGGCAAAGTTTCTTATCTTGATTCTTCGAATACGATTTTCCTTGTAATTTGAGCGATTTTTTTGCCTCCATACAAATCGACCGACCCTAATGTACATACATAAAATTTTATGTATATTATATGGGATCTTAACATTTTTCGTTGCTCGTGTTGGAACACTCTTTAATTATCAACTCTCATGTATTTCAGAGTATAACATACACTGTCCAAATTTTATGTCCGTATATTTTACGGTTCCGGAGAAAATAGAGTGTGACGGACAGACCGCCAGACGGACAGCGTAGCAAAAACAATAGGGTTCCTTTTCACCTTTAGTGTACGGAACCCTAAAAATTTACATGAATGAAACCAGTTTATATACATTGTCATGCTTGTCTACATAAGATATGGAAGCGTTTATGGAACGACGTACTGCATTAAACACATTCACCATAGCTGAATACAAGACCACGCGACTTAAATGCCGCTAGCTGCATTTGCCGCTTGTAGCCAGTTAATTAATTATTTTGGAGATGCCGGCAGCATTATCAGCACCTAAATTTAAGAATAAATACATATTTCAATGGTCCCAACTTTAAAGTTACACTTTTTGAATATGTATGTCATATATGTATCACGTAGAAGTATAAAAATAAATCAATTTATTTGTTATCATCAATTACGGGATGTCATTTCTGTTAAATAATATGAAATAATTGTTAAAATTTTTATTATACAGAAATA
This sequence comes from Tachina fera, assembly GCA_905220375.1. Classification (NCBI taxonomy): domain Eukaryota; kingdom Metazoa; phylum Arthropoda; class Insecta; order Diptera; family Tachinidae; genus Tachina; species Tachina fera. The sequence goes on from LR999964.1 coordinate 64,798,199, forward strand.
ATTTTTAGTCAGGCTTAAGTTCAGTAATTTCAATTTTTTTGAATGAAATATTTTTATGAATTAATGTGAGTTTCTAAAGTAGAGAAGAAAAGTTAAACTTAAATAATAAGTTTAATTTTTCTTCTCTTCTTTAGAAACTCACATTCTCACAAAACATTTACACATGTGAAAAAAGGCCAAGTTCCTATGCCCTTAAAAGTAGTGAGATATAAATTTTGACCAAGTTCTTTCTTGCTCAATACATATCACTATAATCTGTCATGCATTTTATGCATATGAAATCATTTTGACACTATAAAACACATTTATTCATATGAAAAATAACACAACACCGCCTTTGAACGAAATTCGTCACTCGTGCCGAACTCTACAATAGATTTATTTCTGTTTCTTCTTTTCTCTCTCTTTGTTGTGCTTCAATCGACGAATTTACTTAGCGAATTCTTGTCATGAAATTCGTCGCTATGGTTGTCAGATTTTTTCAGACCTATTTCGCTAAATTTATCTTGAAAATCGCCAAAAGTCATTTTTATGTTGTTTTTTTTTATATATATATTTAATAATAAATTTGTTGTAAATATAAGAGCTTTTGATACCCTTCACCAAGTTAGTTTTTGGTATGTATTTCATTGTATAAGAGTGAATGGAAAATATTTGAATGGAAAATGTTTCTTAAATACATAGTGTAGAATAAAATATTCAACTATTCAGCTATGTACATATATCGAAAAACAAATATTTGAATAACTGCCTGTTCCAGGATATCACTCACTTTCGTTCGCAAGCATTTTAAAAGACAAACAGCTGTTTTGCGTTCCACTAAAAGCCTTTAGCACGACAAGTCGAAAGAAAATGAATGCGAATGATAACGTAAGCATTTCAATACAAGTTTGCGCCCCAATAAAAAATTTTCCAGTCATTTGTACGAACTCAAATGTCAAAACCAGGCACTTGTATTTTTATTGTCGACTGAGACAAAATGAATTAAATTATTTTTTTACATATGTAAATAAAATATTTTGCTTTGCTAATGAGCAAATATAACACCGGCTTCGATGGCAATGGGTTGGTTGGCGTTGGTCGTTGGCGGTCTCCTCACGCCTGAGCTTATAAGCAAGCGGTTTTGCGTCTTTTTGGCTGGTTTTTGTGATACTATTCTCTAGGTATGTATGTGTTCGAAAACAGCTTCGATGAATAAAGATTTTCTGCTTAGCACCACTTCCGCTAATTATATATATGAAAGTTGGTAAGAAACTATAGTTCTTATGTATAAGAAAAAACGGTCAAGAAGTTAGCATAAATTACGCTGGGCCTTAATAGTGTGTTAAAACATTATGCACCGATTAATATTAGCACCTAGGGCAATGATGTCAGTTACTTTGCGCCAGTTTTTTCTTATACATCAGGCCGTATTTATTCATCTAAGCAGTTGTTTCACATACACAGAGGCGAAAATCCTTAAGCCATCCGGCTATGCAGAAAACTCTTCTAAATGGAACCGGTATTCGGTATATTATACATACATAAATGCAAAAAGAATGTATGTGTGTACACATGTACATGTATGTATGTATTTACATATGTCCATGCCTAGAGAAGAGAGTCCTTAGCATCAGACGAAGGCCAGCTATACAAAAAATATACTTCTACTCTACGAAGTTGCCGTTGCGCATACATACATATATATAGACATATGTACATACATATGTATGTATGCACCGAAGAAAATTATGGCGCCTGTTTAAAGGCCGGCAAGATGAACACTTTTTCTGGGTCTGTTGGTATTTTTAGAAGACCTAAAGATAATGACAATCACCCAAATGACAATGACCTAAATAAATGGGCTGTTAGTCATTTTTAAATTTGGGTGATTGATTCTTCACAAAATTTTACATAGCTTGTGGTTTTCTGTCCTTATTTTGCATAAATAAAAACCCTTGAGTAATTCTGAAACTTTATCATTAACAAAAATTGTTTTTTTAAGTTTCTTTATTTTAATTTATTTTTGAGTGCCACTTGTTGCAGGTTAAAATAAAACAGAGTTTTATTTTTTAAAGGACATTTCACACATTTGAACGATTTTTTATTTCCATTTGACGATGAATGTGTGAAATTGTTGATGTGGTAATATGGATATTTGACAAGGGTTTACGTTAGAAACGTAAAGCCAATCGAACGATAAGTCGAAAAATAGTGGAACACTTTTATAGAAGAAAATGAGTGACTTACTTTCGTTCTCTTAAGTTTTCCTTCGACATCGTGGGGCAGGCAGTAAAACTTTCAGTCGAAAAATACCGAAATACTAAAAGTTGCACTGAAACAAAAAATTATAAATTTGTTCACAAAATAAATATGTTTGTATGTATCTTTATACTACGTATACGTACGTCGGTGAAAAGTATATTAAATTGGGCACAGCCGTGTTATATTCTTGCTTTTTTTTGAACATGCCTAGCATAATGGCAAACAATCGCACATCTTCCGATTTTTTTGGTTTTGAGATTTGTATGGAAAAATATTTTTTGAAACGAATTTTCACTATTTTTCATACAAATTTTAAACGTGTAGAAACGTTTTTTTTTCTAAAATCTGCTTATAAGTATTATAGATAGTTTGAAAATTATATGAAACAAATTTATGTTATATAAAATGGATTGGGACAATAGCATAAAGCATATCTAGACATAACCGCACAAAAAGCTTAAGTAACAAAAACTAAACCTTACAGGAGGAAGTGTTTTTAATCATCTTCGCTGTTATTTCAGTATTTAAGTATTATCAACAACAAAATTTAACTAAATACAAATTTTTAATAAATTGTTACGTACCGGAAGTGAACTGGTGACTATCTCAATTCAAACTTAAATCATAATAAATTTTTGCAGAGTTATCCAAATAACCACATTTAAGACGTATAAATGACTTTTTTTCCACTTGGGAAACATAGCCTTTAAAGCAATGGTAACTTACTACAATGCAATAATATTTTTTGGATTAGATGTGGAATTAAACTATGGGCTTTATCTTGATTCGTGTATTTCGAATTCGACTACAAAAATTTGGTTCTAGATTAAAAAATACTGTAATTATTTATTTTTTTTTCTTTGCTGGAAGAATTCTAATGATTTCTTCGTGAAGTTACACAATATATATTGAAGTATGTACTAGAAGCGATCAAAAGCCGTGAAAAAGTGCACAGTATTGCATTTTTTTCAATAGCGAATATTATTTGTAGTGTAGTGAATGTAATTGAGTGTAAAGCAAAAATATAGAACAATGAAACAAAAACACACAAAAGCATTGTACACCAGTTGAATTGAAAAATTTGTCAAGTGTGCAATATCTTTATTGTACACTTCATAGTGCACAATACTTCATTTCATAAACTACAAAATTTTATAAAATATTAAGTGATAATAAAACTTTTTACAATTATATCTATTAATATGCCAAAAAAGTTACTTTTTAATTTTCAAGCTATAAATGCCGAATAATTTTTAACGTTTCGGGGGTAGAGTCAGTTACCTTAGTTTGAAATTAGAGTGTCCCTCACTTGTCCTAAAACGGAAATTTTAGGGTGTCCATTAAAACTTGGATTTTTTAACTTTTTACGAATTTAACGCAATATTTATGTTAACAGCTACAAAATCAACGTTTTTAATTTTTCGCATAGTTAGTTTAGGTAGTAATCTTCTATTTACGGATATCGTTGCAACAATACACTGAGAAAAAAAAATGGCAACAACAAAGCTAAGAAGCAGGAACGCGACACAAATCGGGCTGAATATTATGTCTTGCCATTCAACACAGTTGGTTATTATTTAAAGTTCTTAAGTTCTGCGGTGGTGCGTGACGGTTGCATTTTTCATTTACAAAAAAAATTTTCAAAACGTTTAAAATAAAGCGAAAATATTAAAAAAATTCGTTTTTAAGTGAGACTTTTTTAGATTATTTAATTGAACTGTACTGAATTTTAATCAGAAATAATTCTTAGTCAGGCTTAATTCAGTAATTTTAATTCTTTATTGAATGAAATATTTTTATTAATTAATGTGAGTTTCTAAAGAAGAGAAGAAAAATTAAACTTAGACTTTAAATACCGATACTTTTCTGTGCAGCCACGCACTTCATCAGCACCCCAGTCTATCTACTTGGGTAGAGATTCTTATTAATATCAGCTATTTAACTTAAATTTTCAATGAAACGGAATATGAGATGATGATCGTAAAAGATAAGTAAGAATAGTTAAACATACTTAGGTAGAGTAATATAAGCTAAATAGAAAAATGAAAAAAATGGAAAAACAGAAAATTAATAGTGATACTTATAAATGTGTTTACCAAAGGTAAATCAATTTTATACACAACAATCATTTTTCTACCCAAGTAGATAGACTAGGGTGTTGATGAAGTGCGTGGCTGCACAGAAAAGCATCGGTATTTCTCCCAACTTAAAGTCTAAGTTTAATTTTTATTCTCTTCTTTAGAAACTCACATTAATTAATAAAAATATTTCATTCAATAAAGAATTGAAATTACTAAACTTAAGTCTGACTAAGAATTATTTGTGTTATATGTTCTTTAATTAATTTTATAGTTCGGACTATACTTTAGCGATAAATTTTATTTCCATTTACTAAAAATTAATTTGGTAAAGTGCTACTTTGACTTGCGCACGAAACGTGCCGTACTATATGAGCTTTAGCCTATATAAAATATAGTTTTGGCATTTTTTTAGGGGTTTTTCGGTTTTAAGCGTTTTTTAATAGGGTTTTTTAGCTTCGGCGCTTTCTTTTGCGTTTTTTTGTGCTCTTTTAGTTTTAGTGCTTTTTTCTCGTTTTGCAGATTTTTTTATGTTTTTGGCATTTTCTTTTCTTTTGGCGACTTTTTTTCATTTTAAGGATTTTTTTCCTTTTGGCAATTTTTTTCCTTTTTGGCGATTTTTTTTTATTTTTGCAATTTATTTTATTGTTAGAATTTTTTTAATTTGATGATTTTTTTCGTATTGGCGATTTTTTTAATTTGATGCTTTTTTAAGGTTTTTGACGTTTTTTTTTAATTTGTCGATGTTTTTTCTTTTTGGAGATATTTTTCATTTTAGCGATTTTTTTTTACTTTTTGCAATTTATTTTAGTTCTAGATTTTTTTTAATTTAATGCTTGTTTTGTTAAGGCTATTTTTCGGGTTTTGGCGATTTTTTTCGGCTTGGCGATTTTATAATTTTCGGATTTTTTTGTTTTAATGTTTTTGAAAATTTCAAGACTTTGCGTCCTACGGTTAGCAAGATACAGCAAGTTTTCAAATTTACATGGTTAAAATTACATAAACTGATAGAACATCATGTAATTTTAATTTTTATAAATTTTAGTGTTAATTGTTGTAGTCTGTATAAAAATACAGTAATTTTACAAATTTCAAGTGTCTTTTTACATACATATATGTACATACAATTGTATATATGAATATTACATGGAATTTTAATATTTTTCGATGCTCGTTTTGGAACACCCTTTAATTTTTAACTTTCATATTTTTGTTGTTGTAGCGACTAAAGTTCTGCATACTCTGTCCAAATTTCAGATCCGTAGCTCTTACGGTTCCTGAGAAAATAGATTTTTCCAAAAACATAAAATATATTTAAATATAAGAAAAAATATTAAAAGTTTTCCAACCATGGAAACGTCTTTTTAATTTTTTTATTTTTTTTAAGTTATAAACATCAATTTTATTCATACTAAAGTATAAAATAAGATAATTTAATAAAAAAGTAATAAAAACTATTTTTCGGTAGTTATTTTGATTGGGAAAATAGAGTTTGAGTTTTCCAGCTCTGAAACCATCTGCTCGATTTTCAGTAGCGAAATTCGGGAAATTTCTGACACACCAGTCCAAGAACGAAGTCTCTAGCTGTTCTGGGAGCTTCGGAAAACCGCTTTCACGAACAGACAGACGGACATCACTTGTTCGTCTTCACTATGCATAAGGATCCAGAATATATATACTTTTTGTGTCGCTTATTAATATTGCAGAAATTACAAAAAATGACAAACCTATATATACCCTTTTACCATTTTTTTGGTAAAGGGTATATATAAAAAGATAGATATTACTAACGAAAAAAATCTGAATAAAATATTCAACTATTGCTTATATCACAAATAAAGTTTGAATCAAGTTGCTTAGTCGAAAAATTGTAAAAACCAAAAAAATAAATAAAATATTTGTCTCTATGTACTCGTATGTGTGTATATATCTATACGACGTCCTTGAAGAGTACATAACATTTGGCTAATCCTAATATACCACTCTTACTTGCTTACCTCCTAGCATAGACAATAAATAACAATTGTCTTAAATTTCTTAAATGAGTTGTCAAATTATGACAAATAACAAAATTTATATTAAAGTTTAGAAACTCTCAGGATCTCGGTGAATTTCTAAAACAATTTCTTCGCATGCAATTCGAATTGCGTCTTCTTTATTCAGGGTAAAGATTACTTTTTTAATTTTTTTTATTACTTCACTGAACTTATTTTAAAATATTTACATGAAGACAAAAGATTGGTTTCTTTACATGCAAATATATTTGCTCATCTTACCTTCTGTGTTAATCTTGTCTTGTTTTTTCTGAAGTAATAATATATTCAGTTTCCCATGAAATGTCAGCAGAATTCTTTTTTGTTGTCTTATTGGTTTATGAGACTTAAATTGAAAACAGTCAGATATTCCCTAATATGCAAAAAATGCTTCTTGTCTTGGGCGGTTCCGGTTTGTCTTATTAGAGAAATTTCATCTACCCTGCGTAAATAATTAACGCGTAACTAATTACTTCGTCTGAGCAGATTTTAATCTATTATTTATTTATTTCTCATAAGCCGCTTCCTACAAAACTTTACATGAATTACAAGAACTGGCTAAAGAAAAATTTTGAGTTTAAAAAGTGGGCAGTTTTCTGAACGGAATATATTTAGAAGCTCTGATAAATACATTTATGTATATATGAACATTAGGTGTGTTCGATTAATAACATTTCTACGAATTTGTAACAATTGTTACTGAATTACCACAAAAGGTTTGCATGTAGAGAGCATCAAAAGAGAATAAAATACTGTAACATAAAAATAATCTTGCAAATTTTCACTGGTTTAATTTTACTTGCCTGTTCTGTGCTTTTGTTAACAAATTAATTTTTGGAAAATGTCTGAGAAAAGAAAACTCGAAATATCTGCATTTCTTTATTAAAAAAAAATCAAAATAGCTATATACGAACATGTACATATACATACATACTAATGTATGAATGTAAATTTTTGATATTCGCAAATGCGAATACGAATATTATATGTGAAATTTAAAGACATTAAATTGGGGTTCTATTTCACCTGCAATATGAAATTTAAAAAAAAATATTAAAGAACTTCATACTAGTGTTGGCGGGCGTACTCTAAAGCTAATAAAAACTACCCAAAATTTTAATGATCGTCAGTAAATAATATTTGAAAATAATAAAAATAACAAATTTCTATATAAAATTGAACAACTAATAATTATTTTTAGCCATTTATTTAAATTTCGTTTAGGATTTGCGAATTTATTTATTTTATTTTTGGTGAAAATATTCGTATTCGTATTCGCCTAAATTTGGCGAATACGAATGCGAATATCTAAAAATGGACGAAAATTCGGGAATTAGAATACGAATACGAATCAAATATTCGTGCATAACAAGTACATACATATGTACATATGTACATATGTATGAAAAAAAACAGAATATTTTGTTACTTTAATTAAGCACATATAATTTTAAAATAAATAATCTTAGAAATTGTATTTTCTATGTGTTAATGAAATAAAGTTTAAATGAATAATAAACTTAACTATGCAAAAGGAAATTATATTATATATCGATTTTTAAAAATTTAGTAACTTAAAAAATTAATAAGCAACCCCTTTCCAAAGAATGTCCAGAATGTATCAGATTAAGTACAATTAAATAATTTATATATGTTCCAACTTTCACCAGATTGCCGAACATCAGTCGTCTTTTTATACAAATGAACAGACATACGCTAATGCATTTCTCTCGGTGGACAGCTCTGACACATATACATATACTATATATATATATATATATATATATATATATATATATATATTAATGATGTACGAGTATTCGTATTCGAATTGCCGAATATTCGGCCACATTCGCCAAATTCATGCGAATACGATAATTTTTCCAAAAAATAAAATAAATAAATGCATTAATTCTAAACGAAATTTAAATAAATGGCTAAAAATAAATAATCATTAAATTTTTTATAGAATGTTGTGCTTTGTTTGATTTTCAAATGCTATTTAATGACAATCAACAGGAGTTTGAAATTCTCTTTCCTAACAATTTTTTCATATACAGCGTAAACATAACCCCAGTTTTATGTCTATAAATTTTATACACAACATTCGTATTCGCGAATATCAAAATTTTACATTCGTTTAATCACTTATATATATTTGCTAGTAAAGCGTTCATTTACTTTTTCGTATCTGGGACAGTAATTTTTAAAATTCCTGCCTTACGCTCTCGTTGCCAGCTTCTGCTAGGAAGGTGAATGAACAGACCCATTGTTACAGATTTTTATCTTGCTTGCATATGCATACATACATACATTAATTTTACTTCAACAATGTCGGCAAAAGAACTAACAACAACTTATTTAATGTAAACAACAAATAACATGCAACAAACAATGATATTAACACAACAACACATCAGCAACACTAGCAACTAACTACATACAAAGACATACAGACAGACGACGTTCACAATATTAAATAAAAATATACATACACACTCTTACAAGCAGTTGTACAAGCACAAATACATACATATTCACATACAAGCCTTAAAGCTGTTACGACAAACTTTTATAAAGATCGGACACGCAATCAACAACCGTTGCATCAAGTAATAACAATAATGACAACAACAACCAATCGTGTTACAGCTGTTGTAGGCAGCTACCGCTGCATAATTTAAATTTTACTACACATACATATATGAACATGTGTATGTGTATAATGAATGCATTATTGAGCGAGAGTAGGCTAAAAAAATTCTTGTAATTCTTAACATGGATTGTTTTATTTTTAAAAACTTTTCAAATTACTTTCGAATATGCTGCATGTGAATTAGTGTCCTGTACAAGACTATTTATAACATCTTTCAAGACCTTTTATCTTAGTATTGTTTATCAGAACGTTCGTGGTATTAAATCGAAACTAGCAAATTTATATTTACAAAGCTTTAATTTTAATCATCACATCTTTTTCTTCACCGAAACCTGGTTAAACAGTACTTATTTAAAATCTGAAATATTTTGTCATGACTTTTATATTTTTCTTCGTGATAGATTTACAACGACTACCTGTGGTGGAGTGCTAATTGCTACATCAAACATTTTTCCAATCAATCTTGACCTTGTGGCAGTGTCGCTAAAGGTTAAAAACATTAAGGTATTTATCACTTGTTCCTATATTCCACCAAATTCAGATCTTATGATATACAAGCTACATATTGAAGCAATTAGAACCATTACATCAAAACTTAACCCTGTTGATTTAGTTTTCGTTTTTGGAGATTTTAGTTTACCACAAATCACATGGTAATTCTCATCCGAACAAAATTATTACCTATCCGTACAAAGTGACGTTATTGGATGAAATTTTTAATAATATATCTGATTTGTACCTAAACCAAATAAATGGAAATTGCAACGCTTATGGAAAACTTCTTGATTTAGTATTTGTGAATGAGCCAAACGAATGTATTGTAAATCGTATTGACCCTGGTTACTTTACCAGAGGATAAATACCATCCTACTATTGAGATATCCTACAGCTTATTCACCAATAATTTAGTAAGAAATACCTCACCAAAAAATAATGATAAAATTTTCAGTTTCAAACGAGCCAATTACATTGAACTAAACAATTGCTTTTTTCCACTAACTGGCTTCAATTATTATCCGTTCCGATAACTTCATCGCATTCTATTGATCATTTGATAAACATATTTTATAAGACCTTATTCAAGTATATGGAGGAATGCATTCCGAAGCACGTTCCACGCAATAAATCTGACCCACCGTGGAATTCCAGGCAACTTTCTACATGGAAAAATTAAAGAAACAAATACTTCAAAAAATTCAAAATCTCCGGGCCTTCCTTTTATTATGGAAAATACTCAGTTTTACGGGCTGAATATATATTTTACTTAACCCAGAACTGTACTTACCTCAGTAATGTTAAACGCAACTTTTTACAAGATCCTAAACATTTTTTACTTTTGTCAACACTAAAAGGAAGGCCACAGGTTTTCCTAATGTCATGAACTATCTTTATTCTGAATCGACTGATGAGGATATTATCAGTAATTTGTTCGCAGACTTCTTCGCGGCCACATATTCCGACGTTCCGTATGATGCTGGAAATGTTAACCCATACAATATAACTCAAAAGAATAACATATCTCCGTACACTATCTCCACATCTCATATTTTAAACTGTTTAAAAAACACCAAGTCATCGTATTTTAGTAGTCCTTTTTCGTTAATGTTTAAAGTTTCTTTAAAATATAGTTACTTTTCAAAAATTTGGAAAGACTCATATATCATACCGTTGTTTAAATCCGGATATAAATCAGATGTACGTAATTACAGAGTTATAGCTAAATTGAGTGATATTCCAACACTATTTGAAAAATGTTTGATGGATAGTCTGACACATCAACTCTCCTCTCTATTGTCACCGCTTCAACAGGGGTTTCGGAAAGGATTTTTTACTATTACTAATATTCTGCATTTAACAACGTTAGTGAATAGAGATGTTATCTACACCGATTTTAGCAAGTCGTTTGACAAAGTTAATCACACGCTGTTACTGCAAAAATTTGATGTCACGAGATTTAACAACAATTTACTTTACTGGATAAAGTCCTATTTGAGTTATAGAACTCAATCTGTAAAATTTAACGCAGCAATCTCTAAAAATATAAATGTTACATCTGGAATCCCGCAGGTTAGTCATATCGGTCCAGTTTTCTTTCTTCTTTTTATTAATTGTCTGCCTGAAGCAGTTAATTATTGTAATGTTTTGATGTATGCAGATGATGTAAAGTTTTTTTTAAGTGTTAAACACCCTATCGATCAGCAATATTTACAAAACGATCGAGATAATTTTTATAAATGGTGTCGCCTTAATATCATGGAATTAAACTTAAATAAATGCAAACATATGCAATTTACAAGATTAAACCACTGTGCCTACTCATACGTCCTTGATGGCTGTAATTTAAAGTGTGTTAACTCGATAATGGATTTGGGAATATTACTTGATGCAAAACCGAATTTTGTACAACATATAAACATGGCTGTAAATAAATATCGTAGCGTACTGGCTTTTATTAAAAGATGGGCAAAGGAATTTGACTATCCCTTTATCACAAAAAGTTTTTACACCTCGCTAGTTAGGCCAGTATTAGAATACGGCAGCATTGTTTGGGACCCGATCTATAACATCCACAATGATCGTATAAAATCAGTTCAAAAACAGTTTCTCATCTTCTGCTTAAAAAACGTTTATAGAAATCATTTGGCACTACCATCTTACTCATTGAGATTAGCGGAAATTAATTTACCAACTTAAAAAAGCCGAAGAACAATGCTTAACATATCTTTTATTGTCAACCTTATAAGTGGCAACATCAATTCTGAGTTTTTGCTGAATAGCATAACTTTTAATATTCCCCAACGCTCGTTACGCTATTATAACCCCCCGGTGAAAAAAAATGGAAATCATTCTAGTGGAAGTACATTTTCATTGCTTCCAAAAAATCGATATTTTTAATTTGCCGAGAGTGAGCAAAAAACCATTGGTGCCCCTGTGGCTGAGTGGTAGCGATGCTAGCCTCTCAGTCCAGAGGTCGTGGGTTCGATTCCCACCATAGCCTCTGGGTGTTTTCTGCAGACAAGCTAATCGCTTTGCGGGTTGTGTTTGTTTATAAAAAAAAAAAAAAAAAAAAAAAAATTTATGAACTATTTTTATTCTAAAATTTAAAAGTTATTTGATTAAATTTACATAAAAACACTGTTTCGGGCTTAAATTCGTCTAAAAAGAAACGAATAATTAAAATAGGTAACTATTTACCATTTTTCCTAGATGAAAATATTATCGTAGAACTCAAAAAAGGGCATTTTTCTTAATATCGCTTCCAATTCAGTGACCAGGCATCGAAAAAGAGAACTTCTTGCAATGACAACCCTATGTAAAAATCATTAGATCGGATCGAAATTTGCACTACTTCCACATCGTAAACTTTACATTTTCATGACTTTTTTGGAGTCTCTTTTTTTACTGGGCCACTTTATATTGCGACTTGCCGAACTAACTATGCTATGGCTGATCCGATGAGAAAATTATGCAGCTGTTTCAACGAAATGTATCACTTTATTAATAATTAATATTATTAAATGCAATATCATATCCGTTTTAAATCAATAATGTAATTTATATATAAACTATTCTTGAATACTAAGTAGTCTGCAAGGAATTCTCCATAGACTTGTATTAAATAATTATATAAATAAAATAAATGAGAGATTTTTCAAATACTTTACTACAGCGAAATATTCTAAAACAAACGCTAAACAACACTGTTGGCAAGACACACAACTGAATCAAATGTCTTGCCAACAGTGTTGTTTAGCGTTTGTAGTATAATATTTCGCTGTAGTAAGGCATTTGAAATATCTCTCATGTCTTGAAATGTCTTACAAATGTTCTTGTGCAGGTCTTTAATGTGAATGACTCAAGTAGACAAATAATGTTGTTATTGGAGAGTTTCTGCGTTTGCGCAGTTGTTAATAATGTTAAAATGTTAATAATATTTATTGATGGCAAAAAGCACAGTAGCCAAATAAGAAGTAAATGTAACCATGTAGTACGGCGACAATAATGATAATGACGCTATGATGATGATGACAAAAACAACCGCAGCAACGATAGCAGGAACAACAGCACCAAATGCAGCAACAGCAAAATGAACTAGAAAGAAATCAGTTATAATAAGAGAGAAAGAGATGAAGAAGGAGCCTAAGAAAGAGTTGCTTTCTAGGCCTGGCTTATGATGCTTCGTCAACACTAATTGTAGTTCATGTATGCAATGAGATGCCGCCAAAAGTTGCCGCCGACATAGACGATGCGTGTTGATAATCTTGGGTTTGTTTGTTATTTTCTTATTATTATTATTTAATCTTTTTAGAAAAGTACACAATTCTACAGATATGTACTTACTCACGCATTTATGAGAAATAGTTAGATATAGTGAACAAAAATTTAATATTGACAAAAAATACATACTCGTGGAGGTTATGAAACCACAAATATGCAATTGCATGTTTTTTCTTGTCTGATATATCAATGCGGAATTAAGATATTTATCGGTTTCAGAACTTTTAATGAATTCTGGCATCGATTTGTTAGTACATATTTTTGCATATTTTACCCTTTAAAGCATGTTTTTGCATACTTCGGTCTAACACGCATATTTTGAGCATTTTTCGAATTTTTAGAGCTTATTTGGCGTTTTTAGGGCATATTTTGGTACTTTTTAAAAAAAATTTATTTTAATATTTAAAAAAAAATTTGGTAAAAATTTCAACTTTTTTTGGTCAAAATTTCATTTCGTAGCGAAAGAAACAGTAGTATGGGGAAGCAATATATTTTGCTACCATTATGAAGTTCGACTTTAAAAAAGTTGAAATTTAGAATATACTAATTATTATTATGTGTTCTAACATCGAAATTTAGAATGAACGATTTAAAACTTTATAATTTTCACTCACTTGTAAACAGTCTTGTGAAAGAAAAAGGAAACAAGAAAATTAAAAAATTTTAAATCGTCCATATACAATTTTTTTCTGCTAAATTTTAATGCTGGAACTAATACTATTGATTTGTATATTCCAAATTTCAACTTAAACTGGTGTAACATGTGTTTTAACATCCTCACTGGACGCTAATTTCAATAAAAACTTGGTTTGGTAATTGTGACGAACGCTGCCCGAACATTTTCAATGTATAAAAGTTTATTTAGATGTGACAGGCGGCGATTTTTCTAAAAAGCTAAGTGAAAAGTTGTTCTTTATTGCATTAACAACTATAAATAAAAAGCTTATCTTATTATTCAAAATACAGTTCCAAAGTCATAAATCTGATATCGTGATCGCTTTTAAAGTAAAAGTAAAATTTTTTTCTTAATTAATTTTTTTATTGTTGCCTTCTGTTTATTTTATTTTTGTCTTTTTTACAGTGAGATTACACGAGACATAAGTTTGGAAATTTTTGTGTTGGGAATTGTCAATTTCTGTTGCTAGACAAAAAATTACTGTGTAAACCGTAAATTTTAGTGTTCGAACACATGTTTGAAAATAATTGCTCGAACATAAGTCTGAGCAATTATGTTAAAACACAAGCTGTCAAATTTACCATTTTTGGTAGAAAATAATTGCGGGAAACTAGAAATAATAACTTTATTATAAAAAAAATCAAGCAAAAGCATAAAATATGTGTTTTGTGACAGAATTATTAAAAAATTAAAACTTAAAACTCGCATTTTGTATACATACAACAAGGCCAATTTTGATTTTTAACATTAAAAGTCTAGCCACCCCTTAAAATAAGTTTGAACACAAACTTTTTTCTGGCGTCATTCTGCCGACGTTAGTTCTTATGCTCAGAAATAAAAACTGCTCATGCATTCGTACTGTTATATGTAAATTTTATTGAATTGCTGAATTAAAACTAGATTTTCATTTCCAAAGAATCCAATTTATGTTATTTTTAAGAGCATATTTTTTGAGTTTTAAGTGCATATTTCGAAGTTTTAAGTGCATATTGAATGCGCATAAAACACTTTTTTTGGAGCATATTTCAGGTTTCCCTGTATATAACGAATTGATTATATGCAATATAATCGTATTAATGTACCTATAAAGATTTTAAAAAAGTTATGTTTTCTGACAAATCTGTTATTTTATTTGTTATTTTAATAGAGGCTATTCCTACGGGCTATTAGTGATCAACAATTTGTCTCTAAATGTAAATAAAAATTAAATAAATTTTATTTTGTTTTAACCAACGTCTCATTTGTTATTTCCCGACTGCGCGATGCCTATCAGCCTATGTATTCATGTATGTACAGGCAAATCCCGGTATAACGAACGATAAATGGAACTGCTACCATTCGTTATACCGAAAAAGTGTAAACAAAAAATATGTACATACTCTGCAGGAAATCGAACTGACACAAGACTAGTCACGTGACCGGTCCCCAAGTCATATGGACCAGTCCGAGTTTTAACACTTCCTATCAAGCGGACCAGTCACTTTTACATCGGCATGGCCTAAGATTGGGGTTAATTGATACTTTATATGCACCCTGTAACTTGTCACTGTAGTTTTGACATCACCCAGTTGACCAAGACTTTCGTTATTGATATCGATTTCGAATATATCTCGAACGTTTACCGTGTAAAACTATCGAGAGTAACACTAAAAAATGAATCGAAAAAAGTTAGCTGGTCGCTCAGTTTTGTCCCAAAAAACGTTTGATCTCCTAGTTTCGCTAGCAATATCAAAAGTGAGAGAATATCGAAGTAATTTCGATATCCCAAAAAGGCAGCAGAAAAAGTAAAAAAGTAATTTCACTGTTTTATTTATTTCTTTTTTTAATACCTTAATTTGTGCTGTAGGATTTAACATGGTACCTACATTCTAACAGACTAGCAGCGCACATCCACTAGGCTATCGTGACAAATTTTTTTCTGTTCAATTATTGCACATATGTAGGTATGTGTTCTTACTTTTACAGTGCTCTAATGCATCGAACTTGGTACCTCTAGACTAACAAGCTGACACACATCCACTCGGCGACCGTCAAATATTCGAAAAACTATCGAGAAAAGTTCGAAGCTTGAAGTTTTAGCGAACATATATCGAGTTATTTTGTTTCGAAATTTTCTTGCTTTAGTAAGCATTTGTTTTTATCGAAACTCAGGTCTAGTTAAGACTTGTCATTATTTTTAAATTTACCCAAATTCTTAAGTATTTCATGCATTAGAAAATTCACTTGTAAACATAACAGTTACTGTATATATTTCATTTGTTTACCTATTCTAGTGCCTTGCAGTGTAATTACAAGAGCAAACAAAAAGTTTTTATTGTGTACTACGACTACTTATTACGCATTTTTAAGAGTGTTGTGTATGTACTATGTGTGTCCACGTTGTTTTTAGTCATGAATAAAATTCATGAATAATGAGTACAGTACGTTGGAGGTAAGAGTTCTAGTAAGCGTTGCACAGTGGCTCAAGAACTTTTCATTTCGGAATTGATATTAGGGTACTCAACCAATCGGTTTTTTTGCTTTATTATGCATGAATTATTATTTTGCACAGGTTGATATTGCAACACACCACCATTTTGGACACCCACATGGGCTTATTGTGATCCCTTTCTGCAAATAAAAATGTAAACCATAATCATACCCAGAAGAACCGTTATTATCTACCACTATGCCAGTGGATTCTCATGATTAAGCCCCTTATATAATCCAGCTTACAGCTTTCGATATCAATAACACTCTCATGGAAACATCTGCTCAGCCATATAAGCCTATGGCGTTGCAGCTTTGGGCAATGGTTTCAGGTTCCCACACATCCTACAGTAATCTGGAGTGCCTGTTCTCCAAATACTTGCTTTGACCAAGCAGTGACCAGTCAACGCGCGTATCAAGACCAGCATCACCTTCCTTTTAATGTTCAATACCAGTTTGGATCTTCTTTAACTGAACCTAAACTTTAAGCGCTCATCTTTCAAGTTGGTTAAATTTTTTAAAATTTTATTTTGAAATTTTTAGTGCCAATTTTATGTTTTCATGGGTGCGGTTACTCCCAACTTTGCAAGCATTAGTGTCCGCCAACTATTCCAAAACTCAGAGATCAAGGTAGGTGTCAAGCCTCGCAACAATCGATCAAGCAAAAACTCGTAAAATATAATATTTAGCTTTAATGGGCATGACCTCGCCCACTTTTTTATAAGGATAAGGAAAGGTATCTATAATTTAATACTACGCTTTTATGGGCCTGCACCCGCCTACTTTTTCAAATGACAAATTAATTCTTTTTCAAAGCTCAAGGTTTGTTCAAAATGTCGTACAAATTATTTAAGTAGAAGCATGCAAAATAATAAAATATAATTTAATGAGAGTGACCCCGCCCATTTTTCGACTTTGTGAATTAAGCGCTTACTTTAAATTAGTTAATATGATCCACAGTGCGGCGCTGTTTTTGAAATGATGTTTATCTGTTGTGCTAGCTCCCGCGGGACATTTGCACAGGCGCATTGTTTGTCAAGCGTACGTCTAGTTGTAGTCGTATATTTATTTATGGTTGGTGGCTGGTTCATATGAACATAATTATTGCCATCATTATTCTCATACAAATAGATTTTAAGGTTTTGTTTTTTAAAGTTATTCTAGCAAATGCAAAGGTATTGGCGGTACATAGCAATTCTCTGCTATTTCCTATTACCTATCTTTTGCATAAATATTGACAAAACATACAAAATAACTATGAAGCCACTGAGCTTTAACTGATTAACAACAAAATTAAAAACAAAAAATAAACCCTCAAAATATTCATTGGAATCAGCATCACAGTTTGCAAAGACCTCAAGCTAAAGAGTCGGCATACAACCAGCCACATCCAGCCAGCCACATATCATTCACAATTCACATTCATACAAGCAATCCTCTAAGCAATCAATCGCTTGAGAATTCTTTAAGTTTTAACATTTTCCTACTCATTATTCTTTCTAATTGTGCGTCTAATCTGTACTTTTAAACTCAAGATTATTTTTTCCCTGTTGTGTTTTTTATCTTTGAAGATGCCTGCGGCCTTTAATGTTGGCCGTCATTTATGTGAAAGAAGAAATAGTACAAATGTTGTTTATAAAACGCCGCTTCGTGCGGAAACTAGCTATTAAATGTTAAAATAAAATATGATAGAATACGAGTAAGTATTTTAAAATTTGTAAACTGAATTAGACAATTCGAAAGTATATCACATGTATGTATTATACATTAAATTCATTCAAGGGTTAATATACATATATATATCACAAAAACGTCAAAAGATTTATGATTAAACTGTGCATATACACATACATACACACATTTATACGTACTCTGGAAACTCTCTATAATTTAATTTTTTTACCCTTTAAACATTACCAGTCCACACATTTTTGTAAGCAGTTTAAAACAAAACAACTCGATGTATATCAAAAAAAATTAAGCCGAAACTTATCCCATTATAATATACAAAACAAAAAAACAAAGGGTACGGTTGAGGAACCCAATTTTGAGATTCTAAAATCTTGTCTATTTTAGTGCTCAAGGTGTGGTGAGTTTCGTAAAAATCGGTTAAGTAGAACCGCGTGATTAATTATAATAATTTTAAATGGGCGTAACTCCGCCCATTTTTTTAAACTTTTAAATTACAAGAACCAAAGGTGTTTTATAGGCTTCGTAGCAATCAAATAAGTAGAATCTCATAAAATTAAATTAAAAAATTGTGGGGGGTGTCCCATCTACTTTTTTTTACAATGGGGTCAATGGGAAGCTATACCCTCTCAGACGTAGAAATAAGTTCACATTCGGTCTAAAATGTACCGAGTTATGAAGTAACACCCCAAAAAAAATAGAGACAAATTTTTTTTAAGTCGGTTAAAAATATATATGTACATAAATAACTGATCTTTATTTTAGTATCTGCGTATAATAACCCACATATTTACTCGGCTCCCTTTCCTCTAGAAATTTAAAAAAAAAATTTCTGTTATCAAATAATTGGTACAAAATTGGAATCATTCAGCCCAATTGTCAATAAAAATTTCCCCGGAGTTTATTCCTTTTTCCCATTCCTCCTATTTCCTCCGGAAAAAAATTGGAATTCTAAACTTGAGGGAGAGGGAGAAAAAAACTCCCGGGAAAAAAGTAGATATTCTATATATGAGGGAGAATTTTTTGAGAGTTTTCTCCCGCAAACATTTTGAGGGGAACTAATGCAAACCTTTAAAAATCAAATAAATAAATATTCACCCTTATCGTGAATAAAAGGCGAACATTTTTTTTCACAGAACAGAAACAACAAAACCGAAAACATTGGCGATTACAATTTTAGGGAACGTGAACTTACTTACGTGAACTTTTATTTGCGAATAGGGTTATTGTAAAACAATGCTACGAGTATAAACATTTATTTAGAACAAAAAGTTTAAATAAGCTTGGGAATGTTATATTTCTCTCGTGTTTTAGGCATTTTTATCCAAGACCAGCGCAAATCAACTTCAAAAACATGAACTACTTCTGCCTTTAGAAAAAATACTGAAATACAGTTCAGATAGTAGGTAAATAAATGTAAAATGTATCCTCCTAATATCAAGACCGATAATAAAAACTATAAAATTCTCAATTTTTTTTGTACATACAGTTATTGGGAATTTAATCCAATCGCATCTGCAGCTGGCCAGATTTAGCTCCACTTTCTCAACATAAAGTTATTCTTCCGTATGCTTATATAGGGTTACGCTGTTTATTATACCCTTTACAAAAAAATAGTAAAAGGGTATATATAGGTTTGTCATGCCGTTTGTAATTTCCAAAAATACAGTATTATCTCGGTTACTGCAACCCTCGATGAGCGCAACCTCGATTATGGCAATAACTAAAATATTTACATTATCAACTCAGTGTATGCAACTTGGCAAAAATTTGTGACTCAGTAAACGCAACTTTTAAATTTTTCCGTCAGGTTGTTTGTTTTTTTCTTAACTATTCTCAGAATATACAAATACAAACTATGTGTATGTACATATATGAATTTTGCTTGCACGTGCATTTCTAAATTGTATTTAGTCTAGAATTATACATATGAATTTAATTTTCTTGAAAAATTATCATTTTCGAAGTAAATTGATAACACAAAAGTTGTTTTATTTAAAAAAATATATTAATTATGCACAAAATTATCTTTAGGACAATATAAACTAGATATTGTTTGTATATAAATACTTAAAGCAGTGTTTATATATGTGTGACTCGATGAATGCAACAACCGCCCGCGGTTCTTGCAACTGCCTTGGTTTTTATTAGCTGCAGTAACCGATGTTATACTGTATTAATAAGCGACCCATAAAGTACGTATATTCTGGATCCTTATGCATAGATAAAACGAACAAGCAATGTCCGGCTGTCTGTACTTAAAAAGACGTTTCCAGGGTTGGAAAACTTTAACTTTTTTTCTTATACAAAAGTTACTTACTAAAACAAGTTGTTCCTTTTTTCTATAAATTAAACATATCTTATATTCTTAAAACAAAGATATTGGTATAATAAATCAGAAAAATCAAAAAGGATTATTCCAGGGTTGGGAAACTGTTTATGACACATAAAAGTAACTAACTATTTTTTTTTCTTTATAAATTATATATATTTACATTTACGTTACAGCTCCAGAGCTGGAAACCTTGAACTTTTTTCTGGATAATAGGGTAACTAAATAAATTTTTTTTTAATTTTCTTTTTTCTTTGTACACTTAACATACTATATATAATATATCTTTTAACAACTACTAGATTGGTATAAGGAATCAGAAACATCTAAAAGGATGATTCCAGGGTTGGAAAATTAAATTTTGAATATAACAGTAAGTAGGTCTAATTATTTTTTTCTTTTTGCTTACAAATTAATTATACTTTATTGTATAGAAAGAAATAGTTTGGCAAAAAAATAAATGTATTGCATATTTTAGAAAGAAATAACTTAGTATTAAAAATTAGATAGATTACAATTATGGTTCCAGAGTTGGAAATTGAAAAAAAAATTTTGTTAAAAATATAAGCAAAAGCATTTTTTTCAATTAAACATATTTTATGATTTAGGAAGATCTTTACTCTAGATTTTTTATACCTGTTAAATTTTTATTTAAGTATAAACGAAGTCTTGTGCCATGTTGCTTATTATGCTCTCAGCACAGTTATGTTTCAAATCGATGGTATTTCGTTGACAGCTTGGAACGATTTCTTATTAATTTTTAGTAAATAGAAATAAAAATAAAATTTATCGCGAAAAAACAGTTCTAACTTTAAAATTAATTAAAGAACATGTTCCGTTTCATTTCCCTGAAACCGCTCCCTTGTGATGAATAATTTCGAAAAAACTCTTTCTGCGATATATACCTTTTCCAATGCGATGTTTAAATTGAGACACCTAACAAATGTGCAAAATCAAAGATTATTAAATAAAACAAATTAGTTTACTTGGTATGGAGGTACAATACTAAAACTATTTTATAGGGTTATTAAATAAAAGCACAATTTTATAACATCTCGAGTGCCAGTTAACAAGCACCGATTGTTTGGTATTATATGACGTGACGTCGTTTTTAATAACCGCAATAAGGTTAAATGTAACATATTTCCTAAATAAAGAGCGTAGAATAAAATATTCAACTTATTGCTTATATCGAAAAAAATATTTACTCGAAAAATACCTAGAGGTCACTTATTAAAAATTGCGCTCGAGCAAAAAACGATCAATTTTTTCCAAAACAAATATGTATGTATAGGCTTATGTATGTAACTTTGGTAAAGGGCATATAAAATTCGGCACAGCTGAATAAAAAAATTCAAAAATTTCGATTCCAAAAAAAAATCGTGTCAAAGTTCGTACAGAAGTTAAATAGATAAATTAAAATCAGTTAACTTTCGCTTGAAATGCGCAAGAAGACATTATTTTGATATATTGGAAGCGAAAGAGGCAGTAAATAAAAACCTAGATACAATCTGTATGAGTGAAGCATTTAAAAAATAATAATATTATTTTCGCTTAAAGCACAAACCTGCAGTTATATAACCCATATTTGAACATTTTTAAATATAAAAATTACGTTGCAAAATCTATTTTTGTCAATTAAACTTATTTATTACTTAACAGCTGGCAAGAAAATGGGCATAATAGCCCTCTTGAGTTCAAGGGTCTTGCTGACATTGCCAGAGTTGAACTGCCTGAATATAATTGTGTTGAACAAACACCAAAACTTTTTGCAAGTATAGTTCATACTCTTCAATCAGCTCGTGTTTGACATTTTAGAAATTGCCTTAAAACACTAACAGCACAACTATTAAAAAACTGCAAAAAAACCGATAAATCTAAGTATTTGGCAACGCTGAATATAATCGAAAACTATTAAATTTAATATCAATGATATTTTTTTTAATTTCTCATGTGCTCATAAGGTTTTAGTAAAAAGTTCATGTTTGATATTTGCCGCTTTATAAATTTTATAACTTCTTATAACATATTTGATTCTTACTTAGTAGCCAGAAAAAAATAAATCGTTAAAATTTCTTCTTTAAGAGCACCAATAGGTTGCCATTAAAATCAGTATTTTAATGACAATAATAAAAAATTTTTATAGGCCACTATTAACTATCGGTAACAAAATCAAAATAAAAAAATAACAACCCAAAAACAACATTAATTTTTTCTGGCAAAAATAACAGAAATTTAGTATGTTTTCGTAAAAAAAATTTTCATAAAAAAATTACACTAAAATTCAATTTAGAAATAAAAAACCCAATTAAAAATTGATACCTACTTTATTAGTTCAAATTAATTTTAATTTCTTGCTATCAAATCAAATGTTGCGCAAAATCCGCCAAGAACAGTAGCTGATCTAAGACTTAATTTGAAATCTTAAGTCCCATTTTTTTTAACGATTTCTACTAAACGAATGAAAGCCACAAATAGCGGCTTAGCATTAAAAGTTCCTGTTTTCTTTGCAGAAGCTCTGCTTTTGTTTTTCAAATTTTTTTTTTATAGAAAATTTAAATTTATTGATGTCATTTTGTCATTAGTTCAAAGATTTCTTCAAAAGATTATAAATAAAAGGTTTATTGAAATTATATGCTTCCTGATTAACCCCTCATGCGGTGAACACATTAAATGGTCCACATAAATCGTTTTAAAAATTCTTATTTATATTATGGGTACGTATACGAGTATAATCGTGAAATTGCATTAGTGGCGAAAAAAGAATTTTTTTATTTTAAAACTTAGTTCCAGATGTAAAATTAGTTGAAAATTGAGAGAAAAAAAATTAATAAAATACAAATCATATCAGTCGCACTTACATAATTATTTAATATTTGATTTAAATAAATATCTAATGGAAGCCTTAAAGTATTGCAAAATTTGTCTTTGTTTAACTAAGAATAGATTTTATGCTCTCCCGTGAGCAAAATACTTGCACGGCTACTCAACACACATTTGTTACTGCCCCCTTTACTTAATCACTGATGTACAACAATTCAAACTTTCATACCTTTTTGACCAACACAACACCTAAGTGTTAATGTAATTAAAATAAATTTAGCTTAACAAAACAGAATAATAAAAATAAGAAAATGCTAAAAAAATGCTTTAAATACAACAAACGGCTCTTTTTCATAAATAAACAACTTAAAAACGAAAGAGTTAAGACACAAACTTGATATTTTGTTTGGTGAATTTATAGTTACTGCTGTTGTTGTTGTTGTTGTTGTTCTTCTTCTTCTTATTTTTCTGCTGCTGCTGTTGTTAATGAAACGCATGAATGTTCCTAAATTACGGCCTTTGAAAACATCGTAATTTTTTTTCTTTTACGTTGTATTTTTCGGTATTTTTCTGATTTGTATTTTTCTTTTTAGCGAAATAATCGTTGTTGTTATTGTTATTGGTCGCATAAAACCAGAAGCTCTTTCGGCTTTCGATAAAAGTAGATCGTTAAATGTTGATAAGATGATGATTTTAAGATCATTATTAACAAGTGATTTCAAAGTAAAAATGCCGCTTTAGGCCAACAATGAAAAGGATTTCGCTCGTAAATTTAAAGGGATTTAAGGGAATGATAAAACAGCATTAATAGTTAGAATATTAATATTAATAAAAAGAAAACAAAAAATATAATTTTTTTTTACAAAACAAATAGATTTGTTATGCACATACATATGTACATATATATATGTATTAAAGCACTGCACTGAATACTCAAGTAATGTTCATGAGTAATCTACTCTCAGTAATTTTCTCATCTTGTTGCTCGTGCAACACTCTAGTATGTATGTATACAAGAAACTTATAAACTCTTCGGGTCATATTAATATCAGTCAGTGGCTTTAATTGAAGATAACAAAAATGTATACCCTAAAAACATTTGGAAGGTATCTTATCTAGAAGATATATGTATGTATCTACAATATCTTATTTATATTATTTAAAAGAAAATCATCAAAGCAATACTTTTTTGATATTAAAATATTTTAATTTTAGTTGAACTTTTTGAAAAAAAGTTCGAAGCATATTGTCAATTTATTATTTTTCTTTAACCAGGTATTTTGTGTTATTAAAATATTGCATGTGCATGGTTTGAACGTCGATTCTTTTTAATATGAGAAATAGTTTTAATAATTGCGAATTGAACTCTCATGCTAAAAGACAAGAAAGTAAGAGGTAGGCCGCAAAGATATTCTCAAATTCAATTAAAAATCTCGTTCATACTGAAGAAAAAGCAAACAGATTGCCACATCCAGACTATAACATTATACGTTTTAAGACATATGAGGAAACGAAATGCAGTTCAGAAAATTTTTAAAAGATTTGTACGAAACAGATAGTGACTTTTGTGATGATAAATTGGGACCTTTGTATAAATTCGAAACCATAAAAGAAACTTAAGTAGTTGGTTAATAAGAAATTTAATAAGTAATAAAGCTATGAATAAAAGAAATATTAAGAAGCATAGCATGTTTCTCTTCCATAAGATGTAAGAACACTCAAGCAAACCTCAAAGTATGCTTCAACAATCCAGTACAAATGTACCAGAGAAAAGAAATGACTACTGAAAAAGTGAATAGAGTAAATATGACTTATAATTTCTTGTACGCAATACGCGCTCAGATTTATTGCAATGTTGTCTATGAAGCGAATTACTCGAAAGTTTGAAGTAAGCATCGAACTCATACATAGCAACATTTCTGACATTATTGATATCGACTCTCTTAACTCAATGTCTATGGACGATGCAAAATAAATAAGTATGACTCACAATTCGAAATTCGCATACGAGGTTATGTGTTTGTTTCTCTGTTGCTTATTGTTGTTTGTTTTTTTTTCTGGAATTGAAAAACAACCCTATTTATTACTATTGTATACTACTTGCAAACTGTTTAATGACTAAACTTTTAAATAAACACACATACATGAGATAAAAGAGTTAAATCAATGCGAGTAGTATAAGTACTTTCCTGAAATTAGAAAATAAACTGAGGTGCCTTGTAAGTGTGAGTGTGGTATGAATATTAATGTCAACGTCGCATTGATATTTATTTCGACTTATTTATAAATTAATGTCATTGAGAGTGAGCGTACATCAGAGTAAATGAGTTTAAACGATATCTTATGCATTTATATTTAAATTTTCATGAGTCAATATGAATAGCAAAAACAAGATTCACTGCGGATCTCTGATATGTACACACTAGAAGTGAGCACAAGGCATGAAAAAGTGTACAGTATTATATTTTTTTCAAGAGCGAATATTGTTGTAGTGGTGATCGTAATTGAGTGGAAAGCAAAAATAGAGAACAATGAAATAAAAAACACGCAAAACCATTGCACAACAGTTGAACCGATAGTTGTGTCAAGTGTGCAATATTTTTTGCACACTTCATAGTGCAAAATAATTCATTTCACAATCTCAAAATTTCATAAAATATTAAGTGATAATAAAAAATTGTCCATTATATCTTTTGTAAGAGATATAATTTTTATTTAATTATATATTTATTTTATTTTTAGGTGTTAAATAAATAATTCATAAGATTTAGAAAAGTATCGCATACGAACTAACACGCTCAAATTATTTACGTTGTTTGTTTTTCTTTTACGCATACATATATTTTTACACTTTTGTGCTCATTTTACAAACCAAGAGCACTACAAAGAGAGAACAATTCAATTCTTTACACCACGAAGATTAAGTAACCAAACATTTTGTGGTCACCTCTGGTATATGTGTACATATATTATGGATTTAATGATTCCATAACTGATTTTATTTCATCATACATATATAAATTAATATAGAATATTGCATTTTAATTTTTTTATGTAGTTGATAATAAAAAAAATTTCTTTAAAATAAAGTTGATGGCATTTTTAATTCAGTGGTGACTTTACGACATTCTATTTTTTTTTCTTTAGATAATTTAGAAAAATTGTAAAATTGTACTTGAGGAGAAAATCTAGCCTTATAAATGATTTATCCTCCTAAAGATAGGCTGTCAATATCATAAACAATCCTATTAGATGATTATCGATCAATATCACAGTTTTATTTCCTAGAAGTATTGCATTCGTATTTCTTCGAAGTATTGCCCTGGCAGCACAAACTCTCTCGAAGAGGGAAACTTCCGCCATGCGAATATGACTGTTGCCGCAATAATATTTTTCAACACGATTTCGAATAATTTTCGAATCAAATTTGTAAAAAATTTATTTCAATATTTTATTCTTTTAAGTCTACTGAAGTGTTGCTCAGCTCCAACGAAATGCATCTAGATATGCTAAAACATCAAAAAATAAGTTTTTTATATTGTAAAAAATTTTTGCTTAAAACATGTGCCAGAAAAGTAAGTGAAACATTTTGATACGAAAAAATGTTTGCTTGCTGGAAACATTTTTTTAAAAGGAGATAACGAAACGGAATCACTTGCTTGATTTTTGTTCGCGATGAGCCACTTAGGCTGTTTGATTTTGACACGTTTTATTAAATTAAACAGTTTCATACATAATTAATAGACAATTTTATAGAATCCAAGATGATTGGAAACTGTTTAAATCAATAAAAAATTTCTGAGACAAACAGTTTTTCATTAGAGGTTACGTTTTCTTTAGCACATGGCACACAGATGTCAACCCGACCTTAAAATAGCTATAGCAATAAATCATCCACCAAACGTGTGCGAGTAGGTACTATGTACGTACGTACATACCAGTGATGCACGAATATTCGTATTCGTATTCGAATTGTCGAATATTCGGCCATTTTCAGGCGAATACGCATGTATTCGTATTCGTCAAATTCAGGCGGATTCGAATACGAATGTATTCGTATTCGCCAAATTCATTCGAATACTAATACGAATATTTTTCCAAAGAAATTAAATAAATAAATGCATAAATCCTAAATGAAATTTAAATAAATGACTAAAAATTTTAGTTTGCACAAATACATTAATTTTTTTATTTATTTATTTATTTTATTTATTTATTTTTATTTATTTATTCATTCAATGGATGTAATTCATATGGCCTCAAGGCCAATACAATAATATATTACAAGTATAAAATACTATGAGTATCATTAATTAACAATCAATAGAGAAATAACAAATAATACAATATTCCTAAAGATCCTAACATTCAACAACTCCCACAAAACTAAGAAATTTAAAATTAGCAAAACTTATTGAAGACCCAAAAATTAGCTGCTTATTTAGATATACTTATAAAAAAAAAATCAAATAGTCACCTTTTGAAAGTAGTCAGAGGCAATGCAAAAGTACGCAAATGTCGTGGCAATATGTTCCATAAACGAGCACCTCGTACAACCAGTGAATGCTCGTAAACAGAATTATCAATGCGATTGATTAATATTTGTTGATTTCTAAGCGATTTTGTGAAAGATATCATCTGAACAATATGTAACGGACTTTGTGACTTGATAATTTTATAAAGATAAATGAGCAAGCGAAACTTAAAATAATCATCAAAAGTAAGATTTAAAAAAGATTGCAGATGGTTAGAAACGTAAGCCCTTAATCTAAGATCATAAGCAAATCGAATGATTTTGTTCACAATGAACTTGATTTTCTTTTTGTTACCTATGTTGCAGCCTGAGTAAACTTCAATGCAATAATTAACACGTGACATTAACAGTACATGCGCCACAGACTTTCTAACATGCAACGGCAAATATAGGTTCAAGTGATACAATCTGCGCAAAGTCAGGCAGACCTTGGAACAAATATTATCAATATGGGGCTCGTAACTCAATCTGTCATCAATACTCACTCCCAGACACTTCAGACTACTGACAATCTGTACCAAAGGGCTACCCATTCTCAACTGTAAATCAAGACTATTATTTCTATTGGACCTAAAAACAAGAGCTTTCGTTTTGTCTGGATTTACTTTAAGGAAGTTCATTTCCATCCAATTATACAAATTTGCCAAATGATAATTAATTGTAGCTTGTAAGGCATCACAAAATTGGTATTCCCAAGACCAAAACAACTGTATATCATCAGCAAAAGCAAATGGTTTACAAAAACCTAGGTGATAAAAAAGGTCATTTATAAACAAGGTGAATAATAGATGTCCAATGACCGAACCTTGAGGGACGCCAGATTTTACTCCCAGGACATCCGAGGCCAAGCCATTGTAGGAAACAAATTGTTTTCGTTCGCACAAGTAGGACCAGATTATACGACAAGCAGACAAAGAAAATCCATACTCTCGGCCAACAAAGAATGATTAACTAGATCGAAAGCTATAGTTAAATCAATGGACACTAATACTCCTTCTTTGCCCATGCTATGATTTTTCCTAATAGTTTCCGTGAGTTCTTTCAAAAGAACCCGGATTTCGTCGAGACCCGTATTGCGGCCTCGTTATGTTAGCAAAAGAAAAATTAGAAGTGAAGTTACTAAACTTTAAGAAATCAAGTTCAACACAGTTCGCATCAGATTGACTACACACAAAGTGTTCATTTATTTCATTCACATTAACGTCTACATCGACCAACCGCTCATCAGAAACACCAGCATTGCGTAAGCTATACCACATACCTTTCGTATCAGTAGTATTAAATAAGCGACGACTGTAATTTCTTTTAAACTATTTTATTTTTGATATAGTTAGATTACGGAATTTTTTATATATTCCCCAGTTTCTATCACACCTATCAGAGTAGAAGGGCTTAATTAGTTAAGGATCTGAAATAGTTAATCTCATTACAAAATCTAGGCTTACTATGGATAACAGGGCACGATAATTGCTTGATAGGAATATAACTCAATAGGTTATCAAATAGGGTGCAAAAAAAAGAAAGTTGCTCATCGGAATCATTTGTAGTGTAAAGTGGTGTAAAATTCATTGGAAGTAAATATCTCTCAATACCCATAAAATCTGCTCTACTAAAATCCCTGAAAAACTTTTGAAATTTGTGCTTTGTATCATATTTAAATATTATTCAATGACGATCATTAAAATTTTGGGTAATTTTGTTCACTTCAAAGTACGCCAACAAGAGTGTGAAGACCTTTTTCATAAGAATTTTTTAATATATCATATTGCATAAAAAATTCGTATTCGTATTCGCGAATATCGTTTCAAATATTCGTATTCGTATACGTATTCGTATACGTATTCGTAGTCGCGAATATCAAAAATTGACATTCGTTACATCACTAGTACATACATATATATAATTGTGTACTGTGTACGATCGTAGAACATATTTTCATGGTATCGCTTACGTTAGTGCTTCTCGAAATGCAATGCATTGCTTCTAACAACTTTTAGTGCTTTTAAGTTTCGAGTATTTTTTTCTAGGTTTTTGTAGAAAATTTTAAATCCTCTACTTCTTCTCCATATCAATCTTTTTAGGGTTTCGTACACCAAAGGTGAAAAGGAAAAAAAAAGAAAAATCGCCAAAAATTTAAAAAAAAACGCCAAAATTAAAAAAAATTTTAACACTTAAATAAATCGTCTAATTCGAAAAAATCGCCCAAATGAAAAAAATTGCCAAATGAAAAAAAAAACGTCAAAACCCGAAAAAATCGCCAAAATGCGAGAAAGGTGCCAAAACTTATATTGGTTTTGTTTATATGAAAAAAAAAATCGCCAAATTGAAAAAACGCCAAAATCCGAAAAAATCGCCAAAATGAGAAAAAAAAGTGTCAAGACTAAAAAAGCGCCTAAATAAAAAAGTCGCCAAAAAACGAATAAATCGACATAACTGAAAAAATCGCCTATGTGAAAAAAATCGTCAAAAATTAAAAAAACCCGCAAAATAAAAAATAATCGCCAAAACGAGAAAAGAAAGTGCCAAAACAAAAAAGCGCAAATAAACGCATAAAACCCCAAAACTAAAAAAAAAGCTTAAGACCGAAAAAAGCCAAACGAAACGAAAAAAAAATTCCAAAACTATATCTTATATAGGCTAAAGTTCGGTTGGATTATATATCTCCTGTCCGTACGGAACCCTTCGTGCGCGGATCAAAGTCACACTTCACTGAATTTATTTTCTTTTCGTTAAGAAAATAATTACCTTAAAAGGAATATACGCTGCACATTGGGGACTTTTGCAAAATAAATAGTAATAAATCTGGAACTTCTAAGCTTTCAATTGGATTTATATCAAACACATGTCTTGATAGCCTTCTTGCTTAAACCGGATAGTGGGCCTAAGTTGACTACATGGGGCTCAAAAAAAATCTTAGGCTTGTTACTTTTAGAAAAATTATTCGATTTTTATGGGATGAAGCGTTTTGAACTGAGCTTGATATTTTTAAGAATGTCTTAGATGTCTTTTCGTATCTCTCATAACTTAGAAGACATTTGACTTTAGACAAACAATTTTTTTTTGCCTTGACCTTTTTTAGTATTTCACCTATAACTTTTTAGTATATTATTGGATTTTAAATAAAAAGACAGCATTAAATTTTTGACAAAATTTTAAATAAAAATAAGTGCAAAAACTTATTAATATATGGATTTCTGCATTCAACAATATAATAGCAAATTTCTTCTAAGTTATGAGAGATACGAAAACACATCTGCGGTTATTATTTCTAAAAAATTTTGAGCTTAGTTCAAAACGCTTCATCCCATAAAAATCTGATAATTTTTCTAAAAGTTACAATTTTTTGAGTCCCATGTCCTCTAAGTCTTCTTCTACCGATGTTCGAAGTTTCAAATAAATCAAATCAGTAGCTTAGAAGTTCCACATTTATTAACATTTATTTTGCAAAAGTCCCCACTGCGCGCTCTTATGGTTTCAAAAAAAGGTATAAAAATGCAAAAATGAGGCAAGAACTTTTGTCCTCAGCTTTACAAGAACACTTGGTTATGCTTTTAGCAAAAAATTTTATAGATGTAATATTCTTGTTTTAGAGAACATTTGTTTTTATAAGACAAACTTCATATTCAATAGCTATAAAAATATTTTTTCCATACAAATTTCAAAACGGAAAAATTTTTTGTATTTACAAAGTCTACTCTTTAGTTAAATAAAATTGTTTTATTTGATGGTTAAAGAATTAAGATATTCCACAAAAGTTTTTCTTTTAGTATTTTACACAAGAGAACTGAAGTATTCTTTAAATAAAATGCAATTGTTTACTAAATTAAAGTTTAAACAGATTTTAAAATTTTTTGCTGGTAAAATTAAATTTTAAGCTTTGCTTTATACAAGGCTGATAGTGCAACTTTTAAATCCCTTACATACAAATTGTATAATACTATGTCCTCTTTCACACACGAGAGGTTTGACTCGTCAAGTCTTGAGTTTTTAGGAGAGAGAGGAAAAGATAATGGAAGGGTGTACCGACTTGACCTTACCAGTCAAGTTTGTTGTTTCGTTTATTTTTTGTCATTCGTAATAATCTACGATAACGAAAATTGATGAAACAAACTTGACGGTGTGAATGAACGCAAATGCAGCATCAAAACAAAATTGAACACAAACTGATCAGGTAAATCTGACGTGTGTGAGAGAGGATTATGTTCTGCGATATTACGAAAAGAATAAGAAAGATCTATATGAGAAATATATAGAAATTTCTTATTCCATCGCCATTAACTTAACCTTAAAATGCGGTAGAATAATATTGTAAAGAATCTTTTCAAAAAAAATTTACAATTTAAATTTTATGGAAAAGGTTTTTGTTAAAAATATTTTTTTGAGAGAAGAGAAAAGAAGTTTTGGAAGAATTGTTTTTTAGAAAGTTTTGCTATAAAACAAATATTTTTTTCTGCATTGAATTTTGAGGCACATTCTTGGCGCCAGTAATACGCAAAAGCCACCATATGTTGTTTCTAATGTAAAAAATCCTATTGTGGAATTTGAACGGAAGAATATGAGATATATAAAACAAAATTTGTTTCGGAAATTATAAACTATGCTAAAAAAAAACTAAAAAGTCTTTTGTCAATGATGCTTTAAAAAATATGCATAAACTTAACAAAACTTTCTTTAACAATTATATTGCCTTGAGTGAAATTATAATCACCTACTTATTTAAGTCCAACTTAAATAGAAAAAATTTACTAAGCAAAAAAGTAATCAAATGTCAGTCAATTGTATGTATGTACAATTAGGCATTTGCCTGTCTCTCCATGCATGTTGCAACATTCAGTCAGCACTCACAACTCATATAAATTTGTAATGATATGGGCGGCTAATTTCTTTAATCTTCAAAATCTTATGCATTTCTAACCATCTCTTCTGTGCTGTGTTTTGGTTTTTTGTTTTCAACCATCATCATAATCTTCTCTTACTTTTCATTACTATTTCTATTGCAACATAGCGACCGACCTTATCTTGCCACAATTACATTTAATTTTTTTCCACAACTTTACGGAATAAAAAGGAAAAATTTATATAAATCTTAGAAAATACAATTGCAATAGCCGCTAGAAATGATTTGTCTATCCGTGCATTGGAAGGTATGATGGAATATTTTTTTGTGTCTAAGTAAAGCGAATGTAACTTACATTTGTATAAAAACTTCAAAATAAAAAAGATTCATGCGAAGTCGGTCTGTTAAGAAAAATGTAACTGTAACAGTAGAAATATTGCTATGCCACGAGCGATAATTATTGACGGTAAGTGGCGCAAAGGAATGTGTACATTTGCTGCATTGCAATGCAATTAATCCATTTGTGGCAAAAACAAAACTATAAACAAAATAATATGAAAAAGAATTTTAACATTAAAACTGAAGTGAATATCAAAGAAAACAAGAATTACAACAATTCCACAGACAAATGACAGCTTGCGGCAAGCTGACATAGCCCGTACATTGAAGATGCCACAAGTGTTTGGAGGCAACGAGAAAATAAAAATAAAAATAAAACAACTAAACTAGAGCAAATAAACGGCTTTATTATTTTACTAGGAGTAACTATTATTGTGTTTTATTTCTTGAGAGGTAGAAAAAAACTGTGAACAAATAATATAAGCATTGTTTTTCTTTTAAATTAAATTAAATTGTCTGCTTTATGTTTTAAAACATAATTATTATAGAAATATTTTATATTATTGAACTTTAGTGGTTGGGCTGAAGGAAGCCTTTCCCTTGGGTCCAGATATTGGGAGAACAGCATAAAGTTTTCAACTTTTATTTCTCATATCATAGAAAAAAAATTTTGAGTATTCTAAGTATTTATATCTCTGGAAATTTAAGTTATCAACTATATGTAGTACATACTCAATTTCGTCATACCAAGTAGCTAAATTTTTGGATATTGAATGTTTCAGTTATACATTTTCAACAATATTTTTTTTAAGTTTGTAAGAATCAAAGACTTTAACGGTATAGAATTGAAATCTAGTTTTAATATAAGATTTCATCAAATGAGTTTAAAAGTTTTGTTTTTTTTTAGCGAACAAGATGTGACTTCAGCCAGATGTCATGACATGATATGACACCGTCAAGGAAATACATAATTGTTTTATTATAGCAGTGATTTTTAGATTAAATTATCTAACTAAATTCTGATGTTAACTGGACAACAAAATCTTGCGACCTACCATCGCACTTCCTTGGGGTTTTTTTTGAAATCATAGATCTATATCAGGGAAGGAATTGAGAATTAAAAATTGTAGTTTTTTGTCCTTAATTGCACTAAAATATTTTTTTAGTTCAAATTACATATTTTTAATTGTTTTTATTAATCAGCGAATCGTTTTCACAAATTTGCTTGCAAATTACACCTGTTTAAGTTGAAATTTAAAGTATACAAACTTGTAGCATGTGCTCCAGCATCTGATGATTTATAGTTGGAATAGTTAAAATTTTTTCGATTTTTTGCTGCATTTTGCTTTCACAATACTGTTTTCAAGGAGAAGAATATGAGTTTCGTTGTTCAAACGTGAAAATTGATATATGCAATCGTTTGAAAAGAAATACCGAGTGAAACTGCGGAGATTTCTTAAGCGTACTAAATTAGTCATTGGTGTACTATTGTAATTTCCGAGTATAAATAGTACCAAAAAAAGTTACAATTGTACCAAAGTTGCCATGCCTGGTCTGTATTCATATACCAGACATAATTCATGAGCTCCGAAATCCAAAACATAAGTAATGACATTCAGGAAAATCGTTGTCACAAAGTCTATCATTTAGTCATAGAAAAATTTCATATTAAAATCTACGAAAACAAGGTTAACGCAAAATTTGTTGGTACTGATTTTTCTTCACATGTGTTGCATTTTTGTACTTATTTGGTGACCTAGCATCACAAAATATATATAATACTGACACACAAACACAAAATTTAAAATGACATGCCATAATTTAAATTTTACTATCAAACAACACGTGATTAAAGGAGGATATACTAATATAATATTTTACACTGATTGACAAATAACGATCTAAATTTGAGAACAAAATTGTTGAATTTAGATTCCAGAAATCTAAATATTTCAATCTTGAAATTTGGTCAGTAAAATTGACGGTCTCAAATTCAAGCATAAATTCTTAATTTTAAGAATGAATTCTTAAAATCAAGAACGTGTTTTTAAACTTTAAGAATTCTTAATTAATTAATTTAAGATTTTTGTTAAGAACAAAATCTTGAAATCTTGAACATTAAGATTGAAATGATTTGATTTCGAGCGAAAAATCTTGATTTTAGCACGTTTGTTCCGTTAGTGTATTTACCGTTAATTTTTAAGATAAACGTTTTTCAAGCACACACAGAAAAATTTCATATTAAAATCTACAAAAACAAGGTTAGTTTAACATTTATCGGTAGTGCTTTTGCTTCACATGTGTTGCATTTTAATTCAACATAATTCACCGTTACTTTCAAGTGAAAATTTTTAATTTTCAAATAACCTTATTTCATGTTAAATTAACATTACAGTATTGTAAAATCAAAATTAAAAATCATATTGAATCGAAGTTATTTTCAGTTGACATCATTTTATTAATTATTTAACTTACGTAATTGTGTGTAATGATACAGGTATAATTAGCTTCCCCGATCGAGATTTAAGCTCTAACTCAGCACGTAGTAATCAACGCGTTGATCTCTGTACCGCAAATAATTTAAATATTCCTTAGATACACACACAGAAAAAAATACATGCCAAAAGGTTAATTCAAATTCATTCAAATAACATTAAATTTACTATGTTGTTTGAGTGTGTTGGTGGTTATGTGCTTTGTTCGTAGCCGCAATACACTTTGTGCTTAGTTGTGTAGGTTGTTTTTGCATTGTTGTTGTTTTTGTTTGTAAACAGCCGACAAACTTATGCTGGCTAGGAGGCAGTGCGCTAGTCTTACATTCGGAGGATCGCAGGTCTGAATTATGGAGTTAAATTAGAGTTTTTTTATTTTTTTTAACTAAAAGTTTTCAAACCAAAGCATTATGTTCTTTTATTTAACTAAAACTAAAACTTTTCAAATAAACGATAAGAAATAATGTTAAATTATAATTTAATTCAAGATAGTACATATTTAGTGTTTATCTTAAGAATATTTAAAGTTGTTGTGGCTGCAAGGGTAAGCACGTTGACTACCACGCGATGAGTACCGAGTTCAAATCTTGTCCGGGGAAGCCAAATTTAATTTATATACAAAAATTTTTCTGATGTCTATGTCAACCACACGTAAGTTAAATAATTAATAAAATACAATTACTACATTAAATTAAATTCATGTTGATCTAGCTTCAAATAACTTTGATTCAACATGATTCTTCATTTTGATTTTAACAGTACTTAAATGTTAATTCAACGTGAAATAAAGTTATTTCAAAAGGAACACATTTTTTGGACAATTACTATTTTTTTGCCAAAAAATTTAAAATTAACCCTGTTTTTAACCATTCTACATTGTTTTTTTTTCTGCGTGCGCGGTAAATAAATAATTAATTGATGACTTTGCATAAAATTTATTTGAAATTAAAGTTAAACACAAGTCGGCAGGAATCGAATTTCCGACTATAAAGTCCTCCGACTATACTGGGTACACGGCTCATTAACCAACAGCAGGAAGTTTTCGCTGGTAATGCGATGTTTATCAGCTATTTACACAACATGAATATATAAATAAAAACCAGTCTCGCAACTGAGCACAACAATACATTGTAGCTACCGT
This sequence comes from Tachina fera, assembly GCA_905220375.1. Lineage (NCBI taxonomy): Eukaryota > Metazoa > Arthropoda > Insecta > Diptera > Tachinidae > Tachina > Tachina fera. The sequence continues at coordinate 64,834,820 of LR999964.1, forward strand.
CGGAAACTCACTAGTCGACTACAAAAAATAATTAATATATATATATATTCAATATTCAATATATTCAATTGCAATAACTTGACAAGTGAAGTTCTGTGATATTAGTTTTAAGTTTGCCTGTGATATTTTACATTAATTTTTATTATTTAAATTATACAATTAATTGTTCGTGCTGTCCAGTTTTATAATTTATTTAATAATGTAACTGAAGATCAATTTAAAAATAAAAATTCTCCTGAAGACGTCGGAAAAAAGCTGACGAAACGTTGAGAAAAAAGATGAAATAAATTGGTTTTATTTGCATCCTAAGAATCAAGAAATCTGACTATAAATAGCCAACGTGAAACACAATGAAAAACATAAACAAACGAAATTGGTCACAAAACATAAACACATAATTAACTTATAGTTAACTTTTCTTAGGCCAACTAAAAGCTAACTACAATGTCATCTAGAACTGACCCAAAATCAGGATTTAAGGAGAGCCCACAAATGTACTCTCAGCTAGTTTGAAACTTATCTCAATTTTATATTAACATTTTTCTGTTATTATTTGAGATGATACCTTATCTGGGTGGTAGCGCGTTGACTATATAACGTGTGACACATAGTTAGATCCTCAGTAACATCTTGCAAATTCACTGACAGCCAGATGGCTTAAATAAAATCAACTTTACGTTAGTTGAAAACTAGTGCAGAGTAGGACAATTGACTACCACCTGGGACATCGCAATATTAATATAGTTAGTTGTTTCCATTGGAAAGTAATCCAAGTCCCAGTTAGCTTAAAGTTAGTTTAATGTTAACTCAGTTTCCGACAGGGTTTGAATCACCCGTTACAATTGGCAAACGAAAAGCAGCAATCTTAATTTATGCAATGAAAAATTAAATAGAAGACTATTAACTTTAACCCCCATATTCATAAAATTTAAAATTAGTTTGAAATGTATTTAATTTAAAATTTTTCAAACAAAATTTTCTTTAAATGGATTTCAAATACATTTTAATTTGTTATGAATATGGAGGGTTAAAGTTAAATATGTTAGCACCAAATCTTAAGAGAACAACTCTGTATTTCGGATATTATAAATCTCGTATGGCGGGCTTATTAAGAACTATTTCGTACTGGCATCTCCATGACCAACTTAATAGTTTTTTTTTTAGTTTTTCTTTCATGTTATTGTAGTTGATCGCTTTGTTGTGCTTGTTCATATTCCTTGCAGTTTATTGTTGCTGTTGTTGTTTTCGTAGTTTGTAGTAGTTTTTATTATTATATTATTATTACCAAACCAGCGGCCATTGCTTTTGATCCTGGCATTCTATTGTTCCGTTTCAAAGGCCACTATTATGTAAACAATCGGCTTCTTTGATCTTGTTGGTTTCAAAGTGTTGCCGACGTCTTTTATCTTTGCCGCTCTTCTTCTTCTGCTATATATTTGTTAACAGAAGTAAAACAAAAAGCAACAACAAATACATATTAACGAAATAAGTTGCTAATAATGACGGCATTAAGATGATGATGAAAATACAAAAAAGTAAGTAAGTCCAACTGTTTCACTTTAAGCTTTACAATATTATATTTATTTATTTTTTTCGGTTTTATGGTTGACTAATGGTCAAATTTACTTAATCTCTTTTACAATATATTGTTACTTTTTGGCTTTTAACAAAATTATTTCTAGCAGACGTAAGGGTATACGAATAACGTTTGTGCACGTGTTTCTTATTATTTTGGTACTTTACTTACATACATACATACATATTTTCTTGTCGATGTAGGAAATGAAAATGAAATTTAAATAAGTTTAAACACAAAAATTTACTTATTTGAAGAGAAATGTTAAAATACTTCGTCTTATATTAATTTGTAAAATTTTTGTTAAATAACACTTTCTTATAGTTAATTGAAACGACTTCATAAAAAATAATTTTGATTTACAAAACGTTTAACGAACAAAATTCCTTACAAAATTTCTTTTGTGAACCTTTTGTAAGCCAGCCCAAAATTATTTTTATAAATACGGCTGTAAGAAATTAAAAAATATTTAATTTTCATTTAAACAAGACATTGCCTCTATGGTAATAAGGAAAATGTGCTTAAGTCAAATTTAACAGTTTTTTTACTGATTTTTGTTTAACTGTTGCTGTTTCTGCAAAAGATGTAACCAAGCAAAAATATTCGCCTACATGAAAGAATTGTGCTCCCTCTCCCTTACCAACCTACTTCGGTATCACATGATTTTTGTTCGTGATGTCCCACTTGAGCTTCTGAATGCATATAAAATGTGCATAAAGAAGCCCATACCTCATGCCTTTTTTATGTGTATGTATATGATTTAAACAAAATTTCTCTTTATATTTTGATCCCAGGATCTCTGCATGCTAGGCTAGAACACTACCCACAGGCCTACCGAAGCACATATTTATTTTCGTACACAATTCAATTAAAAAACAAAACATAATAATACGAAGTAAAAATTTCATTCGCATCCAAATTTGTATCCACGTAAGCGAGAGAGATGCACTATAAGAAAATTTTAGTATTTGAGTATAAGAAGCAGACCAGTTTCATAATTTTTGTGCTAAATTTCGTCAGTTGCTTATATTATTGCATCCTCGTAAGGCAGAGGGGATGGACTGTCTGCTTTTCCGCGCTTCCGAAGGGGTTCTTTTTTTCTTAGTGAGTACTTGATGTACCAAATGTGTTTTTGCTGGGATGTTACCTTTTTGCGGGGTCATATGATTTGAAAACCTTCATATTCATGAACAAAAAATAATTAATTTGAAATTTATTTTAGAAAAATTTTTTATGAAAAATTTTAAATAAAATAGATTTCAAATTCATTTTTAATTTTATGAATATGGCGGTTAGTATATAAAATTAAAATATGTAAATTAGATCGAAAATCAAGTCGAAATCAAAATAAAAATTATCAAAAAATTATTTTGAATTGAAATTTTGCCCAAGTGTAACTTTGAAAATAATGACGTTGTCATTATTTAAATGTTAGCATAAATCGAATTAAGTTCTTTTTCGTTTTTGACACATATCATATTCTCATATAAACATGAGTATTCTATTCTTGACATTTTGTAATCGGTAGCTTGCTGCAGTGATTGGGTTAAATGCATAAGTCTTATGCATATGCCGTTTACACCTGCACGAAATCTAATAGATTTTAATTAATATTTTTATTAAAATCTTTATTCAAATCTATACTGTTTACAAACAGTTTTTTTTAATTTTTGTTTATCCCAAGTAAATCGAAACAACTGAAAATGTTCCAAAACTAATTTTTTAATTTTTTTTATAGTGCAATTTTTAGTAAGTGACCTCTCGATATTTTTCGGCTACAGAATTTAATTGAAATATTTTATTTTCGATATTAGCAATACTTGAATATTTTATTCTACACTCTCCCCTATATTCAAAAAATTTTAAATGAATTTGAAATGTATTTTATTTCAAATTTTTCACACAAAATTTTCCTAAAATGAATTTCAAATTCATTTTATTTTTTTATGAATATGGGGGTCTATGCTTAAGAAATAAGTTACATTCACCCTAATTTCAGTTGTCAACATCGTAGCCACGTCAATACAATACCAAAAAAAATTGGGGCTTGTTTACTCGCTCTCGAGATGTTCAAAATCCGTGCTACTATTTGCATTTGTTGCAGAAATGTTTAGTGTCTCACTTGAAACATCCCATTCCATTCATATTCCCAAAGAATCTTTATAATTTTATTCAGCAGAAAGGAAAGTTTTCAGGGTAATGGGATTCAACATTCCCTTTAATTTATTGTAGTTATGACTGTTCTTTAGCGATAAATTTTATTTTAATCTCCATTTACTAAAAATTAATAAGAACTCGTTGCAAACTGTAAACGAAAGATCATTGATTTGAAATATATGTATATGTATGTGCGGAGAGCATAATAAGTCCTAATTTACATTATGCAAGCCTTATTGCTAAGCTGATTAGTTTTTTTAGGAGAAAGAGACGAGGGGAAAAGAAACGGTTCAGTTCGCCTTGTCTCTCTTTCCAACAAACTTGTCAGCTGAGCAATAAGACTTGCATAGTGCAAATTAAGACTAAACAACATGGCACAAACCTGCGCTTATATTAATATGAGATATCCATATAAAATTTTAACAAATTTAAAAAAATCTTGGGTAAAGATCTTCATAAACCTTGAAATATACTTTACTGAAAAAAAAATTATTTTTGTTTATTTTTCCAACCCTAGAAACATAATTTTGATTTTTCTAGATTTTAATATTCGTTTATTTCTTTCTAAAATATAGAATTTACTTAATTACCAAAAATTTTATTTAATTAGTTTTATGCCAGAAAAAGCTTAAGTTGTCAGGTCTAGATTTTTAGTTTTCTAATTATTTCTTCCAAGCTATTTTTTTCTAAGACATAAAGTACATTTAATTTGACTTAATTGCTTTTATATACAAACAAAATTAAATTTTCCAACCCTGGAATCATACTTTCATATTTTTCTGACTCCTTATACCAAACTTCTTTAAAAATTTATAAAATATGTTTAGTCAATAAAGAAAAAAAGAAATTAGGAAAAAAATTTGTTATATTTAGTTATTTTAATATCCAAGAAAAGTTCAAATTTTCCAGGCCTGGAGCTGTGGTTTTGTTTTTCTAATTTTTATACCAAACTTTTCTTTCTATAACATAAAATATATTTAATTTGTAAAGAAAAAGAAAAAGTCAATTAGCCCTTCTAACTTTTATTGTCACAAAAAATGTTAGTTTCCCAACCCTGAAATCTTTCTTTTATCTTTTTCTGATTTCTTACACCAATATATTGCTTTTAAAAATGAGAGATATATTTGATTTATATAGAAAAAGGAAAAATTATTTTTAGTATGCTACTTTTATATAAGAAAAAAAATTAAAGTTTTCCAACCCTGGAAACTTTCTTATATTTTATTTAATTTTTTTTTTATATTTTTAATGCTAGTTTTATTCGTACCGAAACATAAAATAAGTTCACAGAACAAAAAATAAAAATTAATTTTAGCTAGTTGCTTTTATATGGCAAAATCAAGCTTAAGTTGTCCAGCTCTGAAACCGTCTGCTGGATTTTGCTGGTTTTCAATACCAACATATTTTGGACAATTTCAGATACAAGAGCTCAAGTAAAGGCCAACTTTGAGGGCCGGACGCAATCCCTAAAACGGTATGAAATTTTTTTGTAATTTTTTTACATAAAACTGAACCGGTGAGAGTAGAAGAAATCAAAAAAGTCTCCATACAATTAACGGCCACTCTATAAGAACTGACTCGAAAGTCCTATTAGAGACAAAAGTATTCAATAAAACACATAAAAAACGTGTAAATCAAGGTATTTCATAAATCTTTGAATTTACACGAAAACCAAAAAATCGTGTAAAAGTGAAATAGTGTAAAAAAAAGTATCGTGTAAATCGAAAGATAAATGTATTCATGTAACGGTTCAAGGACGGAGGAAGCGGTTGTTAATGTAGTGGATTATGTCTGTGATAGTCTCAATAGTGGTTTTGATGGAGTTGCTGCTGTGTTTTTTGATCTTTCCAAGGCTTTTGATTTAGTCGATCATGGAATACTATTGAAGAAGCTTGAATTTATTGGCATATCAAGAGATTCTTTGCATTTTTTGGAAGATTTCTTATCAGGTAGAAAACTATTTGTTCAAATTGAGAAGGTTAAATATGGTGTACCACAGGGTAGCGTTCTTGGTCCACTCTTATTCAAAATATTTATTGATGATTTGAAAAATATCAAATTTAATGGTCAACTTTATATGTTCGCAGGCGACATATGTCTTCTTTATCGTTATAAACACGGTTTAGCACTAAAAGCTCATATTGATAAGGATTCATCAATTCTAGCAGAGTATGTTAGGTTGAATAAACTTGTATTAAATAGTAATAAAATCAAATTCATAAGACTTAGACCATACCTCTTATGTAGAGATCATCCTATGACTGTGCATATCAATGGTGTACCTATAGAGGAATCGAATACAGTTAAATACTTCGGAATGCATTTTTCGCAAAATCTACATTGGGGCATGCGTATTGCAAATATTAAAAGCAAAATATACCGGCAGATATTTTATTTTTTTAAAAGAAAATTAAACAAAAGAACTAAATTGATGATATATGAAAGTTTGGTTCATAGCTATCTGGCTTACCTTCCCATAATTTATGGAAGCATTAATAACACTGCATTAAAAAGTATCCAATCTGCACAAAATAAGGCTTTGAAATTAGTTTTCGATCTTCCAATAAGATTTTATACAGTGGATATTTTCAAAAATTATGCATTGAATGTTTTACCAGTAAACGGATTCTATAAAATGCAATTATTAAAAGTAGTTTTTAAGTCTATTAGAGGTCTTGGTAATCGCTCGGTTCAATTTCACTAAAACTTACTCGTCACAAATCGGCTTACGAGACAAAGCCAACATCTGTCTGTAAAGAGTTGTCGCCTTGAATTGACAAAACAAAGAATCCATTTTGCTGGTCCTAATGAATTTAATTGTTTACCAAACTTACTGCTTTCCACATTTAAAAGATATCTTAAATTGTACTTGTCAAATAACTTGGAAACAATTTTTTCATGAATGTTATGCATGTACATACCCTTGTATGTTTGTATGTATGCATGTATGTATATATTTATATGCATGGATATGTATATGTATATATGTTTTATCTAGGCGCACGTTCAAGTTCCGGCCAATGCACGCAGTGTGTATATTTACAGGAAGCCATTCGAGCTGTTTTTACCCCCTCATAACTTCGTTCCCCGCAATCGTTAAATTATAAAATTTAAACAATAATTAGAATAAATTCATGTTACCTCATATGCGAAAGTTTGAAAGTTTTACAATGAAAGGTTCCGGAGATATGGAGGTGCAAAAAGTGCATATTTTAGGACATGCTCACGGACTCACTGACACACTCATCAAATTGATGAAACACTTCCGCTATAGCTAGAAAGCTGAAATTAGTTACACGAGTAGATATAGGTGAGCAATGAACTAGAAAAATCTACAACCCTGAAAATTTTAACCAGGGGGCGGGGTTACGCCCATAAAAATTAAAATTTTCACTAGTGAGCTGAAATTTGGTACACCAGTAGAACTAAGTAACCAGAAAAAAAAGTCTGAAAACCGGAAAATTTTAACCAAGGGTGCGGGGCTACGCCCATAAACCTCAAAATTAAAAAACATTTCTAAAGCGTTAAACTCAAGCGATTTTATTGAAATTTGGCATGCATGTTGCAAAAATACAGGCTATAAATTTTCGTTGAAAAAGTGGGCGTTAACACGTTCATACAATTTAAGCCTCCTATTTCATGTACTTCGGGTCACCATATTTGAATATACTATATATTTATATATTTATTGCTATCCAAAACTCGACAGGAAAGATAACTTATTGCTACAGCAGGTGAAAAAGCTTACTAGCGTACATTTTGGCCAGAGAGGCAAGGCTATTCCAATAAAGCACCCAATTTAAAGAGCAAATTTAAAATGTTTATCTCAAGGGATTTAATTGAAATTTGGCACAAATCTCGTTGAAAAAAGTAGAAGTTAACACGCCCATACAATTAAAATCTCCTATTTCATGTACCTCGGATCAGCAGATTTAAATATACTATTTATTTAAGTATTAATATCCGTTTCCAACGAAAGTTGACACGTATGATTGGCACTGGCAAAAAAAATTTATTAAAAAAAAGTGGGCGGGAATACTACCATAAAAATTAAATAATTAAATTTGTGCTAGAGAGCTGAATTTTGGTACCAAATAGAAAAATCTAAAAACCCAAATATTTTAACCAGGGATGGCAGGGGCCACGATAATTTTGTACTGAAGCTTTAACTAAGAGCTATCATCTTAAAAAGGATACGATGATAATTGGGCGCTGCTCATAACAAAATCTTGAGTTTAAAACAGTGACGCAGAGTGGGGGTAACGGCCATAACATTTCAAGCTAGAACTTGCACTAGAGAGCTTAAACTCAATACACAAATAAATCTTACTTAGAAATCCCCAAGAAAGATTTAAAATCCTGGATTTTCCAATTGGGGGCATGGACACGCACTTTAAGCTCAAAATTAAGAATTTAAGTTAAAGGATTTGCGAACAGGAAAAATCTGAAAGCACCGATTGTTATATTAGGGAAGTAGGGTCACGTTTATAAAATTTTTATTGAAATATTATACGGAAGAAAACTGAAACTTTGCAAAAAAATAGGCTTAGGTAAGTTACCAACTAGATAAATTTAAAACACAAGCTACTGTATTGAAACCTTGCGTGCACATTTCACTCATGCTAGCATTTAATTTTGGGTTTTCTAAAGAACTTCGTCTGAGCAGACTTTACTACACTAAAATTTACACTATATTTTATATATTTCTACTCAGATGACTATTAAAAATTAATCAAATTACTCGGTCCTTATTATGACGCAATGGTGCACATATCACCCTATAACCCATTATTTTATGTAACTCTGCCTTTCGAACTGGCGCAGACATTATTAATAGAACTATAACACACTAGAAATTTAAAGAAAACCTTCCAAGAAGTAGTCAGATCCTCACAAAAACATAAATGTGAAAAAAGGCCAAGTTCCTTTCCAAAATTTCGGCCATCAAAAGTAGTGAGATACAAATTTTTACGCAAGCTCGTGCAATATGGTATGCATTATATAAATTTGTAATCGCAAGGGTGTTATATAATTTCTAGATAATGTGCTGACTTGGCAATATTTTTACTCTTCTAAAAAAGGAGAAAATAATGTATATTTGTTCATATCTTTACATCGGGAAAAATGTTGTCAAGTAAGCAGATTATCTAGAAATTATATAACACCCTTACGATTACAAATTTATATAATGCATACCATATTGCAGTGATAGGTATTGTACCAAACACGAACTTGCGTCAAAATTTGTATCTCACTACTTTTGTGAGGATTTTTACTTTTCTAAAAAAGGAGAGACAAATTTTATTTGTTAATTTCCTTAAATCGGTAAAAATATTTTCAAGTTAGAAGATTATCTAGAAATTATATGACACCCTTACGATTAGAAATTTATATAATACATAAAATATTTCTATGTTAGATATTGTGGCAAACAAGAACTTGGTCCAAATTTATATCTCATTACTTTTAATGGCCGAAATTTTGGACAAGAACTTGGCCTTTTTTCACATTTATGTTTTTGTGAGGATATATTATTACAATTATGTATAATTAATGAATCTTATTGCAAAAACTTTTTTTATTATTCTTTGAATACTACATACATAGTTACATACAGTACTTACATATGCTTATATTAGTACTTTTTCTTTTGTGTATAATAATTTTGAATTTTTATTGCTTTCTATGCTATGAATGTTTAATTAATTTTGCCAACTAGTCTCTTCAATGCCATTTCTGGCGCTGAGGCTCCAATTACTTATGTTTGTAATGAAGAAATAAAAAAAATAAAAATAAAAAACCATAGAATTACGAATGCCGAGAAAACGAAAAATAAGTCGACTCCGCCTTACTGGAAATAACCAAAACTACATTTTTTTCAATTATCCGAGTTTTTCTCTAAAACGTAGTTCGGATTACTGAAATGTTTTACAGTTAAACGTACTGCTTAAAAGCAGTACAATATAATGGGAAAATGCAATAAAGTACGTAAGAGCGAAAAGGACAAATACATTTTGCCATTTAATTTTTTAACTGCAATCGATTTCTAATAAATAAATGTGTCATTCATTGTATATTTTTTCACTAAAGCGAAGTAAGTTTCATACAAAACATAGTTGTGGGTTTGCTTTTAGTTTTTAGTTATACGATATTTTCAGTAAAGCGATTTTTCTCCAAAGCGAAGTGAACAAGTCTAGCGGTGCTTAAAATATTTGCGGTAAAGCGTGTTGCACTAAAGCGGATTCGACTGTAATATATACTATTCAAAATAAACTCGTCATACTTGATCTTAAACTGTAGTAAGCTCTTTAAATTTATTTCCATATTTTACTTTATTTTCCTTTAATCGATCAATTATTACTTTTGTTATTATTTTTCACATTCTAAACAATACATTTATTTTTTTATTGTCCAAACATATGCATACAAATTATTTGTAACTAAATAAAAAAGAACTTGATAGAGAGAGAGAGAGAGCGAGAGAGCTAGGTAGAAGAAAAATTTTGTTTCAATCTTACACTGTTTCCAAAAAGAGAAAGAGAGTTAGTGCTCGGATGCAATCATACCTGTGTAAAATTGGCCATTGTTTAGGTTTTCAATCTGAAAGTTACTTTTTTTCTGGCTAATTTACAATAACAAAACGTCTTGGTATTTCTTTTTATTTTTGTGAGTGAGTGTATCTTTTAGTTCGCAAGAAGTGAACAACATAACATGTACATACGTAGTTCAACACGACAAGTATATTTCATTCTGTGACGATGAATCGACGTGAATAGATGTTCGTTCGGTAAAAATATTGCCTTGTTCAAACAAAAATTCAAAACGTTATAAATTAATAAGACAAAGTAACGTTTAAACTTCAAAAAAAAGATTAAACTTGTTTAATTTTAAATTTGCGGTAACGGAAAGAGATTACTTTTATTGATTGTTTAAATATATTAAGAAAAAATTAATATTAGCATGTGTGAAATTTATTTGAGATTATAAAATTATAAATATGTGTATACATACATACATACATATATGCGTACATCTAATAAAAAAATAATTAACTATATGCTAATTGCTTTAATTAACACTAAAGTGGTTGTTAAACTTATGGCATCAATTTGAGTTTTTAAATTATTTTTGTGCGTACATACATACATACATGTATGTAAGTGCAACATTGCTTGTGAAATATCAAAAAATATATACATACATACATAAAATATAATACATATTGTCAAACTGACTAGATTTCTTCAAATTTATTTATGAGAAAGAAGAAAAAATTAGAATTATCAATTATGCCAAGTGATCAAAATTTTAACAAATTTCTTCCAACTATGAATGTAAAATCTGCAAAAAGGATTAAAAATTTAAAAGCAAAGGTAAGTATTTTTGTCTAAATTAAATAAGCTGATAGTTTGGATATTTTAAAATTAGCTCGGCATAGGTGTATATTCAGTTTGAAAGCATTCATTGTGGTTAGGGTGTAATAATTCTCGAATTCATTTTTTAATGGTTTACGAACATATAACCACAAAATTTATTTATTAATTTTTTAATTAAATTTCATTACTTTTTTATTAAATTTTATATTAACTAAACTAAAAGCCATTATTAATTGGATTTTAATTATTTTTTATAAGCTTTATAAATGTCCTTCTCCACAACGAGCTTCGGTGAAATAAATTTTTTTTTAATATAATGCAGAAAATAAAAAAAAAATTTGCTAAAAAAAATAAAACTAATTTTAGTATTTAACATCGTTCTTTTAACTCCGTGTGCATTAAAAAAATATTTGTAAAATAACTATTTGCTCATTAATCGTTTATTGTACGAGATAAGAATTAGTTTCTCAATCACTAAAAATGGCATCTTCGAACCAGCCAGTTAAAAATTTTAATAAAATCTTTTTAAATATGTTTTCTATTAAGCTTCATTATATCTGTGGTAAAAAGGAAAAAGTGCTTAAGTTGCATATTCGAAAGTACTCCTGGTCCAAATCTCAATTAATTTGTGTGATTTCTCAGGAAGTTATAGCACTATGACTTGCGACTTATCTTTTCAAGACCTCTAATCTCATTTGGAATAATATCTTAATTTAGGGTATACTTTGGTATATATAAAATTAAATGTATTACTTAGGGACTTTATTACAACTTAAACATAAAGTTCCTGATAGTTAAACTTAACATTATCTAACATGAACGATCAAGTGACCATTAATTTTTTTCATTATTACAACTGTCCGATAAAATAAAAAATACAAATAATGTATTGTGGCAACATTGGTGTAGATATCGGCACTTTTGACTGTTAAAATGCTTAAAATTCAATTTGAAAGTTACCATGAGGATAAACCTGCTGTTAGCTTATCAGTTGATTTTACATTAATGTTTACTTGTAATAATCATAATAATAATAATAAACATCCCTTAGAGTGTGTAGAACGATGATTGCTTAAAAAATAAAGCTTAACACAGAATTTCCAATTTTGACTGTAAAAGAAAAGAAAGTTTTGAAAATCGACTTTAACGCTTAAAAGTGCTCTGCTGTAGTAAAAGAGTAAAATGTGACTTAAGCACTTTTTCCTTATCGCCACAGAATTTAAGTTTAAGAGACCACTACAACTTACTGGTGTTGCATGTTTGACGATAATAAATTAAAAAAATATCAAAGTTTTTCTTTCCACGTAAAATCGTTTTGTGTTTTATTGCATCAGTTTTGCTCAACACCACCCGACCACACATGAAATCAGGATTTCTATCACGAACACTTTGTGTTCAGCAGTGCAATTTCGTGTCACAAAAAAAATGTCACACGCGCCCATCTCTTTTACAAATCAAAAGTTCTAAAAAATTTATAAACATAAGAAGCTAAAAGGCTTAAACAAAAATCACAACATGCATATGTGTCAATAATTGTTAAAGTGGTCTAAGTCATATCGAGCCCTTTTTTCAATTTTATCGTAAGCGACATATTATCGAAAATAGGCTTTTTGTTGAATCTAAATTTTTATATGTCTACCTATAGTTTAGAATTATCAAAATGCCAAAATTGGTGATAACTTTTAAGATACAGGCTGCACAATTTCATCGTAAGCGACAATTTACGTACAAAAACAAATTGAATATTTTAAGAAAAGCCTTCTCCTGAAAAATTTAATTTTTGTCGCTTACGATAAAATCGAAAAAAAACTTCAATAAAAAAATATTAAATAAACTAATATTAATCGAGACAAACAACTATTAATTAAAATGTTGTATAATATCCCCCCTATTCATAAAACAATAAAATTAATTTGAAATCCATTTTAGGAAAATTTTATATGATACATTTGAAATAAAATAAATTTCAAATTAATTTTAAATTTTACGAATATATTTTTTGATTTATTTTGCCAATTCACAAAGTTTTCTATAATGTCATATTGTCTTAATGTACTAAAGTTATTGTTTGAGAGTAAAAAAAAATTATGTTGAAATAATTTAAAATATTATGACAGTATTATATGATAGATCTCGAAGCCATAAATATATAAATACACGACTTAGACCACTTTCATAATTATGGGCACATATTGGGCCTTATTACAAAAGTCGTATTACGACTTCGACAATTTTTTAGTAGACCAAAGAACTTTGCAACATTTTTTCTTTCTACAAAATCGTGGTAGTCGCCATTGAAATACGAAAATCGTAATAAGGCCCATTACGTTGTAATTCGAAATTAATGCAAAAAATAATGATTTTATGTTTAATTAAAAATATTATTTAAAAAGTTAATAAATTTATTAAATATATTCCATATTCATATTCCAGCAGTCTGAATTCAATAAAATAAAATATTTCATTCAATAAGAATTCAAATTAGTGAATTGAGGCCTGATTAAGAAATTGTTTGTGATTAAAAAAACATTATAGCTTCTCCTGTATACAAATATAGTATATTTTCGAAATTAGTGTTATGTTCTTTCGGAGTGATGGAAAAAAGAAGTGCAATATAATGTTATGTATATAACATTATTAGCATTGGAATTAATTTGGATGCTTCTATTCCATAAATTTGTAGTATGTGCTTGTGTATATGTTTGTTTCTACGAGTTCAAGTACAGACCAAACGGTTGGACTGATTTTGATTTAATTTTTCTTTTTGAAAAGTGACTTGATCGAGTGTTCTTAGCTACATATGTATGTATGTCTGAAAAAAATCGGTCCAGCCGTTTGGATTTCTAGATATATTCTGCTTCAGCTGGTTGTCTTTTAAGCTGTAGCTACCAAACGGCTTGATTTGGTTTTTTTTTCGTTTGAAAGGTGATATAAAAATTTTTAATTTTTATTATTGGTATTTCTATTTATTAAACATATTTTCTTATGTAATGAACTATTTTTCGTTTTAATAGCTATTGCTATTTATAGAACTAAACTAAATCGGACGTGCTGTTCGTAACAAAAATAATCGACACTATTACAATTATAAAGATATTTTTGTTTTGATTTCCTAGTACTTAAAAGCAGAGTACGAAAATAAACGAAACAAATTTTTTGATTTTTGCCCCTATTACGGTTTGCAACTCAATTAAGTTTATTTGAAATTGTAACAACTTAACTGGCAACTTTGGCATTCGGAAATACAACTAATTTCAGTTGTATTCGAAACAATTCTCGAGAAGAAAAGTTTTTCATCTATGCTATGTTTTTTGAAACGATAGTTGCCATCACAAAACATTTTAAATAGTTTTAGTTTTAGCCTTGTATTTTTTTTTTAGATTTTATGTTTTATGCACAATATTGGTTGACAAATGGGATTGGTTGGCGTCTGTAATAATGTAGCAAAGCTAAGACAACACTCCAAATAAAAACCAAAATACAACTGGTAAGAAGCAGTTGTCTGTCTCATGGTGAACAAAAATTGTAATCCATAGTAAAAATTTTACAGCTACAACTAAACTATTCATTAAGTTGTAATTCATAATAGGGGCCTTTGTTTCGTTTCGTTTCGTTTCATTCTTTGAAGTGAGTGACACAAAAGTAAACCAAAAACATTGAGGACAATTGTTCAATTTGTGTTTGTATTGTTTTTGCCATGAGCAAAAACCAGAGGACACAGCCGATCCGCTGTAAGCCAGCTAACATCCCTCTCCGGCCACAAACAATATACTAATTTAATAGTGCGCCGCTAGAAAAGATAATAATGGGAAATAAATGGAAACGTTTTGAAAAAATTGCGGCGAATTTGAAATCATCATATAATATAATTTTATTGCATTGTTATTTAATGCATTAAGTTTATATTATACTATGTTCACAGTTATGTTTTTAGGCATGTTCAATACTATGTTCCCACTTAGGTTCTTAAAGATATTTAAGATGAGTTTTCTAAGAACTAAACACAACCGTTCACATTATATTTTAGATGTTTAAGATTGAGGTTTTGTCAATAAATTATTGTGATTAAACAGCAAATGTTTTTGTAAATAGTGTAATATTTTTTTAAGCAATTATTGTCTTCCAAATAATTTTTTTAACATGCTGCCATTGAATAACAACACAAACTTAACAGAGTTATCAAAATGCACTGAACTACTCCATTTACATGTTTATACCATGTTCACAGTTATGGTCTTAAACTTGTTTGAAGCAAGTGTTTTAAAAAACTAAACAAAACCGTTCACATTACATTTGATATGTTGAGATGAGAAAACCGTTCTCGTCAATTGGAAATTATTACTGACATTTTGTCAGTAAATTATTGCATTTGTAAAATTTTACGAACGATAATGTTTTTTTATTGGTTCATTATTGTTAAACAACAAATGTTTTTTTAAATAATTGATTATTTTTTAACTAATTCCTTGTGTACGAAATAATTTTTCACGTGCCGCCATTTAATAGAAACACAATGTTGCCAGATATATCAAAAAAACGGACTGAACATACTCCATTTGCGTGTTTCAGATTTAAACACTTCATTTGAGATGTTTTACAAAACAAGTCAATGTATGGTAAAACATCTCAAAATCGTCGTGTTTAAGCTCTTAAGCACGAATGATGCGTTAAACACTTTTAAAAACATCAGTGTGAAAATAATATTATCAAGAAGTTTAATTTTAAAACTTGTTATTTGAGATGCTTAACAAAACAAGTCAATGTATGGCAAAACATCTAAAAATTATTGTGTTTAAGCTCTTAAAGACGAATAGGACGTTAAAGACATAAGTGGGAACATAGTATTATATATGTAGCTAAGTAGCAATCGCTATAACCGGGTGTCCTAAGACACATCTCTTCTTATTTTTTGCAAACTTTTTTAAAGTTATTCGTATACATATATGATTTTATTCTTTATGCGTTTGAATATCCGAAGAAAAGTTCAAAACTATTCGTATGTTCGAACAAACCAAAACCATGAAATTTCATTCGAACATACACATATGTACATACATATAAAAGACGAATAATTAACAACACTAGTTGGCACAGCAAAAAGTTTACCTAATTAGCTGTTATTCCAAGTAATTATTAAATATTTAAATACTTTACAGCACATAACAGCATACAGATTTCGCCAATGTTGCTACAAGTTAATAACAATAACATAAGAAGGAACAATATGACATCAACTAAGTGTACATTTACACATGAATTGTAATTACAGCCAATAGCCAGTTAAAATATAACTTAGAAATATTTAGTTATTTACTGATCTTCAACAGAAGACTGAAATAATAAAAAATATATACATATGTTTGTATGTATGTATGTGCTGATATGGATATACAGACCTTACAATTAATATAATGATCAGATTTCAAAGCCACATGAAGAGCTTATAATTCACTAAGCTTTGCTTAATGCTCATAGGCAACAATAGTTTTAATTTGATTTTGCATCAAAAAACTTTGTAGCCGATTGATATAAATAAAACTAACTACCTTTTACTGCGGCAAAAAAAAATAAAAAAAAAAATAAATCCCCAAACCACATGTAATTCCCACTAAATGATATTATCACAGTAATAAAAATTAGGTAGCAGATCCCTTAAATTATAATCAATTTAAAAGAATCCGCACATACTAAACATTTCGCGTGCAACATCATCATAAAAACACAAAAACTTGAAACACAAATAACAAAAAAAAACAATAACAAAACCAAAACCAAAGCGAAAAAAAAATTATAATAAAAAAATACAAAGTGGAAGCCGCATTTGGAAAATGTATACATTTAAAGACCTTATACAACCCAACCCAAAAAGCAAGCCATGAAATGAATGGCCAAATGAATGTACGAGTCGAGAGCAGCCTAACTAACGTCCAAAACAACAACATTCAGCGTTCATGAAGAAAACCCTCATCAATTGTGATCCAACGTACGAAACAACGATGAAGCTGAAGTTTATTTGTCTCGTTGGACGATTTTATGTCTGCAAAACAACAGCAGCAACAACAATAACAAAAGCAACAACAGCAATATCAGCAACAATATCGCCAACAACAAACTCGACAATGACGATGTTAAAGACGACGACGTAGAAAAAAAGGTTAAAGCCGAAAAGGCAAACAACGAAAACAATCTAACCAACCATTCAACCCAGCCAAACAACAACTGGCCAGCCATTCAGCCGACAGCGATAGCAGCTACTGTTTACCGCCAAAGAGAAGAAAGATCAATGGGCGCATGCGCCCATTGATATATACGACAACCGTAAAGATGATGACGACGATTGCAGTGACGAGAAGCTTACTTTTTTCCAACTTTGTTTTTCTTTTTCATCGTCATCGTCATCATTCTTTCATGACTTTCTTTTAATAACACAGCATGACTATGTGTAAATTCATTCGAAATACGAGTAATAGTACGAGTACGAACATGCCATTTAGCATTCATCTAAAAGAATGTTAACGCTGAACTTTTTGTATGTGGTTTTACTTAAATGAAAAACAGAAAATAAAAGTTTTCAAATTTAATTTTACAAATAGCAACAAATATTGTTGAATAAAAAACCCTGTACATACAAATATCAAATGATATGAGAGCAGTCAAAGGATTTTTCTTCTAACTTAAAAATTAATGCTTTTTACACTATGCTATAGGTTTTTTTCCATATTAAAAATTTATTTTAAATGCAGTTTTCATAATCTCGAAAGTTCTAATATAATTTCGAAAATTCAAAACTAATTTCGAAAACTCGAAAATAGTTTCGAAAATTCCAAAGTAGTTCGAAAATTTTAAATTTTCAAGTTAAATGTGTTTATTTTATCTGAAAGCTCAAGATTCATGAGGAACTTCAAATTTGTTGGCTTTTTTAAAATGTTGATGCATTTTTGCAAATTTATACATTTACATATATAACATCTAAGGGATTTTGAAATTTTAAAAAGTCTGTTTTAATTTCGATTTTTTAAATTCCATGTAAGCTACATACGTTATTTTGCTTGTGTAAAATAAAAAAGTTTTTTGGAGTTTCTGCAGACTAACTCAAATTGTGAGCCTAGGACCTTCTTCAATATCTGCATTAAATATTTTGTCCAGAATCTTATTATTAAATACAAATTTTTAAAATATTTAAGGGGTGCTTAAAATCATATATTTAAAAAAAATTTATTTTCAATAAAATCAAGTTTCAGTAATTCTAAAAAAAAATTAACAACTCACAGCAGTATTCCAAAACGATTGTTAATGCATGCTTCTAAACGAATTTCTCAGAAAAAAATCATAATTTAAGCCAATATTAACTTTAATAATCATTTATGAACATCGACGTCAATCTTCAACTAAATAGTCCTTGTTTTTTTAATTACAAGAATAAAATCAAACAGCTTTTCGATTTGATATAGTTTTTCATTCAATATTTTATTCTAAACTGTAACTAAAATCTATTTCGAATACAAAATGGCAATAATTATTTTTGAAGTTGAATTCAAAATTTTAAAATGTGTCTTGAAACATCTTGAGTTGAATAGAGGTTTCATGCCAATTAAGGGAAATTCTAATATCTTTTTTTCACTTAATTTTTATACTTACATATGTAAAATAATTTCCAAAATATTCACGGATTTTTTAATTTTTAAAGTTTATAAAAAATCTTGAGTAGCCTAAAGTGTTCTTATCTTGTTAATAAATTTTACAGAACTCTTTATTCCTTTAAACTAAAGAAACTTCTTTGGAGTAAATTTTTTACAGGTTCGAAAACTATAAATTTATTTCGAATATAATGCAAAATATATTTTTTTATATATATGATATATATATATAAGATATATTTTTTTTAATTGAGATCTTTAAAAATCGTATTTTTTTATTAGATTTCTGTACGCTAACATAGGTTGATGACCAGCGTGACCCTGTGACCGACTAAAGTGGCAAATTGCTACTTTTTCCAATGCCTTGCCACTTTTTCGACTGCCTTACCACTTTTTGCGTCCATTTTTTTGGAGTGAAATATATAAAAATACATTAAAAATAAAAAGTTTAGTGTAGTTTTCTCGTTTTTTTTAAATTTGCCCCTTTTTTTTGATAAATCCCCTTTTGGTGCTACTTTTTGAAAAATGTCATCGGTCACCCTGTTGATGACTCTTAGTTTTCAGCTTAGAGCTTAGTTCAATTAAGGTTTTGTTTTGAACACATTTTTCACTTACTCGAAAATTTGAATGTAATTTAAAATTTTTTAAATATG
The DNA here is from genome assembly GCA_905220375.1 of Tachina fera. Classification (NCBI taxonomy): domain Eukaryota; kingdom Metazoa; phylum Arthropoda; class Insecta; order Diptera; family Tachinidae; genus Tachina; species Tachina fera. Next base: position 64,854,219 of record LR999964.1, read on the forward strand.
TATGCTGCAAATTGGCGGCTTAATTGACTTTTTAATTAGCTTCTTATAATACATATAGGCATTTCCACGGGAATGTCAACTTTTTGTCGCGTCCGACACCAAATAAATAAGCTTGTTTTTTTTTAAAGGAAAGCAAAGGTTTTTTACTTTCTAATATGTATATTTGTGTAGGCCGTTAAGAAAAAACGAGTCATATTGCTCTGAAATACAAGATTAATTGCTCGCTGTGGCATGCAACAAGAAAATGGACCTTCCAGTGGAAATACCCATATGGGAAAATTTCAAAATGTCTGGAAATTTATTATAAATTAAAATTTTATTTTTTTTCTCATAAATTTTAAACAGCCTTATGCTGAAAATTGGCGGTTTAATTGAATCCTTCATTTGCTTTTTCTAATTCATATAGTCATTTCTACAGGAATGTAAACTTTTTGCCGCGTGCTACACTAAACGAATATGTTTTTTTTTCAAGGAAAGCGAAGGTTTTTTTACTTCCTTATATGTATATTGGTGTATGTAGGCTGTTAAGAAACAACGAGTCATATTATTCTGAAATACAAGTTTAATTGCTTACTGTCGCACGTTGTTGGAAAAGTTGTAGTGATACAGCCATAAGGCGCTGACCACTAAAACTACATCGGATGCTAATCCTAATACAGGGTGGCCCAGAAAGACCGAAGTGGTATGAAATCCTTATAACTTTTTATTTAAGACATATTTTTTTAGTTTTTTGTTTTTGAAATACATTAAATTTATAGGGAATATTTTAAGATTAGTTATTAAAAATTATATCCCGCAAGTGGTGGCCATTTTCTGCTTCGCACAAATGTGCTCTTTCCAACACATTTTCAATGACCTTTCGCAAAACTTCCGGTGTTATGTTGTTAATTTCGTCTCGAATATTGGTTTTTAATTCCTCAATAGTCCTAGGCTTATTAAGATAAACTTTCCCTTTTAAATAACTCCAAAGGAAACAGTCTGGAGCAGTTAAATCCGGGGAACGCGGAGGCCAATTAAAATTGCTTCTACGCGAAATTATTTTTTCACCAAAGATGTCGCGTAAAAGAGCCATTGTGGCCCTGGAAGTGTGCGCTGTGGGTCCATCCTGTTGGAACCATATTTGCGGATGGTTTTCCACGGTTGGCTTTACCAAATTTTCCAACATGGCCTGATATCGATCACCATTGATGGAAATGGCGACACCTCGTTCATTTTCAAAAAAATATGGGCCAATGATCCTTTCTGAAGAAACACCGCATCAAACAGTATACTTAACTGGGTGTAATTGTCGTTGATGAAGTACTCTCGGGTTTTCAATATCCCATATCCTAAAGTTTTGTTTGTTAACGAGGCTTCGTCACTCATAACTAAGTTATGAATAATGGAAATGGAAAGAACACATTTGTGCGAAGCAGAAAATGTCCACCACTTGCGGGATATCATTTTTAATAACTAATTTAAAAATATTCCCTATAAATTTACTGCATTTAAAAAACAAAAAATATGTATTAATTTATTGCATTTAAAAAACAAAAAATATGTCTTAAATAAAAAGTTATAAGGAATTCACACCACTTCGGTCTTTCTGGGCCACCCTGTATAATATATGAACGCCCTCCTTCATGGGTATTGTGTAGCAGAATCATCGGAGAAGTAACATAACAAATAAAATGCTTACTAAACACAGCTTCAAAATTTAATACCCCTCATTTCACACCAGAGGCACTACAACACTGCATTATAAAAAATCGTGCAAAAAAGCAGACTTGAGAAAGAATGAAGCTCTCCTATGTCTCTTTCTTCGCCACCTATCTTCTATCATTATACCTTCGATATCACCCTCTCTTCTCTTCAACACACAGGTAGCACAAAGGGATCATTGTATTGGACCCAAATTAGCTCGACTGTAAATTCCATCCTTCCTTACCACCAGACTGCTAACCTAACCTAACTATTCTAAATTAAAATTATATATATCTCTTTTTTCTTATAAATTTTAAGAAGCTTAAGATTTAAGTTTAAAAACTTTGAGCTAAATATGGGCTTATTTTTTTTATGTCAAATTAGGGTAAATATCCACCAAATTTTCAAGGTCAAGCCCACTCGCGAATATATTCCTATGGGAAAGAGTCTAGTGTGTCACTTAATAAAGGTATTTATAAGATTATGAGTTTGATTTTTGTTCCAGACTTATAGTACAGTTTAAAATATCATGCTATGGCATATGTATGATATACGAGTACATCACAACACCACAATAGTTAATGTATATTGCAGAAATGGTCACCAGTATAATAGCAATAAATGACACAAGGTGAAGTTTTTAACTCTAAAATCAAAAAAAATTACAGTACGAATCTTCTTTGATTTTTAAAAGTTCATTTTTCCTGTCAATAAATTTTTCTTATTAACTGGAAAGTGCTAAAATAAGTACTTTCACACAATGATATACGTAAATAAGTATTTATTGTATTCATTACGGGGAAGTCATTATTATACATACATATAAAATAATTAGATAAATACCTATGTACATATGTAATACTCATTGCTTTCACTTCATTCAAAGAGTAGGCACTACCCCTTACAAAATCTCGAGAATTTGTGCTGCGATTATACATACTTTAATTAAAACTTTTTAAGGGCGACTTTTTGAGTTCAAGATTAGAGATTAAATTAACTTTAATCTTCATTTGTGATTTTTGGGTAGTCGATTATATGGTTTTACCTGCCAGTTTAAGCGGCCAATCGTGGTGGTTTAATCTTACTTTAGTATTGACAACAAACACTTGTGAAACATATAAATTTTTGTAAAAATTATATGATAAAATAATTTAAAACACATAAATATACATATGTATTTTGTATTATTTATATATTTCCTTTAACACGCGAAATATTTACTTGTAAATAATAAAATATCCCAGCTAAAAAAATATGTATGGAGCATATATGGTTCGGATCCGAAAAATGAGGGTATATGGGCATATACGATTATATATATTCATACATTTTCATACATGTGTGTGTAAATTCCCTCTACAGTATGCAAAAGTTCATATTCATACACTCTTGATTCACAAAAGCGCACTGCTGTGCAATAAATTAAATTACTAAAACTTAATTTTTTTTAAGACTTGAGAGAGATGTTGTATTTAATGAAACATTCGTTTGGACAAATAATTCAAAACGAACTAAAAGTCACTTCATTCATCAAAAGGTGAATCAATTATTTAAAAAACACATAAATCATATTCGTACATGACATTTAGCTTAAGAAATCAGATTAAAAATTTTTCTTTTTTAAACGTTGAGGGTACGCATATAAACTTTGCATACCGTATGTATTTTCTAATGGATTTCCAATTCAGCAGTGATAAAAATCCAAGCTTGTTTGATTGCAAAAACGATCTTATGTGAGATATCATGTATGTATACATTCTTATATGGCTCCATATATAAAATCTTGTATTTATATATGGATCCACATATGAAGTTTTATAATTAAATTTTCATATATGAGCTCATATATCGTAATACATTTCATATATTAGTCCATATATTAGTTCATATATAATAGTTTTGCCATGTATAGTCCCATATATTTCCATACATGAATTCATACATATTCATATATAGTTATATACATTCATATATTAAAAATATATGGACCATATATAATTTTTTTAGCTGGGATGACAGTTTCTTATTCTTCCAACAAAAAAATCAAAGTTTGTTGATAACATGTATGACTTTTGTATAGAAATTGTTGCCACTATTTTGTTTCTCAGTATGGTAATACTGCACATAACAAGAAGTTTAAACTACCACTCAAAAACATAAAACTCAATTATGTGAGATTAAGTTAATTTTCGGATTAGCTAATTAGAGAAATAAACTTATCTTAATCTCGAACCCAAAAATAGAAGTTTTACTTAGAATTTATTTTTTTTAATTTCCTCTTCTTGTCAACAACATTATTTGAAATATCTGTTTCTCCCGGTCATGCTTTTATTACAAATGTTGTTGTTGCTGATCTTGGAGAAAAACTTAAAATTTTAAAATGTTTTACGAGACCATTTCATCTTCACGTAGTGAAAAAAAAATACAACTTCAAACAAAACAACAAAAAATATAAATAACCGAAACAGACGTAATCATCATGCTCTTAATGTAGCGCATACTACCTGTAAACATTAAAAAAAATTGCCACAAGCACATAAACAACGACAATAACAACAACAATAATAGCGGCAGCAGCAACAGCAACAAGAAAACATCTTTAACGAAATGATGAAGTAAGCAGCAAGAAAAAAGCACAAAATTACAGAATAACTTCACCGAAAACCCAGAAAAAATATTGTAGTATATCAGGATTATTTTACTTAAGTTTAAGTACAATCGGTTTCTTAACAACAACATCAGCAACAACAAGTAACCATACCTTAACGTCTTGTCTCTTCACAGAAGACTCAGAGTAATTTTTTTATATTTGGTGTAGTATATTATAGTTGTATCTTTCTTTGCAACATGCCGCCGAATAGGCGGCATAATACAAAGTTAAAAACGGCACGGGCTTAGCGCGTTCAGCTTAAGTTATAACTGCAACAACATACACACGTACTTACAAGCATACACACACACATGCACACATACCTGCACACATATATGATCATTTAAACTACTTTTTAATTTTTTATCTTCATTTTTGCCTTTAATGTTGTTATTGCTTTTTATCTTTCTTAAAATACGACCAAAACCAGATGGACAGACAGACGGACAGATAGCCGGACTAAATCCAACCAAACTTCTTATTATTGCTCTTTTTAAAAAGCAATCAACAACAATGAATATCAGAAATTGTACCTTTTGCGGTACTAACTCAATGGTACAATTGAAAAAAAATTTTTGTTTTAGCTTCAAACCAAAGTCTGCACGCAAAGAAAAAATATGGTTGAGGTAAATATAATCTAACAGCAACATACCATGATTGAATTATATGGTTGTAGTTAAATCATATTATTGTCAATAGAAAAGCAAACTCTTAATAGTATTATTATCTGAGTTAATAATGATATTATCAACGAAAACAATAAACTTTGTTACACCTTATCTTATTATTGTAAATATGACAACACTACTGTTAGTGACGAAAATATTATTGAGACTCACTATGCCATGGTCTTATCTTATAATAATATTTTTAAATATGACAACAGTATTATTTAATATAATAATAATATTTTGTTTTTCAATCATATATTTATTGGCTAAAACAGCTGTGCGTTAAATTCGAAATAAAAATAAATTAATATTATTTATTTCAATATATGTATATATAGAAATGTATACTTACAAATGTGTGTATACACGAAATACAGAAAATCTGTATAAAGAGATAAACATACATACATATGTACGTATGTATATGTTTTTATTTATCTACCCTTTTGTTTGTTTGTATTTTATTTATTTATTTAACACGACGTGTACCGATAGCTTACAAACGAAACACTGAACTGATTGAAGATGTTCCTGAAAAATATTTTTTTTAAAACTTAAAACAGTATGGTTTTGGATAACATTATGTTGTTATTTCATTATATTATTTTTAAATAATAACAAAAATTATGTTGCAGTCATAAATTGTTAACAAAACTATATTGTTAAACTCTAACCATATCACACTTTTTTATGAATATAATAATGTAATTTTAAATTCAAACATAACTTTGCTTACCGTAACAAAATAAATGTTTAAAATAACAATAACTTTGTTTCTGGAAACATTATATTGTTTTCTTAACCATTCTACAGCCATATCTTTTCTTTGCGTGTGGGTGTACTTATTTTTTCCTTTAGTACCAGTTGCTACGGTTTGGGTCATTAGGCTGAGTTTACATCTGGCATTTCTTGTGTGTCATTTGCCCAAAAAAACGTAACCAACTAATTACTAATGAAAAACTGTTTGATTCAGACAGTTTGCAATCATCTTGGATTCTATAAAATTGTCTATTAATTATGTATGAAACTGTTTAACTTAATGAATACATGACTGAGTCAAATAGTTTTTCATTAGTAATTAGTTGGTTACGCTTTTTTTACGCTTGTGTGGCATTTGGCACACAAATGTAAACCCGTCCTTAGGCACATTTCTGTTCATTGGCCCATAACAAAAGAAAAACATGTTTAACGAATTTTTATCACAATTAAGGCCTAAACGTACGTTATGCCAATTTCTGTGGAAAAAATTTTAAAACTCTTTTAGCAACGTTGAGCGGCTTAGAATCGCTCTAAAATATATTATTTTATATCTTTCATTGTCTGCTTCAATTTACGTTTCTATTTGTGTGCGTGTGTGTGTGTGTGTGAATTTGTGCAAGTGTGTGTTAAACCCTTCAATTTTATTTAAGAAATTTATCAGCTTCCGAATTACCTGTTTATTTATCCCCTCTTCTACTACTTTGTATACAAATATATGTATGAAAATATATGTATGTATTTATTTTAGCATTGAGCTTGTTTTTGCTTTAAAACGTTAAATTCATTGCACTTTTTGTGATATAACAGGTGTTATTTTAGGTCAGCAATTAGTTACTGCTGTTAAATTTTCTCCGAATTTTAAAGAATAAACACCATTGACCATTAGCAGCCATAAAAAATTAAATATATTCTTTTTTGAGACCCTTAATTGGAATAAAAATAATTCAAAGCCTTAAAAGTTGCCTAAAGCTGTTTTTACACAAGTCGTTTTGCTTAAAACACTGGCTGCACAGATAACTTCTCAAGCCGGTTTATAGAATAACTCCATTGTTTTTTAATCAATATTAAGGTACAGCTGTTATTTTATTCCAGCGTTGCCAGTTTAAGGGACTTGTCCCAAAATTAAGAATTTTTTTTCGCGATTGAGTATAAAAATTTCATGTTGGAGACAGTGCTGCCACAACCAAAAAATTTTTACAACCAAAATTCGCTTTAAAAGTTACCAAATGAAAAAAATATAACCAAATTTCCATATGTAGTATTTTTATTAAATAACATCACTCCAAAAAAGTCATGAAAATGTAGAGTTTGCAGAGCTCTGTTAGCGTGTTAACAGAGCTCTGTTAAGCTATAAAAAATTCGGCTAATGCCTTTCCAAAGGACTTTTCCATTAAATGATGCAACCGAGACGGGAAAAATTAGTGCAAATTTATAGATAAAGTTTTCCTTTATTAAAGCCCATGAATCTGTTTCTGAAAAACATGAATTTGAACCAAATATCATCAAGTTTTAAGCTTGGGATTTTCTGAGGGTTACGCACTTTTCTTGGGAAGGAGGCGATGCTGGCGGACAAAAGTGGTCACCTACCACATGGTACACTAAAAACGTGCATACTCAGAATTACTGGAAGTTCGAGTTTTCAGGAGATTTTCGAAAAACTTTAAATTTGTCCAACTAATTAACATTTTCCAAGATGTGACCAATTTTTTTAGGAAGGAGGCTATACGGGCTGATAAACAAACTCACCTCCTATGGACTACATAGTGGTCTGTAGTACAGAGTTGCGACTATTTAGCTAAATTAAAAGTTGTTGACAGTGTTGTAAAAGAAAAGTATTGTAAACAAGTGAGTAGCAATCAAGGCAAATTCATAACAGGTGGCTGCACTAGCGATTTAAGCCACAGCTGTTTTATTTTCAGTTGCCTTGGTAGCAATACTAAAAATTGAAGAACATAAAAGCTTAAAAAGTATAACATAAAAAATATGTGCATGTGTATCATTATTTTGGCAAAAAATAACCAAAATGAGAAAAATATTCACATCTCCACATTAAAGAAAAAAATAACTACTTTTGGTTAGAAATAACCAAAAACGGCAGCCCTGGTTGGGGATCATAACCAAATTTTAGAGAATTTTTTTGGGATTTTTTTATAACTGATGGTAACAATAATGATTTTTGAGCTAAGAAGTATGCGTCTAGCAAGTCTAAAAATGTGTGTTATTTATTACTGGTTTCTAATAGTGGGTACACACTTTGCAAGGTTTTTACGCAACACGTTCATATCACATGTTGCACATTTTAATACAGACACTGTAACCTACAATGCAACCTTCTAAGTCTGTACCTACCATTATAAACAAGAAGTATCAAGGCAGATTAACCAATAATGAACACCACCAAAAACAAAAATGCGTAACAAAATGCAATATGACTTGTTGGAAGCAATTCTTAGAATAAACACAAACTTTAAAAATAATGCAATTTGTTGTGACAAATTTAATCCTTCTGCTGAAATATTAAAGCTTTTTAACACAAGTGATATGTACGACACAATTTCTGATGCCGATGAATCAGAAGATTTCGTTCGATCCTGAAGTTTTTGAAATGGTAAAAATATTTTATACTTGTGCATATTAAACTATGTGTAATTTTTTCTTTACAAGTTTACAAGTACAAATTAGTGGCCTGCGTAAGCAGTCTTGAAATGTAAGTACGTCATGTTTTTTAAATGTACTCTCGTGGCATGCATTGTACTAAGCCAATAATAAATGCTGTCGCAGTATAAACGATTCACGATGGATGTATTGGTGTACGTGTACATCATTGTTAACAAGCGATGTTTCCAAGACGTCTTGTTTAAACAAACAATGAACAGAAGTACTTTTTATACACATATGGTTGTTATTTTGCATATTATACGCTTGGGTGTGTGTGTAAGATGTAGATGGTATACCAGCTTATAAGCTATTATGTTTGTGTTTAAGGGTTTTTTTGTTTGCAATGTATTTTCACGTTAATATTTTTTTGTTAAATTAAATCCAATTATGTAGCTAACATAAATGTAATAAATAAAATAAAATAAAGTTAAATTATAAAAAATTAAACCAAGTTATAACAAGTAAGAGTGCCATATTCGGCTGTGCCGAATCTTACATACTCTTTACCAAAGTGCGTTTATGTAGTATAGACATACATATGTACATAAGCACAGAGATATGTAGGTACATAGATATTAATTTTGTGAAAGAATTCATACTTTTTTCTCTAGTGCAATTTTTAAGCTTTTGGCATTATGTTTAATTTGGTGCTTTTTAAATTTTGGCGATTTATTTTATTTTGCTTGTTTTTTTAGTTTTGGCGATTTTTTTTCATATAGGCAATTTTTTTTTTTGGTTTTGACGATTTTTTTCGGTTTTTGGAGTTTTTTTAAATTTGGCGATTTATTTGATTTTGACGACTTTTTTTCATTTAGGCGATTTTTTTATTTTTTATATATTTTATTTTTTTGTGGCAATTTTTTTAGTTTTGACGCTTTTTTTCTCGTTTTGGCGATTTTGTTCGGTTTTTGGCGTTTTTTTAATTTAGGCGACTTTTTTCCTTCTGGCATTTTTTTTTTTGATTTTGACAATTTTTTTATTTAGGCGATTTTTTATTTTTTGGCGATTTTTTTTCATATAGGAATTTTTTTTTTTGTTTTGGCGATTTTTTCGGTTTTTGGCGTTTTTATTTCTTTTTGGCAATTTTTTTAGTTTTGACACTTTTTTCTCGTTTTGGCGATTTTTTCGGTTTTTGGGGTTTTTTTAATTTTGGCGATTTTTTTTCGTCTTGGCGGTATTTTTTGATTTTGACGATTTTTTTCATTTAAGCGATTTTTTTCATATAGGCAATTTTTTTTTGTTTTGGCGATTTTTTTCGGTTTTTCGCGTTCTTTTTTTGTAATTTTGGCGATTTTTTGGATTTTGGCGATTTTTTTTCATTTAGGCGATTTTTTTTAATTTTTGGCGATTTTTGTTCATATAAGAATTTTTTTTGTTTTGGCGAATTTTGCGATTTTTTGGCGTTTTTTTGTCATTGTGGAAATTTATTTTTAGTTTTGAGACATTTTTCTCGTTTGGGCGATTTTTTTCGGTTTTTGGCGTTTTTTTTATTTTTAGCGTTTGTTTTTCATTTTGGCGATTTTATAATTTTCGGATTTTTTAGTTTGACCGTTTTTGAAAATTTCAAGAGTTTAACTCTTACAGTCTCCAAGATATAGCAATTTGTCAAAATTACACAGTCAAAATTTCATTAACTGATGGACCACCCAGCTAAGGCTAAATGCTGCAACCATGTTATGTTATGTCCGTTACCATAATTCCGTCGTCTAGACTACAATTATAAGTTTGGAGAATTTCTTTAACTTTTGACCCAATAACATCATCTGAAAAAAATAAGATATACATATGTAAATATGTATAATATTAAATAAATAAAGAGTCCAATTATAAATGAAATTTCGGGAGAAATTTTTCACGGTGAACAATTTCAAACAATAGCAACTAATAAGGAAAACAAAAAATTCTAATTGGTAAAGGGAGAAATTTCTCGCGAAATTTTATTCATAATTGTCCTTAAAGAATATATATATATATATATATATATATATATATATATATATATATATATATACATATGTATATATATTATATTTCGCAAATGAACTTATGTGTGCATATAGATAAGTGAATATACATATCGCACTTGATCAACAAGAGGATATTAACTCAAAATTTTAAAATTTTCAGTATAGACGAAGAACTTTTTGTGGTTACATTTTAAGAGAATTTGAAAATTCGAATCCATCATAGTAAGCAAATTCCATTTGAAAATATATTTATTTTAAGATCTTGCACTTATTGGAGACAAATATCTATGTTTTGAAAACAGTCCTAACTCAAAAAATGTGAGCATTTTTACCATAAAAACAGTCACATTTCGAACTAAAATCACAAAGTAAAACAAATTCTATTAACAACACAGTATCAACTCAAAACCAAGAAAATTTATATTAAAACAATTTGATTGTTTTTAATTTAAATAAAAGTTTATATCAAAATAATATCGTTTTTATGAAAATTAACGATACATTTCTATATCAACTCTTGTATTAACTCAAAATACCTTTTTGGTAATATAAAGGTAGTCACTACATTATCACAAAAGTGGTCTCAAATGAGGTTTTCGAGATGAAAGAGTAATCGGAATAATTTGAAATTTATACAGTACATAGATATTTATGTTGTTAGTTGATTTCTTGCAAAAAGTGAAATTTTAGAAATTTTTAGTTAATACCCTCTTGTTGATTATGTGCCTTTAATTATGAAAGTGGTCTACGTCATACATCTCTTGTTCCATGATATTACTGTTGTACTAGTTCTCGATTAATATAAATTGACATAATTAATATTTATTAAATATTTATTAAAGTGGTTTTAAGAATTATTTAATATATCTAAACAAAAAATGCATATGACTTAACAACTTTCATAATTAAACGAAATATGTACTTATGTATGTATGTATGTATCTATATTTGTATATGCTTTTATAAATAATTTACTTACTTGTACATCTTTCTCCATCCATTGAATTGAGACCTAGTAGTCGTAAAATCAACTGACCGTTTCTAGTGCAATGTATAGTTATCGAAATATAACTTTTTCTTAAGAAATTATCAGTCCATATATCTGATGTCAACCCATATCCATGTTTGCAGTTTGCAACGATATCATTTTTCACAATGATTGTTTTGGTATCGTAAATTTGTTTGATGTTTTGCGATAATGTAGTAGAATGCGGTATCAAGCTTGCAATATCAACATTTGATCCATACTTTGCACCAACTGAAACTAAAAATTCAGAGTACCGTTTCAGACCGCTGTCCTCTACAAGCTGGAAAGGTCGACAATTTTTAATGCACCATAGAGAAAATAGTCTAACTGCTTCCTTTTTGATGTCACTATTAACTTCCAATATTCCTTGATTTAATTCCTTCCTCAGATTCGCGTAACACTTATGCTTTACTAGAACTTATTTAAATAATCACACAATCAATTCTATGGGGGAAATTAAACAAGTTAAAAAATATAATATTACAAATTTCTTAATTAGCTCAAAAAGAAACACACACAGACAATAAAATATAGAAAATTAAAACCTTTAACATTATTAAAAATTTTAAAGGCGGTATAATTTGTTTCTTCTCTACTGCCGTATAACTTTGATTTTTACCGCCTAAAAAAAAGCAACCGAATAGAAGCTAAATCCCAAACGGGCTACAAATTTTTAACAATAATACAAACTGTATAAAAAGTAAAACAAAAACAAAAATAAGAAAAATAAATAGCAAATTAAGCCCATAAAACCAAAATCTACCACTAATAAAATCATTAGTTGCTTAGAAAAAAATACATATATACACACACAAGCCAACTAATTCAGTTTATTTAAATAAAATTCAAATCAAAATCTAACCCATTTACACTCAGACATTTTAATAAATGAATTCACAACGTCAGTGATTAAAAGATATTGATAAGAATACAAATTAAAATCAATTAAATAAAACCGCCTTTCTTTTGATTCCGTAAACCATGAAAAGAAAATACAACAATAAAAACAAAAAGATATCCAACAATATGTATTTTAAGGGCCGCTTGCAAATGGTCATTTAAAAACAATAAGAAAAATATGCCTTAAAATTTTTCAAATATTTGTTTTACAATTTCATTTGGGCGATATTTTTTCGAGATTTGCAAAGTGCTTACGTACGTATAGATATATATATATATATATATATATATATATATACTTATATATATGTGTATGTATGTACATATATATGTACGAGTATGAACATCAGAAAACTTTTTGTTGTTTGTATTTATATTCAAAATTGTAAATTTTTTTTCATGTGTTGTTTTTTCAGATACTTTTGCGTGTGAAGTTCACCGCCTGTTCTTAACATTAATGCCTTAAAAATTTGTAATTTTGTATCAATCAATGATGATAATGATGTTAATGATGAGATTTTTAATGAGTCTAATGTCTATTATCGACAATTTATTCAATAGCTCACTCACTTTTGTACTTTTTTTATTACTGAAAATGCCGGTATTTGTTTTGCTTAGAACCAGAGATCACTTCAGGCCTTATTTGGTAGTAAAAGTGTGCCAAATTCATACATACATATATATTTGCAGTATAAAAATCAGTGAAGACAATATATTGAATCTTCTACAGACGGCGAGCGCCAGCAACATATTTGCATAACTAATGAATGACTGCCAATAACTAGTTAAATGCTTTGGAACATTGTATCAGTTGTTGCTGCACTTCTGTGTGGTTGGCTTGAGAAAAAAAATTATAAATTCATGCTGATTGAAAATCTAATATGAAATTATGAAATATCTAGAGGAAAAGAAAGTTAGCTGGAAGCATATGTTCTAGTTTTAACGCGTTTCTTATTAATGAATTATTTAATTTATAAATTAAATGGAATGGAATACCAAGAAAGAAAATATATTTAAGAGGGTTAAATAGAGTATTTAAGTAAAAATATTTTTTTGGTTTGGCAATTTTATAATTACAGAATTTTTCAGATTTATCGTTTTTGAAAATTTCAAGAGTTTGCCTTTTACGGTTTCCACGATACAGCAAGTTGTCAAAACTACGCAGTTAAAATTACATTAACTAACTGATGGAACGTCCATTTAATTTTAAATTTTTTTAATTGTAGTGTTATTTTTTGTAGTCTGTATAAAAATGCACTAACTTTGCAAATTTCAAGTGTCTAAGTACATACTTATGTATAACTGTACATATATATCATAGGATTTTAACATTTATCGTAGCTCTTTAATTTTTAACTGTTATATATTTGCTAGGTTATATTTATATCTGAATCAAACAGTTTTTCATTAGTAATTAGTGGTTACGTTTTTTTTTTGAGCACATGCCACACAAGAAATTCCAGATGCAAACTCAGCCTTAGTAATGCAGAATTATTCCTTATATCGTTTTTCATATTGTATACAAATTTCATACAAACATCTTGTTTATTCAGCTTACTTGAGAGAAAAGTATTTATTTTCTTTTTATATTAAATTGTGTGTAAATTGAAAACTTTAAATTCGTTTTCTGGGATACTAGTTATGACGTTATTTAAGTAAATGAGCGAAATGTTATTAATAAAATATCGATCATATTTCACTTTTCCAACCCTGCAATAGCTTGTGTTTGATTTTATAAACCATAAATAAATTTTGATAGATTTTAGAGTCATTTGTTGCTCAAACTTTAATTTTATAATGAGAAAGAAAAAGAGATGTAGGCATCATATATGTATATATATAAATATTACACAATCAATACTTTAGTATCAAAAATATGTATGTATATCAGTGGTGGACACTGTCAATGTATTAGTAGGTTTTGTATGTGTTGAGGTTGCGAGCTACCCACCAAACACAAAGCCAAGTGTTTGAAAGATGATGGTGCATCATGTATTTATACATAGTTGGACATATTTTTTATCATGAAAAAAAATCCATTAAGTTAAAACATTAATTGAAAATAAAACTTTTTCTACGTAAACAGCCAACTGAAAAAGATAGGGCAATAATTTCTTATGTTTCCCATTCAAGAAAAAAAAATAAATAAAAGCATGATTGCTTGGTTGAACATAACGGAGTAAATTCACGAAATGTATCAAACTTAATAAGCATTGATCGAGTATTTTTCGGCACGGAAAATCATTTTGATTTTCGGAAGCATATTAAAAATATTTTTGATAAGATTTTGCACAGACTAATTTGTAAAACTAAGCGTATTACTAAATTAGTTGAATTAGTAGAATACGTTATAAGAGAAAAATTAATAAATTGCAAATTCGTTTTTTTGTTTTCGCATATCATTACCAATTTGAAATGAAACACGTATGTTTGCTGGACAAATATTCTTGAAAAAAGTATGAAAAAATATGTAAGCATCCGCCTGATGTGCATTCGTCGCTGTCTCATCGACGACTAAACAGCGTTACCGTTGAAAATTTTCAGAAGGGGCACAAAAAGGGGATTTTCAAAAAAAAAAGTGGCACTAAAAGGGGATTTCTGAGAAAAATAGGGACAACTTCAAAATGAAGAAACATTAAAGAAACAAGACGAGTATAAACTTAGTACAGATAGCTACTAAATATAAAAAAAATCATAAAATATATCGTAATAATAAAACAGTGGTCAAACTGCGGCATTTTAATTCGGTCGAAATTTCAATAGAAAATAAATGGAAATTTCGTTCGATATCTAATGCCGTAATTTGCCCCAACTCTTAAGGTTTACATAAAATCAAAGAATACATAAATGAACTTTTGGATATGGTTTACTTAAAAACCAAAAAATCTAAAACGAGAAAAAAAGTACCAAAACTAAAAAAATTGCCAAAATAAAAAAAACGCCAAAAACCGAAAAATCGCCAAAATTAAAAAAATCACATATATAAAAAAAATCGCCAAAATGAAAAAAACTAGAAAAAAAGTCCCAAAAAACGCCAAAACTTAAAAAAATTACAAAACTATATTTTATACATATGTATAGACTAAGGTTTGTATTCAATTATATATCTAGTGTCCGTGCGGAACCCTTCGTGCGCGGGTCAAAGTCGCACTTCACTGAATTTATTATAAGTAATACCATCAGGGTGATAGGGGAAATATCTCCCCTTCCGAAAAGTTCTAACAAATTTTAATGAAATTTAGAACATAGATAGATCTGCGTCTAAGAATTCACATAGGCTATGCTTTCTTAAACTAGTATCAGGAGCGTGAAGATTTGCCCCTCCAAAACGTTTTAACCGATTTTAATGAAATTTAGAATACAGATAGATCTGGGTCTAAAAATTCCCATATGCAATGAAAATTTTAAACAGTAGGACCAGGGGACAATAGGGGGAAATTTCTGCCTCTCCGACACAATGAAAACGATGTTAACGAAATTTAGAACATAGATAGATCTGCATCTAAAAATTCACAAATGCTTTGTTTCTTAAACTAGGACTAGTAGCGCGATATAGGGAAGTGTTTGCCCCTCCGAAACTTTTAATCCGATTTTAATGAAATCTAAAACATTGATAGATTCATAGCCTATTTTCATTTTCAAATATAGGATCAGGAGGGCGGGGGGATTTCTGCCTCTCAGAAACAATCAAACCGATTTTAATTAAATTTATAGATCTGCGTCTAAAACGTCACAAAATGGCCATGGACATTTTCTAAACTAGAACCAGGAGGAAGTAAGGGGGACAATTTCTGAGCTTCAACTCGATTTTGGTGAAATTTAAAATATAGATGCCCCTTCGCTTATAAGGAGACATACTGTATGTACTTTCTCATAACTAAGACAAGCAAGGGGCAAAGGATGAGTCCTCCTACTTCCAAACTTTGAAATCGATTTTGTAGAAATTAAAAGCATAGGTAAAGCTTAATTTAGAAGAAGGCATAGGCTATGTACTTAATGTATCTAATTTCTGCCCCTCAAACACTTAAATTGATAAATATGAAATTGAAAAGACAATGGGGCAGCGAAGCACACCGGGTGTAGCTAGTACATATAACGAGTGATTTTTTTGCTATTATCTTTTTGGCAACACTAGTTTTGACAGCTCGCGCACGTTTTGTATCTTGTGTCACTGTCAAACATCTTCAGTTTGGTCTATAATTTAATCATGAATCGTCTTACAAACGAACAACGCTTGCAAATTATTGAATTTTATTACCAAAATGCGTGCTCTTTTTTGACACTTTTTTATCGAAGAATTGTGTTCAGCGACGAGGCTCATTTCTGGTTGAATGGATACGTGAACAAGCAAAACTGCCGTATTTGGAGTGAAGAGCAGCCAGAAGCATTGCAAGAGCTACCAATGCATCCACAAAAAACAACCGTTTGGTACGGATTATGGGCTGGCGGCATCATTGGGCCGCATTTCTTCAAAGATGATGCGAATCACAACGTTACTGTGAATGGTGAGCGCTACCGTGCGATGATAACAAACTTTTTTTTGCCCAAAATGGAAGAGCTTGACTTGCATGACATGTGGTTTCAACAAGACGGTGCCACATGCCACACAGCACGCGAAACAATGGACCAATTGAGAGGCGAGTTCGGTGAACAGTATGCCAAAATTGGACTAAGCGGATGGACCATTTGAGGCGCAGCCCCGACCAACATTTGCATGAAATAATCTTCAAACATTAAATTATATCGACCCAACTATCAATACAAATAAATATTTCATGCATTTTTCTGAATTTTTGTGTGTTTTCTTTTTTTTTTAATTTCCGATAGTTCTTAAAAAATCACCCATTATAAGACTCGGCACTCTCACTTGTTTTATATTATGTGCTTTTTAAATTAACAAAATTAATCCTCCAAAGTGATTACATTCCCTTAAAGCTCTTGCATTTTTTGAAGGCAGATAATACTGCATTACGAACTTATTGATGACGTCTGCAAATATAAACATCTGTAGATGGCGCCAAAAATAAAAAATAAAAACGTTTGTAAACTAGACACGTTCACGCCAAGTTGCCAAGTGCATGAATTACCAAACCCGAATACGTTAATCAGACAGATCAAATGAAGACAGTAGAGTAAAAGTAAATAACGTTAAATTAACATTATCGTTTTTATAGTATATACATACATACCTAGTTAATAAAAATTTAAATTAAAATGATTTATTTGAGGTGTGGAGTCTTACATTATTTACTAATTCGGTTTTTTTTTGTCTTTCTTTAAAACCAAGCGCCATTTAATTATACTGCTAAGCCAGCAACAAACGGTCTGGTCTTATAGATCAAAGTAGCGCTGGTAATATTTTTTATTTATTTGTTTTTTATTATTTAATTTGCTATTGCGGCTAAAAGGCGGCAACATTAAATGAAAAACTTGATTTGCTCTTTTGCACTTATTATTGAATTTTCTCAACCTCTCTCCTCTGTATAAATTTTTTATGTTTCTCGACTACAGCAATTTTCTCTCTATCATAGGATGTCTGTCATATTGTCATGTAGTGGAATGTTGGAAGTGACAAGAAAACTTGTTTACTTTTTCTCAAAAGGGTAATTAAAATGTCACAAAAATGAAGGGGGGCCCATGACCATTTAAGGGAGTGAAATAGAGTCAAGCAAAATATGTATGTATGTATGTAATTTCTTATGTATTAATCGATAATCATAAAATATTGCCAAGTATTGTTTGGCTTTACAATGTTTACAAATATCTAACATTTTAATGAATCTATAGCAGGAAAAATCAAATACCGTGCCGCTTATTTAGTATTTGACAAAAGTTCATGTAGTATTTCGATTACCTTTTGTCAATTTTTCTTCATTCATAAGAGAGTGAATGAAAGTTAAGTAAGTATTTATACGAGGACAGTCATCGAAGTAGCTGATGTAGCGTATAGACACCGACAGTCATTGGTGTAGCTAGAATTTTTCCCTAGACGGCCACTAAGACTGTTGGTTTTCATGAGCAATTTTTAATAATTCTTGGGGAGCAAATGCAATTGCATATATATTGGACGAAATGGCTCCCAGAATGGGTTTTTTACACCTATGCCAACAGTTGAAAATAAAAGCTACCCATGCCTAGATGTAGAAAGTTCAACATTAAGAGTCTTAGATGAGATTACCATAATCATCCAATAGAGATTTCGTTCCAGGTATTCATTCCCATCAGAGTAGCAAGCCGTACCGGCGTGGCTGGCGGCTAGCCAGTCAGCCGATTTTTTTCGACAAGCCGAGCCGCCGCCGAACCACTCGGCTTATCGGCGGCTTAGTACTAGCCGTTATTTTGTCTTTTATTTTTTATACTTTTTCAAATTTCGTATTTAATATGATAGCGAGCGTCCCGAAAAAATAGTTATTTTTGCTTCCACATAAAAAGAAAATGTTTATGTGAACGATAACGAAGCTGCGACAACACTTACGTTCTCTTTTGGAGTCCCTTCTTAAATACATTCACGTTTACATAGACTTTTTTGTTTAAGCGACTTTTTGATAATTAATTGTTCAAAGCTTTTTGTTTGTTGATCCGTAGTAGTGTTCCAATAAAGTAAATAATTTTTAATTCAATCGGAAAGCTTAAATTAAATTTATGTAGCAGGCAATCATGAATAAAATTCCTCGAGAAATTTTTTCCGGGGAAAAATTCCAACTAATAGCAAGTAATAGGGAAAAAAATTCTAATATGAAAAATGAGAAATATCTCGCGAAATTTTATTCATAATTGCCCTGATAGTCTAGAATATGTTTCTATGGTTTAACAAATAATTTACGAAGCTATTTCTTAGGACATCAATTACTGCAATATTCAAACTATTGAAAAATAAATAATGTTACAACATGGTGATTCAATAATTCACGTATTTTTCTAAAAACAGACTGGGTTAAAACTTTTTTTCAAATGCTTTAAGCAAATCGGCGTTAAGCCGTACAGCCGCCGCCGCCGAAATTTTTTGCCCGGCTTGCTACTCTGATTTCCATCAACAATTTTTTCTTTTAATATACGAATATGAATTTTATTTATTTATTTATTTATTTATACGACAGCAGCTTTAAAAAAAATTACAACTATTTTATTTAATATAAAACTATTTCTTATAACAAGTGAATTTCTTTTAAACAAAAATAATTATGGTATGAAATCCAAAATATTTAAAAACATGTACCCATTATTTTAATAATATGAGTTCAAAGTAATTCTTATAATAAGTTAAATGTACAAGTTTAATGCAAAAAGCAATTCATAACTAACTTAAAATTATTTTATTTTAGTGTGACATCAAATAAAAAAATAAAATTAATAATAATAATATATATCTTTAACTGGTTAGAAAAAAATTTTGTAGCTTCCTCTTAAATGAGGATAAATGCAGCGCAAAAGAACGAAGATCAATTGGCAGGATATTCCATAGCCTTGCAACACTAACAACAAACGATTTTTCATAAATACCATAGTAAATAATGATGATTTGAGTGTTTCTAGAGGATCTTGAAAATAATATCATTTTCACAATTGGAGTAGGTGTTTGGGCTTTGATAATTTCAAAGAGATATATCAATAATCTAAACTTTAGATAATCATCAAAAGTGAGATTCAAGAAATTTTTTAAATGGTTTGAAATATGTTGCCTAAGCCTTAGTCCATAGACAAATCGAATAACTTTATGAACAACCGACTTGATTTTTTTTCTTTTTATTTAAGTTGCAACCGGAATTTTTAATATTTTTGAGATCTGGATAGATCTCAGGTAGTTTCACTCGATTGTTTGTAAATTTTTGCGTTAACCTTCGTGTGCATTTTTTCACATAAGTATGTATATATGTTTTGTGTTTAATTTTAGTTATTGACTTTTTAGATAAGCAATATATTTGCCACAAAGTAAAAACTCTGAAATTAATTAAGTCTAAATGACCTGAGGCGGCTTGTTATTAAATTTACGTGGTTGAAACTCGTTTTTCATTTCATCGTCATCATTATCAAAATAAAGAAAAACAACAATTATTATAATCTAAATACCAAAATCCATCATAATTTTATCCCATTTGTAAAAGTATGTACCTACTAATCTTCTTTTTTTTCATATTCAATATTGTCTGCTTGGTAGACGACGACGGCGTCGTAGTCATCATCGTCACCATCATCATCATCATCATGATGATCAACATTGTAGTCGGTGAAATGTATTTGATCTTATCGCAAAGCTTCTTGCTCGCATTTTGATCAAAGCAAGTTTTTCCGCTAAAGTGGTGGTAGAGTAACAGAAAATACAATAATAATAATAACAACAACAAAGAGATATACCATGAGTACCACCTCAACAAAAACACAACAAACTTTTAACCACATGACTTTGTGAAAATTTTACCATAGATGCGATGAATACAATACATGACATAAGAATAATAATAAAGACAAAACGAATAAATTAGTTATCATTATGAACCTGTTGTGAATGTAGCCAGGATTGTCAGTGTTTTTTTTTTTTTTGAAATCGGCAAAAATTTGCCAAAATCAATTTTATGTAGTTATTCCTAATTATTATTCCTATTTATTAATAATAAATTTGCTTTTATATAAAACTTTTTTTAATACAAAATTTAGCAAAAATTCGCCAGAAGTAGAAATAAAATTGTGAAAAATTATTTCTGGTAAATTTTTTTAATCCAAACTCAAAACGCATAATTAACTGCAACAGCAATTCGTGGGCACAATGCACCCCGCCCCCCAGATACAACAATGTTTGCTGCTTACTTTGTAAAGAAAGAAGAATAAATTATAAGAGCTTTCAAAGCTGTTTACCGCAAATGCAAATGTCAGAGTATGTGTATTTGGACGCAGCTGATTTAAATCACCATCCAGCGTCAAAAGCTCAGTTAAAGTGATCTACAGAGAAACCGCAAATATACAATTGCATTTTTTTTTTCTTGTGTGACGTTAATGCGGAGACAAGATATTTATCCATTTCAGAACTTTTAATGAATTTGGCATAGCTTTGTTGGTGCATATTTTACTCTTTAATGCATGGTTTTGCTTATTTCAGCTTTACCTGCATATCTTCAGCATATTTTTGAGTTTTTAGAGCATAATTTACTCTTTTAGGGCATCATATTTTAATACTTCTTAGAATTTGTTTAGTTTAATACGCTTACATCTATATTGTATGTTGGTTAAATTTTTTTTAATTTTCGCCATCTAAATCTCATTTTTAATGTTCCATGTAGTGTACACATAGAAAAAATTACCAATGTAAAATCAACATGCCAAAAGGTTAATTCAAATTCGTTAAAATCACATTAAATTTACTATGTTGCTTGAGTGTGTTGGTGGTTATTTGCTTTGTTCATAACTGGAGTCACGGTTGCCACTCTAAATTTTTTTTCGGGACCAAAATTCATCAAAAAAAGGACCAAAATAAAAAAAAGAGGACCAATTTGTTTGCTATTTTATTGGCATACCAGCTATGCTTACAATATTATTTAACAAAACATTTATTTAACAAAACATAAGTAAAAATGAAACGTAAAGATTTCTAAACATTAACAAAAAGTGCTTGAATTCAATTTGCACATACATACATAAAACAAATTAACATAAAATGTATACACATATATAGATATAAATGTATATAATACACATACATGACTAGTATTACGTTTTTGCACCAAATAAAATATGATGGTGATTCTATTCTAAGCCCAGCCTATGTCTTTTACTGACCAAACGTAATGAGGCTCTGATTTTTGCGCACAAAGTTCTTTGGACAACATTATATTATTGATTGAACTGAACTCTAATTTATTCCTTAATTTGGTTTTGATAAGAGAAAGTTCAAAAAATTTACGTTCTGCTGCCGCCGAACTATGTGGAAGGCTCATTAAATCATATATAAAATCAGTCAATTCTTGAAAACATTTCTCATCCATACCGTTTTTATATAAACTAACTTTTTCCCAAAATACGCAAACGTCAATATCAGGTTTAAGATTACTGTTTAAAAGTCTTAAGAGTTTCCATTGTGTTAAAATAATATCTATATCACATTTAATTAAATGAGAAAAATTGCTTACTAAAGGCATTATTGACGTTTCTGTGTCTGATAAAACTTTGTTGGGAGTAATTACGCATAAATTTTTTAAATCAGTTCTTCCAAAGTCAAACCGTTGCTGAATTTGTTTCAAAAATTCAACATAAAAGTTTAAAATATTTGTTTTAATTGTGATTCGTTGCGAATCCGTAAAGTTATCGCTTTCAAGAAAGTTTTCTGCTCTACTTCCTATAAAAATATTTTTTCCTTGCAAATATTTCATTTTGTCATGTATATTAAAATTTTCCAGACAATCAATATTTTTTACAAAGTCGTTATGCATAAAATTACTTAAAAGTAGTTTGAAATGTACTTCAATTTGGGAGTACAAAAAGGGTAAGCGAACTTTTTCAGATTGGAACTCTTTATTCAGGGTATTAATTATTTTCAATACGTAGGCCAAAAACAACATGTAAACTTTTAGTTCTGGATCACCCATTAAATTCGCTAATTCAAATGCACTAATGCCACTTACTTCAAGACACGAGGATAAAAAATAAAGTCGAAGCGCTTCCCACTGTTCATTAATCCGTGCAATCACACTTTCCAGAGCGAGCCAACGAGTAAAAGAAATTCCAAGTATTTTGTGTGGTTTTACGCCACAATAATCCTGAAATTCCTTGAACTCGTTGATTCGCTTTGGGCTGTACGAGAAAAATTTATATATATCTCTACACAGCTTTTCAATTTTCGGTGGTAGCTGTTTGCTGGCGTAGCTCGAACACAAATGTAGCGAGTGGCAAAGGCATTTGATGTAAAATATATTAGTATCATTTTTTAATTTCGTTTTCAGCCCATTTAATTCGCCGGCCATCGTATTGGCTCCGTCAGTTGCTAGCCCTATCAAATTACTTAGAGGTACACTGTGCTTTGCAAAAAATTACTTTATCGTTTGGTATATTGACTCAGAATCGCTTTTGGTAAGTTCAATTGGTGATAAAAATCTGTCACGAATGTTATTCGATAACTTATCAAAATACCTTACCACCAGAACCAGACACTTTTTTGTTGATACGTCCGTGGTTTCGTCCACAATCAAAGAGAATTTACACGTTCTGAGATCCGATACTATTCTCTTCATTGCTTCGTTCCCTAAAATCTCTGCTAGCTGGGTCGATTTTGTTCTGCCGCAGCGTAAAGACTGAGCTATTTTTGAGTCCGGACAACACACGGCTAGCAAATTTGGCAAATAATCCATAAGGATAAATGGAAGATTATGTGCCATTATGAACATCACTAAACTGAATTCTGCGTTTCGGATTTGCTTTTCTAAAGTATCATTTTGTTCTTTAAGAAAAGAATCTAACTTCACTTGACCCTTTTTCTTGGTCACATTTTGAAAATGGCTTGATTGCTCTGTGTGTCGTTTTAGCTTCGCTACGTGGTTCACCATGGACTTTTCGCAAGCAATGCAGTATGCGCTCCCATTTTGCTCTTTGAGCCAATTAAATTGGGTTAGCCATTCTTTCCGAAATTTGCGTCTTGGGTCTTTTTTTTCGCCAGCTGTGTCGCTAAATATGGAATAGGTAATCAATTACATGCTCGTTCCATGAAATACGTACTTATGTATGTATTTATTACCTTTCACTGCCATCGCTTTCGATTGACTGCGTATGAGGCCGTTGTTCTGCAACCTTCGCCTTCTTTATCAAAAACCTGAAACAACATATCAATCAATGCAAAAATTTAAATTTCCTATCCATTCAAATGATTCTTAAACTTACTTGTCCATGGTAAATTATTGTCTAGTTTTACTTTTACACAAACAATTACATACTTATAATAAAATATTTGTTACACTGAAGTTGATTTGTCAATTTCTGATTTGTAAACAAAAGAAACAATTGACCAGTGTTGTCAATTTAGCTTTTTCCCCCTAGATTTAGCTTTTTTTTACTGACAGGTAGTATTGCCAGATTTACTATTGTTTGCTGGTAAAATTCGATTATATTTTCAAGTGATGTCAACGAATCAAATCTTTCGCTTTATGTGAACAGTGTTCATTTTCGTAAATAAATTTGTAAAGGCGTGATGAATCACTCAAAATTTGTTTGTATCACAATTGTAAACATTTTCATAAAAGGGACCAAACCAGAAAAAAATGGACCAGTGGACCAAACGTAAAAAAAAGGACCATTTTTGGTCCAATTGGACCAAAGTGGCAACCGTGACTGGAGTACACTTTGTGCTTAGTTGTGTAGGTTGTTTTTGTATTGTTGTTGTTTTTTTTTTTGTTTGAGAGCAGACAACAAACTGCTGCTGGCTGGTAGGCAGTGTGCTAGTCTTGCACTCGAAGGATCGCAGGTTCGAATCCTGGAGTCAAGTTAAATTTTTTTTTTATTTTTTTTTTATATATTTTAACTAAAAGTTTTCTAGCCAAAGCATTTGGTTATTTTTTTAAACTAAAACTAAAACTTTTACATACTTAGTGTGTATCTTAAAAATATTCAAAGTTGTTGTGGCTGCACGGGTAAGCACGTTGACTACCACGCGATGAGTTACGAGTTGAAATCTTGGCCGGGGAAGCCAATTTAATTTATATAAAAAAATTGCTGATGCTTATGTCAACCACAAGTAGGTTAAATAATTAATAAATTACAATTGCTACATTAAATTAAATTCATGTTGATCTTACTTGAAATAACTTTGATTCAACATGATTCCTCATTTTGATTTTAACAGTACTTAAATGTTAATTCAATGTGAAATAAAGTTATTTAAAAAGGAAAATTTGTTTGGACAATTACTATAAATCATTTCTAACGATTCTACATTGTTTTTTTTGTGTGTATACATATTTCTTATATATTCCGCAGATATTACGGACGTTAGTTTCAATATTTGTGACGGACTCTGCCCCGAATAGACGTTGAGGGAACATTGTCAATGTATAAATCTTATTTAGATGTGACAAGCAACGATTTTTATTTTAAAACCTAAGACGATATTTTATTATTTATTGCAATAAAAATTATAAATAAAAAAGCGCGTCTTATTTATCCAAAATACAAATATCGTGAGTTCTTTTAAAATCGAAGTTAATGGCCTGTCGCACGGTGTCACCAGAAATCGTTCGAACGACAACTTGTATTGCAAACAATAATAACATTACAAAATTGTTGTTTTTTTCAATATAAGTATTCGATCGAACAGGCACAGGGACAGGCCGTAAATTTTTACGGAGTATCAAAAAAAATTAATTTATATTATATATTTGATTAAGTCAAAATTTGTATGGCAATTTTGTTTTAACATACACTTCAAACCCAAATTATTTTCTGCGCATTTTCGCATGAAAAAATTAATATCGCAACTATATCAGAAGTTTCAGTTGAAATATGACTAAAATTGTATTCAAAATTAAGGTGGTGAAATTGGAAAGTTTCGATAATCGAATCTTGTTAATGGAGACATTTTATGCGCTTGTCCATACGTCTACATTCAAAATTTGTTTTCAAAGGAACCAAACCACAATCTTATAAGTCCTCATACACTTCATCCACTTCTCCGCTTGCAAAGTTTTAAATAATTTAATTACTGATTTTAAGAAAGATCTGCGCAAATAATATTATTGGCTCCTAAATACTTTTTACCCCCTAAAATTATACCCAAATATAAGGGGGAAATCTCTAACCTGGCAGCACTGTCATGGGATACTATATCGCTCATTTACTCAAACAATGTCATAACTCGAAATTGGTCAAAGTTATAATAAAAAATAATAAGTTTTATAACACCAAAATATAAAGAGTTATTTTGCTTAAAGCAACTACATACATATCTGTGGCAATATGGAATAGTAGCTTAAGTAGGCTTAAGAAAGTTAGGCTTATTTGTGCTGTATTATGTTCCAGTTGGTATTTTCAGGGGTTAAAATGTTACATATGGAAACAAAGAATGACAAGAAAGTAGAATCAGAGCCTTATAATCTCTTAGTGAATGCGTAAAAACTTCCAAAATGCACTGCTTTGCTTAAGTCGACTTAAGCTATTATTCCATATTGCCACAGATATGTATGTGCCCTTAATTGTGAAAGGGGTCTAGGTCATCTGCATTTTTACTTCAAAATATTAAATAAATATTAGAAAAACTTCAATAAACATTTAATAAATGTTACTCGAGACTAGTACAAGTCTAAATTAAAATGATGCATCATTTAGAAATATTTTTTATATGTTCAAATGTAATCTACTAAATATCTCGACCAAAGAAATATATGACTTAAACCACTTTCATAATTAAGGGCACATATCTAAAATATAGTTCTCATTGTAGGCATCAGCAAAGAATCCATTCATTTATTTTACCACATCTACATTTCTCTTAGACATATGAAAGTACATTTAGATAGTATTTTCTCCTTAAATTTATTTGATATTTAAATATTTGTACTAACAAATTATTATTAATTTGTACTAACAAATTATTATTATTAATTAGTTCAAAAATCATCAGATGTACATATGTATGTATACATACTTGGCATCATCAGGACACGAACTTTAGTCCTAACTTAATCGATTCAACTTAAATTCATATTTGTATGTATGTATGTAATTTCTTCATTCTGAAGAAATTTTAAAGAAAAATAACTAAACATAATAAATGCTTATAGATTTCCTACCTTATTCATAAAAAATAATTTTGTTTTATAAAAGGTTTATAAAGCAAATTTAGTATGAAAAAGTATTTTATAAACCTCTCATCAAAAATATTTTTTATGAATGAGAGAGACCTTTTATATCTAGCAATTTATGTATAGAAGAATTTCTATGAACGAGAGAATAAACTTTTTACACCAAATTAAAGATTTTTGAATTTAGTTTATATACGTGAAATCAATTTTTCTTCTTTTAGTACTTTAATAACAACTTTGTCATACATAACCAGGGAAACCAGAAATATGCTCCAAAAAAAGTGTTTTATGCGCATTCAATATGCACTAAAAGCTTCGAAATATGCACTAAAAACTGAAAAATATGCTCTTAAAAATAACATAAATTGGATTATTTGGAAATGAAAATCTAATTTTAATTCAGCAATTCAATAAAATTTGCATATAAAACAAGACAAGACAAGACAAAAATAAAATAAACAGAAGAAGGAAACAATAAAAAAATTAATTAAGAACAAAAATTTAACTAAATTTAAATTTAATGCAATAAACAAAATTAAATTTATTGCAATAAACAAAAACTATTCACTTAGCTAGATAAATGAAAATCGCCGCCGGTCACATCTAAATAAACTTTTATACATTGAAAATGTTCTTTTTCCACTTCAACTGATATAATCGGGGCAGCGTTCGTCACAATTACCAAACCAAGTTTTTATTGAAATTAGCGTCCAGTGAGGATGTTAAAATACATGTTACATCTGTTTAAGTTGAAATTTGAAAAATACAAATCAATAGTATTTGTTCCAGCATTAAAATTTAGCAGAAAAAAATTGGATATGGACCATTTAAAATTTTATAATTTTCTTGTTTCGTTTTTCATGCACAAGACTGTTTACAAGTGAGTGAGAATTAAGGAATTTTAAATCGTTCATTTTAAAATTTTTTGTTCTAAATTTGGATGTTATATTATAAATTTCAACTTAAATACGTTTAGCATGTGTTTTAACATCAGAACTCACAAAAAAACGTGTGAAATCGTTTCGGAAGCCTTTTTTAAAGGCTAACTTCATAATGGTAGCAAAATATTGCTTCCCCATACTACCATTTCTTTCACTACAATATGAAATTTTGACGGAAAAAGGTAGAAAATTTTACCAAAAAAAAATTTTTTTTTTCATTTTTCAATAAATTTTTTTTAAAGTACCTAAATAGGCCAAATATGCTCTAAAAACTCGAAAAATGCTCAAAATATGCGTGTTAGACTGAAGTATGCAAAAACATGCTTTAAAGGGTAAAATATGCAAAAATATGCACTAACAAATCGATGCCAGAATTCATAAAAAGTTCCGAAACGGATAAATATCTTAATTCCGCATTGATATATCCGACAAGAAAAAACATTTAATTGCATATTTGTGGTTTCCCTGTACATAACTTAAACTCGTTCAAAAAATTATAAAGTAAAATTTTGATAATATATTTTCCAGCTAGTATTTTGTTGCTCATTTTTTAAGCATGTACTCTGTAGGTCAAAATCACAGGTTTGTTAGCAAAACATTACACAAATTTAAACTCTTGTCTTACCTAAGCTCACAGCCAACACATTAAACATGTCATCCTGTTATTATAGGCAATAAATGTTAAATTATAGCGCTATAATTTACACGACTCTTCCTACTATTCTCTCATATTGCAGCCACAAACCCTTGATATGTCACTCGATGCACAAACCACGTATAAAATGGATTCCACATTCAACCGCATTCCAAATAGCAGCACAGCTATAACAGAAACAACTGTGTCGCCCAGTAAGTGTTTTAGCAGCGACACTGCACCAGTTTCCGCCACACAATACAGAAAACCATTATTATCCACACGCCAATTTAGCGTAGCCACCGTTCTGTGGCTGCTATTAATCGTATTACCATTAATGTACACCAAAAAACTAGTAGTCACAGCAGCACCCTCGCACCAAAGTAACGCAACCACTATTACAGAACCCGACTCGTTGGTGTCCAAAGCCACAACTTCTAATTCAATAAATTCGACAGCCATGGCTTTAATGGAACTACAGACACAAAGTCTCAAAGTCAATGCGCTACAAACTACACTAGCAGCTATGGGAACAACACCTCAACCAGAGCATAATAGAGCTTTGAAAAAAGCTTGGCTATCAAATCGCACTATAGTTTGCAATGACGGTACTGCGGCGGGCTTTTATTTGCGTAAAAATCCTAATTCTAAGAAGTGGATAGTTTTTTTGGAAGGCGGCTGGCATTGCTACGATTTGAAAACCTGCCGAGCACGTTGGAATAGACTTAGACATTTGATGACCTCCACAGATTGGCCCGAGACCAGAGATGGTAATTATTCATTATTATTATTAAAATATAGAATACACATAAAAATTTTCTTATCTTAAAAATCCTTAAATTTAAGTTGGTGGCATTTTATCTGCATCGCCTGAAGAAAATCCCTATTGGCATAGTTGCAATCATGTTTTAGTACCCTATTGCAGTAGTGATTCTTGGTCAGGAACAAAGGATACATTCGAATCCAATGAGTTCAGTTTTCGATTTATGGGTGCCTCTATCTTGAAACAAGTTATAGCTGATCTAATACCCATGGGTTTGGGTCGTGTGCCAGGTGCAGAGCTTTTGCTAGTTGGATCTTCAGCTGGCGGCTTAGGTGTCATGCTTAATCTAGATCGTATTACACACTTTTTGCAACAAGAACGTAAATTGCAGGTAACAGTAAGAGGTGTCAGTGATTCGGGTTGGTTTTTGGATAGGGAACCATATGCACCCTCAGCTGTGGCCTCTAGTGAAGCAGTACGCCAAGGTTGGTCTCTTTGGAAAGGCTTGCTGCCAGAAGCTTGTATTGAACAGCATAAATCTGAGCCATGGCGTTGTTATTTTGGCTATCGTCTGTATCCTACTTTGAAAGGTAGAATTTTCGTATGTGAATTTTTACTGTAAATAGAAATTAATTTTTATAATTTTTTATAACAGCTCCTCTCTTTGTTTTTCAATGGCTATTCGATGAAGCCCAAATGAGAGCTGACAACGTGGCTTCTCCCGTTACGCCTCACCAGTGGAATTACATACATGCTATGGGTGGGGCTTTGCGCTCTTCCTTAGACAATGTGACTGCAGTATTTGCTCCTTCATGCATAGGACATGCTGTTCTCTCTAAACGGGATTGGAGTACTTTAAAAATCGATGACATTTCCTTGCCTACTGCTCTAAGGTGTTGGGAACACTTCACTAGACCACGTAAAAATCGCCAGGACAAATTAAAACGCTCTACTGAGGCCACCGTTAGCAATAAAAATAATAACAAGCGGCGTCATCAGAAACAACACCGGGAAAAACAGCGTGAGAGGAAAAAGAAAAACAACAACAATAGTAATAATATTAACGGGGAGAAAAAACACCTAACTAAAGCCGAAAGAGAGGAACGCAAACGTTTACGCCATGAGCAACAAAAACGCAGAGAAGAAAGACGTAATCGGCGTAAGAACAATATGGTTGCCTTTCATGAAAGTAATTTTACCAACTCTTTACACTTAAATGAAAATTCTACCGATGGCCTAAATGATCCATTACAATCACAGCACAACTCTAACAAACGTAAACGTAATGACCTGGAAAAACAAAACAGAAATCGAAATAAGCAAAAGAAGCGTCAGCGCAAGAGGAAAGAATACAACTCCATAGATGCCCAGCAGCCAGAGAGGGAACTGCAAAAGGAACAGCCATTAGCAGTTGCAGAGAAACGCACAAATAGTGGCAATAAAATCAACAGACGCAGTGGAGTACCTCGTGTACCGACAAGATGCGCTCTACGCCTCTTGGAACGTTGCAGTTGGCCCCAATGCAACAATTCCTGTCCCACCCTCACAAATCCCGTGACTGGCGAGGAAATGCGATTTCTCGAGTTATTGGCATCATTTGGCCTGGATATTGAAGCTGTGGCGGCAGCTTTGGGTGTGGACATGCAAACTCTTAACAACATGGATCGCACCGAACTGGTCAATATGTTAACGCAACAAGTGAGCTGATCAAAAGACTCTTTGTACTCTGGTAGAGCATAAAATTTATTCTCGTTTCAATACTACCCTGGCGCAAAAGTTTTTCAAAACTTAAACCAGTCAGAGTTTAAAAACTATAGATACTTAAAGCTTTCAAAGAGGCTAACTAGCCTTAACAGAATATTACGAAGTAATCTCGAAATAAATTCAAAACGTACTTAATCAAAATAGATCTGTAGATATTGTAAAAAAAGATAAAATACTAAATTTTAAGTACTTAAAAGTTCAAATTAGTTTAATAAGTTTACCATAAGAGTTTTAAGAGAGTATGTAAATAGATATATGTATTACTCGTATAAAATTCGTTATTTGTAGAAAGCAGTTTCAAAACTTAAAGCTTGTGAGGCAAGATAAATGACTTTGCATAAAAACAGAAATAAGAAAACAAAGAAAAAATGGTTTAATCATGATTTGATATTAACAGAACACATGATACCTTAACACAGCAGTTAATTTGGTCATTTCCTTAGCAATTCGAGAAAAGTTAAAAAGAAAATAAATTCAGTGAAGTGCGACTTTGACCCGCGCACGAAGGGTTACGTACGGACACGAGATATGTAATTCAATACGAACTTTAGCCAATATAAACTATAGTTTCGGCATTTTTTTCGTTTTTGGGTTTTTTTCGGTTTTAAGCGTTTTTTTTTAATTTTGGGGTCTTTTGAATTTATTGACGGTTTCTCAGTTTTGGCACTTTTTTTTCTCATTTTGGCGATTTTTTTAGGTTCTTGAAGTTTTTTTAATTTTGGTGATTTTTTTTATTTTGGCGATTTTTTTAATTTTGGTGTTTTTTTCATATGGGTGATTTTTTTTTTGGTTTTGGCGAATTTTTCGATTTTTGGCGTTTTTTTTTTCATTTTGTAATTTTTTTTAGTTTTGGTACTTTTTTTCTAGTTTTGCGAATTTTTTTCGGTTTTTAGCGTTTTTTTAATTTAGGCGATTTTTTTTTAATTTAGGCGATTTTTTTCATATTGACGATTTTTTTGTTCACATAACAATTATTTTGGTTTTGGCGCATTTTTCGCGTTTTGCGATTTTTTTCGGTTTTTGGCGTTTTTTTCATTTTGGCGATTTTTTTTCATTTAGGCGATTTTTTCGAATTTGGCGATTTATTTTAGTGCTAGAATTTTTTATTTTTAATTTTGTTTTTTTTTTCGTTTTGGCGATTTTTTTTTTAATTTTTGGCGATTTTTTTCAGGTTTTGGCGTTTTTTTTCGGCTTGGCGGGCGATCTTATAATTATATTTTTTATAATTAAATAATAAGATATAGCAAGTTGTCAAAATTACTTAGTCAAAATTGCATTAACTGATGGAGCACCCTTTAATTTAAATTTTTTAATATTTTAATGTTAATTGTTGTAGTCTATATAAAAATACACTAATTTTACAAATTTCAAGTGTCAATATAAATATGTACATACAATTGTATGTATATTACATGAGTTTTTAGTATTTTTCGTTGCTCGTTTTGGTACACCCTTTAATTTTTTATTCTCATGTATTTGTTGTTGTACCGGCCAAGGTTCTATATACTCTGTCCAAATTTCAGGTGCGTAGAAAATACCGTATGATGGACAGATGGACAGCGTAGCGAAAACAATAGGGTCCTTTTTTAGGGTTCCGTACACGAAAGGTGAAAAAAGGACCCTATTGTTTTCGCTACCCTGTCCGTCTGTCCGTCACACAGTATTTCTTCAGGAACCGTAAGAGCTACGGACCTGAAATTTGGACAGAGTATGTAGAACCTTGGCCGGTACAACAACAAATACATGAGAATAAAAAATTAAAGGGTGTACCAAAACGAGCAACGAAAAGTTTTAAAATCCCATGTAATATACATATAATTGTATGTACATACGTATATTGACACTTGAAATTTGTAAAATTAGTGTATTTTTATATAGACAACAACAATTAATACTAAAATTTAAAAAAATTGTATTAAAGGGTGGTCCATCATTTAATGCAATTTTGACTATGTAATTTTGACAACTTGCTATATCTTGGAAACCGTAAGAGGTAAACTCTTGAAATTTGCAAAAATGGAAAAACTAAAAAATCCAAAAATTATAAAATCACCAAACCAAAAAAAAAATTGCCAAAAATTAAAAAAAAAATTCCAAAATTAAAAAACTGGCCAAATTTAAAAAAATCGCCAAATTTTAGAAAAAGTTTCTAACACTTAAATAAATCATCAAATTCAAAAAATCCGACAAAAGAAAAAAATCGTCAAAATGAAAAAAAACGCCTAAACTGGAAAAAATCGCCAAAACGCGAAAAATGCGCCTAAACCAAAATAATTAATTGTATGAAAAAAAATCTACAAAATGAAAAAAAAATCGCGAAAATTAAAAAAATTGCGAAAATTAAAAAAAAATCGCCAAAATTAAAAAAATCGCCAAAGTTAAATAACGCCAGAAACCGAAAAAAATCGCCAAAAAGCGTAAAAACTTAAAAAAACGCCCAAATGAAAAAATTTCCATTATGAAAAAAGTCGCCAAAATAAAAAATCGTCAAATTCGAAAAACGCCAAAAACCGAAAAAAGTCGCCAAAAACAGAAAAAAGTACCAAAATTAAAAAAATCGCCAAAATAAAAAAATCGCCAAAATAAAAAAAATTGCCAAAATTAAAAAAACTTCAAAAATCCTAAAAAATCACCAAAACGAGAAAAAAGTGCCAAAGCTCAGAAAGCGCCAATAAATTCCAAAAACCCAAAAACTAAAAGAATGCCAAAACTATAGTTTATATTGGCTAAAGTTCGTATTGAATTACATATCTCGTGTCCGTACGCAACCCTTCGTGCGCGGCCCAAAGTCGCACTTCACTGAATTTATTTTATTCACATTTGGTGTACGGAACCCTAATTAATAGCAAATAATACTAAAGTAGCAAATTAACACTTTTTCCAGTGCATCGCATTTTTGCTAACATGTTTTCTAATTATTTTTTCACCCTTTCAATTAAATTTTGCTTTTAGCTTTAACAATACGTCTCTAAAACACATTTTACTTACAACTTTTGTGTTTTATTCTTTCCTGGGGACATTTAATTTTTTTAATATTTTGGAATGAAAAAAAATTTAAGGTTTGCGCGAAATTTTAATGTATAAAATTTCATGTGAAAGAGAATATGTTTGTAGTTTGTTCTAAATTTGCAGCACGAAATTTTCTATGGGCTAACATGAAATTTGTTGCAAGAAATTCTTTCTCATGAAGCTTTAGAGAATTCTTGACAGTTTTTTTAAGTTACTTACATATGTAGAAAGTTAAAAAAAAATGTCATGAAAATTTTTAAATTCTAAAGTTTCCAAAAATACTTAAGAGATACTTGCTACGCCAGTTTGCTGTTTCGCCTTATTCTCTAGTTTTGCTATTAGCAAATAAAATAAAATTTCGTGTAACAAATTTGAAGGAAGTTCATGAAATATTTCATAATTTCGTTTTACTTTTTAAATTTTTTTTCGTAGAACCAGTTACTCAAAAATATAATCCCTTTGCCTGATCTGCTTATTGTGAAGTCGATTATCTTTTCTAAAAAAAATGGAGCTGAACAAGCTTTATAAAAGACACTTTTTGATAGATATCAAAATGTATGTATATAATCGGCCCTGTTCTGTAAAGCGATCAATTTCCAATCGCACGATTTTAGAAAACTAACTCCGACAGTAGAAATATTTTTTTAGATTTTTTTTTTTAATTTTTTATTATATACTCGTAGATTATCAAATATCATATCTGAAAGATATAATATGCGGGCAGGACCATTATTAATTGTTTGAAAACGAGAAATTTACCCGGATTCGGTTTACAGAACAGGGTCGAATGTTTAAATTCTTACTGAGTGCTTTGTGTTATAATAAAACTCAGAACTTTTATAATTTTAAAGCATTGTTGGCTCTCACAATTATAATAAAAGCTTTCTACAAATAATTTACTAAATTTTAGAATTTAAAAATTGTGTTGTATAAATATAGATCATCTGTTTAATTAAACCTCTGATATTTCATAATCAATAACAAAAAAAATGATAATCAATGTGTTTTTTAATCCCTTAACACAAAATGCAACACAAAAGACTGTTAATTGTTACAATAATTTTGTATGTAAACTAACTCAATTGAAATCGTTATAATTCTTCTCTTATTAAGAACAGTTTCAAGAAAATACTCTTAGGACCATTATTACAATTTAAAGTTAGTTATAATTTGGATTTTATGAGACGTATAAAAAGTTTTTCGTTAGCACAATTTTACTTTAACCTAAAGTGAACGATAAAGGCAAATCTATTTCATCTGGTAAGTTAAATTAAATTTGTAATAATGAGCTTTTTATAGGTCCGATAAAATGCTACTTTTAACTAACTTAAAACTATAGTAATGGTACTTTATCTTAAGGGCCGCTATAGTTAAATATTTTAAATTTCTAGAAGTTTAGCTTTAAACCAGCTACGTCGAAGCCTTATGCACAATTTGCAAACTTTTTCATAAGAGCATTTGCATTTCACACGGACGAGAGCACAAGAGAGTACAACAGCCAATCAGATCTCGGCGAAATTAATACTTGCTGCTTACCTTGCAAAGAAACTAGAACAAATTGTAAGAGCTTTCAAAGCTCTTAAGAGACTTGGCTTCTTATTTTCGCCGATATCTGATTGGCTGTTGAGATCTCTCGAGCTCTCGTCTATCTGAAAGCACGAAAGCTCTTTTGTAAAAGTTTGCACTTTGTGCATATGACTTGTACGTAGCGGTTTTAAACTTATAATACATATTTAAATTAAGTGGTCATGTCGTAATAATACACACACATACTGATACATACATACTGATACATACATACATACATACATATATAGTACATACCCACCCAACCTGAGTTTCGAAAATAAACGAACGTTCGCTGTTGCCAACAATTCTCGAAACATTCTAGTAAAAAAAGTTAAGCAACAAGAAACAATTTGTTTCTCTCAATTTTTTTTGTTTTTTTTTGCATGTACAACAAAAGAGGAATAACGTTTTCTGCTATTGAAGAAGCAATGAAATCGATTGCTAATGATATTGCTAAAGGTTAGCTACTGATTCGTAACCGAAACATCGGTATAGAAAGATTTGCTGCCACAAGCTGAGCGACGAGTGAGCTCTAGCAGCACTTTCTCTTTCCGTTTACGATAGTCGTTTTAGAGTGTTTTGTCCGAGAAATTATTACGCAACATTCGTAAATAATATCGCATTCGAATGTTGCCTAAACATTTCTCGGACAAAACAATCGAGAACGGCTATCGTAAATGGAAAGAGAAAGTGCTGCTAGAGCTCACTCGTCGCTCAGTTTGTGGCAGCAAATCTTTCGATATCGATGTTTCGCTTACGAGACAATAGCGAACCTTTAGCGATATCATTACGAAACATAAAGAACGTCATGAAAAGTTCGATTTCATTGCTTCTAAACAGCAAAACACGTTATTCTTCTTTGGTTGTACATGCAAAAAAAAGTAAAAAT
This sequence comes from Tachina fera, assembly GCA_905220375.1. Classification (NCBI taxonomy): domain Eukaryota; kingdom Metazoa; phylum Arthropoda; class Insecta; order Diptera; family Tachinidae; genus Tachina; species Tachina fera. The sequence continues at coordinate 64,890,874 of LR999964.1, forward strand.
TAACAGAAACAAATTGTTTCTTGTTGCTAAACTTTTTTTAACGAGAATGTTTCGAGAATTGTTCGCTACAGCGAACCTTCATTTATATTCGAATCTCAGGTTAGCTGGGATATTACACACACACTTGCATAATAACATTTACAATTTCAAAACCTACCTCATCTATTAATAGTAATAATAATTGTTGTTGATTTTGTTTTATTTAATTATTTTTAATTAATCGTAATTTAAATCAAACACTAAGGATGGATTAGATTTAGTACAAATCTTTGGATATTTATTAAAGCATAGCTTTTTTAAGCTTTCATTTAACTCAATTTCCTTGAGTAAAAACTATTTCCTTCCATATTTATTTATTAACAACAGAAATAAAAACCAATAAAATCAAATACATACTATGAACAGTAGCAAACATTTTGTACCTGTATTAATTAATTTTTTTTTTACATTCAGTTCATTGAAATAATCAAATGTAACATTCCTTCAACTATTTTTATATTTAATTTAATAATTTATTTAAGTATTTTAATTTACAGTTTTTTATTTTTTGACAAATTTTCATACATGTGTGTACTAAAAAATTTTTCATAACAAAAATAATTGGCGCATATTCATAGTCAAGACAAAGTATACTTTAAGAGTTTAAAATCATACCATACCAAATTTTGGTTTTAAACTCATAAAGTATACTTTGTTTTGACTATGAATATGCGCCATTAACTGTCGAATGCAAATTTTTGTTTTCGAAATTTATTTCACTTACAATATATTTTAAAATAAGAATTTTTAACAAAAATTGGCTTTTAAACTTTATGTACAGCTTTTAGTTTTAATTTTCTTAAATTTTAAATTATTGTTATTAAAAGTAAAATATGAAAAAAGTTTAATAAAATTCAATAACCATTAAACTCGTATATAAAAATTACGTTATTTGAAAAAATAAATAAATAAAAATGAGGGTACAATATTTAAAGTGTAATTTAAAGTATTTTGTGATTTTATTCAGGGGGCAAATCGCGGCACTCGTTATCGAACGAAGTTACGAAATATTATTTATATGGAAATATTTCTTAATTTCGTTCGATAACGAGTGCCGCGATTTGCCCTCATATTTTCGAGAGTGGTTGCTTTTCAGATATTTTGATTTTCATGAAAATATCGTACGTTGCCTTTTTATTCTCTTATTGATGTTAAATTAAAGGTTTTTTTCCAAAAAAAAACACTTTATACACAATTTATTGCTTATATTAAAAAGTTCATTATTTCTCACTTTACTAGAACATGAAGATTTTACTGTGGCCACACCTGATCCTTATACAAAGAACTTAAAATATTCCAGGCATCTTTTGCCGTATCACTTGGCTTGATACTTAGCGCAATAGTCGCAAGCGCTTTGGAACCATTTGCAATCCATGCACTCTTTTCAGGATCCTTAACCGTTATGTCTTCATCGATCGTTTTCCAAAGGTCCAATGTAATTAGTAAACTTTTTACCTGAATGCACCATGTAGCGTAGTTTGTCGCCGCTCAACTTTTAAATGCATCTGTGCATCTACACCTGTTGCCATTTTCAGACTTACTGTTTTTTGATTGGACAAAACAATTTAAAACCTTAAAACACGTTCCGTTTATAACCTCAAAATCGTTGCAACTTGGAAATTTAATATAATTCATTTATTCAAAAAAAAAACATGTTGCTTATGATAAAGTTATTAAAAGGAATTAAGTAAAGTTGGAGATATAACAAACTGTTATATCCTTGAACAGTTGTAAGCATTTGGATTGTTAAATAAGGTAGAATTTTTCTTACAATTTTGTACACTTTATGCAGGGGAAAAGTGAAGTTAAATTGTGTACTTTTTTTACCAAAAAGCATCTTACAACAATAACATATATACAAAATATATTAAGGAAGCCAAATTAAATGTAATAATTTTTAAAGAAATAATTGCGCAAAAGACAAGGGTAATTATTCTGACAAAGACTAGCAGAACAGAACAACATACTCTTTTCGAAGTCCGCTACATACATACATACATATAAAAAATATTGTTAGCATAATAATTATGATAATTACAAATTTTCCGCAAATTCAACAATTCGCATAGTAAGTATGATAGTAACTTTATTTGAAATAACTTTGAAATCTTAAAAAAAAGTTTTAAAAAATAATTGTCATTGAATGAAATATTTTTTATTAATTAATGTGAGTTTCTAAGGAAGAGAAGAAAATTTAAACTTAGACTTTAAGCTAGGGGAAATACCGATACTTTTCTGTGCAGCCACGCACTTAATCAGCACCCTAGTCTATCTACTTGGGTAGAGATTCTTATTAGTAAAATAGTGTTTTCTAAATTTTAGATATTTGTAGAGAGCAAGGTGCGTTGGAGATGCAGTGTTGCCAAAACGGCGGTTTCCCCGCTATATATGACTGTATTTTGTTGTCATTAGCGGCAAGTCTATTTAAAAAACTACCAGCGGGAATTTTAGCGGAAGAATTTCTTAGTTGACGGATTTTCAGCGTTTTTCTGAAACTTATAAAGAAAGGTATTGAATCAAAATAAAGTATTTTTAACGCAGCTCTGCGACACGTACCCTGGTATTTATGCAGTGTTTTTTTCGATATAAGAACGCACAGCGAAAAGAAACTAACGTCACTTTTTTGCAGATAAAAAATTGACATATTGTGGTTGTGTAGTATAATGTAAAACGTTAAGAGGTTAAAAATAATAACATACATACATATGTATATACATACGAGTATAAAAGTGAATAAATCTCATAATTAGTGAATAAAATTTAATTCGATTAAAATTATATTACAAACCAATTTAATCATTCTTTTCCTATTAAAAAAATAGTAAACAAATCTTTAAACAAACGGAAAACAAACCGAAAACTGGGTGATTGGACCACTGAGTATGGTTTTCCCCATAATATCAACCAAAATCTCTCAAAACAATAACTTTTTCTGAATAATTTGTTTTTGATTAAAGACTTTTTTTTTGAAATTCTCCTTCGAATTAAACTTCAAACCATGAAGTTTATTTTATCAACACTATTTTTTTAATTTCAGATAGTCAGAAAGTCAGGAAATTTTAACAATATTTTACAAATACTTCAAGCAAAACGGCAAGATATTATTCCACACGTGTAGAATAATTAGGGTCTATCGCAGAAAATATTGAAAATATACTGAATCAGCTTAAACATTAATATTATAAGATGGAATAGTCCCTTGGATTCTACTTTTTCCTGGCTCGATATTTTTGTATGGAAATAAAATACGTACTTAAAGAGTAGGCTGAGTTTTGCTTACAAATATTGGGGAATTACATACATACATCTATGCATATGTATACATATATTATAAAATTTATCTTATTCTTTTTTTTACCAATAAACCATAAAAAAGACATATGATGGTTATAAAAAATTCAGCGGTTATATTTGCGTTTATTTTCATTCAGCTAGCGGTTTTCAGGGGTTATATGGCGGGAAATGCCTGTAACATTTTGGCAACACTGTGGAGATGAAAAGATGGGAGGCCTATATACCGCTTAAGTTATTTAGTGATTTTGTATATTTGTATTTTTTGTTTTAAATGCTATTTACTTATGTGTTTTAGAGTTATTTTTGTAATAAAAAAGCAAATAAAATTAAACAAAAACTATAAATTATATTTTTTATTTAAAAGTTACATTTTACCAGTTTCTACGTAAATATTGACTAGTAATAGGTGACTAGTTGCCTTGTAACCATTGACTAGTCATAGTTCACCAATGCTTATGTAATCTGTGACTGGCAAAAACGTAGCAGAGTAAGCAGTTCAGATATATGTGTTTTAATTATGTGAAATTAATAAGTTAGAGAGGGAGAAAAATTCACACGTACACAAATGTTTTGGTAATTTTTTTCACCAAGCCCCTAAAAACTAACTAGGGCCAGTGACCGAAGTTGTAGTCGTCGCTACTAGTCAAATCACTAGTCAATTAACTGGTAGCCTTCCTGTAGGGTACAAGACAAAATTAAAATATGCATACAAAAAAAATTTAAAACGTCTAAACATATGCCACATTATGCTTTACTACAAAATTATATTGCCACACTTACAAGATAAAAACGATTTTACCATTTCTTTCGGATTGATGAAAACGATCGGAGCCTGAAGCACCAAAATGAACATTGAACGGAATGGTTAGTACGGAATCAAAACCATTCCGAACGGAATCTATGACACGGCTGTAAAAGTGATTTCATTTCCGAAATACTCTCTGCGACATGGCTGATAAATTGTAAATTAGGTCCAATAACCAGCGTTGTCAACTTGGTGCGTTTGGCACCATTTTGGGTGCGTTTTTTAATTTTTGGTGGCACCAACGCAAATTTAACACAACAATGTGTTAAAAAGGGAAAATTCTTGTTGTGAAGCTTCCTAATACTGTCAATTACTATATTAATTGTCATGATGCGTACAAAACACCACAACTTGAAATGAAATCTGTTTTATGGCCCGATGACAACAATAATGATGAAAATATGTATAAGCTTTATTAATTTTAAATAATTACTTTTTGATCTCCTTTTAAAAACTTTTAAGCATAATATATAAAATTAATGTACAAAAATGTACCATCTTGTACAAATGAATGCAAACATATGTACATACATATGTATGTGACCTTAATTATGAAAGTGGTATAAGTCATATATTTATTTGGTCCAGATATTTAGAAAATTACATTTAAACAAATCCAATAATATTTTTTTATAATACAACAGTTGTGCTAGTCTCGATTAATATAATCTATTTTATTTTCAAAGATTTATTTACTATTTTGAATAAAAAATGCGTATTACTTAGACCACTTTCATAATTAAGGGCACATATACATATGTATGTATACATATGTATATACCATGTATATACGAATTTGTATGGGGTTTTAATTATGTACATACATATATTGCAAAAGGCTGTTTGTTTTTATTGTTATACTAGCTTAACCCGGTGTTCTTCGTTACCCCCTCCCCACCCTTAAAAAACAAAATGAAAATTGGATTTTGCCACACCCCTCCGCCCGCATACCGAAAATCAAAAATCAGACTTAACAGTGTCACACTACATATTCTGAAGATTCCCTACAAATTTCATCAAAATCGGCCCAGCCGTTTTGGAGTCCATACGTTACACACATACATACATACACACATCCTTTTTTATATAAATAGAAGATTTAAAAAAAAATTTTTTAAAACATCTGAATAAAATGATAAATACCTAATTTTTATATTAGGTGTGTTCATTTACTTTACTAGTAAAAATTAGTAACTTAGAGAGTAACAAGAAATTTTTCAAAACTACTCTCAAAAATGTGAAAAAGTAAATGAACACTTTACTAGCTAAAATTTGCAAGTTAAAGTAGTGTTGTAATGTATAGGTATATATGAGTACTCAATAACTACCCCTATGTTTTCTGGACATATTATACATATGTATATGTATATTATTATAAAATTATTGTAATTGTGATATTGATTAAAAATTATGTGATTATGGTCATTTATATTCACCATTGTCGTGACTAATAAATTATGTGTTAATTCAAATTTATTTGCAAATATATATCTGAATTAATTGAATTATTTGCTTGCTTAGTGCCTATTCAAATTATGCCTAAGCAAGGCAGGCTACTTGCTTCGACAATTTTCTTTTAATCCCCCTTCGAAAAGTCACGCACATTTACATTAAGACTTTTTTCTTCAAGACTTTTTGACGTTAATATACATGCTTAATGCTGAGAGTACGAAAAAACAAAGATAAATGTCAAAAATCCCCTCGATTTTTCATTCCGTGCCTTTTGTTTTACTCCGCATGCTTCTCAACACCTCTCACCAACAAACTTAAAAAGCCTGCCTGCAAAGATAACCAGAAAATGCCCAGTGTAAATATCGTCTTAGTGTAAATTACCGAGTAGCTAGGTACTCATAATATTTACAACACTAAAAATAACAGCTGGTCTGTGAAAATTAAAGAAAAACAAAAACATTTCAAAGGCTATAGAAAAATATTAATGCATATAATTAAAAATGGAAGGATCTAAGATCAATTGAATTGCTCCCCTAACACTTTTAAACTCATCCAAGCAAGTAAATTGATTTTACATATGTATTTAAGAATTATAGGTAAATAACATAGATTTGTATGACTTTAGACCCCCAGTACCAATTCCATGTGGCTAAACAGTTGGCGGAGGTTGAGCATGAGTTATTTGAAGAAATAATATTTCAGGAAACTGTCACTGATCAGGCTTTATCATCCTTTGCCACTGATGCACCAGATTCTGTATTGCTTAGTTCAATTTTATTAGACATATTATTTTGCTTCTGTTGTTGCTAGTTACACAAAAATAAATTTTTTATCTTTTTAATACTTTTTATCGTCTTAAAAGGTTACATTTACTTACAATTTCTTAAATTTTCCAAAATATTTTTATTTTCAACTTAATTTAGAAAATTGTTTTGCAAACACAATCATAAAACAGCTGTTTGAAAAATTATTACAAGTAAAAATTTTACTTGTAAAAACTTGCAAGAATTTTTCTGTCTCTCAATTTTTCCGCTCTTTCGACGCTCTCTCGTTGCAAATTTTTTGGGTTAATGAACACTTTCCAGTAACAATTGTTACAAATTCGTACAAATTTTTAGTAAATGAACACAACTATTATCTCTGTAAAAAGTTTTGTACAGAATTTATGAAATTAAAAAAATTATTATCTATCTACTACAAATGAATATAAACAAATTTGTTTAGTTTTTTTAGGATTTATTTTTTTTTTAACCGTGAACTGCAAAAGCTTATTTTATTGTAAAATGTTTATACTTTTTATGCAAAATTAATTCAATAGACATTTAAAACTAAAAAAAAGAAATTCTAAGCTTTGTGCGTTTTTTTTAAATGGCACGTTTTTCTCCATTTTGATGCGTTTTGAAATTTCAAAGTTGACACGCTGCCAATGATCACTTTTTCTGTGCGAAATTAATAAATACAAAAGTGACCTTTTACTTTTTTGTCGTTGTTTTTAATTGTCAACATTTTAAAATAAAGACACGTTATTTTAATTTTCAGAAAATATTCAGCACTGTCTCGCATATTTCTCCACCAAAGTCAATAGATTTAAATTTTCCTGAAATAGGTTAACTTTAAATGCATTTTTCTCGAATTGCCCTGGTATTAACTGATCGCTGTGAAATGGAAAATGAAGGCTTCATTAGTATTTACTTTCTGTTGCTGTTCTATGCTGTGCCGTTCTGCTTCTAAATTTAAGTACTTACTTTCGCTGTAGTAACTTATCAGCTGTTTCTGTTCAGAAGGGTCGCAGTTTTGCACTAAAGCGATGATTTTTGCATCGGCCATTGCTATATTTCAATATAATTTAATTTTTTCTTTAAAAAATGAATTTTTTTAAATTCTAAAAACTCAATCACAATTTATTTCAAAATATTTTAAATTAATTTATGATGTCACTTACACAGAACAGAACGAAACAAAAAACTAACGACTTTTATTATATTTCAATAAACAAAAAAGAGTCAGCTGATTCGTAACAGAACTGAAAGTAAAAACTAATTCTGGCTTAAGGCGAATAGTAAGTATTTTATGTTTTTCATAAAAAGTATTTTATACATACATATTTATATCGCTATGCCTTAAAATAACCCATTAATATGAGCTATAGCTTAAACGGTATAATTTATCATAAGCACTGACCTTATGTAGGACCCCAAAAATGATTACCCCATTTGATCCCTTTCAGATTTAAAGTACATATAAATTAAGTAATAGCCCATAAGTTATTTACTGTTCATTTCAAAGCGCGATTTTTTGCGTTTTGCCAGCAATGCCTCTTTTTTGCCTCTTTTTAGTAGGTAAAATTTGTATGAAAAAACTGAACTTTTGATGAAATTAATGAAAATGAAGATGATTTTTTTAATTTGAATTTAACAAATGAACTAAATTTAAACAATTACTTAATGTTTTGTTGAAATTAGGATTCATTAATGCATATACATATGTAATGTCCTTATTAAAGGGTTAGTTTTTGGTCGATAATGGGTTAAATTAAATTTTGAAGAAATTGTTTCAGAATTTGGTTTGAATGCCATTATTTGGTAGGCGGTTTTAATTTCGAAATTTTCGATTTGACCTATAGTGTATTGCAAAAATTAGCATTGAACAATATTTTCTATTTTAAAATTTTTTCCTCCATCTGTAATCGTATGAAATGTTAGTTAGGGCGTTTTGCGTTTCAGGTAACAATATATAAGCTCAACAAATTTAAGTGTTTTTTACATTTTGTCCAATACCGGACGTCGTCATTTGTGTCAATCTGTATTCTAATCAAACTTTTGCTTATTATAAATTTTTATAGCTTTCCTTTGATTATTTAGCCTCTTCGTGCTCAATTAAACTTTCTCTATTGTGTCTTGAGTTTCAATTTATTTTATTGCAAAGATTATCAGTGTGTTCAGTTTTGGGAATTTATCCCCAAATAGGGAATTTTTTGTGATTGGAGATACAATTATATGAAAATCCCCAGGGTATTTTTTGAAGAAAGTTAAAGTAAGTTTGTTAGTTTGTTTGTATGTTTGCTATGATTTCACGCCCAAACCGCTAATCCGATTTTGATTACTCTTTCGCCAATGAAAATCTACAGTACCATGGTTAAATATAGAATATTTTTTATCCGGTTAAGAACCGGATTGTTTATATTTGATACGGATATTTGGTACCCGATTATTTATATTTTGGCTGGTTGGGGTAATTTTGGTTTCGGGTTTGATTGTTTATCCAGTTTGTAAACCGGTTGTTATGAATTTTTGGAACAGGTCAACGCGAGCAGAGCCACGGGTAAAAGCTTGTAATATAAAATTAAAACTATTGTTTCTATATTTATGGTTTGAACGGGCTAAGGTTCGTAACGCTTTTTAAGCCAAATTACATGTGACAATTATTAATGAACAAATAACATCAAAGTTAGTTGTAAATATTCTGACAACACATACTTGAACGGAACAACCAGGCCACTAAACCTTCATCATCAGCGTTCTTCTGTGTTGGTCCACTGTGTGTGGTGTCAGTTGATGTAGATTTCTGCCTTATATACGAAACTTTCTTGCGAAGGGAATACGTGAATTGATTTGATTCATCGTATTTCAATTTTGCTGAAACGTGTTTTGTAATGAAAGCTCAAATTTACCATCTCTAATTTACAACAGACTTACCATTGTCGTTTATTCTTTACTAATTAACTAACTTTGATGTTATTTGTTCATTAATAATTATCACATGTAATTTGGCTTAAAAAGCGTTACGAACCTTAGCCCGTTCAAACCATAAATATAGAAACAAATTAAGTTCGAAATATAATAATTAAAATTAACTAAAAGTATTGTTATTAAGTAGTCAGCTGTACCGAATCGTGTATAACCTGCACCGACCTACATATATGCAAAGTACAGATACATACATAAGTACATACATACATATTTGTTTTCTGAACACATTTATAATTTTATGTTCTAGTGCAATTTTTAGTAAGTGACCTCTCTGTATTTTTCGAATAAATAATTTGATTAAAATATTTTATTTTCGATATTAGCAATAGTTGAATATTTTATTCTACACTCCGTATTTAAGAAATATTTTACATTTACCCTTATTCCAGTTGTCAACATTGACGTCACGTCAATATAATACCAAAAAATTGGGAATTGCTTACTCGCTCTCGAGATGTTCAAAAACCGTGCTGCTGCTATAGACTCGAAAAAAACATGGCAACCGATTCGCGAAATTGGAATTGGCAAACGTTGTAGTCAAGAGCCATGTACTGTTGATGCCAACATCTTAAATAACCAATTTTTAAATATTCCAAATGTCCAACCGAATTCTAATTATTACAATTTCTCTCATGATATTATATGCAACAATTTCAACTTTTCAAACGTAAGTCAATCCGATGTTCTCTGTAGCCTGCTGTCAATAAAATCCAATGCAATTGGTGTGGATGGGTTGGATCCAAAGTTTTTAAAAATACATATTCCAAAACTTCTTCCTTTTATAACATTTGTTTTTAACAAGATCTTTACTACCAACCACTATCCCAAAATTTGGAAGCTTGCTAAGATTATTCCTATACCTAAGTCTAATTCTGATTATCGGCCCATATCAATAGTACCGTTCTTATCTAAAGCCTTTGAAAGGTTAATTCATATACAAGTTACACAGTACCTTGAAATCAATAATATGCTCACTGACCGCCAATCTGGTTTTCGCAAAAATCATAGTTGTACAACAGCCCTCATAGATGTTGCTGAAGATATAAGACAACAGGTAGACTGCGGTAAAGTTACATTTTTAGTCCTCTTGGATCATTCTAGAGCGTTTGATACTGTTGACCATAGCATGTTGTGTTTTAAACTTAAACATATGTTCGGATTTGCATCAACTGCAACAGATCTCATATATTCATATCTAGTTGATCGATTTCAATATGTTGAAACACCTACCTCAGTTTCAAGCTCTTTGCCATTGGTTCGGGGTGTTCCACAGGGCTCGATCTTAGGCCCTTTACTTTTTTCTATATACGCGAACGATCTTCAAGACAAACTCGAGTACTGTAAGTTTATATTATATGCTGATGATGTACAGCTTTACATTAGTTGTAGCAGCACAGCGGTTGATGAATGTGTAAGGACTTTAAACCAGGAGCTTGGCCGTGTTTATGAGTGGGCCACCGCTAATGGACTAGTAATTAATCCTACCAAGTCCAAGTGCTTGATTATTAAAAAGAAGCTATTAAAGCTTGATTGCAATCCTGTTATAACTTTAAATAACCAGTCCATAGATATTGTAAACTCTGTAAAAAATCTCGGCATATACTTTAACAATATACTTACTTGGTCTAATCATGTTAACTTTGCATGTGGTCGAATGTTCTCAATGTTAAGAAATCTCTGGCAAACGCAATATTGTACTCCAATTAAAATTAGAATACTTCTTGCTAAATCGTATTTAATACCTATCTTGTTGTATGGTTGTGAACTATTTGCCAGCTACGATAGTGAAAGCAAAAGAAAACTTAATGTAGCATTTAATAATATTATTCGGTATATATATGGTATAAGAAGATATTCACATATTTCGCCCTATGTAACATGGCTTTACGGTATTAGTCTTGATGATTATCTAAGAGTGCGTATTTTATTGTTTATGCACAAAATTATATATACACAGCAGCCCGTACATCTCCATGAACGTTTAAGCTTCTCTACACTTAATAGAGGCAAAAGAATTTTATCATTTGGCCATCGCACACTGATTTCTAAATACCATTTCTTTATTCACGGCATCAGTCTCTGGAATGGAATCCCCCATAGATTACAAATCTTGAATAACGCACGTCAATTTAGGAAAAATATTTTTTCTCATTTTTCAAGTTGAATATATAAAAATTATGATTGAATAAAAACGTTTTTTGTTTGTGTGCTAACTTTTCACTAGCTTTATAACATTAAATTTTATTAAATTTTTAATTTTATTTTTTAAATTTTATTATATATTTTATTAAAATTACCTACAATTTATGTCAAAATTACTTAATTAAGACTTATAAAATTTTTTATTTGATTTATTGTATTTGCATATGCTTAGTTCCATACTGGAATATAAGACTTAAGTCTTGTGTATGGGACATCGAAAAGAAATAAATAATAATAATAATAATAATATTTAATAACCCCAAAAATAGTCTTAGTATTTTACCTCCATACCAAGTAAGCTTACGAATACATTCGTATTCGCATCCGCCTGAATTTATCAAATACGAATGCATTCGTATTCGCCTGTAGTGGTTACTCTTTTTTGGGCAAATATTTGACAAGTGTGACCGTACCTTTATATACGTATAAAGAAGGGTGTATGTAACACGATCAATACTTATAGCGAATTTATTAATATTATTTGTTAAGACTTCCACTGTACGCTCCCTGCAGTCAGACTGGGGCCAAGAGTCTCTATGTCAACACTAAATTTCTAGTAGTAGTTACATTGTCTACAATTTCTCTTCTATTCGTCAGTATACAGGAAATAGGGAAAACAGATGTGGTGTATTTCTGGTGGATTTTGCAACAACTTGTCAACATATATAAATTTGTATGTACGTAAGGTATAGAAATGTACCAGTAAATGTCTGGTTGGTATGTTTCCATGTTCCCATAAAAACTATGAATTCACTACCTAGTCAATTGCTTTAGTGTTACTAGTAGATTTTCAATGACAAGCACATGCTAAATGTCAATAGCACAAAGTATTGTATGAGGGATAATTGTAGAGTAGTACTGGTGACAAAGTCAAAAGCGACTCAGTACATTTTCACCATCGACATTTCCTACAGGGCTGTTTGCTACACAATCACAAGAGCAACAAACTCTCAGATAGCATCTGAGAGTTTGTGATGGCAGTACTTTTATCAAAGTAGTATTTGTGAATGTATAATTTCTTAATAAAAATGGGTGTCCCATTTAAGACGGCAGTTTTTTATTAATTCTGAAATTGTTCGTCTTATGTGTATCTACTACAATTTATGAAAATTTTATTCATACAAATAAAATTTGCAATTACCCATGTCGTATTTCAATGAGGTACCCAGTATGAACAATGATTTAAATTAAAATTAATAGAATCATCTTCTTCATCTCATCATATCACGACCAGCAATTTGTCAACAGTTATTATAGTTTTTTAAATAAATACAGATGTGAAAAAATTTGCAAACGAAATAGTACAGAATTGTTTTTAAATACCTATATATTATTATTATAACATGTTTATTTTCTTTAAAATTTTTATTTTAATTTCAATATTTTGCCATATTCCAACACAAGGTAATTACATAATTGAGATTTTGCGAAACAAATTTTATATACATATATAATTACATACATACACATATCCATATATATGTATATTCATGTACATATATGTATATTATACATAATTATTTTTACAGCTTGCCCTATTTATCTCACGATCGGGTTGGATGGCAACAATTATCAGGAATCCACTTTGCATTTAAATTGGGCTTCCGACTGCTTTATACGCCCTGAATGGTACGGCATTTATAATGAAGAGCCCTCGACTCGCCTACTTCAGCCCTTCATACGCCTGTATAATGTAAGCAATGCAACATTTCAAATGTCGATTAAACAAAAAATTGGAAAATTAAAATTTCCAAAGGGTTGGAATCGCAACGATGTCAACCCAAAGCCAGTTCATTATACCAAAAGCCAATGCTTGGATTATTATGTAGCCAGCTTTAAGTATAACGAACTATTGTCGGTAGAGTGTATCAAGATCTATCCAACCTGGATGACAAAACAAACTGATATTGTTAAAATGCAGTTGAAGGAACTTTTTATACCAGGCAAGTATATCTGTTACACATACAAATGTATATATTTTTGCCCAAAACGTCTTTATTCAAGAAGATTTCTCATAAGTTTTGGCATGTTTTAAACAAATAAACCAATAATATTATAACCTACAAGATCACAAAGAGCAAAATCTAAAAGGTAACCTTTTATAATTGGAAAGGATTCCTAATGGGCTTTAAGGGTCTACTGGTGGAGGTGTGGGCAATATCTACACTTGATAGCCTATAACCTATTCTAACCTAACCAAACTTGACCTGATCTAACCTAAACTGAACTGACATAACCTAACCTTACCTTTAATGCACTTCGCAAAGAAAAATTACAATTTTCCAACTTTATATTTTCTATATTGTTTTGTCCTTTAGGTACCCACGCTTCTGGGGCTTATCTTACAGGCTATGGTGGCCCAAAGTCTCTTTTAATCAGAGAACATGCTGTTTCACAATATTTTGATGTCTGGTCTCAGCTGGTATTTGGAATACGTTATTTGGATTTGAGCATTGGGTAAAGTATTTAAAATAAAATTTTTAGTAATATTTATGGTTTATATAGCGTTACCGCCCTATGATCCTTGTAGGAGTTAAAGGAAACATAATATACAGAGTATATTAAATACAAAATACAAAAAATTCAAAATACAAAATACTTTCTAGTTATGTACTTAAAATACCAAATACACGACTGTAAAATAATAATAAAAATGAAATCTCTTCAATTTTTCGTTTTACAATAGTACGAAAATGTACCGTTTTATACTTTACTTACACTCAGGGAAAAGGTGCGAGCTAAAATTAAGCTGTGTCGTACTTGATTTTAGAATTGTCTAGTTTTCCAAGAAGTAAACCTTCACTTTCTTAAAAAAAACTTTAAATAAGAACGGCAATCTTAAAACAAAATGAAAATCTTAAAACTAGGAAAAAAATCTTAAATTAAGAGTGAAATTCTTGTTTTTAGAGTATATCAAGAGTGTTATTCTTATACTAAAACGTATAATTCTTAAAACAAGTCTGACGTACTTAAGTTTGTCCGAATGTGGTAATTTTTTTTAGTTTCGCTATTATTGTTAACGTGTGCACCTCATCTATGGTAAAAAGTATTTAAAAAAAAATTATATTTTGCGATGGAAAACTGTGAAATAGTTAATATTGACCAAAGTTCCGAAGGTAATTGGATGACTGTAGCAATTATTCCGGCAGAAGAAAATAGTTTACATGTTCCGGAGGAAAGCGGAGAATGCTTTGCAGTACAAACTTTTCAAAAAGAAATCTGTGGTGTGCCATTAGAAAATTCTAATGATTTTGTGCTTTTTCATCTTGAAAAAGTACAGTCTCAGCATCCTGCCCAGAACCAGGATGACGAAGATTTGAGGAAACTGTTGAAAGAACTCAATATGGAATCTGTTTTAGAGTATTTAAAAGGTAATTAGTTTCTGCAACATGCATTAGTACTCATGTGTATGCTATGCGTTTTTCACCTTTTGGATATATTTAAGCTGCACAACCATTTCCAGTCATATGAAATTGAAACTGGACTAACTCCAGCAACTGAAAATGTACACATTATAAATATTTGTAACTTTACTAGCCCACCTTTACATGTATATTACATAAATAATAACAAAGCTTTCATTAGACTTAAGCATATATAATAAGAAGTACATATGCATATGTATGTACATATATGTAAATATGAGTTTTGTTTATTTAAATTTTGTTTTTAATAAAACTGTAATAAATTCAAAATACTACTAATAGTTTATCATTTTCTTTGATGGGGTTGTTTGTGGGTTAAATGCATTTGAATTTCGAATTTCGAAAATCATGAAATTAAGAGTAAACCCTCTTAAAATAAGATTTAACATTCTAAAATCAAGAACGAATTAGACTTAAAATAAGTTTACATTAAGCTTATTTCAAGACTGCAAAAATATTAAAATAAAATATTTATTCTCAAAAGTAGAACGAAGCAATTTAAAAATAATCGTTCTAAAATTAAGATTATCATCTTGATTTTAGCATTTTCGAGCTTAACAGACTTTCATGACGTTTTCGGCTTGTTTTAAGCCCATTTAGCTTAAATATAGCTTGTTTTTTCCCTGAGTGTACTTTTTATTCGCTTTTGTTAATAATTTGTTGTTTTTTTAGTTTTGAAAGTTCGATCTGGCTGGACACATCTGCCAAATTATCGTATTTTAGTTTTCTTTTTTACACACCATCTCCTACAAAAGTTTGTTATTTTAAAATCCGTTTCCGAACAGAATTGAACTCTGTGATATGGCCGAATATGTACGTTTTAAATTAAAAAACAAATTCTAAGTATTTGCTTCAAACGGGAATTCCCGGGATACCGGGAAATTTAAAAACCAATCCAGATTTCCCGGGAAAAAGTGCGGGAAATGAATTTTTTTTCTGTTCTTCTCAAAACGTATATGGGGTGTGCCGAAGCACACAGGGTTTTGGCTAGTAAAGCAATACCTACACTTAAAAAAATATTTGGAATGAATTTTTATCAGTTGCATTTTAATTAAAATCGAATAAGAAATTAAAAATTTCAAAACTCTAAACAACGCTATAAAGCGGGATGTCTGGTCAGGTTAGTAATAACTCAAAAAATTAAATTATTTCACAAACTTTTTGCTGGAAGTCTAGTGATGATTTCCATAAGCAGGTACGAAATGCATAATATATTATACACTTTGTGTAACCAAAAAAAAAATTAGAAAATTCCTAGCTTATTGAAATATTTAGATATATCAAAATTCTTAAAAAATTGTGAATCTGTTAACGACATAAATTAGAGTAATTTAGTAAAATTGCACACAAAAATATGTATGATCTGATATTAAAACTGTGAAATTATAGAAGTTGCAAAAATAATTAAAAAAATACGATAAATTGCTAAATTCGGCTTAATGAGCACCCCAAAAATAAAGAAATTCTATCAGTAGAAGTTTTTTTTAATTTGGACTTAGTTTCCAAGTTGGCAAAATATATACCTCTTTGCTGCAAAAATAGCATATAAAATGTCATCAAAAAAGTTAGAAAATTTTGAGTTCCTAAAATAGTTTTTATAGTTTATATTTAAAAAAAGAGATACGAATATAAAAAGTTCTGTTCTTTAATATTTTATTTTAATTTCAGCTACAAGCCAGTCGACTTATATGATACAGAAAATCCAGAAAACTATTGGGTCGTCAACGAGAACATGTTTATTAATCAGCTGCGATTCGTTTTAAAAGATGTTCGTAAATTTGTAAGCATTTCGGGTGAAGTTGTCATACTGGATTTTAGTTCATTTCCTATAGGTGTGTATATAATACATAGATATGTAAATGTAATTAAGAACATACTTACATATCGTTACCTTAATATAAAAAGGCCCTAAGTCACTAATTTTTTTAAATCGATTGTTAAGTATATTTCGATAAAAGAACATCTAATGTATCGAAAAATGCAAAAATGTTGAATTTAAAAAAATTACCTTTCTATATTAAGGTAACGATATAATTATTTAATACATCATGCTCAAAAAATGTAAACATGTCATCAGACATATGTATGTAAAAAATTTTAGGTTTCTACAAACACCCCGAAAGACATGCCGGGTTATTGCATCTGATTTCAAATGAGTTGGGGCATTTGGCTTATCAACGCAATGATAAAGTTACGGCATGCTTCGAATTAACAATCGAGGAAATAGTTGCAACAAATGGTACAGTTATAATATTGTATCCGCAAGAAGAGTTGCCGCATCCAGAAAATGGCAAGTATCAAATATATACATTAGAGTGGCCTAGGGTTTGCAAATAATCGCAGATTTTCATAATCGCGATTACGATTAAAAAATATGCGATTAATCGCGATTATCGACTAAACGCGGTTAATTTAGAAGATATACTATTATAATTTTTTCCAACACCAAAATAAATTGCGTCATGAGTTTTAGTCGAATTTTTTGGGTTTAGCCAAAGAAATTTATTTATTTTGTCGTTTTAATTTAGTTTTTCAATTAAATTGTATTTTTATTTTGAGAAAATTGTAAAACACGTAAGATAAAGTTCGTAAATCAGAACTTATTAGTTTCAAAAATAATACACTAAGGTAAAAAACGTGCTAAAATCAAGATCTTACGTTCGAAATTAAATCATTTCAATCTTAATAGTCTGGTAAACGCGTAAATTCTTGATTCAAGAATAAAATCTTAATTCTTTTTAAGATCGCCACTAAGATTGTAGTCTTGAATCAAATCTCATTTTATGATCGAATTCTAGATTTTGTTCTTAATAAAAATCTTAAATTAAGATCATATTCTTAAAAATTTAGGAATATAATCTTAAAATTAAGACCACGTTTTTAATTTTAAGAATTGATTCTATATATTAAGAATTTATGGTTAAATTTGAGAACGTCAATCTTATCGAAAAAATTTCAAGATTGAAATGTGAAAATGTCTACAATATAAATTCAAGATGTTTCTTCTTAAAATTAGATCGTTAGTTTTAGTTTACGAATTGTGTTAAATCAATCTTTTGATAGGAAACTTTTTCTAAGATGAAATGAATGTATTTCTACTTACTTAATTTATTTTTTATTTAATTTATTTTTTC
Organism: Tachina fera; assembly: GCA_905220375.1. Taxonomy (NCBI): domain Eukaryota; kingdom Metazoa; phylum Arthropoda; class Insecta; order Diptera; family Tachinidae; genus Tachina; species Tachina fera. The sequence goes on from LR999964.1 coordinate 64,908,974, forward strand.
ATAAAAAAACAGTATTATTTATACCGTTTTTAATACGAAGTTGTTCATTCATCATGATATAAACTCATCACGTGTGGACACTTAATTAGAACTATAACCTTTTTTAGTATTTCTGTGTTTTTTTGTAATAATGCGAGCTCCTAAGATAAAGCAAACTGCACCTATCTGTCAACCGAATGAAATATATTTGTATCAATCGTAATGAAATTTTTGAGATATTATGATGTTTTTGAAATAAAATTGAGAGAATATAGTAAAATAAAATAATAAATTTAATAAGTGCTTAATTTGGATTTTAATTATCGTTTATTGTATTAAGGTGTAGGAAAATAAAATAGATGCATGTCGAATATAAATCGTTTCTTGTGTTTTGTACAAGTTTCTGAGCTTACTCGCTTATTGTATCTTCCAAAAGGCTTATGTAAATTCTCAAATGATTTTTGAAAGTATGTGCATAAGATAAGAGGTTTGAAACTTTTCAAAACTATGGTTGAAGTCTAGTGATGATTTGTTAAAGCGACAATCAAATACAAACATACATAAAATACAAGTATACGTACATACATATATTTTTTATTAAAAATTTTAATTTAAATTTTTTATGAGTTGAAGTTGAAATGTATGCAAGTTTTGCATAAATTCTGTGCTTGAAAAAGTAAAAACTTTTAATCGTAATCGAGCGATTAATGGGTGAGATTACGATTACGATTAAAATGTGCGATTAATCGCTATTACCATTACGATTATAATCGCTGTGCAAACCCTAGAGTGGCCGTTAATTGATTGTATGGAGACTTTTTGTTTTTTGATTTCTCACCACCCAAATCAGTTTTATGTAAAAAAAAATACAAAAAAATTTCATACCGATAAGTTGCGTTTTAGGGGTGCGTCCGGCCCTCAAAGTTGGCCTTCAAGACCATTTTTCAATGATTTTTTTTGCATATGACTATCTTTTTAAAAAATCATTTTACAGGAATATGACATACGGCAATATTTTAACTTTTCAAGTCAACAACATTAGTCTCACAGGAAGTTTTTTGCTAAAATTAATATTTTAGAAAATAATGAGGAAAATAACCAACAAAATACCAACAAGTTTATGTAACAAAATTATATTTATAAGGAAATTTTTTATTTTAAGTATGTCCAATAAGAGCTTATATCGAGGGTTTATATTCAAAAAGTGCTATCTGCAATTCTTGAATATTTTAGTAGACAAAATAAAACTTTTATTATCTCTAATTCCAAGAGCAATAACTGTATTTGATTAACATTAGTAGATTGAGATGTCTTCTGTAAATGGTACTATTCATCAAAATTTAGTTATTAGCCCTTGCACTTTGAGAAAATAACAGTTTTTGCGCTCTTCTAAAATTTTCAAGCCTTGCAGATAGCACTTTTTGAATATAAACCCTCGATATATGTATATGGTATTATATTATTTCATACATATACAGAAAATAAGAATAAAAAAAATTATATTGAATATATGGGCTTGAGGGACAACTTTGAGGGCCGGACGCACCCCCTTTTTTGTATTTTCTTACATAAAACTGAGAGTGAGTGAGTAGAGTGAGAGTAGAAGAAATCAAAAAAAGTAAAATAACGGCCACACTAATATACATACATGTGTATGTATGTATGTATGTATACTGGTGAACTTGGAAAATAACTATCTATGTATGTATTTATGTACATTTATCAGAATCTCCCATTTTATGCTCACCTTGGAAACGGTTTTCAACCGGCTTCATGAATAACTCGCAAGCCCTGGACTATATGCGTTTACTATTTAGCAAAAAGAAAACATCACCAGTCCAAGATGAAGGTTGGATATTTAATGCAATCAAAAGTATGGAACAATCTTTGGTGAGTTTCAACTTTTTTGTAGACACTTTACCCAAATAATATATGTACATACTTATAATATATTATTCTTTCCGTCTTTTAAGAACTCCAATAATAAATTGCAGACTTCCAAAGAGAGAGCTTCACATATCAATACCAAAGTATCGAACTGGCTGAGAGGACCTTGGGGTACAACCGCAAATGTTGTGGCATTAGATTATTTTAGTAGCACGAACATTATAGATGTTGCGATTAGTGCGAATATTCAAAAAGCATTTGCAAAATTGCATAAGGATTATGTTAGATTTGAGATATTTAAATAAAGCGGTTTAAGAAACTCAATGTATCAAACTTCGCTAATAAATTAAGCAAATCAATTTGTAACCGAATTCGTTATCCACATATTTACATATCATGTACTAAAAAAATTTAATTTTTGAGTTAGTGATACAGAATCAATCCTCATATCGTTTTCCATATTGTGTAAAAATTTCAGAAAAATATCTTGTTGGTTACTCAACTCTTGAGAGAAAAATAAAATTTTCTTTTCCATTAAGTTGTGTGTAAATTGAACATTTCAAATTCGTTTGCTGACAAACTGGTTATTTTTTATTTATGACGTTCTTTGTGTAAATGACCGATATGTAGGTACATTTATGTATATTAAAACATAAGCAAACAATTGATTAATAAGCATATATGTACATATATCGCACTATTTCATTTAAGAAGCGTCAGCTCAAAACTTGGCACTTTTAGCTTTTTGCAAGAAAATGAAATGCAGTCATCATATGTACCAACTGCAAGAATCCTACAATGCTTTCTCTACTCTTTCGCCAAAGAAAATACAGTTTTATCCCTGTTTTTAATATAAGATTATAAGAAATTAAAAAAAAAGTTTTTTGCCTCTACAAAATTTTTGTAAATTTTGAATTGACGCTCTTTAGAGGAACTAGTGCGACATATAAAATACATAAAAGTTAAGTAATTTAATGCAAATAAAAGCTGTTCATACTCGTATCTATGTAGTGAGGTTTCACAAAGTTAATTGTATGCAAATAATTTCAAGCAAATTGAGAATTCACCTTGGTCGACTGCTTTAAGTAAGATAAGACGATAGTGAATCAAATCACAAAGTGGCGGATTTATGTTTTATGTCGCCCTAGGCCCCGTGAGATATGCCGCTCTTTTTGCTCTATGAAGAAAAGCTTTTTAAAATTAAATATGCAATTTATAAATATTTAAATTACACTGTGCAACAGTAAAAAATCCGCATGGTCCTGACAGTATAGAGTCGATAGTACAGGGTGGCCCAGAAAGACCGAAGTGGTGTGAATTCCTTATAACTTTTTATTTAAGACATATTTTTTTAATTTTTTGTTTTTTAAATACAGTAAATTTATAGGGAATATTTTTAGATTAGTTATTAAAAATTGTATCCCGCAAGTGGTGGCCATTTTCTGCTTCGCACAAATGTGCTCTTTCCATTTCCATTATTCATAACTTATTTATGAGTGACGAAGCCCATTTCCAATTAAATGGGTTTGTTAACAAGCAAAACTTTAGGATATGGGCTAAGGAAAACCCGAGAGTACTTCATCAACGACAATTACACCCAGTTAAGTGTACTGTTTGGTGCGGTGTTTCTTCAGAAAGGATCATTGGTCCATATTTTTTGGAAAATGAAAGAGATGTCGCCATTTCCATCAATGGTGATCGATATCGGGCCATATTGGAAAATTTTGTAAGGCCAGCCGTGCAATACCATCCGCAAATATGGTTCCAACAGGATGGAGCCACAGCGCACACTCCGAGGGCCACAATGGCTATTTTACGCGACATCTTTGGGGAAAGAATAAATTCGCGTAGAAGCAATTTTAATTGGCCTCCGCGTTCCCCGGATTTAACCGCTCCAGACTGTTTCCTTTGGAGTTATTTAAAAGGGAAAGTTTATGTTAATAAGCCTAGGACTATTGAGGAATTAAAAACCAATATTCCAGACGAAATTAACAACATAACACCGAAAGTTTTGCGAAAGGTCATGGAAAATGTGTTGAAAAGAGATCATTTGTGCGAAGCAGAAAATGGCCTCCACTTGCGGGATATCATTTTTAACAACTAATCTAAAAATATTCCCTATAAATTTACTGTATTTAAAAAACAAAAAATTCAAAAAATATGTCTTAAATAAAAAGTTATAAGGAATTTACGCCACTTCGGTCTTTCTGGGCCACCCTGTATTACCAAAGGGAAGTAAACCCCTATATTCAGTTTGGCGATTATGGTGACCAATTAATTTTTATAAATCTCCAAAGATTCCGCAAAAGAGTGCGCACTCAAAAAATGGTGTTATCATTTTTTGGCCAACAGCTAATTCAAACTTAGTGATAGCGCTTTACTAACATATTAAGCCGAAAAAATATTTCTTCATGCAATTTTTTTGCAAAGTAATTTTTTTAATTTCTTTTAGAATAACTAACAGTGACTCCCTAATTTTTTGCAAACAATATTTTTTTTAATACATTTATCTATTTATTGAATCTTCAAATATGAACTAACAATGAGTATTCAAATCTTAAATCTAAAATATAAGTATTAGGCCCAACTTGATTGTTGATTCGAATTGGAGAACAAGTATCTCTTCGCAGGGTAAATGTTACCTGAACACACTTTTGCTCGTTTATCTTAATTCTCCATAATTTTAACCATAGTTCCAGTTGTGTAATATGTTCTTGTCGATATCATGAAGCCTCGTGAGGGTTTTCGTGCTTACTTAAGCAGGCTGTATCATCGGCAAACGTAGATGTATGGATATTACTGCTCAAACGCATATCACAAGTATAAATTAAATACAAAACTGGCCCCAGTATGCTCCCCTCTGGCGCACGCGGGATGATATAGATTCGGGCACACTCCTGAATTCTCCTTCCACAACCGTGAACTTCCGGGTGGTAATGTAACTTTCTAATAAATTCAGAAAATTTATTGGTAGATATGTTTTTAATTTTAAAATTAAACCTTCTTGCCACACTTTATCAAATGCCTGCGAAAAGTCAATAAACAGTGCAGAACAGTACTTCTTTTCTTCAAATGTTCATCTTATACATTGAACCAATCTATGCGTTTGTTCAATGGTGCTATGCTGACTTCTAAAACCAAATTGATGGTCTGGGATGCACCCACTACCAATTAGAATTGGGGACAATTTTGACATGAGCAGTTTTTCGAAAAGTTTTGACATTGTTGATAGCAGACTTATTGGCCTGTATGATGCTACCTTCGTAAGATCTTTGCCCGGCTATGGAATCATTTTAACTTTGGCAAGCTTCCAGCTGTGGGGATAATACTCTAGTCGTAAATTGGCATTAAAAATTAATAACAGGATTCTAATTGCAATACGAGGCAATTTTAAATACCCGGTGCTTTCTTCGGTTTGAGTTCAGCAATTAGATTTTGTACATAACACATTTTAAATTTTATGGGTCGAGGGGGTAGCGCAACTACACTCGGAAAATCAACAACACTAGTACATGTGTTTGGGGTAAATAAAAAATTTCTTAGACAACTAGAGTTATTATGTTATAAGTAGGGAAGGGATTTTCATGTAAATACATGTTTTCTGTCGTTGGTCGTAGATCAACGTAAATAAAATATCCTTGCGAATCAACGAATTTGCGACAAAATGGCATCGATTTGTTAGTGCATATTTTTGCATATTTAATAATAAATACATATTTCTGCATATATCATATTTTTAATAAATTTTTTAGTTTTTTCATGCTATAAATCTAATTTTGGTTTTTTTACTAGTTGAGAAGTATATACGAGCTGCAGTTTTTACGACTGTGTAACAATAAAAAAGGAAATAATGAGAAAAATTTACGATCTTTTTTTTGTGATATGAATCGATATTCAAAAACTCCGTAGGACTCAAAGTTCAATACCTTGGCTTAAGTCAAGAATATCAATAGCATTGAAAATTAATGAAAAAAACAAGAGCATGTATAACAGTATGTATAATAGCCCTTTTAAACCGCATTAATTTTATGTGGATATAAAGTTATTTTTACAGCTTCTTTGCATGTTTCAGCCTTTAATGAAAAATATCCAAAGATACGATATGGATACATTATCCAGTAACTAGATGGGGGACGTGGCAGAATACTGTCGAATGCTATATTTCTATTAATAAAATTATAGTAATTTTATATTTATAATTTGAACGGGCTAAAGCTCGTATCGCTTTTTGAGCCAAATTACATGTGATAATTATTAATGAACAAATAACATCAAAGTTAGTTGTAAATATTCTGACAGCACATAGTTGAACGGAACAGCCAGCCGTTTTCGAAGGCCACTAAACCTTCACCATCAGCGTTCTTCTGTGTTGGTCCACTGTGTGTGGTGTCAGTTGATGTAGATTTCTACCTTATATACGAAACTTTCTTGCAAATGGAATATGTGAATTGTTTTGATTCATCGTATTTCAATTTGCTGAAACGTGTTTTGTAATGAAAGTCCAAATTTACCATCTCTAATTTACAACAGACTTACCATTGTCGTTTTTATTCTTTACTAATTATGCACATGTAATGTTATGTTATGCAAGTTTAGTCAAAAAACTTTTCCCCATTTGCAATAAAACAAAAATAACGTGTGCTTGAAGTGCACGTTAAAATAAAATTTTCACACAAAAACTAATTTTAACGTACACTTGAAGCACACGTTACTTTAAAATTTCCTTAATTTTATGAATAGAAATATAGTATCCGACAGCCTTCTGCATAAATTGATATTTGTGCACACTATATCCCAATTAGAGGCTTTCGTTACTTTAACATCTCAAGTTGAATTAATTGAAAAGGCGTAAAAAATAAATTAAAATATATGCAACAAATTGTATCAATATAGTTCTAACAACGAAAACTTAGAATCTGAATATTCCACAAATGAATATTCCAAATGCGCACCAATAACTTAATTTTTATTACATAAAATTTTTTTCATAAAAAATCGTCAAATATTTACCTTTGACAATTTAAAAAAACATTTATTCATTAATGTACGTAAATAAAAGTTCGACTGAACTTTACTCGTATTTTGTATTCCATATGTTTTGACAAAATATTTGTTAAAAAAGCATTGAAGCTGAGCTTTTTATGTTTTTTAAGTTTTTATTGTCAAAATGTTTGCTAAGAAAGCAATGAAGCAGATTTTTTTAAGTTTCTAATGTTCTTAAATGGTGAAAAAAATTTAGTAAATGCATATTTTATTAGTTTTAAATACATATTTTTTATTTTTACTGCATATTTTATATACATAAAACGTGATTTTAAATGCATGAAAATCCTTTCCCTAGTTATAAGCTTTCATTTAAACAAATGAGAAGCTTAACAAGTAACAAAGTTGAAACAAGAACTCAATAATCAACATGAACTGCATTAGCAACATCGCATAGGATCCAGCTAAACCCTTCAATAACAATTTGGGATTATTAGTGCGTTAATAAATGTTAAACTTGAATTGTAACAATTCCCAATAAAAAACAATTATTATTATATTAAAGGGTGTTCTATCAGTTAATGTAATTTTGATAATGTAATTTTGACAACTTGCTGTATTTTGGAAACCGTAAGAGGCAAACTCTTGAAATTTTCAAAAAAAAATTTACAAAAATTCCCTATAAGCGAAAAAAACACACAAAAAACGCCAAAACTAAAAAAACGCTCAAAACTTAAAAAATCCTAAAAACAAATAAAAATTCCAAAACTAACTATGTAACTAGGCTAAAGTTCATATAGTATTACATATCTTTAATCCGTACTGAACCCTTCGTGCACGAATCAAAGTCGCACTTTACTGAATTTATTTTTTTTAATTCACTCTTCCATTATGCTATTGAATCGTGTAGCTTATCGTGGTGATTTGACATCAGTTAATTTAAAGTAAACAATATGTTTGCTATAAAATGACCTCAGCTGCAACTTCTTATTGAAAAAAAAAACTTTATTTTATTTATTTATTTTTTCTATGGAATTTTAGTAATTTTTGGAACTATTGTTTTCACAATTTAATTACATACATGTGATTTGCATTTCTTTTATACTTATGCTATTGAAAATCGAAAAAACTACATACTCGTACTACATATATATATATATATATACATATATATATATATATATATATATATTTTAATTATTTTATTTAAGATCTTCACGCATTAACAGAAAATGCAATCTTCCCAAAATGCTGTCATAATTAACATCTTGAGTGTTTAGTTGCAATTCAAGGTTTAAACTACATCACATTTTGCATAATTTTATTGAATTAACATAAATTATCAAGAAATACAATTCAAACTTTTGATGGCCTCCGCCCAATACACCGTTTTTGTATTTCAATTAATTAATTCTCTAAACAAGTGCTAGTAAACGCAACATCGCCAACTTGTAACTAACTGCAGCAGCCCACAAAATACTCATAACAAACTAAATTCAATATGAAATGACGTCTTTGGAAATTTTATCGCATATGATGAAGTGAACGAACGTCATTAAAGATTTGTTGACATTGTGCTAGTTTTTGTTTAATAGAATGGCTAATAATTGGTGTATGTATCAGATCTAAAGCTGCTTAAGGAAGTGTACCAAGCCCACTTGCTAAAAAAATATGTACATACATATGTATATAAAAATAAACTATAAATTAAGCAGGGTAGGAAGAGTGCTCGAATTAAATTCTTTTGCAAGCGAATTTAATTCGAACGAATTTTATTTTCCACATTGTAAAGAATTATTCTTTTTAATTCGCAAATTTTATAAATACAATTTTATAAATAAAATTTGCGAACAAAAAAAACCAAGAATGCAAAATAAAATTCCTCTCGCAAATTTAAAAATAAAATTCGCAAACGAAAAGAAAATAGAATTCGCGATTATATTAAAAATACAAATACAGTATTTTTCGTTTATAGCGAACCCGCTTAAAACGAACTTTCGCCTAAAACGAACCATTTCCGAAAGTACGAACTTTTATTTCTATAAAACCATGAACATTTTTTCACTTATAACGAACCCGTTTAAAGCGAACTTTCGGTTATAACAAACTTTTTTTGCATGTAAATTGTTCTTTTTTTCGCTTAAAACGAACCAAGAAGTGTGTTGCCATGAACAAAAAATGCAAAAAAAATATGAACAAAAAATGCAAAGATGCAATGTGTAGCGTAAGCTGTGTAAGAAATTTTCTTCAGTCTCGCGACACTCCACAACAAATTCTTAACCACTTGGCCCAAGTAGAAGTGTATATAAATGAAGCCAATATACTAAGCAAACTAAAATAACTGATTTTTTTAAAGACTACAATGTTCTAAAATTGTTTTAATAAATAAAAAAAATAGCCAAAGTGTTAAAAAAGACATGTGCACACACAATAATGGTTTCTTGATGTCTTCACTTAAAACGAACTTCGCTTAAAACGAACAAATTTGATCAGTCCCTTGAAGTTCGCTTTAAGCGAAAAGCACTGTAATTCAAAGTAAAGACTTAAAACTTTTTAAAGGAGATTTTATTAGTAAAGGCTGTAGCTATAGAGCTGAAATTTGGTGTGTAGATTTCTCTTCCGATGTGTAAATCCACTCAAAAGGGAATTTTGGAAATTCAAACTCTAAAGGGGGAAAAAGGAGTAAAATTGGTATCTTTATATATATCGGAAACTACATTAGATAGACTAAAAATTCTAAAAGCATACGAATGCTGCTAAAAAATAAGCCGACATATATTTAGTACTTTTCTAATATATGTACTTTCAGGGATTAAAATGGGGTAAAAACAGAATTTTGGTACCTTTTTTACTAAAAAGTAAAATTATTCACATTAATTTATTGCTTCAGGTTTCGCTGAAATAAGCATTTTAATTGTTTCCTACATAATCTACTTCCTTTTTTTTGTCCCGTACGACATTCTAAGTTTTTTGCAATTATCCTTAAAACTAAAAATTGGTTATAATTAGATTTAGCACCATTAATAGAGCTAATAAGGGGCCATAACTTAGGCTAATAATTAAAATAAAAATCTATTATATTTTGATCTCTTTTCCAATTTAAATGCGTACGACTGCCCCATACGACAGTATGGAATTGCCCATATCTAAACTAGAGATGGAATCACATTTGGCTTATAAGAACTAAGGAAGCAACACAAGTCAGTCTTTATATTTTTTTTAATCTCACTTACAGGAATGTTAAAAAGACCACGATCATGGAAATTTGGTCCAATAAAAAATTCAATATTCGAAAAGGTTTTCAGAAAATACTAAAATTTAGCTTTACGAAACGTTTATTAAACAAATTTCCATATAAAATTTCTTTTTGTAAACCTTTTGTAAACCAAAATTATTTGTTATGAATACGGCAGTAAATCATTACCATTTGTATTTCTGTTTTCTTTTCTTTCTTTATTCTTTATTTTGTGCAGAAGAATTCAGAACTTAACATTGGTGATCCAAAATGTGCAATGAGGGGTATTTTAGTAACAGAAACAAACGTATTTGAATTCTCTAAAATAATATTGCCTAGACTGGTTGGCATGTCACTGACAAGAGGTCTTCATTAATAAGTAAACAGAAAATTGAGTGGCGAAATTCTGTTAAATAAATAACCAAAGATGGGTCTTTTCATAATTAAATTACGTATTATCATATGCCCTGCCGATTTTCGTAATAAAAGGTATTTGCTAAAAAAAATGACAAAGTCCTTTCACAAACAAACGATTCATTTATTAATAACACTGTGCTGGTTCAAAAATTTAACAAGCGGGGGACCTGGTGGGTAAAACTAATTCGAGTACGCTGAATCCAATGGTGCTAACAACATTTTTAGGTTATCTCAAGTTTAAAAAATAATTCAGATTGGAAACGTGGTTAAAAGTTGGGATGTAACGAGTACCAGTTTAGCGAATGCGAATGCGAAAACGAATAATACATTTTAATTTTTGCGCAAGCGAATGCGAATGCGAAAGTGAATGCAATTGTATACATAGATCTACAAGAGTCTTGAATTCAGCAAATAGGTTTGTTGGTTGGTAGTAGGTTGTTTTATTTACATAAATGAGATAGCGGGAAAACTTTAACGTCCGCAACAGATTAATTAACATTTTTTGCATAAACCTATAAATGTATAGCTTTTTCAAACATTCCTATTTCTCTCACGTAAACGGATTTTTTGCTTATTATAAAAATTGTTTAAAATCATTACAAATGCACCTTGACTTCCAAACTGACTATTTGTCAAGAATTTCTTTTACCCAACAATTGAAACAATGCCAAACAGGCCCTGAATTTTCATTCGACGTGATTGTACTTTAAAATCGATAATTTTTTATTTTTACACGATGTATTTAATAATTTTATAATTTTAAATAAAATAAAAATACTGCAAAAAAAATTCTACTAAAATCAATTTCGATTTAATCTTAAATTACTGCAGAGCCACAATCCAACCAAAATGACCTCATTTCAGGAAAAATATAAACGTACCACCTTTGAAACTGACGCCCGACACACGGGGCATACTTTAAACGACAAAGCGCACTCTGGACAGGCCACAACATGCCCACATGGTATACAGACTGTATTATATTCCTTTTCAAAACATATTTTGCATAAGTTATTCTCTTCCGATGCTGATGATGTCACCGATAACGGGCACATATTTTGATTATATTCACTTTTCTCTTCCCCTACTTTGGGTCTATAATTTTTAAATTTGTTGTAAACTGATTTAATGTATTCTTCACCTTTTACGAGTTTCACATATGGACAGCAGTGGCCCATCCACAAAGCGTGTTGTTCCCAAGGTTCATCATCTTCCTCCCAGTCTTTCAGACCTCCCAAGCAACTGAAACATACAACACTATCACCGCTACCGTTGTAGTAGAACCCAGCTTCGGCGAGATCCTTAGGCTTTTGTTTCATACTCTTGGGCCAGTCAACAAATGATTGTAAGCGTATGCTTTTAACAGAGTAATCGTGGAATGGTTTCCTAGTTTCAGTGGGTGGTGTATCGTAGGTGGCATCTTTGACCAGTGGCAATATTATGTCTAGACTTTTCTCATTCAAAGGTATATTGTTAGTTGTACGCCGTTGTAATAGTGGACAGTTTGGCGACAATCGTAAATGTTCTTGAACAGGATCATCACTATGGTCCCATTTACCAATGATAACCTCACAAAAATAACATTTTGTGTGATCACTCGTGCCCGTATAAAACATTCCACTCGTAGCCAGTATATTTTTATCCAACCATTCCAATGGCCAATTCTCAAAGGTTTTCAAACGTTCTTTTTCCAAACGAAATCTATCGTTCCATGCATACTGGGGTGTTAAACTTCTATAGACGTCAGTGAGGAGCAAGTTAGACTGTGGCATTTGAATTTCCGTTAGTAAAGTTGAAGACATTGTTGCTAATTCAAATTGCAGACATTACAGACAGACACTTATTCAGAGAATAAATTAATAATTGTGTCGTTCGATTTCTTTATAGTCACCACAACGTTCTGTTTTTATTTATGTAATTTAAATTTAGCCCAGTAATTCATGATTTTATTCAAAGTAAATATAGTTTTATTTAACAAAGCGACAGTCATGGTTGTAAGCAACAGTTCATTTAAAATTTGGACTAGCAAAAAAATTAAATTAAATTAAGTTAACATAAGTACATAATAAAAGCATTCTCACATAATTTGACTTGAAAAATTACTTATGAATGTAATCGTAATTCGTTGCCAGACTCTTTACTTGCAAGACTATTTTAAATTTTGGTAGTAAATCAAAGTCCTGCAATTGTTGAGATATTATTACTATTAATATCAGGAACTGGAAAAGTTAATGCATGCTCTCTTGTATAATCCTTTAAATTAGTACTTATGAAAAACAGGATATTTTGCGGGAGGCGACCTTTGTTCCATTTTTAACCGGACATTTTTCTTCATTTTAGTTCAGATCTCCCTAACTTTTTAACCCATTTGAAAAATTTAGTTTTTCTGACAAATCCAAAATTGTAATAATGGAAACTTTTTATACACAGGGGGCTATAGTGATACAGTACTATCTTGATAGTCCGGTCACGCGAATATTAAGACACGGCTATAATCCACTGGATACTGCAAAAAACCGTATTAAAGAGCACTACATTTTTACTCTATAATCCGGACAGTGAACTTTGTTTTTGTGAAACTGGGAAAGAGTATGTAGAACTTGGCCGCTACAACAAGTACATGAGAGTTAAAAACTAAAGGGTGTTCCAAAGCGAGGAACGAAAAATTTTAAAATCCCATTTAATATACACACTAGTGATGTAACGAATGTCAAATTTTGATATTCGCGAATACGAATACGAATATTTGAAACGATATTCGCGAATACGAATATTATATGTGAAATTGGGGTTATGTTTGGCGCCTGCAAAATGAAATATGAAAAATTGTTAGGAAAAAGAACTTCACATTCCTATTGGCGACTTTAAAATTCATAAGAACTTCCTAAAACTTTAATGATGGTAATTAAATAGAATTTAAAAATTATACAAAGCACAAATTTTTATAAAAAATTTAATGCAAATTAATTTTTAGCCATTTATTTAAATTTCTTTTAGAATTTATTTATTTATTTTTTTTTTTGAAAAATGTTCGTATTCGTATTCGCCTAATACATACATACAATAATATATAAAAAACTTGAAATTTATAAAGTTAGTGTATTTTTATACAGACTACAACAATTAACACTAAATTTAAAAAAAAATCTAAATTAAAGGGTGTGCTATCATTTAATGTAATTTTTTCTTGGAAACCGTAAGAGGAAAAGCACACTCTTGAATTTTTTTTTAAACCGGTAAAACTATAAAAACACAAATCGCCCAACCGAAAAAAGAATCGCCAAAAACCGAAAAAAATCGCCAAAACGGAAATAAATCCAAAACTATACGTATAGTATTACATATATAGTGTCCGTGCGGAACCCTTCGAGACAAAGTCGCACTTTACTAAATTAATTTTCTTTTAAACAACAGCACTGCTTTAATAAAATGTATGTCTAATAATTTTAATGGCAGTTGTAAGAAAATATAATATGTAGCAATATTTCAATATTGGGCCTCATAGGGAAGAGAAAGATCCTGAAAGATGGAGAACATCCCGCTTTGAAAAAGCCTTAATGACGTGAGCTATTCAACAAAGAAACCAACATAGAGCTACAATGTACAGTTATTAAAGATGATTTTGCAGCAAGATTGGAATGGGTCGAAAAATTAAGACACGTGACGGAACTATAAAACTTAAAGTTTGTGGTCAAGGACAATATTTATAGTAAAAAAATAATAAAACTTATTTGTTGTTAGTTAGGCACGTCTAAATGCATTGCGTTGCTGCTCATGCAACTCATCAGTAGACTTCAAACACAATTCAAAAAACTTTTCAATGCTTATAGACAAACTCTCTAAAAAGATTTTTTTATCGTGGTTGAAGTCCGCTGATGAGCTGCTTTAGCAACGACGAAATGCATCTATCTAGATGTGCTTAACCAACAGCAAATGATTTTTTTTTTCAATTCGTATTCATCTTGACACGCGTTAAATGTACATAAAATATAACCAAATAAAAATTAACGTCTATAATCCGGACACTCAAGTAATACGGACATGTTCAATACTTAGAGTGTCCGGATTATCGAGATAATACTGTAGTACTGTAGTTTTAAATCATTTAAAGCATTTCTGATTACTATCATTCTTTCTTTAGTAACAAATATATTTTTATTTGACCACCACTACTATAATTTTCCTTGTCAAGCCAAATATTTTCTTGCAAATGTATCCACTTTCTAAACTTTAAACATCTTTACAATTCAATTCAAATACGAAATAAATACTTGGAAAGCTGTTCAACGCAGTTCTTAGATGTTTCCTGATTTTCTTTTTAACCTAAAACAAAAAAGGGGTGTTATAAGTTTGTAGAGTGTGTCTATGTTTAGAAGATATCCCATCTTTTCTAAATATATTCGGGAGGTTTTTAAAATTTTTAATTTTTATTATTTGTCTATCTATCGTTTCTGTTTGGGTCTTTTGTAACAGGACAGGATTATACAATTTCTGAAGGTTTCCGGTATTACCACATAAAGTTTATATTTGCTTAAAAATAGAGGATTTTTATACATAAATATTTCAAAATAGTTTTTTAGTTTATTTCTAATTTCGCTCTGATTACTGAATAATTTAAAATTAAAACTATATTTTTTATAGTATTAAAAGTTGAAAGAATCACTGACTAGCGTTTACAAAGCTCTTATAAATATGGTCAAATATATAATTTTTTAGCTTTTTAATTTTTGACGCAGATTAAATTAGAAACAAGGTCCGTTTGTTTACTTTTCCAGTAGTTGAGTAAATTTTGGGTAATTTTAAAAGTTTACACTCTTGCACAAAAAATTACCTGCGCGAACGGAAAAATTGTACAAATTTGCAGATTAATCAAAAGAGCTGATCATACTGTTGTATACTATGTTCTTTAATATATAATAGTATGCAGAAATAAATATTCACATAAAACTTACATACATCTCTAAAAACTTAAAGTAAATAACACAATTAAATTTAATAAGTATAACGATTATTATTCTTCAATTTGGTTCACCTTGAACATAATAGTTTTCATTTTGTTTTTGTTGCACTTTTAATTGAACTTTTCTTCTTTTAAATGTTTTTATTAAAAAATGTATACTTTGTATTTGTTAACTTTTGTTTATTTGATTGAATCATATGTTTTTCTCATCTACTGGATTTTACTGGCAAAAATTTTTCCAGAAAAATTTGCAGACTCTCAGTCAACAACTGTCAATTTGCTCTCTGAATTAGCACTCTCTTTTGCAATTTTATGTGTAAACGAACGCATTTCAGTAAAATCCAGTGCAAATTGTACAAATACAATAGTTTTTTTTAAATAAAATAATACACTCGTGCTACGTTCTATTGAATTTTAGGTCACGATATGTTTTCATAGTTAATAAATTAAAAAAAAAATACCTAGAAATGGTTATTTTTTTACAAATAAGAGTTCTTCGGTGTGTCAGTGATGCTGGTGTTTTTTCCATGTACGCTTGATCAGTCATTAATGCCAAAGCATACTCAAATGACAAAACTTCGTTAAAGTTAGTCCTCAGTACAGCAAATTTTGTGTGGAGTTCGCTTTTTGTAAACGACCAATAACTTACTATTCTATGCTACAATGCCAATATTGTCATAGTATACTATATCAATAGTTACCTTCCGCATCTGTGACCCATTAATACATGCAGTGCCGTCTACATATATTACTTCTTGTGGAATTTGCTGAACTTACAATTATTCGTTTTAAGCCATTAAAAGTGAGTATTTCAGTTTCTGGAATCCTGCCATCAGTCGCATTTAAACCATTTTCCATTTTATAAATAAGGGATTATAAGTCCTATGATATAAGCAAAACAAAAAAATTATTAAAACGGTTTGCAATAGATGTTTTAATTATATTTAATTTCATAGAATTAGTTAAGGAATTGAATTGGTAATGGAGTTCCAAGCTATTGTCAATTATTAACTCATTCATAAAACGAATCACAATTGCTTTGTTCGCAGTATTTATTTTTTCGAAATTAAACACACGCATTATAAATTTATATTTTAAAAAATTTAAGTCATTTTCATTTCATTTTGCTTCTGCTTTCGCTTTTGAAAAATACAACAGTTTTAGTAAAAGCAAAATCACAAAACAATTCATGACCTTCTGCGCAGTACTTTCAGCAGTCGGCGATTTGAAGGGTCGCAAACAGTCACAGTCGAAGAAGCAAAAACTCTTGCTTTTAGAAGTTTTAAGCAATCGCAGTACTGTGGTTTTTGTTCTTGTTTCTTGTCTGATGTACAAAAACAACAAAAACATGACAAACACCACAAACTAATTGACTGAGCCTGCAGAAAGCTTCTAAATGCAAGATTTTTTGCTTCTTCGACTGTGACTGTTTGGTACTTACAATATATGTGGTTGTGTGCTTTTTTTTATAAAAAATATTCACACCAATAGTATATGTGAGACTATTTTTATATAAATTTTTTATATATACTATAGTAAACGAACGCACACAATCACATAAAGTGAAGCTAAATATTGATGTGGCTGGCACCCTCTTTAGTTTTGCTTGTAAAAGCATAAGCAGTCTGTGTGCTTTTGTCGAAATCGTCGACTGTTTGAAAGTACTGCGCAATTGTTCATAATTCGTTTTATGCTTCGACTGCGACTGTTGATTATATTCACAAGCACAAGCAAGAGCATTGGTTTCATTTTAAACGGTTGAAAAAAGGCCAAATACTTAAGTTTTTTAAACACTGTTTTAAACCATTGCACGATAGCCATAAATGTACTTTAGTTGTCAAAAACTAAAATTAAAATTCCTGCGTTTATTATGTAATTCGAATTTACGAACATATTAGGTAGATATTTATAATAAGCATTTACCCTTTGCGGGGGGAGGGGTTATTATGCAATCCGAATCGAAAGAAAATGTTTTCGAATTGTAATCCTAATAACTTACAACTTCGAACAGTTTTATTTTCGAATCGAATTACATAAAAAACCCCCGTGTTTCAAAAATACTTTCGAATTTGTATGTTATTAACGTTACAATTCGAGAAAGCATTTCCTTTCGTTTCGAAGTAGAGAATAGACCTCCGGTTTTGTAGTACGATTTTCGAAAATTTCATTTGTAAATTAAATTTGTAAATTATTTCAATAAAAATAAAATAAAGATTAGTTGACTATGTTCATAACTCATACATTCCTTTACAATTGAGCAAAATGTAGCACTCACGAGCTTTCGGGCAAAATCTAGTAGATTTTCCATACAAAATAAAATCTACTTCGTCACTAGATTTTGTCAAAATCTGCTTAAAATCTAGTAAAACTTATGGCTCGATTATGGATGGCAACCGAATTTCATTTGCCGAGTTAACTAGCAACGCAACTGAAACTAAAATTGGTATTAGCCTAATTCACAGTCTGGTGCAAATGGTATTGCATCGTAGCATGTGCAAAACGTTATAGTATATTGATACTCACCACTAAGAATTGTTAAGTGGTGAGTATCAATATACTATACAATTTTGCACATGCTACGATGCAATACCATTTGCACAAGATTGTGAATTGGGCTATGTATGACAACTACCTCCAGTTGCCAAAAAGTTATCGAAAATGCGATTATGACAGATTTACAACTGAAAATAATGTGAAAAAAAATGCAAAATATAAGAAATACAAGTGCTTAAAACAAAATAATTAAGTAAAAGTGCTTAAAATAATACTTATCTTAAAAATTATTAGTTAAGTGGAATTAATTGCTGATGAAGAGAAGGAAATGCAAAATTTGGAATCTATTAGACGGCTTAAAATAAGTTTTAACAATCTCTCTTAACTTTAAATCATATTTTCTTTTTAATATGCAAAGAAGAAAGTCGAAAATAAAAGAAATATAGCACTTAATTTTAAATTTTTTCACTTTTTACTATGCAGCAACTACAAATTTGTGGTTGCCAATATGGCAACTTAAATTACCATTAGTTGCCAGTTGCCATCCGTAATACCATTTCGGCAACTAGCAACGCAAATATAGTTCGGTTGCCATCCATAATCGAGCCATTAGTGATGCAACCATGGGTTTTTTTTCAAATTTGTACTAAAAAGTCATGTGTACATAAAAAGTGTGTAAATTGACTAGATTGCAAGTATTGGGTTGTGGTTTTGGAAAATATTCAGTTAATGGATTTTGTTTTAGATAAAAATCTTAATAAATTAAAAAAAAGTTAAGGTATGTTTTATTCGAACTTTATATAAATAATCAGAACAAATTTAATTGTGTATAAACTTATTAAGTAGCTATAGCTATAGCTGCTTAAAAATTACGAAGGTATGTATATGTTTCGAATAAAACATACCTTTAATTGAAATCTCCTATATTTAGTGCAGGTATAAATTCGGTATTATACGAAAAATTTGTTCAGCTCTCATAAATAGTTTTCTAATGGTGCTTATGGGAATATAAAAAGTTGTGATACATTTGGCAATAAAATTGTCGTAAATGCATCACAGTGCTATATAATTTATAGGGTTGTTATCGCTAAATGTCTAAAAAGAGGACAGCAGAGGGAAAAAACCCGGACATTTGCTTAAAAAAGGAGAACTTAAAAATTAAACGAATTGGATTTTTTCCAATAATATTACTACCACTAAAATCTTATATACATATCTATGGTGTTACGTAAAAAGGGACAATCTCGCACCATTTTAATAGAACATTAGATCATTTTACCCAACACAATAGATACGTTTGAATTAAATTGTACCTACATAAATATTTACACATTTAACAATATTTGCGTACATAAACGAACAGAAATAGCACTTCAAATATCATTTAAAATGTTGGAAACATTTTTTAAACTTATAGTTCAGTCGGTTGTACTTATCAAAAAAGGTTTAGAGCCCAAGAATTTATTAAAAAGTAATTCCTCAACCACTGAGAACCCGATTACACATCAAATATTTCTAACAGTAGAGCTATCGACTTTAAATAAACTTTCATTGTTTAGTTAAAATGTCTTATTTGTTTATAAAATAAAGATTTTGAACTCTCGCTACTTACTATATTATTCTGGCCTTATTTACTCAATTTCAGCGATATTTTAAATAAATCTAAATTTATCTACGTCTTAAAATAACACAACCCCATGAACAGTGTTATTACTAAGTTAAGCTGGACATCCAATACCAATTATTTCCCTTTTTAGTTTAGTTTTTAATAAATACCATTGGTCAAGCAATGCAAAACTAAAATATTTCCTTAAAAAGTAGGACTTTCCCGGACGGATAACAACCCCATATATATAATATCATTAGCTTGCAATGCTCTTCCTGGAAGCTTATTCTATATTGCGGTGTGAAAGTCAAGGCGATGCAAAAGAAATTGTTATTCTATAAGACTTTTGTATTCTCATTCGAATTTTATTTCAAATCGGGCATCAGTGGTCAAAAAATAACACATACAGGCAGTTCTGAAAATCCCATTTTTAAAATCACTAGTAATTTTAAAAGTAATAATGGTCATGCAGATATTTGTTCTGTAAACCGATCGACTTGAAATCGCACAATTTTAGAAAACTAACTCCGACAATTGAAATATTTTTTTAGATTTTTTTAAATTTGTTTATATTTTCAAATATCATATATTGCAGATATTCATTGCGTTCGCGTACTCAAAAGTTTATAAAAATTTTTACTGAACTTTACTAAATTGCGTGCGCATACCCAAAATACAGTAAATGAGAACACAAATTGAGAGAGTAAAGTGACAGTTCTACACTGAGTGTTTATTTTTTAACGCAGAAATTTGTCGCAGTAAAGTTTAGTAAGATAAGAACATATGATTAGAAATGGAAACAAATGAAAAGTAAGCAAACGAAAAGTGTAAAAATTTGAGAAAAGGTTAAACAAAAATTGTGAAAGTCATTAAAAAATAATTAATTTATAAATCATAATAATAATAGCTGTTAGTATACATTTTTTTAAATTTATTTTATTAATCCTTTTGTTTTGCAAATTATTCTATTTACTCAGAGTTGTAAAACTGTAAAGTATCTGGTTACTTAGTAGTGCACTTGCTTTTAAAGTAATCAGTAACATTAACAAATAGGCATCTAATTTTTATTAATTTAACCAACAACAACACAAGGAAATCAAGAAGAAGTTATTTACAAATATTACACGAAATAAATTACAAAATTTATTCGTGTTTTAAAAATATTGCAAGGTTGGAAACCGAAACAAATAACGGTATCGGTATTGATACCGGTACAACTTTTTTTTAAATTTCGGTATCGGTAACGGTATCGGTATTTTTTTATTTCGGTATCGGTATTACCGGTACATACCGTTACTGAGTTTATAATACCGGTATACCGATATGACTACTAAATTATTAGTTCAGACAGTGGACATAGCAAATCTTTTTTTTTATTAAATTACTTCGAAAAGGGAGTATTTTTACATTAACATTTAAACTTATATGTTTATATATACGTTTTTATACTTTTATTAAAAAATAATTTATTAAAAAGTTAAATAAGCAAACTGCAGTTGAAACCTTGCATGTCTAAAGTATACATTTTGGTTAATTTACCAAAATGATAAAAATAGGCCGACTTCCTAAACGCAAGTTGCAATTCACAATTTAATAAAATGCGTGTGCAATGCTAAGCATGTATTAAGAGCAAACTTGCGCTGCGTAGACATTTTTTGCATTTTATCGGCATTTAGGAACGTCGCTATGCAACTCATACATATGTTTGCCTACAAAATAAAAATGATGCACGATTTTGACAACTGATACTCATTAAAATGAGTTGCCAAACGATTAGGAACATTGGACATTGCCAGAAAGTTTACATATGCGTTTACGAAGTGTATGCATTGTAAATATGAATTGCAACTTGCGTTTAGGAAGTCAGCCATAAATACATTACATTGTATGTACATATATTATATATGAAATACATGTAGAATTGTATATTCGTATTCGAATTCTCGATTATTCTGCCGTTTTTAGTTATTCGTACTAGCCAAATTCAGACGAAACGAATATTTAAACATTTCAATTCAAACAATAAACGATATTCTTGTAGACAACTTAAAAACAAACAAACGACTTTCTTGTACAATTAATATTAAAAAAGTTAAAGAAAGTAATTTTCTTCACCTCAAGAGAGCGGTCTTTACCTTCAGATATAAAAGTTTAGAAAAATTTTCTCCATCATCCTTATCAATACATTAACCATATATTTGAATTAGACCTATTTTTGTTCTAAATATCAAATTCCAAAATTTATTACGCCACCTTAAGACAAGATATGTTTTTTAAATATTTCCAAAAATGAGACATTTTTTTAAATTTTAGTTGAACTATAGTGAATTTTAATCAGAAATAATTTAAACGAAGTATTTTTTTATTAATTAATGTGAGTTTCTAAAGAGAAGAAAATAATATTTCCAAAAATCTAATCTGCGCCCGGCGAAAAGTAAGAAGAATATTGCAAAAATACTGAAAGGTCCCATTTTTAGGATTTTTTTTTTTGGGAATTGCCGAGAACTCAAAAGCAAATTCTATTTGTTATTACTTTCTGTGTATTGATTGCATAATTTTCTACCTAGGAGAGACTATTCATCCGAAAATATTGATTGGCAAAATACTTTTGTAATACCGAAATAATTAACATACTTTTTACTTCAGCAAACATCATATTTTAGACAGCGCACATATGTGCCCTTAATTATGAAATTGGTCTAAGTCATATATTTCTCTGGTCTAGATATTTAGTAGATTACATTTGAACAAATTATAAAGTATTTTTATATTATGCAGCATTTTAATTTAGAGTTGTACTAGTCTCGATTTATATAAAGTTATTTAATTTTTTTTATATATTTATTAAAGTTTTTCAATGATTTATTTGATATTTCGAAGCAAAAATGCACACGACTTAGACCAGAGCTATTCAACCACAAAACTCACAACCAACAATTCGCGTACCACCAAAAAATTTTATGTGTATAAACAAGTATGGGCTCAATAAATAACCAAACAATTTTAAAATTTAATCCATTTCATTTATTAATAATAAAAAAGAACAAAATTAAAAAGAAATTTTATATCTGGATCAATGTTTGTTAACCTTAACAAATATAAGATTTGGCTCCAAATTCAATGTTGTTCGGTATTTATTTTTGATTGCCACCATTGATGAAAATCCTGTTTCACATAAATATGTGGAGGCGATTTGGCGTACCAGCTGGGAAAGTTTCGCGTACCCCAAGTGGTACGCGTACCACAGGTTGAATAACCCTGACTTAGACCACTTTCATAATTAATGACACATATATAGTAAATAAATTAAAGAAAAAAATCTTTGTGTATATACTACATATTAAAAAGCACTCTTCAAAAGTTTAAATTTCCACATTAGTTTGTGTATCTGGAACAGCCAAATAAGCAGCTCAAGAAGTTTGGTAGTATTTCGCACTAGTGATGATTATTATATAATTTCAATTTACGGTTGATTAAAAAAACCGGGCTCCATAAGAATGTGTAAAGGAGAACAGAAACGTGTTTATAAAAGAAAGTTAATTGAAATAAAGTTTTGAAATTTTATTTTTGGTGGGAATCGGTATACCGGTACATACCGGTATAGACGTAAACGGTATTCTGGTTACCGGTATTTTCTAACCGAAATGCATTTCGGTATCGGTATCGATACCGGTATCTAATTTTAGCGGTATTTGAATCGGTATCGGTATTTTTACGATACCGTTTGCCAACCTTGAAATATTGTATCGAGTACAAATAAGAAAAAGAGTTGAATAGTCAAAAGTTTATATTTTTTTCAACACTATGTTGAGTTGGACTCAGCTGTTTCTTTAATCTTACTAATTTTTACTATTTTTCCGTTCGCGTACTTTTTTCAGTAACAGCTCTTTTTGAGAGTAAATTTTAAAATTTTCGCAGTAACTACTCATTTACTGCAAAAGTAAAAAAACACACCTAATAACAGAAACAAAAAGAAGGTTGAGAATTACTGGTCTAGAAGCTAGTGCCCCATATCAAATAATTTAACAATTAATAAATAAATAAAATATAATTTTTTCACTTACACTTTGTGCTTTGCACGTGCTAATTTGCATTCGAATAAATTTTGCGATTTGTATATAGTACATATGTTTTCGCATTACAGAAAATACCAACTTTTTCGCATTTTAAATGCGAATAAAAAAGTACTTTGCGAACATCGAAGCACAGAAAAGCAATTGTTCCCATTTATGTGTTTTCGAGTCGCATTGACATTCGCATCGCAATACAGAATAAGCCTACTGCAGTGTTAGCATTTTGGACAATTCTACAGCTTTAGTGTTGCCTTCATTTGCATTTACATATACATAAATGTGATACGAATATTAGGTTGACATATTGGGGAGAAGAGAAAGTAGGTTTCAAGCACACTTGGGTCCATAGCCTGAAGCCCCGGGGGTGCATTAACGAACAGACCCAAAATAGTTTGCAACTATTTGATTTCTTACTCGAGCCAAATGTTTAAATTCCCTTTTGTTCCAAACAAATGTAGATACTCGTAGACCATAAGACGCCAAGAAAGTGCCAAACAATCTGTATAGAATTCCACATAAAAATAAAACTCACTATTAGAGAAACTAATTAATTACTACCAAACTCTTCCGGCAACAAATAATGATTTTTTTACATAATGAAAATTCCCTATGCACAAGGATAGGTTAGGTTAGGTTTATCTCGATGGTCAAAATCCCTCGCATAGACCGAGATTGATCCTTAGCGATACCAGCAGATGACAAGACGCCTGTAGGTATTACAGCCTAAATCATGGGGCCCGTTACGAATGACTCCCTAAAAGATTTAACAAACCTTACCAGTCTACACAGTTCCAGTCTCGATACAAGTTCAAGACTCCGAAAAATGTAAGCACCAATACAAAAAATTTATGCACAAGATTTTGCATCTGCTATAAAATTTCCAAAAGCTTAAACAGGGCGGTCTGAAGTTTCCGTGGCAATATTTATTTTTTCAATAACGAAGTTTTTCAGGTATTTGAAAATAATATTTAGCTTTCTTTTATACTTAACAACTGTTGTTAAGTAGAGAAAATCGGTCCAGCCGTTTAGAAGATATCATATCACATCTTTTCTAGATATATCGGGGGTTTTTTGAAATTTTTAATTTTTGTTATTTGCATATACACCTTGCATACACCCTTAAAATTGTTCTATATAAAAAATTCTACCATTCTCAAATGAGAAGAAAATAAACACAAAAACCAATTCGAATTTTGTAAAATGTTTTATTTTAGTTATCTTTCAAAAATATTTTCTTGACATGAAATTATTTATTTCTATTTTCTTTTCGCATTACAGTTTCATATAAATTGTGTTTCTGCTTTTAATACCAAATCAAATACGAATAATCAAAAAATTAAAAGGCCAAATTATGACAAAATTAAAAAAAAGAAACAATAAATTAGAAAGTTATTTGGGAAAACACAATAATTTGTTAATTGTTATAAATGGTTTAATAAGAAATTTAAAAGTGTAATGATTTCATTGACTTTTCTCAAACTTTTAAAAACATTCATACACAATATTTTGCTTTCTGCCTCAGCCATAGACATTCAGTCCACTCTTATAAATTTTATACTCGTATCGTAGACTAACCTTAAAATAGAGATAGTATATGTATGTTCAAAAATAGCTGAAAAGTTTCAATTTTTGTTTATAAATCATGAATTTTTTTATTACTTGTATTAATACATATTACAGATAGTATTTGTTAATGTCTATAAATCGTTTAAGTTGTGTTCTTCTTAGACCAATTTGTGGTATTTTTTTTTAAATAAAACTTTAAACTTTTTCTCTTTTAAATATTGGAACACAACTCGCTTGCTATTTAATGTATGCATTATGTATGAAAGAATAAAAGTATGTTTTTGGATTTATTTTTTTATTTTGACATTTTGTTTCGAATTTTTAAGTTTAATTTAAAAATGAAATGGTTTGGACATACATACATATAAGTATATAGTACATGTAGTAAGTTTTTGGGTTTTTATTTTTTCTTTTACCATAGTGTTAGAAATTATATATGTATGTAGCATTAAAATAGTTTTAAAATTCATAAAAATTCTTAATTTTATCAAGCCATAACCGCCAAAAAATGTATAACCGACGCATTTTTGGAACCTAGTTTTTTTACGAAAATCAATTATTTACGATCGCAAATAATAGGTTTTTGTAAAAAAAAATTAAGTCCTAAAACATTATATAGCTTAAACTAATTTTGGAGGTTATGGCACGTTATGTAGAAACGCAGTGAAGAATTTTTTATGAGAGTTAAAAGGATTTAGTTAAACCTAAGTCTATTAAAAAAGTTTAACGGCCAGTTAAGACTCATTTTTGTGTGAGTTAAATAAATCCTAACTGGCCGTTAAACTCGTTTTATTAGAAAATATTGACAGTATTGAAAAGGGCGAGCTATTTTAGGAGAATTATGTACATTTGTAAAACTATGGGAAAGTGAATTAGAAAATGTAGGAAATGAAGGATTTTTGATGTTGCAAATGTAAAAAGACGTTGTTGTTTTATAGCTATATTTATAAATAACTATATTGAGGTTGTAATAATTTATGAAAAATATACACGCATCACATCGGAAAAGGGTTTTCGACACAGTGGACACTTGGTAACGGACGAAGCGCACTTGGCACAGGCCACGACATGACCACAGGGTAAAAACGCTGTATTGTATTCGCTGGCATAACAAATTTTGCACAATTTCTCCTCGGGTATAGCAGAGCAAGACTTGGAATTTTGCTCGCTTAAGTTGCCGCTGCTGGCGGCTAAAGTTTGTTGTTGAGTGGAAGAGCATGCTTGAAGTAATCCGCCTTCCTTTGGGCCAGAAATGCTGCCTACTGCTGGGACAGTGGTCGCCGACACACTGCCGGAGGCAGCAGCCACATTTTGTGACTCCCCCTCTTCATTAGTGGTATTAGACGAGGACTTTTTAAATCTATTTACAACTGTTTCAATGTAACCATCACCTTTAATTAATTTTACATAGCGGCATTTACTCATCCATAGAGCATGTTGCTCCCAAGGTTCATCATTTTCATCCCAATCTTTGAGTCCTCCGCCGCAGCTGAAGCACTTCACACGGTCACCCACCCCAGTATAAAAGAAACCGGCTTCAGATAATTGAGCAGGTTTCTGTTTCATGTGCCTGGGCCATTCGGCGAATGTGCGCAGACGTGCCGTCTCAATGGCATACTCGGGATACTCAGGATAAAATGTAGCTGAATTTTGGCTGCTGCTGCCACTATTACTACTGCTGCTAGCAGTGGCCGGTGAAGCAGGCGGTATGTCTGTGGCAGGTATAGTGCCTTCGGGAAATGCATTACGTCTTATTTCAATGTGTTCATTGAGACCACAGATATCGTAACTAGGTGGCGGTAATAAACGTTCCAAGGCTTCACAGTTAATCGGCACATTGTTGGTAGTGCGTCGCCTTAATAGAGGGCAATTTGGCGACCACCGCAGATGTTCAGGTACAGGTTGATCCTCACGCTCCCAGCGACCAATTTCAACTTCGCAAAAATAACATTTCGTTTTATCACTCTCTCCCATGTAAAACATGCCTGACATAGCCAATTGTTTCTTATCCAACCAATCCAATGGCCAGCTGTCAAATGTCTTTAGACGTTCATCTTCTCTATGGAATATATCGTTCATGGCATAACGTGGCTTAAATCCAATTTGCAATAGATCATTATATGTATTATTATCGATTTCGTCCAAACCTACCGTCGGAACGGTTAGTATTGGAGTACGAGGTTTAAAGTCGTCTCTGGTCTTAAAAAAACCATTTGGATTAGCGGAAAAGTATAAAGCACCTGGTATCGGCCTTATTTGATCGGCAAGTAAATCTCCAGACATTTTGTTATGATATTATCTTGAAAATTGTTTACACGAAACGTTTTTACAACTGGTATATATTTGAACTGCAAAAGATAATAGAAAAATAAAGAATATTTATAAGTAAAGGATAAACAAAGGATAGATAAGATAGTATGTACATACATATGTATGTATGTGCTATCAGAATAATGAGAATAATAACCCTAGAAAACTGATGTTCATTGAATGTATGCAACAAATTATTGTGGGCAATTTAGATTTTAACAAATATTTAACAAAGAATTCTGTTTTTTTTTTTGTCTTTATCAGTAAAATAAATATATTGTCGAAATATATCAATGAAATTAAAAGTAACTTAAGCGGGAGATAAAAATTGAATTGAAATTTTCCATTTGTCTATATTGATTTCAGTATCTAATAACTTGCGGAAATTTTTTGTATTTTTCTTTTTAACAAACGCATGATTTCTTTTCTTTTCTCCATTTTAGTAATTGGAACATAAGCTATTACAATACAGTACAACGTTAGTTGACTTGTTTATTTGTAAATAAAAAATATACATTATCTTTTTTCCAAGAAGTACATATGAGTAGAATGCAATTAAGTAAACTGGTGATAAGGTTTCTACTTAACCTCAAAAAAAAAAAAGCCTACTAAAAATAAAAACACAGTACATTATATTCTAATGGAAAATTTAAAACCAACAAAACTAAAGGTCATAACTAACAAAATAAAACACATTGTTGACGTTTGGGTAACTTTAAAATTGATTATGAGTTTTTAAGTACACATGTATGTATGCACGTAAAGCGTTTTTTTTACAGTGTCACAACTTTGAATTGGAATCACTGCTTTATTTGAGCACCCATTTAACAGCTGATAGTTGCTTTTTGTTTAGTTTGCTTTTAAATTTCATTATGAAACGACTTACAACAGAGCAACAAGTGCAAATTGTTGAAATTTTTAATCAAAATAATTTTTGATCTAGGCGCACGGAAGTGCGCCAGGCCAAGTTCCGGCCAATGCACGCAGTGTGTATATTTACAGGAAGCCATTCGAGCTGTTTTTACCTCCCTCATAACTTTGTTCCCCGCAATCGTAAAATTATAAAATTTAAACCATAATTAGAATAAATTCATGCAGCCTCATATGCAAAGTTTGAAAGTTTTACAATGAAAGGTTCCGGAGATATGGAGGTGCAAAAAGTGCATATTTTAAGACATACTAACTGACCACTGACCACTGACTCACTCATCAAATTGATGAAGCACTTCCGCTATAGCTAGAAAGCTGAAATTTGTTACACGACTAGATCTAGGTGAACTAGCAATGAACTAGAAAAATCTGAAAACCTGAAACTTTTAACCAAAAATTAGCGCTTGTGAGCTAAAATGTTGCACACAAGTACAGGGTGGCCCAGAAAGACCGAAGTGGTGTGAATTCCTTATAACTTTTTATTTAAGACATATTTTTTTAATTTTTTGTTTTTTAAATGCAGTAAATTTATAGGGAATATTTTTAAATTAGTTATTAAAAATGATATCCCGCAAGTGGTGGACATTTTCTGCTTCGCACAAATGTGTTCTTTCCATTTCCATTATTCATAACTTAGTTATGAGTGACGAAGCCTCGTTAACAAACAAAACTTTAGGATATGGGATATTGAAAACCCGAGAGTACTTCATCAACGACAATTACACCCAGTTAAGTATACTGTTTGATGCGGTGTTTCTTCAGAAAGGATCATTGGCCCATATTTTTTTGAAAATGAACGAGGTGTCGCCATTTCCATCAATGGTGATCGATATCAGGCCATGTTGGAAAATTTGGTAAAGCCAACCGTGGAAAACCATCCGCAAATATGGTTCCAACAGGATGGACCCACAGCGCACACTTCCAGGGCCACAATGGCTCTTTTACGCGACATCTTTGGTGAAAAAATAATTTCGCGTAGAAGCAATTTTAATTGGCCTCCGCGTTCCCCGGATTTAACTGCTCCAGACTGTTTCCTTTGGAGTTATTTAAAAGGGAAAGTTTATCTTAATAAGCCTAGGACTATTGAGGAATTAAAAACCAATATTCGAGACGAAATTAACAACATAACACCGGAAGTTTTGCGAAAGGTCATTGAAAATGTGTTGGCAAGAGCACATTTGTGCGAAGCAGAAAATGGCCACCACTTGCGGGATATAATTTTTAATAACTAATCTTAAAATATTCCCTATAAATTTACTGTATTTAAAAAACAAAAAACTAAAAAAATATGTCTTAAATAAAAAGTTATAAGGATTTCACACCACTTCGGTCTTTCTGGGCCACCCTGTATAACTAAGTGAGTACTCACATAAAAAAATTTGAAAACCCGAAAATGTTAACCAAGGGTGCTGGGCTACGTCCATAAAGTTAAGAATTAAAAAACATTTCTAAGGCGTTTAACTCAAGCGATTTTATTAAAATTTGGCACACATGTTGCAATAATACAAGGCTCTAAATTTTTATTGAAAAAAGTGGGCGTTAACACGCCCATACAATTTAAGAAATTATATAACACCCTTACGATTACAAATTTATGTGATAGGTACTGTACCAAACACGAACTTGGTCAAAATGTGTATCTCACTACTTTTGATGGCCGAAATTTTCGAAAGGAACTTGGCCTTTTTTCACATTTATGTTTTTGTGAGGATATTGATTTCGAATTTCCATTCAAAATTTTATTTTATTTTCCGATGAAGTTTATTTCTATTTGAATCGGTACGTAAATAAGCAGAACTGTCGCATTTAGATAGAGTGAGTAGAATCCACCATTACATCCACAGAAAATTACTGTTTGTTGCGCTTTATGGGCTGGTGAAGTCATTGGCCAATATTTCGGTGTTAAAATATGATTCGAAATTTTTTCGTACCTCAATTACGTGGCATTAATATTGCTGCTATGAGGTTCCAACAGAACGGAGCCAAAAGAAACTTTTGATGAAAAAATAGTTTCACGTAATTGCCAACAAATTCGTGTGATTTAGCTCCATTGGATTATTTTCTTTCGGGTTATGTTAAGTCACTTGTCTACGTCGATAAACCACAAACAATGGAAATCAACATTCGAAGAATTATCGATGAAAAATTTTTTTTCCAATAAAACCCGTTTCATTGATATTAAAAATATATTTTCTTGTTTTATTATAAATTAAACTTGTGTCACTCAATAAAATAAACATCCTTTACAAAGGTCATATTTGCTGTTTAAGTTTGTCCTCAAAGCAAGTTTTGGGAGGTTTTTCTTTTTGCAAATTTGACTTTTTATTAATTAAATGTTAAAAATTTTTACATATAAAGGAAAATGGTAAGCTGTAATAAGTTTATTACATACAAAGATCATTTATTACATACTCTTTAAAATTTAAAAATAATGTACAATTGCCACAGAAAACTTTGAAATTATGTTAAATAAAATTTTAGAGTATTTGTTTTTCAAAATAATATAAAAATCAATATTTCATAAAATTTTTATCAATGGATTTTTTCTCTTAATCGAAATTTAGTTGAAATATTAAACATGTATACGATTTAGACACAAAACCATTTTTAAAACGATAAAAGATGTGATATGCATTTGCTATTGTCGTTTTGCAAATAATCTTAAATTTAGTTTTTAATAGGTTTTCCAATAATTTTTGATGAATTTCTTTTCACAGCCCTATTATATTATTTATATTTTATCTACTAGTATGCGTTTTAAAAGTCAGTGTCTTGCGATTGATTTAAAAATTATACATAAAATCGATTCGAATTTACCACAGCTTTTCAAAACGATCGGTTTGAAATCGTTTTCCATCAGATACCGGAATATAAAAAATTTCCATTTATTAATTTATTCTGGGATTGTCTTTCGAACATTTTTTCGTGTTATAATGTATTCATTTACCTATTGTATCACAATTATATGATATTAATGGAAAAATAATATAAATGAATATGCATTAATATAGGAAAAATATATATAATTTGATTAGAATAACTCAGGGTTTACGATCTACTTTCGGCAACCAAACTCTATGAACCGATGTGATATATGTAGGTTTTAATCAACACTATTCAGATCAAAAAAGTCGTGATACAAAGTTTACAATATTCAATACAACATTATTGACTGTTTTAGTTTGCGATCAAAACTTACGTATTTTATTTTTTCTAACTAAAAATCATTATCGAAACGACTTTTAACAAAATATTTTAAATTTCTATGAAACTGTTCGTTTTTATCTATATTAATATACCAGACATGATAAGGGTGTTATATGTACATACATACATACATATGTACATACATATGTATGTACATATTTACATATAACATTTTAGAATTATCAGCCTATATCATAAGAATTCAAATTAGATACATATTTATTT
Organism: Tachina fera; assembly: GCA_905220375.1. Lineage (NCBI taxonomy): Eukaryota > Metazoa > Arthropoda > Insecta > Diptera > Tachinidae > Tachina > Tachina fera. The sequence continues at coordinate 64,940,845 of LR999964.1, forward strand.
TGGAAAAATTTTAATGTCCGCAATTTCTTTCCCAAACGTTTTAATATTTTAAGTACAAAAACATTACGTGCACTTTTAGCTTTGAGCTTAATTTATGTATACAGCAATTGTATTATTTTTCGTTTTTATCTCAAAATTTTCGTCTATTTTAGTGATAAAGCTTTCACATTTCTCCTTTTTATATACTAACAAGAGAAATAGAGATATGGCAGATGTTTATGATGTTGCTGGTGGAAAAAAGTGGTGGAGTAGTGCTCGTAGACAGGCGTACTGCGTAAAGAGAAAACTCTTTACAAATTTATAAAATAGATATTGATTTTATTTTTAGGCAGACTGCGTATTTCGTTTTTTAAATTTTCTTTCACATTTTAGAATTTTTTCTACTACGTTTGCCAAAAATACACTTAATAAAAATTAAAAAACACATTTTGTTTTTAATTAAACACTTTGTTATTACTTCATCGTTATCGCTGAGATACATACACATATGTACATACATACATATTTTAGCCAAAATAATTACATATTAACTATTTAATTTAGCCTTGCGGCAGACCTTCACATTATTGTTTTTTATTCAAAACACCCTTATATTTTACTTATAGATATTTTTTTTACCTTTTTTGATTTATTTAATAAATATGTATTGTAGGTATTTATAACGCTAACATTTTTCTTTAAAGTTTTTTCTTATTTTAAGAAATTTTTCACAATCAATATATTAATCCGACTTGATTATTTTTACGTTTTGTATGACTTGTTCCGAGAAATTCTATTTAACGAATGAAGTTCTGTGGAAAAATAGCATATATTTAAGGGATATTCGTATACAGAAGAGAGGAAAAAATTGTAAATCATACAAGCAAGAACAAGTAACGAGAAATGGAAGAGAGAAAGATAGAGAGAGAGTACATGACCAAGTATCTAGTTTATTCTAGGAGCGTTTTTTCATTTCATCCCCTAATAAATAAAACATTTTACAATATTCAGCCAAAAGAGTTGCCAGATGAAATTTAATAGTTATCAATTATGTGCGATTTGATTAAATATGTTATATCTACAATTTCTTCTATAATAAGTACATTTTTGTTAAAACTTAAAGATTTAACACTAAATCGCTGAGATTGGAAATTAATATGAACCGAATCGACCCAAATTTCAAACTTCAAAATCATTTTCAATAAAATAATCGTTTTTAGTGCATGGGTGAGAGAGGAAAGTATGATAGCTAAATCTTCAATATCTTCTCTCTCTTCCATGAGCTCAAAGGATGCTCAGCTAAAATTGCCGTGTGTGAACCAAGTAAAATACAGTGGCTCAGGCAATTTTGTTCGATATAAACCAAACTCGTTCTACAGTTTAAATAAAGCAACAATATACTATCCATTCATTCATTCTTTCTGCCTAAAAGTTTTCATTTAAAAAATTCTTAAGATTCATAATTTTGAAATTAAGGGAAAGAAAGTTATGAGGGATAAAAACAGGATCGTGCAAATTACACACTGTGAACTTGGCCTAGCGCACTGCCAAGCTCCTAGATATACATACATATGTATGTACATATTTTTTTGAGCTAAGGGAACTTGATATTTTTTATTTTAATGTTTCAGTTTAGTTTCGGTTTTATTATTAATAACTTAAGAGTTCGTTATAAGCGAAAATTGGCTACAAGCGGAGTTCACTATAAGCGTACTAATTTCTAGGTATGAAGTATTAATCTGGTAGTCTAGTGTGCTAGGCTATCAGCGCGGGGCGACTTCGTGACTTCAATTCCCGGTCTGCTTCACTACAACGCTTAAGGCCATGATACACTATCATACACAGTCGTACGATTCATTCACTGGAAAATCGGATTGAATTCTGTCACAATCCAAAAAAATCATAACAAAATCTCTTATAGGTGACACACTATTCCACGAAAAATATGCAAAAACATTTAAAATAATCTTTATGTTTAATTATTTTGCATTTCTAAAGAAATAATAACGCAAAATGTAATTTTCAAAATGTATCTCTCTATCTTTAAATAAATGAAGCAGAATTTGCTGTTTTCTTATCAACTGCCTTATAAAATGCATCAGATCATAGAAATTATCATTTTATGAAAATTTTCATAAACTTTTGGAAATCGGACAGACTTGTCACACATGTCAAATTTTAATACACACTATCATACTTTTTGAGCAAACACGATTTTTTTTTGACAGATCAAACGACTGTGTATGATAGTGTATCACAGCCTTTAACAACATTTAATAAATAAAAAAATTATTATATCATAATGTATGTAAATATGTATGTATGTATCAGGTATTTATATACATACATACATACATATGTACATACTTATGTATATCGTTTTACATTATCATAAGAAACCAGAAAGTTTGTACGGAAATATTATGTCGGTAAGTTTATTTGAAGTTACAATTTTTAATAGGTAAATATGCACATACATATGTACATATGTATGTATGTACCCTGCAGGAGAACGAACTAGTGTCCAACTGGTATTTTACTAGTACAGAAACCACCACCACTACTTCCCAACTGTAAACTTTCTTATAACATCTTAATGCTCAAATTAACATTGAGTGTGTTTAGAAAATTACTAGTGCCACTAGTGGTACTAGTTTAGAACTACTTTATTACCAGTTCTTTTGCAAAGAACAATTCTATAAAATTTGGTGGTTTTATTCCTTTGTTACCCAGTAACAACTGCTGTTTAAAATTCGCAATTATTTATCAAAATTCAAAAATACGAAAGGTTAATTATAAATATTTGATTATAATTATTTTTAGTTGAAAATAAAACTTTAATAATTGTATAATACTAATTTCGTACAGTGCAAGGGCTCTGTTAGACAGTCAAAATTTATTTTGCAATGTGGTGCCTTGGAACTCCTACATATACTAGTACTCATCAGATCTAGTAATTTTATACAACAACTTTAACCCTTTTCGCACTAGTTCTTGCTGTTCTAGTAATTATACTAATAATAGCTTTTAGACAATTGCCGCCTATTCTCCTGCAGGGTATGTATGTTTATGTATATTTTTCAAAAATATGAAATGAAAAAGTACATGTACATATGTACATATGTACGTAGGTACATACATTATTTACATGATTTCTCGCACACATCTCAAAATACAATTAAAAAATGTTAAACAAATTTTTATGTAAGAGTAGTATGGGATACCAAATTACAAATTAGGAATTATTATGAAGTATTTATATGCGTGTATTAGTGATGCACGAATATTCGTATTCGTATTCGAATTGTCGAATATTCGGCCATTTTCAGGCGAATACGAATGTATTCGTATTCGCTAAACTCAGGCGGATGCGAATACGAATACGAATATTTTTCCAAAGAAATTAAATAAATACATGCATAAATCCTAAACGAAATTTAAATAAATGACTAAAAGTCTTAATTTCTACAAATACATACATTAATTTTTTATAGAAATTTGTGCTTTTTATCATTTTTAAATATTATTCAATGACGATCATAAAAATTTTGGGTACTTTTTATTAACTGTAAAATACGCCAACAAGAGTATGATGTCCTTTTTCATAACAATTTTTTTATATTTCATATTGCACATAATATTCGTATTCGTATTCGTATTCGCGAATATCGTTTCAAATATTCGTATTCGCAAATATCGTTTCAAATATTCGTATTCGCGAATATCAAAAATTGACATTTGTTACATCACTAGTGTGTATGTATTTTTACAAGTATACATACATACATATACATACATATGTACATATGTATAGGTACGTGTTTAAGAGGATGTATGTATGAAAAAATCATTAAAACGTAAAACATTAAGATAAACAAACACATTTATCAAAAAGTAAGTATTGTATTAGATAAGATAGAAAAAATCATATTTTAATTAACGAAGTTGTTTTAGTTTTAGTACTTGTTTTCAAATGGAAATTATTCACAGAGCGCTCGCTATACATACATACATACATACATATGTACATATGTATGTAGCTACATTTTTGAAAGCTGAAATGGCATAACCGAATTTTTACACTTTAAACAGAACAATATACTACATATGTATGTACATATTTATCGGCCCTGTTCTTAAAACCGATCGATTTGAAATCGCACGATTTTAGAAAACTAACTCCGACAATAGAAATATTTTTTTTTAATTCTTTATTATATACCTACGTTACATATGTATGTATGTATGTAGATTCTCAAATATCATATCTGAAAGAAAATTATCGTGTTTGATTTTAAACATGTCTGCAGAACCATTATTAATTTTTTGAAAACGAGAAATTTACTCAGATTCGATTTACAGCCGAATGCATCATCCTAAATAAATGATTAAAATCCATAATGTAATCATATGTACATATGTACATATTTTTCTTGGTTAGCCCTACAGGCACATCCTTCAAGCGGCTGTTTTGGTACTAAGATAAGCGTTAAAAACATCATAAATAAAATTTGTTGAAAGACAACATTCCAAGATCTGGCAGCTTTTTCCAACCACAGCCAAACACACAAACATCTGCCATTGAAAAAATACATGATGGGAGCAAAAAAAAAAAATACATGATGAGAGAGCTAAATAATTATTACCAGAGAGTGTAGCGAGTGCTGGAAAAATATTATTATCAATGTAGGTATAATGAATACACATGTAATTCTAAAGTTCTTAAAAAATTAATAATAAACCACTACAGTAGTATGTAGTAGGAAAATATATACACATTTTACATACATACATATGTATGTACATAAATAATAATGAAGTACGTGAGACACATGAAGTTCGCAAAAATTCTAATTCCGAAAGGGAGTGAGAGGCATAGAGCCAAAAATTAATTTTTCAAACTTTGTGTATCACTTGGGACTAGGGATGATTTTTCAATAAAATTTAAGTTTAAGTAAAATATACATATGTATGTATGTATGTATGTATGTACATACGAATTAAAAATTTCAAGCCCAAAACAAACAAAATAAAAAAGACAAATTTAACAATTGCAAAACTATTTTAATGGAAATTTTATTTTCAGACCAATAAAAATAAATTTAAATAAACTTTTTATAAGCACCTCAATGCACCAACCCTCCTCAAACACTCGCAAATGCACTCAAAAACACAACAACTATTTAGTCATCACATCAAAATTCAAAAATTGTTTTTATGGTCCAACAACTGTATACAATCACAAAAGTATGTACATACATACATATGTACATATGTGCATATATACGTACGTACGTACATATGTATGTGCATCTCTACATATGTACATACATATGTATGTATGTATGACGAAATAAATTAATCACATTCAATTATAAAATAAAATAAATTTTAACAATATGTACATTTAAACTGATTCTTTATTCAAGGAATGTGAACTTTGTTTACAAAAGTGAAATGTGATAAGTATCATTTATTGAATGATCTACTTTGTTTTGTTCTCAAATAACAATTTGTTAAATTCTTCATAACACAGAGAAGACAGATAGATATATGTACATATCTACATACAAATGTACATATTTAAGTACAATATTAAAAAGTTAAGTACATCTACTTTAGGTCTTCGGGTTTAAAATAATTTGAAAATTAACTAAATTCCCACAAGTTTCACACATTTAATTTACCCACTGTCCTGAATTTGGCATAATCCAAAACGCTCAACAAACATAGCAACAAAAATATTTTTTGCTATTTTAAATTTACAAAATATTGATTTATATCAGTCCTCGTTAAATTACAAAAAATGTTCATGCTCAAATTTAAATTTTATAATTGGAAAGAAAAATCGAGGTCTACAAACGATTTAGATAATCACCCTTATTCCAGTTATCAACATCGACGTCACGTCAATACAATACCAAATACAATAAAAATTGGGGCTTGTGTACTCGCTCTACTCTACTCCAGCACAATTTTGTGCTATTTCTGTTCCCTAAGGTCTAGAAAATAACATGAGCCTATCAATGGCAGTCAGTGGTTTTCGACGACGGATAGACAAGACCCAATTTTTGGTAAGTTTTTGTGAGTAAAAATACATACCTATTACCCAAAAGTTCAAAATTAGTATAATTAAAGTAAGTTGGTTTTAATTAATTAAAAATAATTTTCAATAACATTAGACATTAATAAACAGAACTTTTAGTCTCTTTCTTTTATTTTAGCGTAAAACCAAAAGTTGACATCACTGTCGTACGTTGTTCTTTTTGTTTGTTGCGTTCCTTCTTGCGGTTGATGTTTTTTATCATTGTTGTTGCTGTTGTTTCTCTGTTATGGTTTGTTAAAATAATTATTATTTTCACAAACATTCCAAAGCTCGATTCAATGTAGTTTTTCAAGTTCTTGTTCCCATAATAAGAAATACAAAGAACAGCCAGCAAGTACAAAAAAAATACCATCAAACAAAAGACCACGATTATTATCTAAAACCCACTCACTTTGCACCAAGCAACCAACCAACCAGCAACTAAAAATGTTCAAAGTCTAACAATTGTTATTTATGCCAGCAGCAACAATAACATTAAAATATGTATTAAGAAGAGATATTGTAGAATACAGGGAAATAGAATTTGAGACAGAAAATTTACGAAAAATGGTAGGTAGTAAGAATTTCCGGAAAGGAAAAGGGCACATGGGAAAATGTTGTTTATTCTATATAAATCTATTAGTTTTTTTAGAAATATACATTTATATAAAGTTTGAAGGAGGCTTTATACAACAAGAAACGAGTCAGTACGATATAATATTGGATCAACTTACAACTCTTTACTAGGGGTCTCTCTGTAATTGGAAAGGAAAATATGTAAATGCTTTCGAATTCGCATGTTATTAGCATAGAAATTCGAAAGCATTTTCTTTCGTTTCGAATTGAAGTAAAAAAATAGGTAATCTGTCAAAAGAAGTCACAAGGGAGACAACTAGTAGTAGTAGTCTATCTGACTACAGGGGCTATAGATTCTTTACTGTAAACCCAATTGTCACAAACATATTTTTTTTTCTAAATTATTTTCGAATTGACCTAGGGCTTTAATAAATTCCTTTTCTTTCTAAGCCATCATCCAGCCAGCCAGAAATCATTAGTACAAAGTTTTTTTTATTAATAGCAAAAACAAGAGGACAAGAGCCAAGCCTTAAGCTTTATCTTATGAGAGAAATAAAAACAACTGTAAGTAGGTACATACAACACACAACTGACTTGAGTACGTACCTATGTTGGTTGACTGTCTGGCTAGTATTATGGTGCAGCAACATAAATGGTGGTGGTCTCTTTTGAAGTTTTTAATTCTTTATTCAATGCAGCCGCTGCAAATGTTTTTTTTTTTTTAACTTAACCAAGTTAGTTTAAGTCAAAAAGGAGATTGTATACATTTTCATATGAAACTGCAAAAAGCCAAGGCAAGCGCAAGCAGTCAACAACGTTCAGTAAAACCAAACCATACCCATATACAGGAATCTTTTAATGGTTTCATTTGGTTGCTATTGCTTTAATGCTGACTTTGCCGCTTTTAAACATTATGGCTTGAAGTTACATGGAAACCAAAGCAATCAACGTTTTTCTTCTTACATTTTTTATATACATTTTTCACTTATTTTTTGTATTTGTTGTTGTGCCTATGTATATCTTACATACATATATTAAAAAAAACTAAAACAGCAGCAACAATCTCACAGCATCATTGCATTGGGGTTTTTCTTGTGTTTTGCCATCGTCGAGTGTATGCAATTCACAATGAACAACAACAGCATCCATCGACTTTTATAAAAATCCAAAACTGTGAGAAAGTTTCAATGGAATGCTGTCAAACAAGACTCAATGTAATAACAAACAAATGGAGAATAAAAAAATACATACTAATAAAACGAAGAAACACACACAGAAAAACAACAACAGCAATTCATATAAAAATGCATACATATATTGACAAACAACAACATAACCCATGCTAAGCTACACACATACAAAGTCCTACATGCATACATACATACAGCATCGTAAGATGTCATACCAAATTTATATAAGGGGAAACATTTAACCCGGCGTCTGCCTGAAATTTTGTTAGCCAGTCCTAATTTACAGTATGCAAGTCTTATTGCTAAGCTGATTAGTTTCTTAGCAGAGAGAGACGAGGGGAGTAGAAACGGTTCTGTTCGTTCGTCTCTCTTTCCCACAAACTAATCAGCTTAGTAATAAAACTTGCATAGTGTAAATTAGGACTAAGTACTTGACGTTGATAAATTTCTCAGTTGCTGGGGATGTTGAGTTCCTCTAAGCATTGCATGCATTATATTAGTTGAAAGACTGACTACCTTTGTGGGCGTTAGACTTTACAAAAGCTAAAAAAAAAGTTAAATGAAACAAACCCATCCCCTCGAAAAATCGGGTCTTTAAGAGCCACCTCACCATCAGTGTAACATTTTGTTTGCTCCACGCTGGTTTAAATTTCATTATAACTTTCTAAATATGGGTAGAAATCACTCGACGGGCGTGTTACAGGATTAAAAAGTTTTAAAATTATATATATCTGAATTTTTGGAAAACATACATATCGTCCCTGCCACGTCAAACTATTAAACATGCAAAATTGGTTTTTTAGATTCTTTATCTTGGTACCCTAATTTTTACGATATGCCTCATTTCAAAATGCTGAAACTCTCACGGACGATAGATAACTCAATAAGAAATATTTGAAGTCTGGCACTTTTAGGAATACGCTGACTTTAAATTTACAATTAACGAGTCTTCGCGCTCCTCTGAAAAGTCCAAATTTGCATATTGGATAGTTTGACGTGGTAGGGACGATATGTACATATAAATATGTATGCATATATGTATCACATATCGTTGCAGAATAAGCAAGTCGCCTTATCCATCATTTTGTGTGTCTTTAACAAATAAAGACAATAGTTTATAGTGTGATTTTATTATGTTAATAAAATTTCTCTATCGATATGTATGTACATATGTATGTTAATTATCCTGAAATAAAATAAAATCGATTTTTGCTTAAATTTTGTTGGATTTGGATTACTGCTTACCAGAAGCGTTTTTGTAAGGGAGACAATCTAACAGAATTACTTGCTGTTGCGCATGGATAAGGAATTTTTTTTGTTCGAGATGAGCCAGCTAGAAGCAATACATTTAGCTTCCAAAAAGCCATAAAATTTGTCTGCCTTACTAAAGTACTTCACAAAAGTAATGATATGTAATTTTTGAGAGCCCGCCCGTGCTTTTCAGAAGCAGTTTTCAAAGATTTTGTTATTAGAAAGCAATACATTGCTTCCCTCAGTTGTTAGTCCTTCCAAATCAGATTTTTTTTTGCTCTGCAATTATATCAACAATTAAAACTTTTTCATGCCTTATTAATATGCTTCAAAGTTATTTAACGTTTATGAAAAAAATTTTGCTCAATCAGCTTAAAAGCCAAAATATGGCAATGTATTTGGAAAAAACCAACCAAGCGGCAACTAGTTAGTCTGTCAGCGAACAAGTAAAAACATTAAGTGCAACAAACATAAAAATACAATTGTTTCCCAACGATATAGTAAAAAGCACGAGTAGTAAAACGCTAGATATGAGTGTATTATAGTACAACTGCTCGTATTTGTAAAACTTAAAGTTTGGATAGAAAGAAATGACTATATACAATATTCTCAGACTATCATACACCCAGAAGCCCCCGTCATACATACATACATAAGGTGGCTAAATATAAAAAATAAACAAAAAACATCAATGGGAAGTAAAAAACATGCTAGAGGTTCAATGCACAGCTATGGGGTTTGGAGTACATACACTCATACAAGGGAGACATTTTTTTATTATTGCTTTTGTTATGTTGTGCAAAGATTATAAAGAGAGACTTTAATAAAACTACTCACACACATATGTACATAATCTCACACACATACAATTTTGAAGGCAACAATAATGGAGGTAATGTCGGCTTTAATTGTTGTATATACATACGTATCTACATACTTATGTACATATCAACCATTTATTCAAACAACGTCATAAATCAAAAAACTGAATTTTAGAGTTAATAATGCTGAATTAATCTTCATACCGTTAGTCATATTATGTAAAAATGTCATAGAAAAATTTTGTATACTCAACTCTTGCGAGAAAAACAAAGTTTTCCTTGAATATACATATCTCAACTATTAAAACTAGTCACAAATATAGACAGTAGAGAAAACTAATCAGGGGTTTCACAGAAACCAATGTTATCAGAATTGGTTTTGAAAACCAATGTTGTCATTTTTATGTTCGAATGGAATTGATGTCGGTTTTAGGTGTCATAGAAACCAATGTTATCGGTTTTGTTATTGGAAATAAACCAGGCAGCTAACAGCTGTCAGTTTTCATTCCAGCTTATTTTCATTTTAATTCTTTGTAAAAATTTAAGTAAATTTACTTATTTTTTTAAATCTTTGCTATTTTATGGTATAGTATATAACTGTAGAAGAAATCATATACATATGGACATACATATGTACTAACATACATACATATGGGCATTTCCAGAAAAAGGTAAACCATGACCAAAAATATAAATGTTATTAAAAAGCTTTGGTTGACCGATAGTATCATCAAAAACCCTTCAAATAATTTTATTGTAATGTACATATTTATTCGCCATCTCAGTTGTAGTGAAGGAAAACGAGGCTGCCAAAATTAAATTTCTATTTTTCTTACTCTTAGTAATATTTATTCATATTTTCTCTTTCATGTTCCAAGCATTAATGCGTATGTAATGGTTGAGCTTTTTCCATAAATATGTTCTTAAAACTACAACTAATAGAAACAAGTGAAGAGAGAGTAAACAAATATCCTTTAACATTAATCTTATCCACTTGTTTTCCGCTATCTTTTAATGTAACGTTCGTTTCCAAAAAGAATGAAATATTATAGTTACATTTGACTCGTTGGGACCAGGTGTTTTAAAAGTTGAATTCTAAACAAATTTTAGGAACAGATCTTAAAAATATTTTTCACTCTGCAAAAATCTTTAAAACAGATTTTCTTTTGAGGTAGGCAAAGTTTGTAGCGTTCGTCATTGTAAGTAAAATTTTATACAAAAAATAAAATTTATAACTATTTTTTTATTTAGTATTCAAATTTTGTCGAGGTCATAATCGTAAGTAATGTTTTATTTTCAAAAAATATTATTATGGGTTAACATATATATGCAGATGGATTAAGCGGTGGCGGAAAAGAAAAAGGAAAATGAAAAGCGTTATAAAACCAATTTAAAAAAGGAATAGAAGGAAGAAGAGCAGAGGTCAAACAATAAAAAAAGAATGCGGAAACATCGGAAAAGGGTGTTGAACTTGACCCAAAATTACAACAATTTGACAAAAAAGGAAAAATTGTATGAGACAAAAAGATATTGGGACAAAACGACAAATGAAGGTAGTAAGATAATCGTCTAAGTTCTGGGTTCCACATCGTTCTTACATGTTTTCTTGTGAGTTTGGAAGTTAAAACACATGCTACGTGAATGGTATAGTATATTGATACTCGCCACTAATAATTGTTAAGTCGTGAGTATCCATATAATATAACATTTTTCACATGGTACGATGTAAGACCATTTGCACTTTGTAAAAACGTCCATACGTTAAGTGCTTTTTTCTCGAGACTATGTTTTTCGACTTACGCTGTTATCGCTTGCGACCACAGATATGACATTTTGTACTCATAAAGTGTTTGAGTATGTGCACACATACATACTTAGATGTGTATGTATTTATGTACAGTGGCACAGAAAACTTTACATAACGAGACGAATTGGACTGCAGGATAAAAAAAAACCGCGATAAGGAACCAACAGGACCTAAAAAATGCTCTTATCAAAGAATGGTAGAAAATTTTTTCGGAAAACACCGGTAAACTGGTATATTCTATGAAAAATAAATTAAATGTCGTATTAGACATACTGAATTTTTTAAATTTTTTCATAATTATTTTCTTTTTTCAAAAGTTATTTGTTTTCAAATAGTTTTATTTTCCACAAGGAATGATAAAAAATTTAAATTCTTGCATAAAATGCATTTTTTGGGGGTATGTAGTCTTTTCTGTGCCACTGTACATATTGATTGGTATGGAATTAATCGATAATTTATTGAAAAAAAATCTAAGTTCGATGGAGAAGGGATTCTGATCAACATTTTATTGGAAATTTCTCTGGAAACAAGAGTATTGTATTTCAGTATGAGATCATGTTAATAATAAAAGTGTTGTTTTTTTCAACAGCTGACTTATGTAAGCTCAAAGAGATTAAAGTTGTGATTTAGCAAATATGTATACATGTGTTTATGTAGGTGTGTATGTATGTATGTTGTATGTACATATGTTGCATGTATGTATCAATTTATTATTGAGTATTTCAATTTAAAATTTCTTTGTTTTATATCTTTCTATAGCAAGGTAAATATGTACATATGTATGTATGTGCTAATAACTCGAACAGTAACTGTAAACTTTATTATGTACATGTAGCCTTTATTTATACCTACTACTTGTACCATCAAGGTTGTAGAACAAGAGAAAATTATGGCATTCGATATCAGTACCGAAATACATACATACATACATATCTATTAAAGTCTGTTGATCGATATTATCAAAACGGAATCTATGTACATACATGATTGCTTGTAATTAACCAGCCGATCGATATTAAACGCAGTAATTTACTCCCAGGCATCACATAAGGGACAAATAATGGTGAGTGATAGATGGGTCAATGTTATACAAGAATATCTCTGGAAGGAATTTACATATAAGTACATATTTGAATAAATAAGGATTTACCTCAAAGCCTTCAACAATAAAAAAATATACAGTCTTATTTATAAAAATGACCAAGGGTTTATAAAACAGATTTTAATACAAAATACATTGTATACATACATACATACATACATAATAAAGGCCTGCACAAGACCATTTATAAGACCTTTCAAGAAATTAGAGATTTTTAAAATGCTTACTACAGCGAAATATTCTAAAACAAACGCTAATATATAATCGATTGGTTTCTCTAGAAACTAAGAATTCTACTTAACATGAATTTTTTACTTTTTTTTATTAATTTATTTATTTTCTTGCTGGCTTATATTTATTTGATCTCAGATCCAATACAAGGCCAATAATGATTTTAGAATTAAATTTTTTTTAATACCCTGCTTAAATACAACTCTTCCTGCTAAGTTTTTTTAAACTTTTATTTATGTGTGTATGTACGTATATTAATCAATTGAGGCACTTCAAAAAAGCTGTAGTTGGTATCACTGCTAACAACTTCAATATTCAATAGAGCCAATTTAGCGATTTTCGTTTAACAAAGTTTTTATTATAATAATTCTTTGTTTGTTACTCAATTTAATTTTTTTAAATAAAGCATACGTTTTATAACAATATGCTCTATTACTATTTTCAATATATTTCAAATAAAATAGATAATTTGTTTACAAGATGAAACTATTTCAACTAATTATAAAAAATTATGTTTACAAAACAACCTTTGTAAGAAAATTTGTTTGTTAAACGTTTTGTGAAGCAAAATTATTTTTTATTTATAAGCTGCCGTATTCATAAAAAATAATTTTGGTTTACAAACCGATTACAAAACAAATTTTTTATGGACATTTTAGTGTTTTATAATAGAAAGTTGTATAGAAAGTAGCCATTAGTTTCTTTTTGTTTTCTTTAAATTACAATTGCAATTTTCAATTTTCTCTCTTATCTAGCACACAAATTTAAAACTACTTATGTATGTACATATATACATACATACATATGTATGGATATACAACAAAATATAAATTTTCTTTTGTTAAAAAAAACTTACCAAAAATTTTAATATTGCTTTGGAAAGTTTATAGTTTTCTTTCTTATCCACAATTTAAAATTCGTTTGAAACAATTTTATAAATATTCTTTAGATTAAACTTCCTTTGTTGTTTAAGTATTATTTTAAATCAGTTCTGCAGTATTATTTTAATCATTATCTGATTAAATACTATTATTACTTAATAAATATTTAATTTTTTTAATGTACTTTTCACGATTTGACTTCGTGCGCCTTAACGTTGTTGTTGCTAACAAACTAAATGCACTAGTGAAGTGAAAACTTCAATACACAAATAATTCACACTCACGCAGAGTTAAAATAAAAAACAAGCAGTGTGACCAGTGTCTAGTTTCTATAACTTATGAGAAATTTTTCCTTTGAAACAAATTAAACAACAATATTAATAATTCTATTCATTCTCTGAACCGTAGTAGATCATTTCTTATCCTAGTGAGGTCATATGGTTCATGAAGTTTATATGTTACATTTTAAATCAACCAGTTTGCAATCTTTTGGAGCAGCGGTTCAGACCAAATTCCTATTCACGGACCCCTTGAAAATTTTTTTCGTTGCAGACCCCCTTTAAAACCTAAAATGCATGTTGGTTTGAGGTTGAATTAAAAATGGAAAAAAGTATTATTTTGTCACAGAAATCGATCGCAATTGTTTTAAATACGAATTTTCATTTCGATCGATTTTGTTTTACCTTCTCCAGATTTCGATCGATTTGTTCATTTCGAAAAAGCGTCAATTCGAATGTTTTCAATTTAAATGTGGCAATATTGGGCAACACAAAACAAAAAAAAACATGGTTACTCGTATTAGAAGAGCAACAAAATACTAAAGAAATTTTTTTTATTGAAGTGAACCAAATTTAAAAAAATGTCTGTAATTGCAATAACTGCAGTTTTGGATGCCCAGAGTGGTCAATATTTTGCCGGAAAATTGCTTCAGATCCACTTTCATATCCAAACGTAATGTATGTGTTTTATTTATGAAGTTTTATTTAATTTTATTTGACAGAATAGAATATTTCTGTTTTTATAATGATGCATTTTTTCCTTAAGTCTTGAGAAAATATCTTAAATATGTAAAAAAAAAAATAATACAAACACATTTTACATAAATGGTTGAAAAATATTATTCTTTGTTGTAATAAAGTTGTTCCAAACAGAGTTTTGTACTTTCACATAGAAAAAATCACAAGCACTTAAATTTCGTTTCGATTTCTGAAGAACCTAATTACGGAATTGAAATAATTTCGATGGATTTTGGTTTCTGTGACATGCCTGATTGTATCTTCTTTGACATGTTTAATAAGCCTCACTTCATATTCTATCAAACTAAATAAAAAGGCAATAAAACTACCGCTTTTTAATAATGATAGCAATAACAGTCAGTGTAGAGTATGCGGTACTTTATTAAAAAGTGAGCTGTAAAAGTTCCCACTAATATTTAGTTGTTTGGTTATACATGTGTATGTATCGCCCTGTTCTGTAAACCGAATCCGAGTAAATTTTTCGTTTTCCAAAAATAATAAATAGTCCCATGGATGTATTTTAACTCATACATACTAAATTAATTTCAGATATGATATTTCAAGCTCTAAAAAATAGAAAAAAGTCTGAAACAATTCTGTATTAGTGGATTTAATTTTTTTAAATCGAGCGTTTTTAAATCGACTCGATTTACAGAACAACCAGGATAACATTTTCCTTTTTTGAAGGCGGTTAATAAAAACGTACAATATTATTTTTAAAAAGTGTTTTTTTTCGGTTCTTCATGCGAATCCCTTAGATTATTGATACGAACCCTTAAAATAGCGTTATGTACGTGGATGGCCCCTATGTACGCCAAAAATGAAAATGATATACATATGTACATAAGTATGTATTTATCTGCTGCGTTCTAAAATGGTCACATTGAAATGAAGTCTACAAAAAGACAATAATGTTCTCTCACAAAATGAGCTAATATTTTTATATCGCTTGGAGAAGCTATAGGAAAACCTAGATGTAAACAAAATAAGTAAAATAAAATAGGTATATAACAAACAAAAAATATTGTGAGAGAAAAAAAGAATGCATTAATATGAGAGTTCATGCATGTGCATTAAAATAAAAAGATTATATTAACCAAGCCTAAAAAGTCATATATGTATGTATGTATGTGCAGATGTACAAACAGTAATGTGAATTTGATTCTACGGTCTGAAGTCTAAACCAAAAATAAAAAGAAAAACAACTTAAGGCCAAGAAGCATACCAATAAGCAAAATATTAGTTAATAATAAACATAATAAATACTGAAAATAAGACGACCTAAGCGAACATTTTTAATTATATACAGCATATAAATACATACATATAAATACATATGTATATATGTACGAAAAACACATACTACATACTGTATACATATGTGTACATGCATAACCTGTAGGCGGCTTGGGGTTAAGTATCTCAAAGTAGGGATGGGCACATGGGAAAAATGTATCGATATATGAAAATTGTTTTTCCAAAAATATTACCAATATGAAATAAATACACATCCTTACATACATACATATGTATGTATTCACAAACATCTTACATAAATTTTTTATTAAAAATTCAATACTTCCCTAGAAGCAAAGTAAAAGTGTTGCCTTGATGATTTTCTTCTAAATGATAAAAATAAGATATTGTATTTTTATCTTCTGGGTAAGATATCTTCCAAATGTTTGTAATTATTTATCAAACAATTCAATAAAAACAATTGGGGTATTCACAAGGGTGTCTTAAAGTCATAATGTGATAAAGTTCTAAACTTTTAAACTAATTTAAAATATGACTGCTGTGAGCAACCCCTCATATTTTAGTATGTTAGTTGAAACATAAACAAGACGATGCAAAATTATGAGAAAAAAATATTTAACGGCTTCTATCTGTATCCAAAAATAATTTGCATATTTTTGCAATTTTCGCAATATGTAAAACATAAGGTTTTCAAGCATTTATCCTGTTAAAATTTTAAGTCTTTGAAATTTATTTGCAAAATTTCGGTAAGTTTTGCGAATAAGGTCATAATTTGTGCATAATTTTAACAAATTAGGGGTGACTCAAGCCATTTCATTGTCTGATAGAATTATTTTTTTTTTGCAGTTTTTGCCCTTTACACACTTTGCTACCTTTTTAATATTAGCAAGTTTTTGTAAATTTTAATTTCCGCGAATTTTTCCGCTTTTTAGAAATTTCTTATATCTTTAGGTTTTTGTGAGTTATGTTTGGGCTGATTTGCCATTTCTCGCCAATTTTCGGTATTTTCGCGATTATTTAAATCTAATCTTGCCTTTTTGCCATTTACCCGATTTTTAATCCAAATATATATTTGATGTTACCAAATTTATGCCAACTTTCATCATTTTGCAAATTTTCTGTGATTTTTTGGAATTTTTAATATCCTTAGACATTTGTAAGTTATTTAAGGGCTTGTTTGCAAATTTTGCAATTTATCGCGAATTTTTTAAATAAAAGTGATTGTTCCCAACTTTTTGTTTTTTGGGGAAGTTTTAAAATTTTTTTAATAAGTATCTGACTAAAATATTTTTTATGATACCAAGTTTTTGCAAATTTTCTTAATTTTTGCCAATTTTTATAATTTTTTTTGCATTCCTTAAAATTTTAGCGTTGTTTAAAATGAATTTTAATGTTTTTTCAGTTAAAAAATTATTAGCGAATTTTCGCATTTATTTATTTTTTTCTTCTTTATTTTTTTCTTAAAATCCACTGAGTGTGTTCCTTTACAGTTTTTGCGGTTTTGGAAAATTTTTAAAGATATTCTCATTTTTGCAAGTTTTCGCGATTTATATGCAGTAAGCCTTTTCTCGACTTATTAAAGGTATTCCACGTCAAAAGTTGCACTGGTGCGATGAAGCAAAATTGCAAAAGTTTCCAAAAATATAACAACAACCACAGAAAATTATTTTGCACAAATGATGCAAAATTGTCAGGGTCTGAGTAAGTGCAAGATTATCAGGGTAATTTTTGCAAAGTTGAGCAACTTTTTATGGCATTGCCAATCCAAAAAAATTTGCAAAAAGTACTTAAAAAATCAACCATACATCAAATTACAACGCAGAAATACCTAAATGTATTTGTTTTAAATTGAAAAAACCAAGTGGTTGAAGATGTTTTCGGTACAAATAAAGTAATTGAAAAATTATAATTTTTTAAAAAATTCTTAGTTAGAAATTGTAAAGAAATCTTTAATTTTAATTTTAAGATCACAAATACATAATTTTCCTATATTCAATAGACCTATGTATGGCTTAAATTGTTATTAGAATTTTGTTAAATAATACCAATATTATTAATATTGATATTTTTATTAGTGAATTAATTACAAAATTAATCAGCAAAGTTCCAACACTTTGTTTCAGCATTTAAACAAACTTTTTTAACAATTAAGAAACATACGAGTACAATATATCTTTGCACATATTGTGTTGCTTTATAGACAACTAAACAAAATGGGTTGATCACGTCAGAGAGTGCAATTATGCTTTTTTGCACAGTTGCAAGAGTTGACGTGAATAGCTTTATTGATTTTTTGCGATCTATAGTCCGCTTTGGGAGATTTATTTCCGTTATTTTAATCCATTGCAAATTTTTATATTTTTTGCAATATATAATGATTTTAGTAGAAATTTTGCTAAAGAATAACGCCGCGTATTTAAACATAAATAGCCATTTTGTCGAAAAAGAAAAGTAAAAAGCAAAATAATTATTTATGACAGTAACAAATATGTACATAGGTTGAAGAATTGTATTAATATACACAGAGAAAAAACTGCCTAATAGAATCAAGACGTTTTTAGGCTAACGAGTATCCCAGCAGATAGAAGCGAAGATTTTTTCATAATGATTCCTTATTGTTTTTATGTGGTAAATCTTATTAATTTTATCAAGAAGAAAACGACATAAAATCAAGAAGAAGTTTTATTATTCACAACTTTTTTTACTCAATTTCCGTTATTTTTGGCACCAAAACAACAATCCATAGAGAAAATCTTCTTGATTCGAATAGGTTTTCTTATAAATTGTAAACTATAGGGATTTCTTATTGATTCTATTAAATTGCCTTATTGATTTTTTCAAAAAGGTTTTCCTTATTGATTTTATTAGGTTGCCTTATTGATTTTTTTAATAAGGTATTCCTTATTGTTTTCATTCATTCTTGTTTTTAGGGTTCCGTACACCAAAGGTGAAAAATGGAACCCTATTGTTTTCGCTACGCTGTCCGTCTGTCCGTCACACGGTATTTTCTCAGGAACCGTAAGAGCTGCGGACCTGAAATTTGGACAGAGTATGTAGAACCTTGGCGACAAATACATGAGAATTAGTACTTAAAGGGTGCTCCAAAACGAGCGACGAAAAATGTTAAAATCTCATGTAATATACATACAATTGTATGACCATGTGTATATTGACACTTAAAATTTGTAAAATTAGTGTATTTTTATATAGACTACAACAATAAACATTAAAATACTAAAAAATTTAAATTAAAGGGTGGTCCATCAGTTAATGCAATTTTGACTACGTAATTTTGACAACTTGCTATATCTTGGAAACCGTAAGAGGTAAACTATTGAAATTTTCAAAAAGGGTAAAACTAAAAACCCGAAAATTTTAAATCGCCAAACCGAAAAAAATCGCCAAAACCTGAAAAAATCGCCAAAACGCGAAAAATGCACGAAAACCAAAATAATTTTTTATGTGAAAAAAAATCGCCAAAATGAAAAAAGTCACCAAAATTAAAAAAAATCGCCAAATATAAAAAAAATCGCCAAAACGAAAAAATCGCCAAAATTTAAAATAAACGCCAAAAACCGAAAAAAATCCTCAAAACGAAAAAGTGCTAGTTTTAGTAGTGTAGTTTTTTTCATCTCAAATATCGATATTTCGATATATCGATATTTTTTGCCCATCCCTATCTCGAAGTCACCACTATTGTCGACTATTTTAGCGACTTCTATGTAACATTTGTCAACGAAGCGACTACATATTAATATTTGTCTTTGATGACTAGAATATGCATTTTTCAAATGTGTACATATGGTATCGAAAGAACTGCCTAGTCAATAGTACCAACGTCAATAGTCTATAGTAGAGTTACCAAAATAACCAAGAAGTAGTACCAAATGTAAATGTTAAATGTATTTAGCTCATGGCAGTGAATCCATACTTACTATTGATTATTGACACTTCCTACAGGGTATGTACATGCAGCCATATGTATGTATGTATGTTATAAATTTATGTACGGCGTTCAAGCATACATAAATACAATTTAGCTCATATGAAAACATTGGAATGCAGTTTGACAACTTTTTATGGTGTTAAGTTTCTTCTTATTCCTAGCAACATAAAATAAAATTACTACGGCCAGTCGTTCATACTTATTTTGTCTTTGACTTTTTGCTTCTTGTTCTGCTTCTCATCTTAGCCAAAGACATGTTTTTTTCCTCGATTGATTCCTAATGTTTTCTGAAGTATGTAGATATGTACATATATAAATATTGTACTTACATACAAACATACATACATATGTACATGGTGGAAAATTATAATTTAGTAAAGGAAACGGAATAAAACTCAGTATAATTCAGTTTTCTTTCAGTTAATTTAATATAATATCAGAAATATTAGGTTTATTTACATAATATGTACATAAATACGAGTACATACATACATACATACTTACATATGTATGTATGTATGTACATATATATTTTCATAAGACTTGTTAGTTTTTTGGCTAGCGAATGCTTATTTTATTTTCCTTACTTTCAAGAATGCTTTGAAGAAGCTGCAAGGTCACTAGCAGGTAAAATAGGTTCGGTTTGAAAGGTCAGTATATAAGCACTTCCACTCCATTGCGAACCCTTTTCCCTTAACAAAATGGAAATCCAGTTGGATATTGCCACTTGGCTTCCATGACGAATCCGCTGATATCCCCGAGTTTACACACGTCAATATCTTTAATATCCTCGTGGAATCTAATACTCAACTAACCGAAAACTAATTTTATGCACATTCAATAGTAATTCTTAGAGTTAATACCTGCATAGTTGAAACCTGACAAAACTTTCAAAACTTTTAGTACGATTGCCGACATAAAGAGTAACCTCCTCGCTTTTAGTTACATTCGCGGCCACTACGAAACTAACTTGTCAGACAACCGTTGTGTAAATCCAATTCACAACTCTTGATCGTAAACCCCAGATTCTTGCTATAGATTTTCTGCATGAATAGTAGGCGTAAAGTCCTTTCCTAAGCCATTTCTGTGTGGTTTATTTTCATGAGAGCTTACTACCAAGGTAAACCCTGAGGTATTTACCCTTCCTCGCTAGTTTCAACCCTACTTCTCCACTTCTAAGAAGCATAAACCTATGAGTACAATTCCGCTAGAAATTTTTCCCCGGGGGAGCAATATAAAAAATAACAATAGGGAAAACAAAAAAAGTCTAATTGGAAAAGAGGTAAATTTGTCTCGGAATTTTACTCATGATTGCTCTGTATATAATTTTGTATCTAATGGTTCATATATATGAACACACAAACGATATTTCCGAATACGAATATTTGAAACGATATTCGCGAATACGAATACGAATATTATATGCAATATGAAATATTAAAAAATTGTTATGAAAAATGACTTCACATTCTTGTTGGCGTACTTTAAAGTTAATAAAAAGTACCCAAAATTTTAATGATCGTCATTGAATAATATTTGAAAATGATACAAAGCACACATTTCTATAAAAAAAAGGTAATGTATTTGTACAAACTAAAATTTTTTTAATTTATTTAAATATCGTTTAGGATTTATGCATTTATTTATTTAATTTCTTTGGAAAAATATTCGTATTCGTATTCGCCTGAAAATGGCCGAATATTCGACAATTCGAATACGAATATTCGTGCATCACTAATACATACATATGTATATAATAATATATATATAGAATTTTCACAATGATTAAAAAAAATCTGTCGTACACATATGTACATATCCTGCAAGATAAAGAACACCAAAACAGAATAAGCAGTTGTAGCAATAAATTGCCTAATGAACAGATATAATGCTAATTAGGCTAAGTAAATGAGAGTTAAAATGCCAACGGGATGGTGATATAAGATTCAATGTTGAATGAAGAAGTAATTAAAGCTTTGGTAAAAACGGCAATTGGCTACTAGAAACCAAACATTCCTGGAAGACCATCAAGTATTGCAAAGTCTCGAGGGACTTATGACCAAGACTTAACTAAAAAAAATGTACGCTTGTTTTTCGTCCAAACAATGTTTAATTAAACACCGACATTTTTCTTAAATGAGGTGTGAATGGGAATACAGGCAAATCTCGGTATAACGAACGATATAACGTCAGGCCCATTCGTTATAACAAAAAATTCGTTATATCGCAAAGATTTTTTTCAAGTGTTATTTTAATTATTATTATTGTAGACATGATACAATACAATAAAAATAATGAGGGTAATTTATTTTCAAATAAGCTACCAAATACAAACTAAAAGAATCACAATTTTTGCATTTAAATTTGCTGCTGTAGATTTGGTTTAATATTCTTTGCCGTATTCGCTATACAATGTAGAACAAAATCTTAGAAATATGTTCTTAGAAAGTTTTTGTTTTTTATTTTGCGACTTTCTCTTCATCATTTGTAATATCCAGTATAAAATTAGGCTAGGATTCGCTATATAAGGTTGTTAATTTAAAAAATTTGGACGTTCGTTATATCGGATTTTCGTTAAACCGAGATTCGTTATACCGAGATTTGCCTGTATATATAATTATGTATATATAATTTAATTTATTTTTTTCTTGCAACTGGACAGTAATTAAAATTTTTGGCAACTGTCCATATACAAATTGTTGTTTTCGCGATTAAAATATGTACATATGTATGTATGTACATATACATATGGGTAATTCCAGAAAAAGGTCAACCAAAAAAAAATTTTTTTGCTCAAAAATTTTCGTTTTGTTTTAAATAATAAAGCATAAAGTTCTACACTTTACAAATGTAAAAGCTTTTTTAATTTGTGAAATTTTTTGAGCAAAATATGGGACTTTTAAAAGAAATATTTTCTTTGCTGAATCTTTTTTTTAGCGATTATTTAAAGAAATTTGTATTATTTTTCTTTTTTTTTGTAATTTCCAAATTTCCTACTAACAACAACCTACGCATTAGCAGAAAAAAAGAAGAATGGAGCTCTAATAAGGGAAGTTGTTTGAGGTTACTTTCACCTACATATACATTGATGTCGCATACGTCGCATAAAATCAATATTAATTAGCTTTTTTCAGCAGTAAATAAGCGCTTGTTATCGTTTTATTACTTTTTAACTGAAGTTCAATCAATATTAGAAAGGTTACTGCGTTTAATTCTCATGGGAAAAAAATGTCGCGTCCGTATTTGTACTTTAACCATTTAAAAAAAATTAAAACAAAATTTTCATGTTTCAGAAATCTACACATAAAAGATCTTCTTTCAGCTTCATTTCTAAATTTACAAAAAAAATTCTTCATAAAATTTCGCTGAATTATATATATAATTATATTTCTATAAGTGCACAAAAATAACTTGTATTTTTGTCGCGTCCGTTTCTTGCTGACATTTGCTTACATATATCTTTTTACCATATTATTGATTTCGCCCAGAATTTTTTCTTAAATATACTACTCCTTCTTTGTTTTAAAACACTAAGATATGTATATATTGGATCCTTCCATTCTTTTCTAGTTTTTTGCTCAAATAAAAAATTGTACGAATGTCGCGTCCGTCTTCTGGGAATTGCCCATATGTATGTTAAGTATTTTTTGTTTATATTTTTTATTATTAGTATTATTGATACCTATGTATGTATGTATGTATATTTAGAAGTATTTACAATACTTGATGTCAAATAAAACTAGTTTACAACTGAAGTGTAACGGTCCTATGTACATATAAGCAAAAATTGGTATGAAGTTAGCATAAGTGGCAAAATTTAACATGATCTTAAATAGTTTAGCCATAAAACTTCACATTAAAAATAATGCTAGGACTTAGAGGTGGCTCAAGATTAGGTAATGCAAACATTTTTAATTTCAAATTGTATGTAAGTACTCGTTACCACTTAATTCAATTTTGTCACTTTTGCTGACTTCATGCCAATTTTTGCTTATACATAGGACCGTAAAGCTTTAAGCTTTTCGAATTTGTGAAGTACTGAATACTTCACAAATTCTATTCTACCTTCGTTTTTCGACATTGGGGCCAATTCTTGCAGACATCTGCTTATGTTTTGTTCATATACCGACATTATAAATATATGTACATACATATAAAACTGCAAAATATATCTACAATAAAATTGTTTCAACACCCAAAATAGCTATAAAGTTCTACTTCTAATATTTGAGGATACACGTACAGACCAGCTAATCACACGAAGCATACCAACGCGAGAGAGAAGCAAAGTTACATGCACGGAAAACTTCATAGCTTTCGTAAAAGCGGAAATATCTGTTTTTTCAGATAATGAAAATTTTAAGGCGAATGCGGGGATTAAGAATGATTTTTTCTATTATTTCAGCATACATAAATAAATTTGGCTAAACAAAGGCATCTTGCAGATGTATTACGACAATGTATTGTACAATACATGTTGTTAATAAAATTCTTATTTATAACAACGTAGGAAAATTACGAGGTGTTTATTACTTTATCTTTGCTGTGGTTTTACTTGCTTCCTACTCTTAATTAAGAAATATTTTTCTTATACATACATACATACATACATTCATTAATACTTTTCTGATTTACAAATTTAAATTCCAGTATTATAATGGACGCTGTTATTTTTTATTCATTTTCTATTCTTGTTTAAATAAATAGCAAAAATATATATGTATATAAAAAACATATATACATAAACATGAAAAAAAAATCTTATAGTTGTTCACGACTGCTTTTTGTTCTTCGCCCTTTCTGTTCTTGGTTTTTTGTAAATTGAAACTCCAGCATCAGAAAATAATTCTACTACAAGTACAAACTACTAGCACTGACTAAAAGAATAAATAAAGAGAAAAACAATCCACTTTGTATCTGGTATCACTGCATTCCAATCTCGAATGTGTCCATACAACAGAAAACAAGTAAAATAGCTACACACAAACAATTTCTCAAGTACATACATTCATTCCATCGAACTTCAAGTGCAACCACATAAATAAATATTTCATTATTGCTTTGCTCTGTCTCTTTTCACCATCCTTGCAACTTAGATTCCTTTTAGCGGTTAGTTCAGAAAAGAATTTTCCCAAGAATTCTTTTTTCTTCAATGAAATCTATCTAACAACAATATTGTTTTTTTTTAAATTCTATATCGTTAGAATGCGGTTAAGTAGAAAAATTTAATACTTTTGTAAAATCATTACTTGAGATCTCAAGCAATTGAGGAGTAATGTAAAAAGTCACTTTTCTATGAAATCAGATACAGGGATTATGACGTTGCACTAATGGCATCAAAAGAAATTTCCCTTTATAACTCTATTCATATTTTAAGATTCGAGTTAAAGGAATAACTACTTTAACCGGATATTGAAAGTTCGGTTTTGAAAAACAAACTGAATATTTAATAAAAATAGAATTTCCCATTTAACATTCTCAATAAATTTTAATTAATGAATTACATACTTGTACTCCAAAAATGCTAATAAACTGTGCGAAATAATCTCTAATTGATTACTTTGTTCACAATAAAAAAAAATTTTATTCATTTTTATATGACGTCATCGTCATCATCATCATCAATCTCGAACTTGAAAGAATATTGGCCTTTATTTTCGCTTGTAAGTTTTTAATAATTATTTATTTCTGTCCTTCCAAGAAATATGTATATTGAGTTATAAAAAGGCAAAAACAGATTGCTGAAATATACATAAATATAAACAAGTGGAAAAGAGAGCGCGCCAGAGCTGTACGATTAGATGAATGATCAAATATGTACTCGTAAAATACGAGACGAAGAGAATTTTTATATTATTTAAACACTAAAACGAAAAATTTTTCTCTACTTTCAAAAGCAAAGCACCTCCATCTCTCCACCAGCGTTTAATAGTATGTTTCCACTGGATTGATTTAGACAAATCATGTTAATTTATACATGATTTACCATAAATTTTGAATATGAATAAATCACCTCAAAGTAAAGTAGTTCATTTATTTTAAATCATTTCGAAAATAATATTTTTCGTACTGGATTTATCTATCCAATCCTGCAATCCTGCGTTGCTCTTAGAATTACAAGATCCATCCCTGGTGATTGACAATTTCGAAAAAATTAAATTAAGTAGTATTTCATACAATTCACAATACAGATGATGCGCCCACCTTATAATGTACGTGCATAAATTGAATACGAAAATTCGAACAACAAAATTTATAATAAGCTCCGTGGAAACACTTCGAAGTGATTTACTTAAACCTGCTTGATTTAAAGTCGGTGGAAACATACTATAAGACTATAATCTTCTTCAATTGACTAAATAAATTTAGGCATGGTCGAACATGTGACATTTGCTTTCGACAATTTGATGTTAGGAAGTAAATTGGCTGTCAAATGATGAAATATCAAGAACTGCGCTGGATTTTTTGACATTTATTTAGTAGGTTAGGTTAGCAGACCGCTGGTGAAGCAATTAAAAAATCTAGGAATCAAGCTCACTTGGGTCCAACACGATGATCTTTTTGTAAATTGAAAGTAGTAATATAAGGGGGGATAGGGAATAAAGGGAGGACTAAGAGGGAAAGTTTCTTTAGAATAAGAGAGAATAAAAGAGATGAAAAGTGGATCAGGAGAGGGTCCAATAGATACACATGCTATAGAGGAGGGTTAATGATCATACCAGACGCTACTCACAATGTATAGACTTAGGTTTCTGAGTCCTATTTCCGATAACTCGGACAGTCTATTGAAGTATATTCTGCCAAGGAAGTACATACGGAGATCCTTCAAAGCTGGGCAGAAGCAGATAATATGCGAAATGATTTCCTCCTCTTCCTCATCATTGTAACTGTAGCAGAAATTATTATACGGGAGACCCATACGTTTAGCGTGGGTTTAAAAAGTGCAGTGGCTGGTAAGTGTGGCCAAGAGATTCCTCAGGTGATATTAGGGCGAGGCTAAAGTGTTCTCGATATAACACAGGTGTGTTATGTCCTTGTGCCGTATGTCGAGCTAAAATTTTGAAAAACTGAAGGAAAACAACGTGTCCACGCACAGACCAAACGGCTGGACCGATTTTGATTTAGTTTTTTCTCTTTGAAAGGTGACTTGATCGAGAGGGTTCTTAGCTATGTTTGAAGAAAATCGGTACAGCCGTTTAGATGATGATATCACATCTTCTCTTGATATGTTCGTGGGTTTTTTAAATTTGTAATTTTTGTTATTATTCCATTTTAACCCCAACCAAAAAAGGGGTGTTATAAGTTTGCAGTGTGTGTCTCTGTATCGTTGTCCACGTACAGACCAAACGGCTCGACCGATTTTCATTTAGTTTTTCTATTTGAAAGACGAATTGATCGAGAGGGTTCTTAGCTATGTTTTAAAAAATTCGATAAAGCCGTTCAGAAGATATCACATATTTTTTAGATATATCGGGGGTTTTTACAATTTTTAATTTTTGTTATTAATGTATTTAGTTATAAATATATGATCTTGAGAGTGTGAAGAAAATTTTTTTGTCAGAGATCTTTAATTGAAGTTAATGAAGTAAAGTACATGAAACTCCTAACAAAAGTGCATACCGATAATGGAGAAATCGGCTAATATCATATCATACCACTTACATAGAATTTTCCAATTCCATACAATTTAAAATACCATAAATTCGTCTAACTGAAAGAATACGCTACAGAAAAACTCCATGAGATCTAAAAATAACTGACTATTTCGACAAAACTTGATTAGATCCTGATGTATCTAACATCGACGTATTACGAGTTCAACTGCGACATGTCCTAATTTAATATAATAGCTCGTTTTTTTATTAGAGCAAAATTGTCTAACTCGACATTATTAATACGAAAAAATTAAACAGCTTTCAGAGATACATAGGTATTTCTTCAACTTCTACATACTGAATAGAAAATCCTACTTTCTTGGAAATTCTACCATGATAACAAATAGGTACAAGGAGCATTGTTAAAACAAATACATTTTTCAAATTAAAATGCCCAAGACAGAAACAAAAATCGACTTGGTAACGTAATAAGAATTAATTGTTAAGAAATTATAATGTTAACAGATAAGTTGATTGGTATGTTGGCCAGTTTGGTTAAACGCCACAAAGGTCATTTAAATCTGAGAAAAAAATTTGAAGTAATGAATTTGTACATGAAAATGTAGACAAAGAAACAACAAACAAATACCGACAAAAGCATCGAACAGACATAAAATACAATTTCTAATCAATTTCAATACGACCGTATGTGTGGACATAGTGTTGGGTTTTTATCCATACCCAGCTAGCATTTGGGTGATCTCTTATATGATTCTCCTCAGATCACTTGGGCGATTGAAAAGGGATTCACTTATGATTCATCTATGTATATGATCAAATAATGATAATGAAACCTCAAAAAGGTGATTTTTTTGGTTTTTTTTCGTTTTGAAATTATGTGATGAATTTCTAACAATTTCGTGAATTATTATTTTTTTAATTCAATTTCAATTTATTATTCAACATTAAGTAACTGAGCCCAATGGGCCCTAAATAGTTAACAAATTGTCTACATAATATAATACTACATATAACAAAACTTTATAATAAAATATTTGGTGAAAATCTTAAAAACTAATGTAATATACGTATATAAATATTTATCAATATATCACAAAAATATTTGTATAGGAAAGAGTTAGGACAGGTATTGTATATTGTTGAAAAGCAAATAAATTAACAATTGCGTTTATATTGTAAGACAGCATAAGACATTTAAGTATGTATGTACGATTTTCATATATATGTAAGTATACAACTATAAGTTATTGTGTTCAAGATATGAAAGAACTTTATTTTTATAAGTTTGATGTGAAGAAACAAAAGATTTAAGGCTGTCAGGCAGATTATTAAAAATTCTTGCAACTGTATTATGAAATGATCGTTCCAAAATTGAAGTTAGCCTTGGAATTTGTATTTTACAATTTCGTTGAGACCGACAGAAGGTAAAAAATGAAATTATACGCAATATTTTCCCATCTTTGTATGTTTTATAAAAGAATAGTAATAGTCTTAATTTCAAGTAATTCACGAATGAACATCATAAAAATCTACATACATAATTCGACATATGAGTACGTCTTCTGAGACTATAAAGAAAACGAGCAACTCTATTCAATAATGTCGTAAATTTACTAATGTTGTAACCCAAAGTGAGACTATAAACTTCAACCCCATACAAAAATATGGGCATAATCAAAGTGTGAACAAGCTTTATTTTTAAATGCACGGGCAGTATTAAGATTTACATTATTAATTTGTCGAAGTGCAAAATTAACTTTGGATGCTACGAAATTAATATGTCTTTCAAAATTAAGCCTATTGTCCAACCATAAATCAGGACATTTAATTTGGTTAACAACAGTACCATCAATCTTTTTGGCCAAATTAGTTTTGGGGGGCCCAAAGAACATTGGTTTAGTTTTAGCGGTATTTATAAATAATTTATTATCGCTCATCCAACGAAAAATAGTTTCGATACTATAATCAATTAAATTTTGCATGACGTCCAGGAACTGTTTTTCACCACAAAAAAGAAAAAAATAAATCATCTGCAAAAGCAAATGGAATACAGGACGATATAAATTCAAAATTGGAGAAAAGATCATTAATATAGATGTTAAATAATATAGGTCCGAGGACGGAACCTTGTGGAACCCCACTCGTGACAGGTAAAAGCGTTGATATTTTATCTCCAATTGTGAAGTATTGAAATCTATGATTAAGATATAAATATAAAAGATTACAAGAAGATGACGAAAGACCAAGATTTCGATGCAATTTCGAAATTAAAATTCCATAATCTATTTTATCAAAGGCTTTGGTAAGATCCAAAGATAAAAGAACATTTAGGTGGCATTTACTCAAAGATTGCTTTATAGTTTCAGTCATTCCCAACAAAAGAGAAGTTGTATTTCTACCACATCTAAACCCATACTGTGCATCAGTAAAAAAAGAGACATCTTCAATATGAGACATGAGCTGATCCTTCAGTAGAATTTCTACCACTTTAAAAACAACAGGTAGAACAGAAATCGGACGTAAGTTATCAATATCATTAGATTCACCAACTTTTTTTATGGGAACCACCTTACCAACTTTCCAACCTAAAGGGAATGTAGATGTAGTAGTAATGATTTAATACTACCAGAAAATTACTAAAAAAAATTAATCAACAAATCGTATCATATATGATTCATCTGTAGGTAACATTTTCTCACAACGGGAGTATCATTTATGATCGAAAAATGAGTTCATATGCGGTAATTTTACCCGTCAAGCTGATTTGTAAAACATTCGATTATGATACAAAATGCTAGCTGGGTACATGATTTTGTGTTCGCGTATGTATTTGTTTGTATACCCAGCACCCAATTTCATCGAAATATCGGATAACAATTATAAAATATTGGTAGCTATCATGCTTATCACAGAAATCGATCGAAATCGTTTTGATTACGAGTTTTCCTATCGATCGATTTTTTTCCTTCTCCAGATTTCAATCGATTTTGTTCCTTCCGAAAAAGCGGCATTTATATTGTTTTCAATTTAAATGTAGCAATTTTAGACAACAAAAAATAACAGCCTGTTTCACAATGTCGAATAAACATGTTCATTCGCATTCTAAGCGAACGAAAACCGAATTCTGTTTCTTTATCTTATCGTTCTGCGATTAGTCACTCGAACGACAATGCGAATGAAAACGTAAGTGTTTTCATACAGATTTGGGTTTCACAATATCGAACGTGTCGTCAACATTGCGAACGCAAATGTCAAAATCACTCACTTGTTGTTTTGCATTAGCCGAGTAAAAAAGTTTTTAAATTATTTTAAAAAACAGTTCTTAAAAAATAAGAAGTGGTAAATTAATGCACAAACACATCTTAGAATAAAAATTATTACTTAAAATCATTTCTTGGCTTCAAAAATGCATTTATTATCTTGGAAAAAAACTGCACACTCTTGTGCAGTTTATAGATGTATTTAGAATTTTCACTTTTTAATGTTTCTTTTGTTTATTTCTTCGTTGATAAAAATGTACTTAATATTCGTCACATACAGCTGATCGCTTTTATGAATGGTTGCATTTACTTCAAAGCGATTAAGTAGTAATTTTTGCTATTTTAACGGAAAATCTCTAAAATTTACTAAAATTTTTGATTTGGCAATGCCGATCTATTACTTTTCGTAAGAAATAAAAATTGACAGACGTAACTTCAAGCGAACGAACGAACATGATTTCGTGAAACCCAAATTTACTTCATATCGAGTGACTAGCCTTCGTTCGCTTAGGTTTTCATTCGACATTGTGAAACAGGCTGTAAGACACATGGTTATTAAGTGCAAAAATTTAAAAATTATACACGAAATGTTTGGAATTGCAATAAATGCAGTTTGGGTTGTCCAGAGACGTAAAGACTTTGCCGGAAAATAGCTGTGAAGAGGATTTGGGGATGCTTAAGATCAACATTCATATCCAAACGCAGTGTATGTGTTAAAGTTTTATTTATTGTTATTTGACTGAATAGAATATTTATATTTTTATGATGCTGCATTTTTTCCCTTAAGACTTCAGAAAATATCTTACATACATAAAAATATTAAATAATACAAAAAAAATTTTTAATCAATTGTTAAAAAACATTTTTCTTAAGTACCGGTCCAGACTAGCAATTTTTATTTTTTTTAGTGAATAAGTGCGAGAGGAATTCAAAATGTATATATTTATTTCTATTTGAACACTCTCCCACATATTCAAGAATTGCTGCAATAAAAATTGCAATTCTGGACCGGGACTTATTGAAATAAAGTTGTTTCAAACAGATTTTTGTGCTTTCACATACAGAAAATGGCAATTAAGGGTGACGTTTTGAGTTCAAGATTAGAAATTAAATTAACCTTAATCTTCATTTGCAATTTTTGGGTAGTCGATTATATGGGTTTATTTGCTAGTTTTAGCGGCCAATCCTGGTGGTTTAATCTTACTTTAGTATTGACACCAAGTACTTGAGAAACATATAACTTTTTGTAAAAATTATATGGTAAAATAATTTAAAATCACTTAAATAAATATATATATTTTATATTATATAATAATATAATATAATAAAATAAAAAATAAAATAATAAAATATGACAGTTTCTTCTTATTCCAACAAAAAAATCAAAGTGTGTTGGTTGATAACATGTATGACTTTTGCTCAGAAAATGTTGCCACTATTTTGTTAATCAGTATGGTAATACTACACATAACAAAAAGTTTAAACTACCACTTAAAAACATCAAACTAATTTATGTGAGATTAAGTTAATTTTCGGATTAGCTAATTAGAGAAATAAACTAATCTTAATCTCGATCCCAAAAAGTCGGCCTAAGAGCATTAAATTTAAAGTGGTTTCACTTCGAACAAATTCTTAGTTTTTCGTTTTCTGAAGAACGTAATTACGGAATTTGAGATAATTTTCAATAGACTTTGCTTTCAATAACACGCCTGTATAGGTATGTCAACTGTTAGCTATTTATGCAAACATTTCTTTTTTTTAATATCGCAAAAATATTTAGAATATCTGACAAAATTCAATAAAATCGTAACATATAAGTGACAGGAAACTAAAAGAAAATTTGCTAATATTTTCCCAGACATTTTCCGAAATGTTAAAAAGTCCTTAAATATTTGTTTAATCCCCGACCAAAAAAGGGGTGTTATAAGTTTGTGGTGTGTGTCTGTCCGTGTCCACGTACAGACCAAAAGGCTGGACCGATTTTCATTTAGTTTTTTCTGTTTGAAAGGTGACTTGATCGAGACGCTTCTTAGCCATGTTTTAAGAAAATCGGTCCAGCCCTTTAGAAGATATCGCATCTTCTCTAGATATATTCGGGAGTTTTTAAAATTTTTAATTTTTGATATTTCAAAATATTTCGGTGTTATGAGAAGTGTTCACTGGGTAGAGACGCGCAGCGTTCATAATCAACAACAGAATTCCAAGAATTGAATGAATTTGAGATCATGTAGTATGTTGTATTAGTAGTAGTAGTAGTTGTTGTTGTTGTTGTTGTTGTTGTTGTTGTGTTGTGTTGTATTGTGGATGGATGACGAAGATGATGCTGGCTCGATCATACATACATACAAACATATGTACATAAAAAATTTTAAATAAAAATAAACAATAATAAACATTTTACATTATTAAACCAACAAAATAAAAAAAATAACAGAAAAAACGTCGGCGCATGCCCAACAATAAAAACTCAAGAAGTATTCTTAAATATGTTGTTTGCTAGTCAGAATCGTACTCTCTTTATCATCGTTCTCAGTCTCACCCTGCCATGCCCCTGCCCCATCATCATTCATTGGAAGGAAAACAAGATTTTCTTAAACTTAAAAATGCATTTATCGCAGTCTCGTTTTCGTGATCTCACAATCACAATATGTTTGGCACTGCTGGAGGAGCATCTCCTCATCATCATCAGCATCATCATCATCATCATCATAATCATCATTGTTATCATCGTCTTTAAAAACATACGAACTTTTGTTAATTTTTAAGTATTGTTTTCCATTATTATCTTCCTTCTTTCTCTAGTACTTTACTTTTACATGGTATAATTTAACGTTCAGTCTGTTAAGGGTTTAACCTTCAAGGTGTTTTGAAAACAACAATTCGTGAGAAGAGATTTTAAGACAGAGATATAAAATGAAAAACAACAATAACAGCTGAAATCTAAAAAGGAAATTGAGCAAAAGCCGCCTTTTCCATAACAAAAACAACAACAGCAACAACTAATTTTAAAGAAAAGATCTATCATGGGATTAACAAGAGTCCTAAAAAAACTATGAGGGAGTATACATATGTATGTAAGTGTATTTTAAGTTTCGTCTTCTTATGCTAGTTTTGTACAGATTTCTGAATTTGTTTAAGGCTATAGACAAGCCATGGACCACCTAGACACTGGTGAGTGATTATTATATTTTATCGCTTTCTTATTTGGTTGTTTATAGAAAGTAGTATGTACACATGTAATAGTTATGAGTTTGTGCATTTGGATAATTAAGAATAAACGGTAGGTGGAAAATCTAGTTTTGGAATTTGCAAACATTTTCAAAACTCGAATTTAAAGAGAAATTTTTTTCTAAGAGATTAATATATGTATGTATGTATGTTATAATATGAGAACAATCACGTTTAAGGTCTTTGTTTTTATAAAAATATTATTAAAATATTATTAATCCGATGTTCCGCCAATTTTTTGTGTGACTTATTCAGGGAAATATAATAATAAATTCAATAAAAAAAAATTTTTAAGTTTTCAAATAAACAAAAAATACAGACGCATTGATAGGTTAGGTTAGTTTAGGAAGGGTGGTGCTATACCGCACCTCCACTCGGAGACCCATTTGGGTCCATTGTGATTCCCTTCTATTGCCCGTTAAAATTAATATTTGCCCACCATTTGTACCCAGAAGTGAACCTATTATCCGTCATTATGCCTAGTGACAGATAATATGTTCAATGGTTTCTTCGTCCCCGCACATCCCACAGAAACCTGGATTGCCAGTTTCCCAAATGCGCCAGTTTCTTGCTCTGATCGAGCAGTGACCAGTCAACGCGCCTATCACGATTCGTATCGTCCAGTAGCAGATGGATCTTCCTGAGTCAAGGTTTGGCCACATACCCCTCGAGACTTTACAATCCTCCCTACTTTGTCATGTCATCGGCAATTTCATTGCCCTCAACACTGCTGTGGGCAGGAACCCAACATAGTCTGACACTATATTTATCCTTAAGCAAGTTGAGAGCTTTCCTACAGTCAATTTCGATTTAACATTGTGTCCCTTCAGAGCTTTTAGTGCTGCGTGTCTGTCGACGTAGAAACTTACCTTCCCTTTCTTTAGCCAGATTCCTGGCCACCACTTCTGTGGCCTGAGGATCACCAAGATCTAAGCTTGGAAAACGCTGCATTCATTCGTCAGTCTGAAAGAACTACGAATGTTCGTTCCTAAGATGTAGACACCAGCCCCTGTGCCTTCCCCATTTTTTACCAGTCTGTATAGACCGCACTAATCTCATATAGCTTGTCGGATTAGACCCAATAGTCCTTATCCGGGATTACCAGCAAGGGTGTTCTACTAAAACCAATTTCAGCGACGTTGTAGTCCAGGGGTCTTAATATAAAAAATATAAAGAAATAAAGTAAGGACAGAGAAGGAATTGGCAGTAAATTAAAAATAAATAAAAACATATGGACATATTAATCCTACATTTCCCAAACTAACAATTAGTTCCTTTACGGCAAAACTTCTACGAATGAACGAATAAAGAGCATTGATCAAATTAATATCAAAAAGTCCCCTGATTATTGCGACAAAAAATCCTTCATGTAAACGCGCGAGGATTTAAGGGACTACAAAAGAGAACGTAAGCACTGTCGCAGCTAGACCACCCTTCATCTAAACGGGCTCTATGGAGTTCCTGCATGCGTAGTAGGCATTGAGGCGACGCATTGATATCCTTCTCCTTTTTCTGAAGTCAGTTAAAAAACAAAAGCAGAATTCACGGTTTGTAGGCATTTTACACCTTGTAGCTTTGGTGATTCTTGGTAAATTTAAAACACGACAACAACAACAAAATCCATAAATTTTTCATTGACTACGTTTACACCATCTACGATATAGTAGAAAACTGTAGTAGGGTAAAAGGGCGGCAAATTTTGTGCCATACTGTTTTTTCCTGTTAGTAAATTATAAAAATTTCCTAAATTAAAAATGGGAACTATCAAAAAGACAGAAAATATTTAAAAGCATATACATATATAAACAAGAAACGCGCGAAAAACATAACGCTTCTTGGTAGTCGGGTAAAAAGAAAACGCGATAAATGTTCGAACAAAAGACGGAATGATACCCCTGTGAAAAGTAGGAGAACCAATACAGTTATTTAATTTTTCTCGATGCGAAAACTTCGCATAAGTAAAGCTATGTACAGACGATTGTCAGATCTTATAATATTGTCAAATTTGTCAATGTGCTGGCAATGTACTGGTAATCGAAAATTGCCAGTACAATATTCCTTGTCAGTTCACACGGTTGTAAGAAAATCTTACAATTTATTGCCAGACGGTTGTATGGCAATGAATTCATCTGACAAAATCGTCAGTCGAAAGATTGTCAGTTCACAAGGTTGTCATATGCACAAATTGTCAGATCTGTTGTTATGCGTTGCCAGACTCAAAGCATTTTTTAGAAATTGCTAAATATCAATCGTTTGTTTTAAATGTAAAAAGCTCATGTATAAATTATTATGGACCATATAGAAGCAATTGCAATGATTTTGTGTGCATATATTTTATTATAAATGTTTTATTTAAAAGCAAGCGTGTGCAGTTTTGCCCATAGATATAATTCTCTTACAATGACGCCATTGTCAGATGCATAAACTTTGCACATCTGACAATATTAAAATGTCTGACAAATATCTGGCAAAAATGTTACAATGTGTTCACACGATTGTAAGATGTCTGACAATTTGTTGTCAGCTGGTAGTCTTTCAATGGACTGACAATGCTTTTTCTTGGCAACGACGTCTGACATTTTACTGGCAATATTGTAAGGTCTGACAACCAACACACATTTTTCATTATAGTACTCGTACATTTTTTCATATTCCAAGTATTAATTTCTTACTTAAAATTTTTATTTCTTCATTTTGAAGATAATAATAGGAGATAACATATTATTTCAAATTTATAAAATAACAAATAAGGGAAAAAACAATACTTTTACACAATAAAAAACACTTTATCAATTCCATTTTTCATCTATGTACATATGTACATGTATGCATTTAATGGAAATCAATCGATTTTTTATCTTATTCAAAAGGATTTAAACGATTTTGAGAATAATTTTTGAATTAATCATAAATTGTTGTCTTTTGAAAAGCACGCCACGAACAATATACGAAGAAATTTAGAAAAATAATGAAAAAGTATTAACAAACGAGGTTTTAAGTGAAAGGAAAGGAAACAAAGAGTTTGTCACCAGTTTTCTTAGTTTGAAATTGTTTCGTGTCCAAAACCAATTCAATCAAAAACCTGTATATAACAAAAACCGCATTAAAAAAATTATATTAACAATTAGTTTATATATTTAAATATTTTAAAAGAAAAACAGATATGCATTATTCAAATATTTTATAATACGATTATTTGTTTAGCTTTCAATGCTAAATTATATGAGAAGAATTAGTAAAAAAAATCTTGTAATATACTGGTAATTTTCATCGAAATTATAATAAAAGTGCATAATTTAAACCTTTTTCAAACAATGGTGAACATTTAGTCTTTTTAAATAAATTTTTGTTTTATATATCAAGGGCTTACAATATATTCAAATGGGATAATTAAAATACAATTGATTAGAGAAGGGCTTGTTAATTTCTAGTTAACATACTTTGAATAAAACAAAATGCGATATATTGGGTCTTATTCGACTTCAAATTAAAAAATAAAAATATAAGCGCAATTGCAAGGGATTCCATTTCGTTGTCTCCCTTACAAAAATACTTCCAGCAAGTAAAATTTTTTCCTGAGTATACATGAACATCATGTGGTCGTATTAAAAAGAATTTCGTTTAATTTTCATTGTTAAGGTTAGGTTAGGTTAATCTGGATGGTCAGACATCGCATAGACCAGGATTGATCGTTAGCGATACCAGTAGATGACAATTCATTTTCATAAATACTATATAACATATGCAATACATAGTTTCATATCATGGAAGTATGTTTTTAATCAGCCGTTGTTTGGAAAGCTTTCCATAATATTTGGAAAAGCCGAATTAAATACGAATGAAATCGTATTTAAATATAATTTAAATTTAATTAAAGATAAGCTAATTACGTGCTTAAATATTGAATTAAAAAAGTGTAAGACTTCGAAAAAAGGAAGAGGTTAGAACTCGTCTCTCTCTTCTTTTTTTCTTTAATACAGGGTGTTTTTTTTAGAGGTATAGAACTTCGAATTGAAATAAAACACAAGAAAATCGTTTTAATGTCCATCAATTTGGCTTTATTGGAAGGATAATTTTATGCCATTAATGTTTAAATATGATTTCGGGCATGTGGCCGCCGCGGCTGGCTCGAATAAAGCCAATTCTACAGGTCCAATTTTCAACCACTTTTTCGAGCATATGGGGCCGTATGTTGGCAATAACGCCACAAATGTTGGCTTCCAAGTCCCCTAACGTTTCTGATTTGTTGGCGTAGACAAGCGACTTCACATATCCCCAAAGAAAATAATCCAATGGTGTCAAATCACACGATCTTGGTGGCCAATTGACAGGTCCATTCCGCGAAATTATGCGTCCATCGAATGTTTCCTTCAATAAATCGATTGTGACGTGCGCTGTGTGGCATGTAGCGCCGTCTTGTTGCCACCACAACTCATCCACATTCATGTCATCCAATTCGGGAACAAAATAGTCGGTTATCATGGCTCTATACCGGTCTCCGGTGGCGAATCGATTCATTCGGGTCCTCTTCAACACTTTGCTCTACAGCGGCAATTGTTTCTTCGGTGCGCACTGTTCGACGTCTCTGCGGATGCATATTATCACATAGAGTAAACGTAGTGCGAAAACGATCCATGGTTAACCGAATTAATTGCTCTGATTGACGATTATGTCGACCATAAAATGGACGGAGCTTGCAGTAAACTTCGCGAACTGAACCATTATTTTCGAAATAAATTTGCACGATTTACAAGCGTTGTTCTTTTGTCAACCTGTTCATGATGAAATGGCAAACCAAACTTGACAGCTGACAAAATGGCCGCCAGTTAAAAAAGTGATGCCAACTTAAAGTTCTATACCTCAATAAAAAACACCCAATATATGTACATGTGACAAAACCATTGTATTTAAAGTCAAAATATGCCTGATAAGGCAGATAATAATACACATAATTATAATAAAATTGTTATTTATCTGCTGGAAGAGTTTAAAATTTTACAAGGAGATGACAACTGCATCTCACTCACTGACTAGACCAAAATCAATACAAACCAAAATATTTAATTTATTTTTAAGCAGCGAAGTTTACATATTCGATGACGATATGTGAGTATCTAATCATGTACATATGTATGTATGTACAGTCGGCTCTTGATAATTTGAAACTTGTTCATTTGAATCTGTGGATAATTTGAAATGTTTCCCATATACTTATGACATCTTTATATGAGACATGCTACAACCTATTTTTTTCATCTCTGGGGTCTATAATTTGATTATTTTATGCTGCTATGCATTGCTCTATACATATTAACGTCATATTGCTCCTCGACGTTCTATAATTTGAAATACACTATATAAATTGAAGAGGGTGGCGTTGGCTGAAGTAGTTAGCACGTTGACTACAAAACCGAAGGTCCTGGGTTCGATCCCGGTCTCCGACAGTCATTAAAATAAATAACAACACCACGCGTTTTTATGTTGTGCATTAGTGTTCTTTGTATCATTTGTTGTGGGAAAAGTTCTAGTGATGCAGGCATAAGGCATTGGTCACTAAAAACTATACCGACTTCATCAGATGCTAATCCTAACGTAATATCAGAGCGCCCTCCTTCTTTGTGTAGCAGAATCATCGGCGAAGTAAAATAACTAATAAAAGGGCTACTAAACAAAGCTTCAAGATTTAATTCGCCTCATTTGACACCAGATGGCGCTGCAACACTGCATTATCAAAAAAGCGTGCAAAGAGCAGAGTTGTAAAAGAATGAAGCTTTCCTCTATCTCTTCCTTCAAAAAAAACCTGTCTTCTCTATCACTATCGCTTCCCTATCAGCCTCTCTCACTATCTTCTCTTCAACTAAGAGCTAGCACAAAGGGACCATTGTATTGGACCCAAGTGAGCTGGACTCTAAATTTCCTTACCAGCAGCCTGCTAACCCTAACATAACCTAAATTGAACTGATAATGCGAATCCCCTAGTTTTTGAAACAAACAAAAATTCAAATTGTTCGCGAGTAGCATATCTGTCGCATATTCCTTTCCCTTATTTATGATTTTCCTCATTTCCGGAATGTAGTGCTTGGCGCAAATGGTCTTGAAAAAAATGCAAATGCAAAATATTGTAGCTTTTTATGTAACGATTTTAGGACGTCAACAAAGAAAAAAAATCAAATTATTTAGTCAATATTTATGTACTTATGGACTGTGACTCCTAGTCCTGAGTCCTTTTTCAAACGTTTGAGTTTATAATTAAAATTAGTTCAAGTAACTCTTGTTAATATGAAATCACTATTATTTAATTTGAAATTATCGAGAGCCGTCTGCATGTATATAAAATATGACATGCATGTCATAAAATATCAAAAATAAATGAAAGAGACTTAATCGTAGGCGGATTTCTGTATACTTGATCTACATTCACAATTCCCTTTAGCACGAACGAAATAAAAATAAACGATATATACATACGTACATTCATATAAATATGTACATGCATTATTCATACACTTAGTCGCAAAACTCTAGATACGATTTAAGGTTGTATTTCATATATTGTATTCATAATTTTTATTTAATGTTTAATTTTTGAAAATATTCTATCTTGAGTATTATATTGGACCCACTTTAAAACTTCGAGATAAAAAGTCTAAAAAACACTGTTACTTTTTTGGTAAAGTAAAAAACACTTACTACAGACATAGTTAGTAGCACCTTTTATTTTATAATTTTTTGTTCATTTAGTCCTGTTTTAACAATATGTGTTAGATTTTGCTTTGACTATTAGCAGTAGTTGAAAAAAAATGGCAAAATGGAAGGAAATATCAACCGACGTTCGAAAATTAGTCACCAAGCTCACAAATAAAGGTAATTCAATGATAAAAGCCGGACAAATCTTTAGTTTGTCTAAATTTACAATCCAAACTATCATTAAACTTACAAAATAATCAAAGTTTCCCGCGATCGGGACGAACAGCAAAGCTTGATGAAAGACTAAAGGTAAGGTCACACTTGATAAACATTTGCCAAAAAAAAGCGTAAGCGGAAAATACAAAGAGAAGTAGCACAAAACTGAAAGAGGACCTTAAAAATAATTATGAAATTCTTGTCGGTACTAATACAATTTGCCGTTGCTTAAGGAAATTGGATTATGGACGTCTATAGACACGCCTTACATAAGGCTCATAAACAAAACTAAACGATATAATTATGCTCTGGAGTACAAAGATAAATCTAAGCTTTGAGAAAGAGTTATTTTTACGTACGAGCGTAAGTTCAACCTATTTGGAAACGACGGACTGCCAAAAACGTGGATAAAATGTAATATTGGCTTTGAAAATGAAACTTATGCAGTACTTTGAAAGATGGTGGGGGCGTGGGAGAGTATACGTGCTGATGGGGTGGGAGAATTAAAATTTTTTATGGAATTATGGATCGTCGTAATCATTTACACACATTTTAAAATATTTTTTGCAGAGTGTGGACATATTATGTATAGCCTATAGTACACGGCATGTAAAAAACCACATTCGCAAGTGGTCCTGACGTAATTTTGACGTCATCGCGAAGCTACATTTGCTACATGCCGTGTACTAGTAACATATGTACATGTAGATATTCACATGCTTACAGATGGGCTGCATCAGAAAATATGTTGGATTCGACTACATGTGCAACATTTGTATTTTCGAACAAAAATACTATCATAATTTTACGACATATAGCCACAACCAGTAATTTTAAAAAATGCATTCAAAATGCTGAAAATTTTCATGACGTCATTTTTTTTTTTTTTTTTTAATTTTTTATTTTAAACAAACACAACCCGCAATGCGATTAGCTTGTCTGCAGAAAACACCCAGAGTCTATGGTGGGAATCGAACCCACGACCTCTGGACTGAGAGGCTAGTATCGCTACCACTCAGCCACAGGGGCACCCTGTGCATGTGGCTTTTTACATGCCGTGTACTAAAGGCTTATGTATTTATATTTATTTTAAAGAATGGTTTCTCTATAAAGTAAAATCGAAGTGGAAGCTTCTTCCACAGTCCCCAGATTTAAATGTGATCGATTATTTATGGGATCCCTTTATGCAGAGGCGTCATAAATAAATTATAAAGGAATAATGGGAAAATGTGTCAGAGAAAACAACTAAAAATTTGGTTTCTTCGATTCGTTAAAGGCTTGGAGAAGTTTTTGATCAAAAGGCGGACACAAAACATAATAAAAATATAAATAAATTCAGTGAAGTGCGACTTTGACCCGCGCACGAAGGGTTCCGTACGGGCACGAGATATGTAATTCAATACGAACAATATAAACTATAGTTTTGGGATTTTTTTCGTTTTTGTGTTTTTTCGGTTTTAAGCGTTTTTTTAGTTTGGGTGTTTTTTGAATTTATTGGCGCTTTCTGAGTTTTGGCACTTTTTTTCACGTTTTGGCGATTTTTTTTGGTTTTTGAGGTTTTTTTAATTTTGGAAATTTTTATTATTTCGGTGATTTTTTTTTAATTTTGGCGTTTTTTTTCATATAGGTGATTTTTTTTTTTGGTTTTGGCGATTTTTTTAGTTTTGGCACTTTTTTTCGTTTTGAGGATTTTTTCGGTTTTTGGCGTTTATTTTAAATTTTGGCGATTTTTTTCGTTATGCCCATTTTTTTAAATTTGGCGATTTTTTCTATTTTGGCAATTTTTTTTCATTTTGGCGACTTTTTTTCACATAAACAATTATTTTGGCTTTGGCGCATTTTTCGCGTTTTGGCGATTTTTTTCGGTTTTTGGCGTTTTTTCATATTGGCGATTTTTTTTCATTTAAACGATTTTTTCGAATTTGGAGATTTATTTCAGTGCTAGAACTTTTTTTAATATTGTCGATTTTTTCGATTTAGCGATTTTTTTAAATTTTTGGCATTTTTTTAGGTTTTGGCGATTTTATAATTTTCGGATTTTTTAGTTTTACCGTTTTTGAAAATTTCAATAGTTTACCTCTTACGGTTTCCAAGATATAGCAATTTGTCAAACTTACATAGTCAAAATTGCATTAACTGATGGACCACCCTTTAATTTAAATTTTTTAATATTTTAATGTTTATTGTTGTAGTCTATATAAAAATACACTAATTTTACAAATTTCAAGTGTCAATATACATATGTATGTAATTGTTTGTATATTACATGAGATTTTAACATTTTTCGTCGCTCGTTTTGGAGCACCCTTTAATTTCTAATTCTCATGTATTTGTTGCTGTAGTGGCCAAGGTTCTACATACTCTGTCCAAATTTCTGGTCCGTAGCTCTTACGGTTCCTGAGAAAATACCGTGTGACGGACAGACGGACAGCGTAGCGAAAACAATAGGGTTCCTTTTTTCACCTTTGGTGTACGGAACCCTAAAAAAATGTTACACAATATATTCAACAGTACATCGTATGTACACTATTGCAATCAGATAAAATATTGAACTTTATTACTTTTTGCTTAATGAAGTCAGATGTGATATTTTTATTTAATTTAAGTTACTTCTATTTTAAAATAAAAAACA
This sequence comes from Tachina fera, assembly GCA_905220375.1. NCBI lineage: Eukaryota > Metazoa > Arthropoda > Insecta > Diptera > Tachinidae > Tachina > Tachina fera. The sequence goes on from LR999964.1 coordinate 64,984,626, forward strand.
GTGTTTAAAAAACTGCAGTCGAAATAACAAAAGTCGTAAAATTATGCTTTTTCATCGACCTTACTATTATTTGACTGCCCAATCACAACCTGTTGCTCATAGTTCTTCTACTGAATTTCAAAGTGTCGTAGTGGAAGTTAACACAATAAACGAATAACTATACAAACCGAAGAGCTTCAAATCTCGACTCGCCTTGCTCTCGACATGTTCGAAAAGTTTTCAGTTTGAGTGACAGCCAGTGATGCCAACCCAAAATCTTTCTTAGAGGTAGATTCAATGTGAAAAAGAGGTATCTTCCAACAAATCCTACTTTAAAAAGAGGTAGATCTACAACATTTATGTTTTAGGGTATTTTAAACACCTCAGAAAAATAATTTTTTCAACATTTCGTTTAGATTAGAAATATTTTATAAGGGATTATATGGCAATATTAATTGCAGATGGTTAATATTCAAAATTTGAATATAAAAAACAACTAAAAAAATATATATGAATTCAATTATGTCATCGTTATTTAATTAATTTTAGATCTTTATTATTCTCATATTTAAACGAATGAATATTTTCATTAAATAATTTCTAATGCTCCTCTGTAGTTGTACGTTGGCCAGCGCTAGCTCTGATATATCGTGTAGCTTTCCTTGCAGAATATCAGTAAATATTGTTTCTACAAATACTTTTTAACAAATTAACTTTCAACATTCGAACTATGTATGCAATTTTCTCACAAACTGGCCCAGTGAAGGCTTGTAGCAGACTTTAAATAATGAAGTCAAGTCAGCGTTGTTTAGATGCATTCCTAAAATATATTTCACTTGAACTTCTAGTTTGGATTTGGACCACAATCGTCCGTATTCTAAAATCTAAATGTAAATAATTTTATTAAGATTCAAAGAAAATTTATCTAAACGTCATAAAAAATGCATTAAGACATAGCCACCCACATACTTACATATGCATAATTAAATAATACATGAAATTAAAAACACAAACAAAATCCCTTTAACAAAGCTAATTCAATTTATTGAAATCTCTTCCTTTAAGTATACTATAATATATAATAATATATAATATATAATATATAATATATAATATATAATATATAATATATAATATATAATATATAATATATAATATATAATATATAATATATAATATATTATGGCTTTCATACAATAACAAATAAGAGACCAAAATGTTAGATCAAGAGAAATACTACAAACACACACAATCTCATTTTTTGTTTCTAGTTTACTTGTAAGCTAATAAATGCGTGTGTAATATGTGTGCATGTAGTAGTAGCAACTTTAAACGCTTATAGCTCCCAAAATACTGAACCGATTTTAATAAAATATAGATTCTGCACATCTGTACCGAAAACCCTTTAAAGCCATATAAATCTTTTTAAAATCGGTGCAGTAGTACCAGCGTAAAAGGGATTACAAAAAACATGTTTGCCTATTAATTATATAGATTATTGAAAAACTAAAAAAATTGTAGATTTTTCTCGGAGAGTGGTAGAGTTGAGTGAGATATCCAAAAGAGGTAGATCTACCACAAAAGTGGTAGAGTTGGCATCGCTGGTGACGGCTACTTTAAGTAAATACGAAGTTAACGAAGCAGAAATGTTTGTTCGTATGTGTTGACGCAAGTGAAATTGTAAAATCAAAAGAAAAGAAAAAACACACATCATCTCTACTACGATAACTTAAGAATTTATTTAAAACAGCGCGCTGACAAACAGAAAACTTTTCGAACATGTCGAAACTTGAAGCTCTTCTTTTTGTCTAACTATTCGTTTATTGTGTTAAATTCTACGACACTTGAATTTTCAGAAGCAGTAGTATGAGCAGAAGCAAAAGAAAATACACAAATGGGAAGTTTTTAAACGCTGTAAAACAGTTGACAAAATTAATGATTTTCTTTTAAAAACTAAATTGTTTAAAAATATTAAGTCGTATGTACAGTTTTGCGGCTAAGTGTCCAAAGTATATGCATACATTATACATATGTATATATGAATAAGCGTGCACATATGTACATACATACATACATATGTATATGTAATACATATGTACGTAGTACATAAAACAAAAATTTGTTCTTCATATTACGAAAACTAATCTTTAAAATGAATGGGCACATACCCTGTAGTAAATAAAATAATCACTTGACAAAAACACTAACTTATAAATTAATTATTTTGCAAGTGACTACAAATTGGTTTAAATCTCATGCAGATATCAACCAAACATATTGAATAGAAGCACACGTAAGATATAAATAAAAGCAAAAAATAAGTAAATGAAAAGAAAATTACATACTTATATAGTCACGTATAACTGTTTCCAATGCGAACCACCCAAATAGTCGTTTAAGGTTTGTTAATGTATGTGGATTTGATTTGCATGCAAATTCACACAATATGAATTTCACCTTAAGTTTAACGTGTGAATTTGCATTGCAAGCAAATCTCAAGATATGTTTATTGTAATTCTATCAGTAAGCAAAACTTATGTTTATGAATTTTAGCCTTAATTTTAGTTTGTAAGATATTTAAATGGTAGTAAATAAAGTTACTCAACAACGAAAGGTTGTTTTTATAATAAAACTATATACATATATAATATATGTAATATAAATATGCATATATCTTTTTTTTACTATAATATTAATTAACTACAAATTAGTTGAACAATAAGTAGTTAAGCTATGTACAGACGGTTGTAAGATCTTACAATATTGCCAGTAAAATGTGCTCAAAATTTCTTACAACAGTGTGAACTGACAAATTTTGTCAGACGTCGTTGCCAGAAAAAGCATCGTCAGTCCATTGAAAGACTACCAGCTGACAACAAATTGTCAGACATCTTACAATCGTGTGAACACATTGTAAAATTATTGTCAGATATTTATCAGACATTTTAATATTGTCAGATGTGCAAAGTTTATGCATCTGACAATGGCGTCATTGTAAGAGAATTATTTCTATGGGCAACACTGCATACGCTTGGTTTTAAATAAAACATTTATAATAAAATATCTGCACACAAAATCATTGCAATTGCTTCTATATGGTCCATAATAATTTATACATTAGCTTTTTACATTTAACACAAACACAAACGATTGATATTTAGCAATTTCTAAAAAATGGTTTGAGTCTGGCAACGCATAACAACAGATCTGACAATTTGTGCATATGACAACCGTGTGAACTGACAAATTTTCGACTGACGATTTTGTCAGATGAATTTATTGCCATACAACCGTCTGGCAATAAATTGTAAAATTTTCTTACAACCGTGTGAACTGACAAGGAATATTGTACTGGCAATTTTCGATTGCCAGTACATTGCCAGCACATTGACAGATCTGACAATATTGTAAGATCTGACAATCGTCTGTACATAGCTTTAGTAGTCAATTTAAAAGTCATGCAGAGATGACCAATTGACTACGGCCTATGACAGCCTATGTTAAAATAGTGAGTCGGCGACAAGGAAAAAAGTCACTTAATCAACCAGTTGTTGTTATTAAAAACAGTTTGAAGGTACCCACAAATGGGTTTGAGTTCCTATAGGGTACCTACGTAAGCGTGTATATATGTATTAGTGATGCACGAATTTTCGTATTCGAATTGTCGAATATTCGGCCATTTTCAGACGAATGGGAATGTATTCGTATTCGCTAAATTCAGGCGGATGCGAATACGAATACGAATATTTTTTCAAAGAAATTAAATAAATAAATCCTAAGCGAAATTTAAATAAATGACTAAAAGTTTTAGTTTGTACAAATACATTAAGGGTTTTCATGAGAAATCTTAAAATTGCCATTTGTGCAATTGGGCAAACTATCGAGACTTGTTTCACCTTTTAACCTTTTGTGCAAAAAACTCATGTAAATTTGAAACAAACGTCAAAAAATTAATTAAATAAAGATAAAATAATAAAATTTAAAGCAGTTTTTAATTAAAAATAAAAAAATTAAATTAAATTAAAATTAATTAATTAAAAATAAAAAAGTGTGTGTGTGTGTCTAAAAGTGCCTAAAGAAGTCCAAAAAAGCAAGAAGTTGATGTTAACAAAATGCACAATTGCACAGCTTAAGTTTACGACTCAAAATTATTGGGCAAACTTAACAGGTTTTTGTAAATAAATTTCTACACAATTTTTGACATTTTATTTACGAGAGTGTAAAAATGCACAATTGCACACTTTGCGAGGCTTTTGAACAGTCTCATGAAAACCTTTAATCATTTTTTTGTAGAAATTTGTGCTTTGTATCATTTTCAAATATTATTCAATGACGATCATTAAAATTTTGGGTACTTAATAAAAAACTTTAAAGTACACCAACAAGAGTGTGAAGAGTGTTCTTTTTCATAACAATTTTTTAATATTTCATATTGCATATAATATTCGTATTCGTATTCGCGAATATCGTTTCAAATATTCGTATTCGCGAATATCAAAAATTGACATTCGTTACATCACTAATATGTATGTATGTATAAAGAAAACAAAGTTTATGGTTGAATGCACTACTTCCGTTGTTAAAGGAAATAATTAAAAAAAAAGAAACTACTAAAATAAAACAAATATGCATACATACACACATACCTAGATATGCACATACATGCATAGTATATATGTATGTATATAGATTAGAGTGGCCGTTATTTATTATTTTTTGATTTCTTTTATCCTCACCCCCCCCCCCCCCTAATCGGTTCAGTTTTATGTAAAAAAAATTTAAAAAAAATTCATAGCGATAAGTTGTGTTTTAGGGGGTGCGTCCCTTAAAGTTAGCCTTCAAGCCCATTTTTCAATGTAATTTTTTGCATACGACTATCTTTTTAAAAAATAATTTTACAAGAATATGAAATATCTTCTAGTCTACAACATTAGTCTCAAAGAAAGTTTTTTGCTAAAATGAAATATTTTAGGAAATAATGAAGAAAATAACCAACAATATACCAAAAACTATGTATTTACTCAAAATGCATTTATATGGAAATTAGTTTACTAAGCGTTTACACTAGTTTCTATCTATTAAATTATTTCATACACACATATATTAAGTATAGTCACAAGAAAACTAAAAAAAATTATATAAAAAAATATTAAAAAATTACACTGAATACAATATAATTATACTATGTTCACTTGGCAATCACAGTTTCAGAATGGTGGAAAGCTAAATAAACTGTATAAAGCAAAAATGGGCTTTAGGGCTAAATTTGAGGGCCGGATGCACCCCCTAAAACACAACTTATAGCTATGAAATTTTTTTGTATTTTTTTCACATAAAACTGAACCGATTTGGGGGGTGAGAGTAAAAGAAATCAACAAAAACAAATTCTCCAGACAACTAACGGCCACTCTAATGTACATACATATATAAATACCTAGAAGACAAATTAACGGAAGAGTAGAGCATTGTACTGTGGAACTATTAAGCAGAAACATGAAGTATGTAAATATGTGTCATAAGAAAGATTATTTTTAAGCCTACATATCATTACCTTAATATAGAAATGCCCTTATACCCTTTGCCAAAAATGGAAATCGATGGTTTATATTCATTGTATTTGATTAACATTAGTAGAATTAAGATGTCTTCTGTAAATGGTACTATTCATCAAAATTTAGTTATTAGCCCTTACAGATAGCACTTTTTGAATATAAACACTCGATATATAGGTTTGTCATTCCGTGTGTAATTTCCACAATAAGATTATGCGACCCATAAAGTATATACATATGTATGTATATTCTGGGTCCTTATGCATAGGGAAGACGATTAAGCGATGTCCGTCTGTCCGTCCGACAGTTCGTCTGATGTACGTGAAAGCGGTTTTCCGAAGCTCCCAGAAAAGATAGAGACTTCGGTCTTGGACCGCTGTATCAGAAATGGTCCAACTTAGATTGTTATTGAAAATCAGCAAAATCGAGCAGACGGTTTCAGAGCTGGAAAACTTAAACTTTATTTTGCCATATAAAAGTAACTAGCTAAAATTAATTTATATTTGTTTGTTCAGTGAACTTAAGCGTAAAAATAAATAAACAAAATATAAGAACGTTTCCAGGGTTTGAAAAGTTAAACTTTTTTTATACAAAAGTAACTTACTAAAACAAACTCTTCCTTTTTTTTAATAAATTAAACATATCTCATACTCTTAAAAGAAATATATTGTTGTAAGAAATCAGAAAAATATAAAAGGAGGAGTCCAGGGTTGGGAACCTAACACTTTTTGAAAAATTTAATTTTTTTGTATATAAAAGTAACTAGGTCAATTATTTTTTGTTTGTTTACCAATTAAATGTACTTTCCTTCTAAGACATGAAAGAAATAGTTTGGAATAAATGGTTAGAAAAATAAAAATCATTGCTTCAGACCTGGACAACTTAAGCTTTTTCTGGCATAAAAAACTAATTTAATCAAACTTTTGGTAATTAAATAAATTCTAAATTTAAGAAAGAAATTAATTAATATTAAAAACATGAAAAATCAAAATTATGGTTCCAGGGTTGGAAATTGAAAAAAAATGTTGGTGAAATAAACAAAAATATTTTTTTTCTCAGTTAAGAATATTTCATGTTTTAGGAAGATCTTCACTCCATATTTTTTATATTTGTTAAATTTTTAAATGGATGACTCATTTAACTATAAACGAAGGTTTGTGCCATGTTGCTTATTATGCTCTCAGTTTTAGTAAATGGAGATAGAAATAAAATGTATCGCTAAAGGCTGTTTCAGATTATAATACAAGTATTAATACTTTTGACGAAAATTCCTCCCTGTTCTTATATTTGTTTAAAAAATTTCAATAAAACAATAACAACTCAACATGTCAGAGCTGCATTTTCCACAAAAGTATTAATACTATAATACAAGTCTGAAACAGCCTTTAATAACAGTCATAACTACAATATTAAAGGAAATGTTCCATTTTATTTGACTGAAAACGTTCCTTTCTTTCACTTAAGTACCTATAAACGAAGGTTTGTGCCATGTTGCTTGTTATGCTCTCAGCACAGTTTTGTTTCAAATCGATGGTCTTTCGCATGATACAATTATACTAGGTACATGCACGACTACAACAAAATTACAACACCAAAAAACACATGTATTTTGTTGGTATAAACAAACCCTAAATTGTCAGAAACAAATGTCTTTTGTTTATAAAAATAACAATTACAGAGTAACTAAAGTACAATTGCAGACGCAGCATTCCTGCATGATTATAGCTATTCAGTGTTGCCAATCTGTGTGTAATTAGGCAGTGTGTAATTTCTACTCACATGTGTATTCCATATAGGTACATAATTAAATTCTTGTATAACCTGTGAGTAATTCTACTTTGGGTAAAATTTTTATTTATTTTTCTTTTAATTTTAACCTTCACAAAATATGTGTAGTGTAATTTTCTTCAATGAGTAATTGGAGACACAGCATGTGTTAATTCATTGGCAACACTGTAATCATTTTATTCACACTCATACACTAACATTTTTGCAGCTTGTAAACAAAGTTTGACAATTATATGCAATGTATACAGTAACAGGCTGGGCTTGTGCATGTACCTAGCATAATTGTATCATGGTCTTTCGTTTACAGCTTGTAACGAGTTCTTATTAATTTTTAGTAAAATGAGGTAGAAATAAAATGTATCGCTAAATAACAGTCATAACTAAAATATTAAAGGAAATGTTCCTTTAATTTTTTGGTATTGTATTGACGTGGCGACGATGTTGATAACTCTAATAAGGGTGAATGTAACTTATTTCTTAAATATAGAGTATAGAATAAAATATTCAACTTACTAAAAATTGCACTATAACAAAAAACTATAATTTTTTTTACAAAACAAATATGTATATATTAGTGATGTAACGAATGCCAATTTTTGATATTCGCGAATACGAATATTTGAAACGATATTCGCGAATACGAATACGAATATTATATGTGAAATCTTTAGACATTAAATATGGGGTCTATTTTCGCCTGCAATATGAAATATTAAAAAATTTGTTATGAAAAAGGTCTTCACACTCTTGTTGACGTACTTTAAATTTAATAAAAAGTACCCAAAATTTTAATGATCATCATTAAATAATATTTGAAAATGACACAAAGCACAAATTTCTAAAAGATAAATTCATGTATTTGTACAAACTAAAATTTTTAGTCATTTATTTATTTAATTTCTTTGGAAAATATAGTTTTTTTTAAATTTTGTGTATGATCTCTCGAAGAAATTCTGGGAAACGTGCCAAGTTCACAGTAGAAAGCGGAATAACAATACCAGCAATAATGTAATAGTTCAAAAAAATTAATGCAAAGCAAAAAACCATAACAATTCAAAAAAAACTATAAAAATGGTGTTATTTAATTAAAAAAAGTTGTACTGTGTTTGATGAAGTTGGATTTAATTTGAAAAGGTTTCGTTTAACTTGAAAGAGGTTTCGTTCAATTTAAAAATGGATTCGTTTCATTTAAAAAAGGTTTCTTTTAATATAAAAGGGTTTCGTTTAATTTTAAATAAAATGTGCCAATAAAAAGCGAACAAATTAAATTTAACTTACACGATATACATACATATGTATGTATGTATGTATGTATATCTGTAAACTAATGCATATGTATGTATCTATGGGTAGAAATATAGGCCATTAGTGAGCGTTAGTTCATATCGAATCCCTGGTCAAGTGGGCACCTTCATATGTATGTATGTACGTACAAGTATATAAGTACGTACATACATACATATGTACATACTATGAATAGGTATATTTCTCAAAAAAATGTGACTAATAGACAATTTGTTAATTAAACATGTTTTGTTTAACAGCTGGCATAAATACATATGTACATACTTACTCATAACACATATACATAGCACATATGTACATATTTATACCTACATACATATATTTGTTTTTATTTTACTGAAGCTTAAGACGCAATTTATTTTTGGTGTGCCAAAATTAATAACAAAACAATGACGACATCCCAAAAATTCCTACATTTACATACATACATACATAAGTATAATAAGATTGTTTGGGTATCAGTCCAACACACACAAAATGGGAAATTTATTTACTATGAAAATAAAAATTGATATTTTTTTTAATTTTAGTTAATTTTTTCCTAAAACAATAACTCATGATACAATTATACTAGGTACATGCACAAGCCCAGCCTGTCACTGTATACATTGCTCCTAGTTGTCAAACTTTGTTTACAAGCTGCAAAAATGTTAATGTATGTGTGTAAATAAAATGATTACAGTGTTGCCAATGAATTTACACATGGCTGTGTCTCCAATTACACATTGAAGAAAATTACACTACACATCTTTTGTGTAGGTTAAAATTAAAACAATAATTAATAAAAATAGAACCCAAAGTAGAATTACACACTTATTATACAAGAATTTAATTACATCGCCTACACATGTGAGTAGAAATTACACACTGTCTAACTACACCCATATTGGCAACACTGAATAACTATAATCATGCAGAAATGCCGCGTCTGCAATTGTACTTTAGTTACCCTGTAATTGTCATTTTTATAAACAAAAGACAGTTGTTTCCGAAAATTTGGGGTTTGTTTATACCAACAAAATACATGTGTTTTTTGGTGTTGTAATTTTGTTGTAGTTCTGCATGCACCTAGTGTAATTGTATCATGCAATAACTCATACAATTGACTCTCATAAAGTGAATGCTCATCAATTTTTTTTCCGCAAAATGTGAGTACATACTCACTTCCTGTCCTGTCGGAAAGGAATAGATTTGAAATTTCGGACCAGACCATTCTTCCTGTAGGGCAAATATCAATTCACTTTTACATGTTACTTTTCTTTCTCTAACTTCTCAATGGGATTTATGTATTTCTTTTTTCATTTTAATTTATTCATCCAAGATAGAAAAACCTAGTCTCATGGCCATAATCGGTTTCACTTATACTATGTATGTACATACATACATATGTACTATGTAATTAAATAAAAATAATAATTGTGTTCGCGTACTCAAGAGTTTTTAAAAAATTTTATTCAACTTTACTGCATTTTACTAAATTGCGTTCGTTTACCCAAAATATAGTAAATGAGAATACAAAAAGAGAGTAATATATGATATTATGCTAAATTGACAATATTTTTCCCGATATAAAGAAATAAACAACTATGCATTATTCGCTTCTTTTTTAGAAAGGTAAAAATATTGCCAAGTTAGCATATTATCTAGAAATTATATGACACTCTTACGGTTACAAATTTATATAATGCATAGCATATTACAGTGATAGGTATTGTGCCAAACAAGAACTTGGTCAAAATTTTTATCTCACTACTTTAAATGGCCGAAATTTTGGAAATTAACTTGGCCTTTTTTCACACTTACATATGTTTTTGTGAGGATCTGACTACTTTTTGAAAGGTTTTCTTAATAAAGCTTATTAAACTTTAAATTTCTAGTATGTTATAGTTCTATTCATAATGACTGCGTCATTTTTAAAAGGGCAGACCTACATACAATAATGGGTTAGAGTGTGATATGTGCACCATTGTGTCATTACAAGGATCGACTGACGTACTTAATTTTTTAAGAATCATCCAATAATAATAATTCGTATGTATTAAAATACTTTTTAACTGACATTTCATATTAATCTAATAGCATTTAAAAAAAATTAATAATTTATAATTAGAATTTTTTATAAAATTTACTATTTTTCTTCTAAAAATGTTTATGTTTGTTTCATTCTTTATATTATCAAAGTAGAAATATGTAAAATATAGTGTACATTTTAGTAGAAGTGACCCCAACTATTTTTCTAAAGTCTGCTTAGACGTAGTACTTTTGAAAATGCAAAATTAAAGGCTAGCATAAGTGAAATGTGCATGTAAAGTTTCAGTAGAGTAGCTGGTGTTTTAAATATTTTCTAGTTGGTAACTTACCTAAGTCAATTTTTTTTCAAAATTTCAGTTCTCTGCCATATAACATTGATCTAAGTTTTTATAAACATGGCCCTACATCCCTAATGTAACAACCAGTGCTTTCTGATTTTTCCTGTACGCAACTCACCCCTTAACTTAAGGGGGTTTTGAGTTTAAACTCTCTAGTTCAAATTCTAGCTTTAAATATTATGGCTGTTACCCCCACCCACTCTCCGTCACTTTTTAAAACTCACGATTTTGTATTAAGTTAAAATTTCAGTTAAAAGCTTCAGTACAGTATTAGCGTGACCCCTGCCACTCCTAGTTTAAATATTTGGCTTTTTTCATTTTTCTAGTTGATTTCTCATCTTGACCAAATTCATCAAATCAAATTTCAGTTCTCTAGCGCAAATTTAATTATTTTATTTTTATGGCGTATTCCTGCCCACTTGTTTAAAAGAAAAATTTTTTTAGTCAGTGCCAATCATACGTGTCCAGTTTCGATGGAAACGGACAATAATATATACATACATAAGTAGTATAAATCTGCTGACCCGAAGTACATGAAAGAAAAGACTTAAATTGTATTGTCATGTTAACGCCCACTTCTTTAAAGGAAAATTTATAGCCTTTCATTATTAAAACATGTATGCCAAATTTCAATAAAACTGCTTAATCAACGATTTAAATTTCGTGTTTTAGTTATAAACTTACTGGGCGTAGCCCCGCCCTTATGGCTATATTTTCCTGGCTTTAAGATTTTTCTAGTTAGTTTCTAGCTTAGAAATACTTGTGTATCAAATTTCACCTCATTAGCGAAAATTTAAATTTTTTATTCTTATTTGCGTGATCAAGCCCGATTTTTCAAACTCAAGATTTTTTTGGCGGGTGTTTATCTCTCCTGTTGAGTTTCGCTGGGTACGTGTAATAATGAATACATAATAGTATATTTAAATGTGCTGAATCGAAGTACATACATAAATATGTACATTAAATAGGAATAAAAATTTTGTGGGGTTTTAACTCCCATTTTGTTTAAAGAACATTTATAACCTTATGTTATTGCAACATGTAACCCAAATTACAATAAAATCGCTTGAGTTAAACGCATTAGTTTTTTTTTAATTCTGAGCTTTTTTGGACGGTGGGGCTACGCCTTGGCTATAATTTTCAGGTTTTCATATTTTTTTAGCTAGTTCTTAAGCTATAGCTACTTCCTTATCAAATTTCAGCTAACTAGCTCAAATTTTAATTATATTTTCTAATGGGCGTGATACCGCCCACTTTTTTAATCTCAAGATTTTCTTTGGCCAGTAGTTATCTTTCTTGTGGAGTTTCGTTGGAAACGGATAGTACTAAATTTATAAATATGTAGTATATTCAAATGTATGTATGTATATGAAATAGTAGGCTTAAAATGTATAAGCTGTTAACGCCCACTTTTTTAACGTAAATTTATAGCCTTGCATCATTGCAACATGTATGCAAAATTTCAATAAAATCGCTTCAGTTAAAGGCCTTAGATTTGTATTTTAAATTCTGAACCTCATGGGCGCAGCCCCGCCCACCTTTTTAACATTTTTGAGTTTTCAGATGTTTCTAGTAATTTGCTAATCTATAACTACTTGTTTATCAAATTTCAGCTCAATAGCGCAAATTTTAATTTTAATTCTTATGGGTGTGTTCCTGCCTACTTTTTTTTTACCCGAAATTTCTATTTTGCTAGTAGTTATCTTTCCTCTGTAGTTTGGTTGGAAACGGATAATAGTAGTTACATAAATAGTTCATTTAAATGACTGGCCGGAAGTACATGAAATAGGAGGTTTAAATTGTATGGGCGTGTCAACGCCCACTTTTTTATAAAAATTTATAGCCTTGTATTATTGTAACATGTGTGCCAAATTTCAATCAAATTGCATGAGTTAAACGCTTAAGATATGTGTTTTTAATTCAGACCTTTATGGGCGTAGCGCCGGACCCTTGATAAAAATTTTCGGGTTTTCAGATTTTTCTAGGTGATAACTCACATAGTTCTACTCGTGTACAAAATTTCAGCTCACTAGCACAAAGTTTAATTTATATAGGCGTAGTCCTGCCCCCCCCAGTTAAAATTTTCGGAGTTTTCAGATTTTTCTAGTTCATCGCTCACCTAGATCTACTTGTGTACCAAATTCCAGATCTGTAGCTATAGCGGAAGTGCTTCATAATATTGATGATTGTGTCAGTGGTCAATGGTCAGTGGTCAGAGGTCAGTGAGTATGTCTTAAAATATGCACTTTTTGCACCACCATATCTCCGGAACCTTTCATTGAAATAAAAAATAAAAACAAATAAAAAAAAATACGAATAGGAATATTTGAAACGATATTCGCGAATACGAACATTAAATGTGAAATTTATAGACATAAAATTGTATTTATAAAATTTGTTTACGCCTGCAAAATGAAATATGAAAAAATTTTTGTGAAAAAGAACTTCATACTCCTGTTGGCGTAATTTAAAGTTAATAAAAACTACCCAAAATTCTAATGATCGTCATTAAATAGCATTTGAAAATGAGAATTAAAAATTAAAGGGTGCTCCAAAACGAGCGACGAAAAATTTTAAAATCCCTGACTGACTGGCTAGCCGCCAGCCGCGCCGATACGGCTTGCTACTCTGCTGGCAACACTGCCTGTATGGCAGGTACATACATTCATACACAATTTATACATATGTGTGTATCCATGTGTATAATGCAAATGATCAATTTACTTTTTCACTAATTTTATTATAATTAAGACTTATTGATATTTATATTAAATATATAAAGTTATATAAAGTTATATAAAGTTTTTTACATACCTTGATAATTTTTCTCTTTAAAATGAAAAATTCAAGTCGTTTTGTTTATAATAAATATATTCAAACAATCGACAAACAAAATTATAGCAACTATTTTAATATAAAAAATCACTGCGATCAAAATAATTCACACGAAATATTTTAGCTGCGATGTTAAAGAAATTTATGTTTGGATTTTATAAACAAGAAAATTTCCAGAAGTTTTACTATTAAATATTTAAATTTTTTATTTTATTATACTTTTTATATCAACATTTATCAACTTAAGTTCGTGACACACTGCCGAACGTATTCGTTTTGCAAACGAGATGTGTTCAATGTAAGCAGAGTTGTAACATAGGGAAGTATGCGTCAATAAATTATTTCTATACGTAGCAGGGGAATGACATGAATTATTTTTATTTCAGGACTAGAAAATTTATAAAATATTAAATTTCTTATTAAGAAAAAATATTTTTGATTTATAAAAGTTTTGCAAACAATTATTTATACAAACTTGGTTTTATATACTCTTTACATAAGTTTCATTTAATATACATACATATATACATACATGTGATTCCTTTTCAAATTTATAAAAAGCAATGTGTATTGGAGGCGGAATAAGGAGGAGCAACGCCGTTCACATTATTTACTTTTATAGGAAAAACAATGCCACACAAAGAAAAATATCGGAAAAAACAAACGGTGACACTAGTACACACTATTGCAATATCACAAAATGGTGTGCTTGGCACTAGATATCACCTATGGGGCTGAGTTTACATCTGGCATTTCTTGTTTGTCATTTGCCCAAAAAAGCGTAACCAACTAATTATTAATGAAACAATGTTTGATTCAGTCATGCATTTATTTATTTAAAAAGTTTCCAATCATATTGGATTCTATAAAATTGTCTATTAGTTATGTAAGGAACTATTTAACTTCCCAGTAAAAAAAGAGACTCCAAAAAAGTCATGAAAATGTAGAGTTTACGATGCGGAAGTAGTGCAAATTTCGATCCGATCTAATGATTTTTACATAGGGTTGTCTTTGCAAGAAGTTCTCTTTTTCGATGCCTGGTCACTGAATTGGAAGCGATATTAAGAAAAATTCCCTTTTTTGTGTCCTATGATATTTTCATCTAGGAAAAAGGGTAAATAGTTGCCTTTTTTAACAATTCGTTTCTTTTTATACGAATTTAAGCCCGAAACAGTGTTTTCATGAAAATTTAAGCAAATAACTTTTAAATTTTAGACTAAAAATAATTCATAAATTTCTTTAATAAAATTATTTTTTTTAAATTCTGGTGAGTATTTTCTAACACTATGGAGGAGTTACAAGGTTTTGTGTGACTAAAATAAGCTTCTACATGGTTTTTTGCTCACTCTCGGCAAATTAAAAATATCGATTTTTTGGAAGCAATGAAAATGTACTTCCGCTAGAATGACTTTCAGTTTTTTTCACTGGGTTAATAAACACATGTCTGAATCAAACAGTTTTTCATTAGTAATTAGGGGATACGATTTTTTTATGATTGTGTGGCACATGGCACACAGATGTAAGCCTAGCCTTAGTTTTCCATTATTTTTTTATTTCTTAATTTTTATAATAAAACTATCTGAGATAGACAAACGTTATCTTACCCGAAATTATTGTCTTTAACTACAAATTTCTCCACACTGGGGTCAATTGTTCGGCCAAAAACAAAACAAAAACCTAACTGGTATTGACCCAAAACTGTGTTGAAAATTTCATCTCCACAGCTCTTATAGTTCCAGATAGGGATTGATAAATGTCTTCAAAAATCGATTTTCGATTTTTCGTTCAACTTTTTTAATTTCGATTTTTGGAATCGATTAATCGTACATGAAAATCGATCTTAAAACCGTTTTAAGACAACTTTGCTGAGAGAGTAAAGTGACAGTTCATGACTGAGTATTTGACAAATTTTTACTGCTGAAAATTTTCGTAGCAAAAGAAACAGCAAAACTGAGCAAATTAAAAGCCTGAAAATTTTAGAAAAGGTTACACAAAAATTATTTCTAAGGATTATTAGTTTAATTGGAAATTTATATGCTGGTTGTCCACATGCATTTCATTGTTGCTGTAACAAATTTTTAACATATTCCATGCATTCCTCAAAGATGTGAGTGAGTGTGAAAGGCTATAAGGTAGCCCTGAATGCATGTACATAATATTTACTAAAGACCTGCACAAGACGTCTTATAAAAACTTTTAAGACATGAGAGCAATTTCAAATGCTTTACTACAGGGAAATCTTCTGAAACAAATGCTAACCAACGTTATAAGAGTAAATAAGAAAAATATATATTATGGAATATTATTCCGACAGAAAGATCTGTAACTACTCCAAGATTTTATTATATACATATGTATGTATGTATATGTATGTGTATAATAAAATCTTGTATATATTTTTCCAAATCGAAATAAATGACATAAAAGTAATTGCAAATTTCTACAAGCTGCTCGGACTCGAAATTTTTGCACATAAAGAAAGTACTCGAAATATGTATTTCTTCATCATCATCGTCCGCTAGAATAATTTCTACTAACTCTGCATATTGTAGCATTAATTGTTTCTGCTCCTCAACACGAGAAGCAATAACATCAATTTCTACTGAATTTTTAAATTCCATTTTATTTTTTAATTTTTAGTTGCTCACACTCGTTAAAATAGTATTATAATAATGACAGATGAAAGATGTAATGTGAACAGGTTTTTTAAATTTTCAACATATTCCACGAATTCCTCAAAGATGTGAGTGAGTGTGAAAAGGCTATATATAAACTTCGCACATCTGACAATATTAAAATTTCTGACAAATATCTGGCAATAATTTTAAAATGTGTTCACACGATTGTAACACTGGGTCTTCAAGTAGCAATATCGATTGCAGCAATTGTCAAATTTGATTGCGTCCATGAAATTTCCTGCGTGTAGACAGCGATTGCCATAAGTGTCAATCCATTGCGCAATGATTGCTGTGCTGATTGCAATCTGCTGTCACTTTTGTCGTATTTTTCATTAATTTTTGCAAAACAGTGAATTCGAGCAAAATATAAAAAGACATCATCCGAAAACATAATAAAGGAAAAACTAAACATAAATTTTTCGTACTTTTGAATTGGAAATATATATTTTAGTCCATACCTGCCCTGTGAATGTGTAATATTTGTGGAAAAAATTGCCATACGTGTTTTCCGCCTCAAGCAAGAAGCAAAAAATAAATAAAATAATTCTGCCGACGTTATTGCTTGTTTTCAGCAATGAAATTGCTGCGTGAAGACCCAGTGTTAGATATCTGACAATCTGTTGTCAGCTGCTAGTGTTGCAATGCTTACAATGCTTTTTCTGGCAACGTCGTCTGACAAAAATTGCCAGTTCACACGGTTGTTAAGCCTACAATACGCGGCATGTAAAAATCCACATGCGCATGTGGCTCTGACGTAATTTTGACGTCACAATGAAGCTGCATTGGCTACATGTTGTGTACTAGCAATACTATAAATGGAGAAATTCACATCACTACACATGTGCTGTGCCACTACACATGTCTGTACGACATGTAGAACTATAACTAATTAAAAAATAAATGCAACCAACATTCTGAAAACTCTCGTTACGTCATATCCACATGCGCATGTGGATTTTTACATGCCGTGTACTGTACGCTTAAGAAATT
This sequence comes from Tachina fera, assembly GCA_905220375.1. Lineage (NCBI taxonomy): Eukaryota > Metazoa > Arthropoda > Insecta > Diptera > Tachinidae > Tachina > Tachina fera. The sequence goes on from LR999964.1 coordinate 65,002,122, forward strand.
TTGAGCAGATTTTACTGGCAATACATACATAGCTTTACATAAGAAGATACTGAAAAGCAAAATAAAATTTATTTGCATGCATTTAACAAATAGTAAAATGTTATTTGATGATACAATTTATTGAAATAATTACACTGTACAACACAGATAAAAATAATAAGTTGCCTGTGATCGAGATCTTGAGCAGTCTTCTTTTTATTTAAAAAATCAGTTTTTCTTTAACGCGTTCTTTTTCTGATACACGTTCATAATAGTAACAAGATCATTCATGTTCTAATCGTATAAAACATGATACAATTATACTAGGTACATGCACAAGCCCAGCCTGTTACTGTATACATTGCATATAATTGTCCAACTTTGTTTGTAAACAAAGTTGCAACAATGTTAGTGTATGAGTGTGAATAAAATGATTACAGTGTTGCCAATGAATTTACACATGGCTGTGTCTCCAATTACTCATTGAAGAAAATTACACTACACATATTTTGTGAAGGTTAAAATTAAAAGAAAAATAAATAAAAATTTAACCCAAAGTAGAATTACTCACAGATTATACAAGAATTTAATTATATGGAATACACATGTGAGTAGAAATTACACACTGCCTAATTACACACAGATTGGCAACACTGAATAGCTATAATCATGCAGGAATGCTGCGTCTGCAATTGTACTTTAGTTACTCTGTAATTGTTATTTTTATAAACAAAAGACATTTGTTTCTGACAATTTAGGGTTTGTTTATACCAACAAAATACATGTGTTTTTTGGTGTTGTAATTTTGTTGTAGTCGTGCATGTACCTAGTATAATTGTATCATGGTATAAAACACCTTATAAAAGTGAAATTTATACGGGAGACAAAAAGAGAGTCAAATGTATAATTTTTTATGTTTTTCATACAAGTTTAAACAATTATCTTCGTTTCTTCGTTGAAGAATTTGTATGAAAAATATTTAAAAGGTTTGATTCTTTTTCTATAAATTTAAATAAATTTTTACTTAGTGATGAGTTCTATAATAATTCTTTAATTTACAACATGTTTGTGAAGAAAATATTGTGATTATTCAGACTCCTTACTCCCAAAGAAAATTTTGTAAGCGTAAGGCAACATTTTACAACAAATCTGGGCAGGAGAAAGAAATAATTAAAATTTATTTTAAGAAAAGTGTTATGGAAGAGTTTGTAAGGGATATAATAGTACTGGAACTTTTTTGGACAGTTTTTTCTTCTCGAAAACAGTTTTTTGATCGATACAGGCAGTAGTTTCCTCAAACTTTCGAGTACACATGTAAGTATATGGCAACACTTCTCTTAAATAGACTATTCTATTCAAGGACTTGTGGGATGATCAGGGAAACCGCAAATATGCAATTGCATGTTTTTTTCTTTTCTGACGTATTATTGCGGAGATAAAATATGAATTTATCCGTATCCAAAAAAAAATATTTTTTGAATTTTGACGTCGATTTGTTTGTGCATATTTTACCCTTCAAAGTATGTTTTTGCATATTTCAGTCTAACACACATAATAGTAATTTTTCGAATTTTCAGAGCATATTCGACGGCTTCACGGCATATTTTGATACTTTTTACTAGATTTTTTTATATTAATATCGATCTTTATTTTCGATTTTGTCGTAAGCGACATGTTATCGAAAATATACTTTTTTATTGAAATTAAAATTTTATAGGGCTACCCATAGTTAAGAATTATCAAATTCAGCATGCACTATTAAAATAATCTGCCTTATCGTGGTTGGCGTATTTCAAATACGACTACGACTGTTTGGTAATAGATTAAAGAAAAACTGTTGAAGTCTTCTTTAATCTATTACCAAACAGTCGTAGTCGTATTTGAAATACGCCAACCACAATAAGGCAGAATAATTTTTTAAATTGCACTTGTAGTAATTTATGCAAAAGAAACTACTGCTGCTCCCACATAAAAATTTGTTTCAAGAATGCCGTGTCCAAACAATTGTATAAACATTAAGTTTTTTTCAGTTGTCTGGAAAAAGTCGCCACTTGAAGTTATAAGATCCATGTTATAGAAAATAATTTTAAAATATTCCATGTACTTTTCTTTTCGAATTGCGTACAAGTTTTCAGATTCAGATTCAGATTTATTTTTCCAAAACATTATAATATAATATTAGCTTAAACTAAAACAAAATCAAAATTTGTTTACATATCACATTCCGTACGAGTAAATGGAAATTTATTTAAGAAATTTAGCAACATCCATTTCCGTTTTTTTAACATACAATTCTTATCGGAATCTGAGTTTCCGTAGCAACTCTATACCAAATAAAACCTTTATTTATTTTAAATTATTATGCAAATAAATTCTCTTTAAATCTTAAACAATTTTCATTACAAATTTTGAAAAGTTTGCTTGTTGTTTTTTTTTTTTGTTAAATGATGTTTATATGAATTTCATTCCTGCTTTACGGACATCGTCAGTAAACTTTAACCCAAAAGATATTGAAATTATCTAAAAAATTCGTATGCTTATAGTATGATTTTTGATACATTATTGAGAATCACAATATACAAACATAATAAGTTTAAAAGCATCAAACAAAAATCTTTACAAAAAAACATCTCTATTCGATTCTGCATGTATTTTATTTTCATTACATTTTCGTGCTTTTGTTGTAGAGAAATTAATTCAAAAATACACTTCTTCAACTTCAATAAATTATTATTTTTATTTTAGTAAATCGTAGCAGATATGATTTCCAAAATTTTAATATACATAAATACATATGTATTTAATTAATTTTTTGGTATAAGAATAAATTCCACCTAACCTAAATAGATTGAGCTAAGAATTAAAATTTGAGGAAGAACTTCGAATTTTCGAAGTCAGTTAGTTTTTTTCCAGTTTACTTTAACTGATTGCTTGATAACTTCTAAAATGGGGGAGCAATGATGAGATGGTAAAATTGAGCTTTCGTAACAAAAAAAGCTTTCTGCAAATTAAAATAAGATGAATCAAAACAATTTACATATTCCATTTGCATAAAAGTTAAGTATATAAAATCAGAAATTTACATCAACTGACACCACACACAGTGGACCAAACACAAAAGAACGCTGTTGATGAAGATTTAGTCGCTTTCGAAAAAAGCGAGTTGTTCCGTTCAACTATGTGTTAGTCAGAATATTTACAACTAACTTTAGTGTTATTTGTTCATCAATAATTATCAAATGTAATTTGGCTTAAAAAGCGATAAGAACTCTAGCCCGTTCAAATCATAAATATAGAAACAAATGAATTTCGAACAATAATATTTAAAATTAACTAAAAATATAATTTAAAGCTAGTTTAATTATTATTGTTCGAACTTTATGTGTTTCCCTATTTATAATTTGATTAGGCTTAAGTTCGCTCTGTAGGCCAAATTACATTTCATAAATTTTAAGGAACAAATAACACGAAAGTTAATAATTGTAAATATTCTAACAAACACTAGCACTGACCAAACACAAGAAAGCTGATAATATTAAGGTGTGACGGCCTTGGAAAACAGCTAGTTGTTCCGTTCTTTGGTGTGCCTTAAAAATGATTGGTTTGCAGAGCGGTACGAACTTTAGCCTAAATACATATTATATGCAAACTTACATTGGATTATGCATGTACAAATACACATACATACATACATAGATATATGTATATGTACACAGGCTGTTCAAACTGGCACCAGAGTGCAGAACATCAATCGGCTTTTTATTCAAATGAATACACATACCCGAATAATTTTTTCTCTCGGTTTTATCTTAGTGGCCAGCTTTGATATATATATATACATATATATATATATATATATATATATACTTAAATATGTTTTTATGTAAATATATACTTATGACAAAAAGCTGCAATAAAAATCATAATTTTTCTAAACTCTTCCAGAAATAAAAGTTTTTGTAGTATTTTTTGTATATTTAAGGTTTTGTGCCTGAAATAGAGAAACGTTTGTTCTCAAAGAAAAACAATTCTGAAATTTTAAGGCGCATGTTTCTCCATCGGTCATAAATCGATAAGAGAACTCCAAAATGCATTCATATTTAAAACAAACTAAGTATACATGATGGCAATAGAAATGAACCTACCAGAAAGCACGCGAAAATATGAGAATAAGTATCTGATAATAGTAGAGTATACTATACTAGATGTCGTTGTACACGTACTACTCCTACAACTTATTTATAATTAATAAAAAAAACTAACTAACTTGTAAAAATCCAATATGGCGTATTATGGCGTCTAACTAACACATTCATGAAAAAGTGCATATCCTTATAAGGACATGCAGTAGGCAAATTTTGATTTTTCGTTTTTCTTTTTTCAGTCAGCCAAAGCGCTTACCTGGCTAAAGAGACTGAAAGCAACATAAAACCAGAAAGGGAGAATGGCCTTCTGTAGGCTCCCAAGTAGGCTTTGATAAAAAAAATGAGTAAAAAGCGATATGGGAATCATACAGCCAGCCAGCCAGTCAAGCTGGCAGTCATATTATGCAACACTTAGCTGGCGCATGCCAAATGATTTATACGTTTTGGTAGTGGAAATTAAATCTCAGACATTAGTAGTACGAGTATGTACTCGAAAACAAAGCAAAAAAATAAAAATAAATAATTAAAAAAGAAAATACCAGCAACAGAACAGAATAGAAGCAACATGTCATTGAACTAACACGACAATGTGTTGCACCAGCATACATACAATCAGATTCATAGACTTTTTAAACTCTTGAATATTAAGTCAAAAGAAACAACTACATACATACACACGTACATACATATTTTTTTCTTTTAATGATAATACCAACAAAGCAAAAATCTGTTTTCAATGATTTTTGTTGTGTTCTTCTAAAATTACTACTCATTTCTTGTATTTTCAATTATACCAAGAGAACATGCCACTAACACCTGCAACTCGCAAAAAATAAAGATAACAACAACATTCCAAAATTCATTGATTGCCCCTTCCAAAAAAAAAAAAATAAAAAATATGTACAGAAATGAAGTCTGAAAACAAAGTCTTAACAAAATGTGAATAGACAGATTCATCTTTAGTTCCATTATTCTTTTCAATACAGAAAAAGTAACAGCTGCTGCAGATGTTACTTGCTGCCACAAATAACCGAAAAAAACGCACACTCTGTTATCGCCACATGTAATAAATTCTTTTTATTTTAATGCTTCTTGGTTAAAGACTCAGGCATATGGTGACTGCCATCATTCACGTTTGCCATTCGATTCTATCGAAAATACAAAAACAAAAAATACACACACAAATCGAATACAAAAAACTCATTAAAAAAATTTGTTTGCCACGCACCAATAATTGCGTTGTCTATAATTTAAAGAGAATGTGCCACAGCATTTATTTAAGAAACTTAACTTATGTATGTATGTACATACTTAAAAAGGAAAAAAATAAGGTTATGCATATGTCCTTATGTATTTTTGTAGTTCCTTATCAATACATTAAACCAAATACATTTTTATACCCTTCACCAAATAAAAGTATATAATATATAGGTTTGTCATTTCGTGTGTAATTTCCACAATATTCATATGCGACCCATAAAGTATATTTATGCAAAAAAATTATGTACGTGTGTCTGGGTCTTTATAAATAAGGAAAAAGAATAAGCACTGCCCATCTAAGCTTAAATTAAGGCTTCATTAGTCTTTACTTTCTGTTGCTGTTCTGTGCCGAACATTGGTAGAAACGGGCATGTTAAACTAAATGTTTCATCTTGTATAAGCAAAGTTGTTGCAACTTGTGTTACTTTTTGGATTCTCAAATATCAAAATATTTTGATATTTTATGTTTCCCAACGCAGTGTTTCTACGTGTGAATTGACGTCTACTGCATTTTCTGCGATATTTCGTTGAGAACTGCGAGTGTGAGGAGTGAATAAAAAAGACGAATATGGCGACAATTGGAAATCATGAAAGCTGGAGAAATTTAATGAATTTATGTAATAATTTTGAATAACTTAATATGATTTGTAATAAAAGCACACAAAACTATATTGGCTTCAGAATATTTGGAAAAGTGTGTCAGCTGTTTTTTTGCCTTTACTTGCGGTCGTATTCTATATTCTATTTTTCAGCCACCGCCGATGATATTTTATGAGCCAGCCGCCGCCGATGAAAACCCTTCGGCGCAGGTCCCTGATGGCGAGTCACCTACAATCAAATACAGTGTTACCCATAAGTTTGTTATGGCACGTTTGATTGAACCTCGTTTGCCTGCACGTGAAATCGGTTTTCTCAAGCGAGAGACTTCGGTCTTAGACTACTATGTCAGAAAAAGTTCAAAATAGATTGGTATTGAAAATCAGCCAAATCAAAGACGGCTTCAGAGCTGGAAAATGTTAACTTATTTTTGGCATATAAAAGTAAATAACTAAAACAATTTTTTTTATTAAAAAAACCTATTTTATATTACAGTAAGAATTAAATCGGTTGTTTGGTTGGTTTACGTGGGTGCCTACTACACGCAGGCGTTCACGTAGAATCTAGATGATTCCTTTTTGAAAGGACCACTGCACTTACCGGTGTCAACCTATGTAGAACCGTATCTAAGTATTCTGATACGGTGATCTTTACTAGATCCAACCCAATCGTCTTGTAAATAACTTTCTAAAAATTTGTGTCTCGAGAGATGCAAAGCTGGACATTCGCAAAGAAAGTGGAATATTGTTTGTTCTTTGCTTTCTTCTCGACAACTTCGGCAGAACTCATTATGGGACAGACCTATCCTACTAGCATGTCTGTCGACCGTCCAGTGTACCGTTATGACTGCAACGAGCCTCGAGATATCCCTATGGACCTTACACATCTTCTTAACAACCTTGCACGTGACTATATTACGCCATCTACCTTAAGCCTTATATAGAGATAGTGCTTGAATATACCGCTTCTAATAGCACCAAACGGTATGGCTACCGATACGGCATTGGAGGCATTCATAGCAGAGCCAGCTCTAGCCAGCTCGTCCGCCCGTTCGTTACCTACAAAATTGCTATGTGCTGGAGCCCAGATGAGGGTGGGGTCAGCCTGACCACTCAGTCTAGATAGCTCTTACACTGCCCGACTAGAATAGACGAAGTGATATGTGATCTTAGGGATAGAAGCGCTGCTTGGCTGTCGACAAAGATACCAACTTTACCCTGACCATCCTATCAATCAGCACTCTAGCTACTTCCCTTACCGCTAAAATTTTAGCTTGAAATAGTGCGGCTTCGTTAGGTAGACGAAAGGAGCATTTTATACCAAGATAGTCTGAAAAGACCCCAGAGCCGACACTCTAGGCCATTCTTGGTCCATCAGTGTATGCATTGACGTCGCATTCTGTTACTATTGTGCCTCCCTTCCATTCCCGCCTGAATGAAATCAGAACTTTAAATTCTTTATCAAAGTCGAGATGTGGCACCATTTAATCAGTTATCTCTTCAGCGTAGAGGGTAGTTGATCGAGGATTTTGGCATGACCATAAGACCTTGATTTCCGCCTCCCAGATGCCGCTAATCTTGCCGCACTACTTGAGGATACCGCCAATACATGAAGGTCGATCGGAATAAGGTTTAGTATAGCATCCGAAGGAATAGTACGTAAACCTACCGTTATCCCTACTCAAGCGGATCTCTGTATTCTATAAAGTTGGTCAACCATGTATTTCTTATTTGTGGCAGGCCACCATACTATAAAGCCGTAAGTCAGTATTGGACGCACAATTGCTGTATCCATACATTTAAGCATTTTGGGGTTTAGGCCCCATTTATATCCAAACATCCTGTGTTGAATATTCAGTTTTTGGTCCAGTATAACTTCTAAATATTTTGCATTGCCCGATAGCGACAATTCATGATTATTCAAGAGAGGAAGTTTAACGTTCTGTACCTTGGTCTTTGCGGTAAATAGTACCAGTTCCGTTTTGTTTGGGTTCACTCCTAGCCCACAGTCTGTAGCCCAGTTAATAAGTGTACCCAAAGCGTTGGAAATGATATCACTAATCACGTACGTGAACATTCCTGAGACCATTATTACTCATCGTCCGCGTACACTACAACTTTAACCCCCAAGGCATCTGATTGTGTTAACCACAAGAAAGAAGAGCAAAGGTGAAATCACCCCACCCTACAGTGCCCTTCTGTATACTCAAATTGATTTCTCGCTATTGCCTAATTTAGCAGCATGGTTATTATCCAGTTGCGTATGTAATCCTCAACATAAGCATCCTGGAGAGTATTTTGGATGGCTGTCACCGATACATTATTGAAGGCGCCTTGTATGTCTAGGAAGGCAGGCATGGTGTATTTTTTTTGTACCAGGGATCTCTGTATGAACCTTACCACTTCATGAAGTGCTGTTTATGTAGAGCGTCCCTTAAGGTAGGCATGCTGGCTATTTGAGAGTCTTGACGATCCTAATAGCCGTAGCCTAATATGACTGTCTATATGTCTTCCCAACGTCTTTATCAGGAAAGATGACAGGCTGATTGGTCGGAATTCCTTTGCGTCTTCATGAATTCTTTTTCCAATCTTCGGAATGAAGAAAACTCTGACTTTTGTCCAGCTGGACGGAACGTAGCTAAGAGAGAGACAGAGCTTATAAAAGCATATGATAGAGCTTTTCGCGCTCTGTAAAATCTTTGGCGTGATGCCATCTGTACCTGGAGATATAAATGGTAAGAAACTGTCAATTGCCCAAGAGATTTTATCTACAGATAGTATTTCATTATCAACAGCACATTGTTGCTGTTGTTGTTAGAAAGACAATTCCAGACTTGGAAAATAAAAATACATTTTTCTTTTACTGTAAAAATTATACATATTTTATATTTTAGAAAGTAATAAATTGCTATAAGAATTCAGAAAAATCTAATATTAAACGTGTTTAAGGCAAGTGTTTTAAAAAACTAAGCACAACCGTTCACATTGCATTTGAGATGTTTTAGGTTGACGTTTGTTTTGTCAATAAATTATTGTATTTGTAAAAAGTTACGAGCAATTATGCTTTTTTATTGGTTTGTTATTTTCAAACAGAGAATGTTTTTGTAAATAATTGAGTATTTTTTAACTAAGTACTTGTTTACCAAATAATGTTTCACGTGCCGCCATTTATTAACGACATGAAGTTGCCAGAGTTATCGAAAAACGTATTGAATATACTCCATTTATTTACGTGTTTAACAAAACAAGTCAATGTATGGTAAAATATCGTCGTGCTTAAGCTCTTAAGCCTGATACTCTGTTCAACATTTCACGTGAAATGCTGTCAAAATACATATAAAAAAATTTACACGAATTGTTCATGAAAAAATGTTGCTAAAATAGTACTCTGTTTATATTGGGAAAAACATATGAAATGTATCTTCAACATTTTAATTATTCGTACGAAATAAGATAGGTGGCACTTATTTCGTGTGGAATTTACAACAAGCACATGGGGCGTTTTTAAAAACATAAGAAATTGTAGCATAGTTTCAGGGCTAATTAATATTTTTTACATGTCAAATTTTTCGTAAGAAATAATCAATGTTGGTCAACATTTTTCACAAATTTGAAGAGAGTACTATGTTTTAAACACGAATGAGGCGTTAAACACGTGTAAAAACATAAGTGTGAACACAGTATAAGCTCTTAAATACGAATGAGCCGTTAAACACGTGAATGTTAACATGGTAAAATTTTATTTTGCTTTCAAAAGTTGAATACACAATATTTGTGTACGAAATTTTTACACAATATAAAGAACAATATGAGGAGTAGCTCTGCATCATTAACTAAAAATTTTCATTTTTGGAGTTACGACGTTCTTTGAGTAAATGAGCAATATGTATATGCCGTGTCTAAAAAACTGAAATGATTTTCATTTCATTTCATTTTGCTTCTGCTTTCGTTTTTGAAAAATATAACAGCATCAGTCAAAGCAAAATCACAAAACGATTTATGAGCAATTGAGCACTTGAGTACTTTCAGCAGTCGACGATTTCAAAATTTTGAATTTGATTTGCTTTTGCTTTTGGTTAGTATCGCAAGTAAAAGCAGAAGTAGTCTCTTTGCTTTTGAAAGCCACAAACCTTAAAATCCTTAAAATCGAAAATAAGGCTCGATATGTATACACATGCATTATTTGTGCATTTAAAGTTTTGATGTTAAGAAACATTTTATGCACCGCCAACTACAGTAGCTTAGCCTACAATATATCTGTTGTGTATAAATTATTGGGAACATTTCAATTATCAATCAGAATGTTTTTCATAAAATTTAACAATAGTTGGTAATAATGCACAGATTTAAACAAATGAATAATTATTTATGAGTTTTTTAACCCCATGTTGTTTTATTTACGTCAGGATACACGAATAACTAATAATTTCGATAAAGAATTTTAAATTCCATCACGTATTTATTATACTTACATACTCGTGTATGAATAATCAAATTGTAAGTATATATGTATATGTATGTAATTTACATATTGTGCAACATTTTCGATTGCTTCTGCTGCCTATGAGTACGGCCCTGTTCTGTAAACCGATCGATTTGAAACCGCACGATTTTAGAAAACTAGCTGCGACAATAGAAATATTTTTTAAGATTTTTTAAATTTTTTTATTATATAGGGAATCTATCTATACATATATATCATATCTGAAAGAAAATTATCGTGTATGATTTTAAACACGTCTTCAGGACCATTATTATTTATTATTTTATTATGGAAAACGAGAAATTTACTCGGTTTCGGTTTACAGAACGGGGCCGATAGTTTTCAATGAAAAATATGATTTCCTGCAAAAATATGTGTCTATGTAATCATATAAGCGATTTTTAAATGATCTTTCATAATTGCAAGTGCAATATATCGTTGACTTAGTATTTTGTTATTGTATTGAAAACTAAAGCTCTTGCATTTAGAAATACTGAATTCCGCTATATGCATCATATGTGACGCGCAAAATAGAGAGGGACCTAAGGGTAAAAATCGGTTTTTTTCAGGAGAGCCATTTTAAAGATTTAAATTGAAATTTGAAAATTGATTTTTTACCCTTAGGTCCCTTTCTCTATGCGCTGTCACATATGTAGTTATGTATAAAAACAAAGCCATCAGTACCGTAAATAAGTGCGTAACTTTTTTGAATTTTCCGCCTATTATCTGAAAGTTCAACATTGAAAACAGGCAATTGTCAGTTGACTCATCGTCGGGTGGTTACTGGTTTGCTGCACAGTATATTAAAAATACATTATTACTGCCGCAAACCAATATCCACCCGACGTCATGTCAAAATTTAAACCCGCTGTCATTTAATTTGTGTTTTGCAGCCATTGATAATAAACTACCGCGTAATTTGAGAGGCAAATGGAAAAAAGTGGATTTCGTGTAATAAATAATAAGGTGACAATTCACCACCAATTTCGATAGTAAAAAAGTGGTTTACTATATCGACGTGCTTGTATGGTGCACGGATGAACGTTTGAGTCTCTACCCCTAAAAAATAAAAAAAGTCACAATATGGTGTAGGCCGATCGGAGATTGAAAGTGAAAGAGATTACACAAGTCGTAGGCATCTCGCATTGCTCAGTGGTTTCAATTTTAAACGATCACTTGGGTATGACTAGCTGTAGGAAAGTTCAAATGATCACTGGTCACTGAACTATACCGACTTCAGCAGATATTAATCCTAATGCAACATCAGAGCGTCCTACTTCGTTATGTAGGATATTCATCGGAGAAGTAAAATAAGCAATATAAAATGGCTACTAAGCACAGCTTCAAAAAATTTAATACGTCTCAATTATCACCAGACGAGCTGCAACACTGCATTATTAAAAAAAAAACGTGCAAAAAGCAGATTTTTAAAAGAATGAAGCTTTCCTCTATCTCTTCCTTCACCACCTGTCTTCCCTATCACTATCCCTTTCCTAAAGAAGGTAACACCTAGTAATAGTAGTAGGCATTCATTGCCTAAGAGGTACTTAGGTACTTCTCTTTAAAAAACAAAAACAAAAAAAAACATGCGGAACATAGCGAATTTTATAGTCGGAAAATATTAATTAATCGAATTTTCAAATCTTTGCAATAATGGTTTCCGAATGTAAAAGTCACTATGCTCCGCATGACTGGTCTTGTTTTTAACCGAAAAAAGGAGGAGTTGTCATTTTTGATATTGTTAAAATTCTTTTTTTTTGTCTGAGAGGGTCCCATTGTAAAAACAGTGGGCGGGATACGCCCAAAAATTTTTTTAATTCATCTTATGATATTCTACTTATTTGATTGCTGTGAAACCTAGCATACATCTTTGGTTCTTGTAATTACACAATTTTAAAGTTGAAAAATGGGCGGGGCTAGGCCCATTAAAATTGATTAATATATTTTACGTGGTTGCACTTATCAGATTTTTACGAAACGAAACCACACACTTTGAGCTCCAAAGTAGCCACAATCTTAAATTAAAAAAAATGGGCGGAGTCACGCCCATTAAAATGTAATATATTATATTAAGTGGTTCTACTCCGAAACTCCGAAAAACACACAATTTAACATATAAAAAAATGGGTGAAGGTACGGCCCTTAAAATTTAAATTTTATATTTCACGTACTCGTACTTCTTCTTAACCAACAGATTTTCAATTTTTTTTTATTTGAAAGAGTTTACTACTAGTTTGGTCCCATACATTTTTTCCCAATCGTTTTTAAATCGCCCGATTTTAGAAAACTAACTCCGATAATAGAAATGTTTTTTTAAATTTTTTTTAATTCTATTATTATTTAGATTCTCAAATAGAATATCTCAAAAAATATTATCATGTATGATTTTAAACACGTCTGCAGGAGCATTATTAATTTTTGGGAACCGAGAAATTTACTAGGATTCGGCCAAATTTTGTTGTAATATCTTCATGTAAAAAATTACAACAATATTAATAATGACCTAGATTTTTAAACAAAATTAATTTCAGCCTTAAATTAAATTGCACATGCAAAATATATTTACATACATACATATGTATGTGCATATATACATATACATATATGTACATGAAATACCGACACGTACATATGTATAAAGAAATAAATGTATTTTTTATTTGCTTCCACTTTTATTTATAAAGTTGTTTATCTGTCTCTGTATAGACAATTATGTATTTATTTATTTAATAATACGCGTTCAGCAAAACATAAAACATGACAGAAAAATAATTTTTTTTTAAACTTGATATAGTATGGTTTTGGGAAACATTATATTATTTTATCTACATTATACTATTTTTGTATATTTAGTAATACAAACTTTGTTCTAGTCAGAAATTTTTAATAAAACTATTGTTAAACTCAAACCATGTCACACTTTTTATGAATACAATAATGTAATTATTAAATACAAATAATAATTTGTTTATCCTAATGCAATTAATGTTTATAATAACAATAAATAGTTTTCAACGAACACACATTTGTTTCGCAAAACATAATGGTGTCTATTCTGGAATACGCGTCGACTTGGTGAAACTTACATGGAAAACAAAAACAAAATTGTGTAAATATTAAAAATTTGTTTTTGTTTCTCATACAAAATTAACCGTTTTTAAAAGAAAGAGAAACGCGTTGATATTCTCACGTTTATTTCATTTAAGAAATGTATGGCAAACAAAAACAATTTTAGAAAATTTGTTTTTGTTTTAATGCAAAGTTTCACTTCTTCGACGCGTTTTCCAGGATAGCCCCCAATATTCTTTACTCAACCACTTCAAGGCCATACATATCTTTTCTCTGCGTGTATGTTTAAAGAAAATCGGTGCAGCCGTTGAGAAGATATCACATCTTTTATATTTACTGCCTGGCTCACGATGTCGACAAGAAATTTTCGTTCGCTTATTTATATTGAAAACAAAAACAAATGTTCTTATTTTGTTTTTGTTTTCAATATAAATAAGCGAACGAAAATTTCTTGTCGACATCGTGAGCCAGGCAGTTAATGTTGGTTGATGAATGTATAAAATCGTTTCTGATCGAGTAAATTTTTGCGATTCTATTATTTCAATTAATATTAGTGGACTATAGGATTCTTAAACCTAAGCTGCAGCGTCAACTGTGTCGCGGGTTTTTAATATGTTTAATTTTTATTATTTAAAATTTTCTTCATTCCTATTTTATTCAATTAAAAAAAAAAAGACTGCTTGTATTCCACAAATTTGTAATCATATTTTTATCCTTTTTAACGAATTCCAAAGTTCAATTGAACAAAGCCAAAAACTGCAAGAACAGCAAATAAGAAGAATTATAAAAATAATTGTCAATTTGGCGACAGACATGTTGTTGTTGTTGTAAAACACACATTTTCAAATGTCTAGACAAAATGTGCAGCACCAAACACAGCAGATTGCACTTGGCTTGCAAAATTAAAACCACAAGATACTATTTATAAAAATACTTATTTTCTCATCATATCAATTAAATTTTTGTGTATTACGAGTACAAAAAAGTTTTTGTAAAAGTTTAGATCTTAAGAAAAAAAAGATTTGAAATTATATTTTTAAAGGTAACAATAAAACTAAATTGGATATTGAATTTAATCGATTTAGTAAGTAAAGCATTCAATAATTGATGATATAGATATTAGAGTCTTGCGCAAACAGTCTTGAATCGTAAATACGTCTTGTTTTTTAAATCTATTCTCTCGTGCCATGCATTAAACGATACCAGTAATAAATGCTGTCATATTAGAAGCGAAGCACGATAGATGCATTAGTGTTCGTGTGTATGAATGTTAACAAACGATGTCGCGAAGACTTCTTGTTCATAACAAACAATCAAAAGAAGTAGTGTTGATGCGTGTATGTTTGTTATTTTGCATGTTGTCCGTTTGAGTGTGTATGTGTGTGTAAGTTGTAGATAGTGAGCTATTATGTGTTTAAAGGTGGTTTTTTAAAGCAAGCGCACACAACTAATGTCAATGCATGTGTGCGTTTGTATGTGCTCAGAAAAATAAAGGAGCATACACAACGTGTGTGTGTATGTACATGCAAGACGTTTGTTAAACGCGTCCATGCGCAGAAAGAAGCAAACATCACAAATTCTTCCGTCACGAAGTAATTTCTCTTTTACTGCTATACCTGCAATAACTTAAACAAATGTATTATGTTGTTTAGTTTGTTTTTGAACATTTCCCTGTGGTAAAGCATTTGAAAAATCCCTCATATCTTAAAAGTTGTTGTAATTGGTCTTGTGCAGGACTTTAATAGATATTGCAAACTGAAACTTTCGATGTTCTTGACTTTGTTGGCTAGACTGATCATTCCTTTATTTAATTATACCCAATATGATTACAACATAACACAAGATACATATCTGTTGATTTTGTTTGTTCTGTTCATAAAATTATTTATTTGACAATTTGTTTTCTATGTACATTCTCAAAAAATTATAAATGATTTCTTTATTTGCAGGTACCATTTTTATATGAAATAATAAATTGTTAGCACTTTTTTATTCTTGCTTATATACAAATGTCTGTTGTGTCTAGCGTTAAATTATAGAACACTTTTTACTAAAAACAAACTTCTGATGTCCCACGAAACATTGCATTACTGAATAGTTCCGACTATCGAGTTGTCACTGTACAACTATACTGGAACATCAAAACCTTATACATATAAGTAATCATATTTCCTTGTTAAAATCAACGATTAAAAAAATTCTGCAAGTGCAAAAAAATTAAAATTAAATACACACAATTAAGGAATAAATGAAGAAAAAATAAGTTACAAAGTTTTAAATTTAATGTCTCTATACCCACTTCAGAAGGAGCTACTGTATAAGTTATTTTTATTTATTCCACTTAGTCCTAAATATTTGCTTTGTTGGGTTACCAGGGAAATCCGATCTTATGAAAGAAAGAGCGTCTTATCTATAAATAATTTGTTTACAAATTTAATAAAACAAATGTGGGTTTTTTTACTAAGAAGAAATGTGGTTAACAATAATAGTAAAATATTAAAAAAATTATAACAAAAGAAATGATTCAGATATACATATGTATGTATACACAAGTAAGTGCAAATAATAAAGGTCAGAAACTACGTCAACGCAAGTGGAATTATGCAAAGGGTTTAAGTGATTAAGTAATTCAACAACTCGTATATATTTTTTAATATCTGAAAATAATTAAAAGAAATTATACACATTTCACTCGGAAATACAGTTGGGTCCATTGTGATTCAATTCTATTGATACCAGTTAATAATAATATTTAACACCACAGATAATAGGGACACTTCTGGGTAGAAGTGTCCCTATTATCTGTCACTAAGCCACTGAATTCCCATGATGAAGCCGCGGATATCCTCCCGTTTACACTTTGCGATATCACTAATATTCTCTCAGCCATCTAAGCCTACGGGTTTTCCAGCTTCGAGCAATGGCAGACAATATGTTTAATGATTTATGGTTCCTCTTCATCCCCGCACATGCTACAGAAATCTAGAGTGACAGTTTCCCAAATCCTGGTCTTGCTCTAACCGAGCAGTGGCCACTCAACGCCCCCATTACGACTCGCATCGCCTTCCTATTCATATCCAGTAGCAGTTTGCATCTTCATGAGTCAAGTTTTGGCCACATAGCCCTAGATACTCTACAATCTCCTGGTCCTGCTCCCCACTGAGTTTCCTGCAGTAATGACCTATCGGTAACTTCACTCATCTGTTACAAATTCCCTCATCTAACGCCAATCGTATTCTTGTCAGCTCATTGGTAATTTCACTTTCAACAACACTGCTGTGTCTGACACTATATTTGTCCATAAGCAAGTTGAGGGCTCTCCTACATATCAATTCCTAACCGACTTCGAATCAAACATTAAAATAATCCAATTAAGAACAACTTTCTGTTTTAAAGTCAATTCAAAACGGGGGAGGAACTGAAAAACTCCTCTTCTTCCTCCTGGTTAAAAATAAAGAGAACCGAACTAATAGGTTGTATAGATATTTTATTTATTTTATTTATTCTTAACCCAAAACTACGATATTTGTTAACTGATTTTTTTTTGTCTGACAGATTATAACTGCGTTTTGGCCCACTTTAATATAATTTTAATATAATGGGCCTAATTAGGAGTGTTTTATTCCAACTTTATTTTATTTTTAAATCTGATTTAAACACAAAATTTTGTTTTTCACCACAAAATTAAATGAATCTTAAATAGCCAACATTGTGCATTTAAGCGTTGTTTAAGTTTTACAAACATACCATATGTTTTGTGCATGTGTGTGTTTTTTGAATGCATGTACATAAACATCATGAGGTCATATTAAAAATAATTTCGTTTAATTTTCGGAAATATACAACAAATGTAACACATATTTTCATTTCATGAAATATATAAATAGAAAAATGCATTCCGATGGTCTTTTTGTATCATAAAATGTATTTTTTGCTATTTAATTTTTCTGCAATCTGATAAATCAACTTTCTTATTTATATTAAACAGCTGTTCTTTGGAAAGCTTTCCATAATATTTGGAAATATTGTAGTGCTACCATACTTTCAACGTAATTTGATATTAACTTTAATTAGCCACTGATAAATTAAAGTGTATTTAAAGCAATTTTAATTTTTTTGTGAAAATTAACTTAAACTATGTTTAAACATTCAGTGATTTATTAGCTATTAGTCTATTACAAAATCGTCGTAGTCGAAATACGACACGCGTAATTAAGTTCAATATTTTATGTACACACATTATGCTCTTGAATTTACTTCTACCAACCCTTCCAACATTTGGAAGTTTCTTTCATCGTCCGGCGTTACGTCTTACTCACTTCCAGACGTTAATTGGAAGATAGTTTGAATTTCTCAATAACAATTTACATTGCAGTCGTCTTTTAATCATCCAGACGATGTTTGCCGTTATGGATATAATAAACAAAAACAACACTATGCACTTCTGGAAGTCTGGAAAAAAAATTAAAAGAATGCCAAAAAAAGTTTTCGACATCATCGAGATTAGTTTGGCCCCTTTCACATTAGGCAACTTTACTTGCGCAAGCATAATTTTCATTTTTATTTATTTTCTTTTGAACTTGCTTCTATGTTCACACTCAGTTCATTTGTTGAGCAAGTTTAATTTTCTTATGCTCGAGTTTTCTTAATTTGTTGACGTTTTGTTTCATTTCTGTATTCATTGTAATTGTGAAAGTTATTTGAAATTGAAAATTAATTAATTAAACAATACACCGAAGAAGAAATAAAAGACAATGTAAAAAACAAATCAATATCCCAAGCCAACAATGACAGCTGAATCAGAATTGTGGCAGAATTGCCAAGTTCAAGCAAGTCTAAACTCAAATCTCGGCAATTCTTTCCCCTTCAACCGACCTTTCCTCTCACACCCACAAACACAAGACTTGCGCAAGTAAAGTTGCCTAATGTGAAAGGGGCCTTTTTTTGTCTTTTGCTGTGGTCGGTCAGTGGTAAAGTGTGACTTTGTTTTTATTTGTTTGTTTTATTGTTGTAGTTTTTACATAATTGCTAATTATTTGTTGATTTGATAATTATCCCAATATGAGTCAATATTAGTGAATTATCTTTAAAGGCCAAAAACTCAAAGAAGTGACTTCTTGAAATAACGCAGAAGTGTATTCTTGAAGTAACGCAGAAGTGAATTCTTGAAGTTACTTGGGGAGGAGTACAACTTCTCAATACGGAAAACGCTTCTACGATGAGAAAATGGTATCGCAGACGATGAGTTTCAACTTCTTAGCGTCACTTCTGAGTCACTTCCGCGGTAAAAAATTTTGGCAGGGAAACTACGAAATTTTGCATGTATGTGGGCCGTTCTTGGGAATATTATCATGCTATAGAATAAATTCTTTAACAAAGGTTAGTCTTTAGAAAACAAAGCTGTATTATCGAACACGGGTGCAAGAAAATCGCCTAAGATTTTTGGGTTTTTATTCGTAGTGAACAAAGACCAAATCGCCCAAAATTATGAGAACAATGACGAAAATTTAAAAATAATTAATTAAATTCACCAAATTGACTATTAAGAATCGCCCAAAGAGAATGAATGAAAAACCACCAAAAATGACGTAATGACATTTGTTGGGTGATTGTTCATTGGTGATGTTCATTGGTTCGTATTTTTGATAATTATTTATGACAAACAATCAAGATCGCAAGATTTTTGCTGTAAGGATTTTCTCCTCTATTTCCCATAAATTTTCTGTTAGTGTTCTTAGAGTAAGTTTTAGACCATAATGCTTTTGGCGATTATTCATAATATATCTGAGTAATTGAGCACAATGAACAAAAGATGGGAGCTTGTTGTCATTTTGGGCGATTTTTCAAAATTGTTGGCTAATTTTTCCATTTTTTTGTATATATTCGTTATGTATGGGAAATTTAATTATAGGGCGATTAGACATTTAAGTACTTCTGTCGATTTTCCTTTGTGCAGCAGTTTTCGGAACAAAGTATGCGAAAAAAAGGCTTTTGACATATCCGAAAATTGGACCCAAACATTGTTAACGCTCAAATGTTTGAAATTGTTTTTTAGCGGTTTTGCTCTTGGGCGATTATTCGTACAGCAGTCGAATACTTAGTTAAATCGTGATATTTATTACATAATTCGTATTTTAATTACACTGGTTTACAGCCAAAAATACCAAGAACGTCATATGCCTAGATAAGTTAATTGGGACCTCCTGAACAGGAAAAACGCTGTAAATTTTTTTCTAAGTACCGTTTTTTAGATAACGGTACTTTTGTGTTTTTTGGTATATGGCCTCACTCAAACCCTTGTGGAGCCCAAGCCAAAAGTCCGATCGAGATAAATGGCATATCGTTGGAAATTTAATTGATTGCCTTTTCCGTCGATATGCAAATTTCTATCTGACAAGAAATGGTTGAGTTATGGCACCTTAAAGTTCAAATTTGCCTATTTTTCAAAATTTTTAATTTTTATTTCGTTTTTTTTTCTACGTTATAGTAAAGATCTGGAATGTTTTATTTATTTACCAAATAGTTTATTTAGTTACCAACATTTTAAACGTAATTTGAAAAAAAATTTATGAAAAATAAGGTTTTTGTTAAGGATTTTGTGGAACGACAATATTTTAATTTTCATTGCTCACACACTATATTCGGCGTAAATTCAAAAAATTTAAATTAAAATGACGAGCGACTTGAACTTTTGCGTTTTTTTTTCGGATGGATCTTCGCGAATCAGGAACCAACAATAGTCCGCCATCAGTTGTTCATCCCATCAGCCTTTGTAACGTCTCTCGATTTCTTCAATTTCTTGGTGAAATCTTTCACCTTGTTCATCACTTTCGGAGCCCAAGTTCGTGGGGAAAATATCCAAATGACTGAATAAGAAGTGTAATTTAGGTGTCATATTTGAACCTAAGAGTTAAAAAGAATAAATTTTCAAATGATAACGGCCTTTTTGATATACATGCTTTCACTCAACGCTTATCAACGGCATTGAATTTTTGCAGTTATGTGTCGATCTTCTCAGCGTAATCAGAACTTCTGTAGTTATCCAAAAAGTAGTGAACGATGTGCTGGAATGCTTCCCATGCCTCCAAATGAGCTGGACCTAAACACTCATTACGATATGCCATATATCTCGATCGGAATTTTGGGTTGGGCTCCACAAGGGTTTGAGTGAGACCATATATCAAAAAACACAAAAGTACCGTTATCTAAAAAACGGTACTTAGAAAAAAATTACAGCGTTTTTCCTGTTCAGGAGGTCCGAATAGTGTGGCGTTCTTGGTATTTTGCCAAATTAAAAATTTGTAAAGCTGTGTTATATTTCAAGGTTTGATGAATATCAACGGAAGGTAAGAAATTCGTGGGAGTTTTCTGCTACACGGATGGCTCGAAGCTGGGGGAAAGAACGGGACTAGGTTTGTTCATAGAAGAACGGTCTTAGGTTTCTTCATAGAACAACTTTGGACCGATATTCACTTGTTATGATGTATGTATATTAGACTGGTTGCAGCTTGTACGGGATTTTATTTTAATTCCGCTGTCTAAAATATGAGGTTTGCACTCGTAAATGCACTCTTAATTTTTTGCCTCGATCCGACAGTGCCTTCTGATGCCTAGTGGGATCGAAAGTACCTGATACATTGTGGGGATTTTGAAAAAAGGAAATAACTTTTTGTAAACGATTGTTATATAATTTCATGCAGTATTCGAGGAGGTGTCACAGAGCTTAAATCTGAAACTTGGACTGTATATATTTAAAGGAGGCGGAGCCACAAAGACCAAAGTAGACAACCTTGGGTTAATGAAAAATTAAAACCAATGCCAAGCTGATGCTTTTGATCTGATAAAAAAGATTTATTGCAAGTGGATTTTTTTTCTATCCAAGACCGAAAAAAAGTCCTCTACATTTATGAGTTCTCGCTTACAGTTTAGGAAATATTTGAGAATAAAATTAAAATGTTGGTTTTTTTACCAACCTTGGTACACTGTTTTGGTAATGGAGAAGTTAAATCGTATTCGATTTAGAAAAGGAAACTTAATATGAATTAAGAACAAAATTTGTAACATCAAAAGAAATTGGTATCAAAAGCACAATTAAGTCAAAAGATATACGTAATTTAAACCAAAAATTTAAAAAAGTAGATTTTTTCGTCTTTTTTTTGCAGAAAAAGTTGAGTTAACTATTTTGCTATGATAAAAAAATGTTGCAAAAATACCAACTCCATATTTTAACTTAGGGTGATTTTACATCTGGCATTTCTTGTGTGTCATTTGCCCAAAAAAAAAACTTAACCAACTAATTACTAATGAAAAACTGTTTGATTGAGACATATATTTATTGATTTAAACAGTTTGCAATAATTTTGAATTCTAAAAAATTGTCTATTAATTATGTATGAAACTGTTTAACTTAATAAATACATTTCTGAGTCAAATAGTTCTTCATTAGTAATTAGTTGGTTACGCTTTTTTACGCTTGTGGCACCCAGATGTAAACGCGGCCTTTTTCAAAAGATAATACGTATAAGAAATATTACAAAAAAATTTTCGCTCAAAATTTTCGTTATTGAAGGACCCAGAAATATACCTATTTTTGTTATAAATATCAAATTTAAGGAATTTTTCTCAAATTCCAAAGCTGGAATAAAAAAACTCATCATGCCACCTTAGGACATACATAATATGCTTTTAAATATTCCCAAAAAATAAGAAGAATACTGGTACAGCAAAAATACTGAAAATCCCATTTTTGGGATTTTACGAAGTTTTTTTTTGGTAATTGCAGGGAACTCAAAAGAAAATTATATTTGCTTTTAATTTTTCTGTATTAATTACATAATTTTTCATAATTTTTTCCAAATCCTCACCGATCATACATACATATGTATATGTATAACACCAAAGCAATAAACAAACAAACTGCTAAAATTCTTTAGCAAGCAATGAACCCACACTTGGCAATTTTCATCGGTAAAAATCAAGAAAATTAACATGATGGATCTTTCATTTATTTTTGCTCTTTCAAGCAATAATCGTTAAAGAATTATTTATATGAACATTTCAAAATATATTTATTTTAAAACTTTATGGAACTTGTTACAGAGACTGGCGTCATCATAATGAGTTTTTGAATGCTTTAATGTCTTCTTTTGTTTTTGTTTTTTTTTTTCAAAACGAAATTAAGTACTTAGTCATAAAAAATTATAATTTACTTGCATTTTTAAACTACGGAGGATCGTCGTACTCAATATGCACATACATATGTATATTTATACATAAATATCAAATCTTATTTTTCTGATATACATACATACATACTTACATATTTTAAAGTTCTATTTGTTTAATATGTAGTATTTATTTCGTATAGAAAAATTAACAACAAATACATATGTACATACTAAACAAACAAAAAAAAATTATAAAGTAATAAAAGAATTGAGAACGGCCTTGCAAGGCCTTTTTAGACAGATACTTGTACTTGTATCTAAAATACATGCAGGTACACGCTCCCATACATACATACGAGTACATACACACATTCATATGCACATCTGTACTTTAAAGTTTAAACACATGGACATTTAGATAGTCACCGTTGTTTTTTTTTTTTTTGTGGCGCTCCACTCGTTCGCTTGCAGTTTAATGATAGTCTAGCTTGACTGCTTTGGAAGTAGAGGTATCTATACAGGTTTTGAATGCGTTTCAGAGATGGAAAGCGTGTTGCTTATTAAATCATACATAATACTAAAAGCTACTTTGTTTGTTACGTAGGTATAAAGCCAAAAACTATTTTTATTGATTTTCTTAAATTTTTTTGTGATCATCCCTTTGATGTATGAGAGTTATAAATGAGCGTGTTGAGGTTTCGATCCTCACTGAAACTGACTCTGGATAAACAAACCAAAGAGACTTCCATGTTTTTTTAGCGAAAAAAATAAGGCCAACAATGGATTTTGGAAAAAAAAAATAATTAAATGTATTTTATATTTTAATGCAAGAAAAAACCTCAATAGTATTGCATTTTCCATCCCTGGTTCAGTTGCAACCCGTATCTGAACAATCACCTTCTTTCAAGAAACTGCTATGTGCATTCATACATACATACATATGTATGTATGTATGTAAGTGCGCTGGTTAATGCTGGGCTTTGTGTATGTGTATGACTAACTCAACTACTAAATTGATCACCACATTTTATTGGAAGCTCATAATAGTTACTATAACTTATTGCTGAACTGAAAGTTGACTACCAATTCAGGTGGACACAGAGTAAACAAGAAATGATTTCTTTCTTTTCTTCTAGCGCTTTTCAGATGCCCATAGTCAGCAAAATTTAGAAGTCATTTTAATAAAGTCAATTTCGTTGTTTCCAAAATATCAATGAAAGTGCTTATATATTTTAGATTTGTTTTTGACTTCTTAAGAACGCATATTATCGATATTTTAACATTAATTTTTTTTTTTTACATATTATGACATATTTTTTTGTAATGATTCGGAAACTTTACTGAAGTTGTAAATAAAAATTTTTCAATAATTTCTGTTAAAAATATTACAAAATTTTGTTATTATAAACTAAAACTCACACAAAACAAATATTTAATTTTATAGTTTTCTATGGAATTGCTAAGCAATTCGAATCGAAGTGAAAAACTTTCGATTTGAAATGTAAAAAACATGCAAATTCGAACAGTTTTCTTTTCGAATCGAATTACAGAGTAAAGCCTGGATCATACCATCGCCACAATATACCGTTCACTAAAAAAATGTCGTAAGCAGGGAAACCAGAAATATGCTCTAAAAAGTGTTTTATGCGCATTCAATATGCACTAAAAACTTGAAAATATGCACTAAAAAGTAAAAAATATGCTTATAAAAATAAAATAAATTGGT
Organism: Tachina fera; assembly: GCA_905220375.1. Taxonomy (NCBI): domain Eukaryota; kingdom Metazoa; phylum Arthropoda; class Insecta; order Diptera; family Tachinidae; genus Tachina; species Tachina fera. Next base: position 65,026,547 of record LR999964.1, read on the forward strand.
TTATTTGTAAATGAAAATATATTTCAACAACATTTGCATTTGAAATAAGATAAAAAATAAATTAAAAAAAAGTTAAAGAAATAAAATAAATACAAATTTTTACTGAAACAAATAATACAAATTGCATTGTAGTAATCTGTAAGAATTAAATTCTGTAGATGAAATTAATAAATAAATAAATAAATAAATTAATGAATTAATTTTTATTGGATGCTCTCATAATAATTTAACTTCAATTTCAAAATATCACTATATCAGAATTCGGGGGGTCTACTGTGTAATTCGAAACGTAAGAAAATTGTTTCGAATTTTTATGTTAATAACATGTAAGATCGAAAGCATTTTCTTTCGTTTCGAATTACTGAGTTGACCCCCATGCTTTGAAACTATATTTTGAATAAATAAGACAAGATTTTTATTTATAGTTTTTATTGCAATAAACAACCAAATATTGACTCAGAATTTCAAATAAAAATCGTTTCTGTCTTATCTAAATAAACTTTTATACACTGACAATGTTCCTTCAACGTCTACTCGGGGCAGAGTCCGTCACAAATAGCAAAACTGGATTTGTATTGAAACTAACGTCCGTAAAACTGAGTAATATACAAGAAAAATTTATACAGTACATGGAACATTGGAACAGAGATTTAGATGGCGAAAAATTAAAATAAAAATTTTCACCAACTCCTTAAATTGTAAGCATACGAGGATTAACTCAGAGCGCCGCAAATTTTTTTTTTTTAAACTCAAATTTTTACTTTTAAAAAAAATTATATATTTTTTTCGGAATGGAATGTCCTTTTAAAAGGACTGTTGCGCCAAGTGCGTTGAAATAAAAAAATCTATAAAGTATCTAAGTACCCTAAAAGCGTACATTATGCTCTAAAAGTTCGAAAATATCCTAAAAATAGGCTTGTAAGATTGATATATGCAAAAACATGCTTTAAAGGGTAAAATATGCAAAAATATGCACTAAAAATCGATGCCAAAATTAATAAAAAGTTCTGAAATAGACAAATATCTTGTCCCCGTATAGATACGTCACACAAGGAAAAACATGCAGTTGCATATTTGCGGTTTCCATGGTCATAACTAATAAATATGTGTATACAGGCCGTATCCAAAAAAATTAATTTGAACTTCAAGTGTTCTTTTGTCAAAATTTATATGGAAATTTTGATTTAACGTACACTTCAAGCTCAAATAATTTTTTTTTTGGATACGGCCATATGGTCTTATTACTAATACAGTGTGGTTCAATTATGTCCTTATTTTCCAATTAGTTGAAAAATAAGGCAGATTTAGCTTATTACTCATGACTTTATTTCAGTAAGCCGACGAAAATCGGTACATTGTGGCGATAGCGTGATCCAGTCTTAAGGTTATATGTCCGATGTTGTTGAATTGTTTAATCTATAACTGAAAAACTGAATTTATCGCCATTTTGAAATTTTTTTATGGTTAAAAGACAACCAATCACAAAATATTAGAGATATATGTATTTTTAGGGCCAAATTAAGAGTCATTAGTTAATTATTAGTAAACTAAAATGATAACTATTGTTTAACTAATACTTGATATTCACAGTGCATTGTTTAACTAAAGTTCTTAATATGAGCAAAGAATGGTAACACTATCAAACAATTAAGTTTCATTATCGGCAGCTCTGCTATATCATATGGTTTTTGTTTACATTTGATGTATTATTTCTTAAAAATGAATAAAACAGTGCGCGGTCATCTAACTAGTTGTTAACCGATGACATTTGGCGGTTTAACTAATGGTAAACAAAGAGCTGTGAATCAAATATTATTAATTAAACCATTGCTATTAGTTAACTAATGAGTGTAAATTTGGGCCTTAAAGTAGTAAATATAATAGATATGAGTATATAAAACTAACTATAGAGAATTTGTTTTCAAGATAGTTAGCAAAAAAAGAATTAAGAACATTTTATTTCGGTAATGCATCAGATAGCATAGATTTGTGCTTTTCGGTGAATACCTTTTTAAAGCGCTAATTACACTGTGGTAGTTCAAAAATGTAACCAGTACGCTGAATTTAATGGTGCTTACCATTTTTTTTTTAAATATTAAGATTGAAAGCTTGTTTAAAATCACCAAAAATGCGCAATTTTTCCCAGTTTTTTACCATTCATTAGTTTTTAAATCGATTAAAAGAACATATTATGGATGAATATGCATCTTAAAGATATTTTTGAAAAAACAAATTGCAAAATAAAACATTTAAAAACTACCCCAATTAAAAAAATATCCATTTTTTGACGAAAAAAAATCGATAAAAAATTGCAATTTTTTCCAAGAATTTTTCTCAAGAAGCAAGTTCATCAATAGATATCTTTTCAATCGATATATATCGATATAAAGTTTGCAAAAATTGCGATTTTTAGGTGCTTTTAACCAAGTTTTCAATCTCAATTATTTTTTAAGCAAGAGCTAACCTAAAAAAACGGTTAACACCACTGGATTCAGGCAGAAATCTACATCAACTGACACCACACACAGTGGACCAACACAGAAGAACGCTGATGATGAAGGTTTAGTGGCCTTCGAAAACGGCTGGCTGTTCCGTTCAACTATGTGTTGTCAGAATATTTACAACTAACTTTGATGTTATTTGTTCATTAATAATTATCACATGTAATTTGGCTCAAAAAGCGATACGAGCTTTAGCCCGTTCAAATTATAAATATAGAAAAAACAAAATTATTTAAAAATTAGTTCAGTATAAAAAATTAAATTTAATTAAATAATTAAAAATCAAAACCCTGACTGCAAAATGGAAACTCCCCTACAAAACTAAAAACAGTTAGTTTACCGGTCATTTGATTGGTAATCATGCAGGATATATTCATCATTGCGTAGAACAAAGTTTCTATCACGTTATTAAGGACATATATATCATGCACATGTATAATATATGTACATATATATTTTTCGAATATACATACATTTCATATCAGAAATGCTCAGTCTACTGCTTTTTACTAATCAATGATAGCATAAATATTAGTCAAGTTTGATTGATCATTTATATCCTGATAATATGTATATTATATATTTTTTATGTTATTTTAATTGTTTTTTTATTATTAAAGATAACTTAAGAATATACAAGTAAATAAAATATTTAAAACAAATAAGCAAAAACTCAAAGTCACCTAAGCGGAATTTAGCAATCTTCACACCTTTTCACCTCCAACGCACCTTGCGTTTTAAAATGGCTAAAATTTTTAAAAGAAATATATATTCTTTCAATCACTGTACAGCGCAATTAGCAAGGGAGTTTGAAACCCCTATTAATAGACCACTAACTAAAATAAAGATTTTTTTACTTTAAAAAATGTCTAAAAATAATAATAATAATATTTTTTTATACAAGATTTCTCAATTTTGATCCGGACGAACTATTTTTTGCACGAAATAACTGTTGCGACTTTCTACCTTTCAAAAGGCAATATTGAATGGATGCGTCACTCAATGACTTTCCTGTATTTCTGCATAAGAAAAATAAATTGTGTTATCAACGTTTAGTGACGTCTGTAGAAGCAATTAATACATTTGAAATGCATATTCATGCCTCATCAGTATAAGTTAGTTTTCTTAAGCAATTTGTTCACAAGTATTACGAGTAAAGTATTACAAATTGTTATTATTATTTTTTAGAATAACGTTCGATAGATTACTAATATTGAAAGCAAAAACAAATTTTCTTGTTTTCAAGTTGTCTCGAAAGTCATTAAGAGAATAACACAAAACCAGGGATCGCAAAAACGATTATTTTCCTAATTTAAACTGAAAAAAACACACTAATAGAGAATTGATACGTGCACAAGGCTTATACCAAGGCATATCAAACAGGTACACGTATCAGGCATATTGCTCATCCGCTGATTTTTTGTTTACAAGTTTATAACGAAGAATTCATTTGACAATATCAAATGTGCCTTGTTTGATGCATAATGTGCCTTGTTTGATGCATACAAATTTTTGACAATTACCATGTAAAGCTATGTGAGAAGCAGAGAGTTGCCAGAGAGTTTTGCCTAATGCATGTACCTGTATTAAATGTGCCTTGGCTTATACCAAGAAAATGGATTACCTATATATGCAATTATTTTAATTTTTTTGATTTTTATTAAAAAACTCGACTTTACCGATTACTTTTTGATTTTTATTTATTCCTCACAAAATAACAGCTACTTTTGGATTTTAGTTTTTTGCTGAAAAAACTTTACACTATAAAAAAGTAAATTTAATTTTAGTTTTTTTACAGAATCGGGCGATGAATTCAATTTTAAATTGATTAATATTAATTTTAACGCAAAAATTACGCTTTCTACATTTTAAATATTAAGCAAAAAAATAAAAATAAAAAGTACCTGCTATTTCTGACGAATAAATAAAAATCAAGAAATAACTTATTTTCTGAGGAATGAATAAAAATAAAAAAATTATGATTAAAAAGTAATTTTTAAAATAAAAATTGTAACCTTTAACCTGTACCCCACACACTATATAACATGGTGTAATTATACAGATGAATGCGTAAGGATTTCTTATACAATAATACGGCAACCACCATATCTGTGTAAAGAACCGAAGCATGTCAAAATCACAAAAATTTTTGTACCAAAACCAAAACAAAACGAAGTTTCTGACATTCCTTAGCTACAAAGAACATAGAGCAAAAAATTATGCTGCCACCTGTTTAAATACACCTTGCTATAGAACATGAGTGACAGTTAAAAATTCATCAGTTTTGAATGATAGTGTTGGCTGTTCAGACAAATTGTATGCGCATTATTGCTAAAAACATTTCTTTATAATGAATTATTTTAATTAATTCTGATCTCTAACAACTCCTCGTACGAGTTTATCTTAACATCACATACAGCGTTGCGGTTCATAAAAATATGTATATGAATTCCTTAAAAAAAATTATTTGCAGCGTATAACTTGTGTTGTTTATGTTACAAAAATATCTCTTGACTGGCGCTTTTTGGTAGACACAATCAGTCAAAAACCGCTGACTGTCACTCAACCACAAAAAATTCTGTGGTTGAATGTTGACTGGCGAATGTAAAATTTAAGCAAAACTGTCACTCATTTTCGATAATCTGTACCCCACTTTACGGTCCCTGATAATGGGTATTATTTCTTTATTTTTTGTAATTCATAAATTTTCTACTATAATCTTACGCATTAGCACAAAAGAAGGAGAATGAAGTTCTAATAAAGCAAGTTTTTTAGTTTGATTTAAATTATACCTTAATGTCGCATCAGTCGCATAAAATCAATATTTGTAAATTTTTTTCAGCAGTAAATAATAATTTAGTTAAAAAAATAAACAAAATTTTCATATTTCATAAACAGTGTTGCCAAAACGGCGGTTTTCCCGTTATATATGACTGTATTTTGTTGTCATTAGCGGCAAGTCTATTTAAAAAACCACCAGCGGGAATTTTAGCGGAAGAATTTCTTAGTTGACGGATTTTCAGCGTTTTTCTGAAACTTATAAAGAAAGGTATTGAATCAAAATAAAGTAAATTTAACGCAGCTATGCGACACGTACCCTGGTACGTTGAGTTTTTTTTTTGATATAAACACGTACAGCAAAAAGAAACTAACGTCACTTTTTTGCAAATAAAAAATTGACTTAAAAATTTACAATCGTGTAATATAATGTGAAAATTTAAGAGGTTAAAAATAAGAACATACATATGTATATGCATACGAGTATAAAAGTGAATAAATCTCATAATTAGTGAATAAAATTTAATTCGATTAAAATTATATTACAAACCAATTTAATCATTCTTTTCGTATTAAAAAAATAGTAAACAAATCTTTAAACAAACGGAAAACAAACCGAAAACTGGGTGATTGCACCACTGAGTATGAGGAAAACATAATATCAACCAAAATCTCTCAAAACAATAACTTTTTCTGAATAATTTGTTTTTGATTAAAGACTTTTTTTATTGAAATTCTCCTTCGAAATTAAACTTCAAGGCAATGTGAATTGAGCCATGGAGTTTATTTTATCAACACTATTTTTTTAATTTCAGATAGTCAGAAAGTCAGAAAATTTTAACAATATTTTAGAAATACTTCAAGCAAAACGGCAAGATATTATTCCACACGTGTAGAATAATTAGGGTCGCATATCGCAGAAAATATTGAAAATATACTCAATCAGCTTAAACATTAATATTATAAGATGGAATAGTCCCTTGGATTCTACTTTTTCCTGGCTTGATATTTGTGTATGGAAACTCTGCATGAAATAAAATACCTACTTAAAGAGTAGGCTAAGTTTTGCTTACAAATATTGGGGAATTACATACATACATCTATGCATATGTATATAGATTTTATAAAATTTATTTTATTTTTTTTTTACCAATAAACCATAAAAAACATATGTTGGTTATAAAAAATTCAGCGGTTATGCTAGCGTTTAATTTTATTCAGCTAGCGGTTTTTAGCGGGTTTTCAGGGGTTATATGGTGGGAAATGCTTGTAACATTTTGGCAACACTGTTCATAAATCTACACATAAACGATCATCTTTCACATTCATTTCCAAACTAAAAAAAAATCTTCATAAAATTTCGCTGAATTATATAAATTTATTTATATGTATGACTGCACAAAAATAACTTCTATTTTTGTCGCGTTCGTTTCTCGCTGACATTTGCTTTTATATCTTTTTACTATATTATTGATATTACCCAAATTTTTTTCTTGAATAATGTACTCCTTAATTCCTTTAAAACACAATCACCCTTATTCCAGTTGTCGTCATCGACGTCACTTAAATACAACACCATAAAATTGGGGCTTGTGTACTCGCTCTCGAGAACAATTTTGCGCAACTGAAAATCTATTTCCGTTCTCTAAGGTCTAGGAAATAGTATAAACCTGCAAACTGTAGTCAGTTGTTTTCGATAAAGGATACACGAGCAACAATTTTTTGGTGTTGTGTTAAAGTGACGTCGATGACGACAACTGGAATAAGGGTGAATATATTGGATCTTTCCATTTCTTTCTTGTTTTTCACTCAACTAAAAAGTGTACGATTGTCGCATCCGTATATCCGGAATTGACAATATTTATTTCGGTTTTGTAATTTTTAATATTCCTTATAAGATTTGTGAAAGCTTAACGTTTTCGTTTTACAAAATTCGGCCGTTATTCAAACTATAGGAAAACAATTTGAAAAACACTTAAATCGTTGTATTCAAGGCAAATTCATATAAGGTATACTCAGTTCAATTCGCTTTGAAAAATGTATACTTGAAATGTCAGAAAAATGTACTAAAAACGTGTTTTGACATCCAACTTATATTTAAATTACAAGCGGCGAAAATAATTACCTGATCCCTTGCGTACATCTAGTTTGAATTCGCCTTGGTTGTATTTAAATAATGTATTAATTTATAATATTAGCTGTTTTATTCGAAACATATACCTACTTAATTTTTAAGCAGCTATAGCTATATATATATTAATAAGTTTATACACACTTAAATTTGTTCTCAATATTTATATAAAGTTCGCATAAAACATACCTATTATTATTTGAATTTCTGAAACTAATTGAAATAATTGAAAATTTCTGACAAAAGTACATACTACATTTGTGTGTACATACTAGTGATGTAACGAATGTCAATATTTGATATTCGCGAATACGAATATTTCAAACGATATTCGCGAATACGAATGCGAATACGAATATTTATACGTAATATGAAATATTATAAAAATTTTATGAAAAAGGACTTCACACTCTTGTTGGCGTAATTTAAAGTTAATAAAAAGTACACAAATTTTAATGATCGTCATTGAATAATATTTGAAAATGATACAAAAAACAAATTTCTATAAAAAAAATTAATAAGGGGTTTCATGAGAATGTTCAGAAGTCTCGCAAACTGTGCAATTGTGCATTTTTACACTCTCGTAAATAAAATGTAAAAAATTTTATAGGAATTTATTTACACAAACCTGTTTAAGCTTGCGCAATAATTTTCACTCGTAAACTTAAGCAGTGCAATTTTGTAAACAACAACTTCTTGCTTTCTTGTCTTGCTTTAGGAATTTTTAGACACACACACACACTTTTGTATTTTTATAGAAATAAATATATATTTTTTAAATTCAAAATTTCTTGAAATTTTTTGTTTGATTATTATTAAATGAATTTTTTGACGTTTGTTTAAAATTTCCGTAAACTTTTTACGCAAAAGTTCAAAAGGGGCTTCATGAAACAAGTCTCGCAAGTTTGCCCAATTGCACAAATGCCAATTTTAAGATTTCTCATGAAAACGCTTAATGTATTTATTTATACAAACTAAAATTTTTAGTCATTTATTTAAATTTCATTTATTTATTTAATTCGTATTCGCCTGAAAATGGCCGAATATTCGACAATTCGAATACGAATATTCGTGCATCACTAGTACATACATACATACATACATATGTATATGTATGTATGCATGTATGTTAACATTTAAATGAATTTTCCAAATCAATAACAACTAATATTAATTAACCATCAATTTCCTAAGCAATCAGTTTCCTAAGCAGATATAGAATTTAAATTTAATAAAATTTTATTGAAAAATTGCAAAAAAAAAGTAATACACAATAACAGCTATTTATACACTTTACCGACAAATAACTTTAAAATAAAACTATACAAGCAGCTTTACGCAAGTTTTACAGCGCTATCTGCAGTTTGAAAAATTAAAACGAAAGCTTTAGTTCATAGTCAAACCTGCGGTTGATGAATACACTTTTTGCATGATCAATGCAATATGGTACCACTGACTGCAATCACAAGAAAATTACACAATTTCGTGTTGCCACACTACAATATTAGTTTTCATAACAACGATTTTTTCGATTCAGAATGTCTTATTGGTTTTTTGCCTAATTTGATGATTTGATTGTTATTATTATGAAATTCACATATTTTTACATAAAAGAAATGCGATTAATTTTCTGAGAAATATATTGCATATATTCTACATGTTTTACATTTCTGTGTTCGGTTGTACAAAAAAAATCAATTGTGGGAAAAATTTTAAATTTCTTTTCTAAATAGGTATGTTGCATGAAAAACATGTACATACATATCGCTCATCTAATTTTGTAGTGTCATAATTCAAAAACTGCGTTTTTTAGTTAATAATGCAAAATAATTCGACATTTTGTATCTTATCTTGTGTAAAAATTTCATATAAATAGCTTTTACTACCACCTTGTGGGAGAATATTTTTTCGTTTCTTCATTGAGAACTTTAAACGCGTCTTCTGTAAAACAATTTTTTTTTTGAATTGTGACACTATTGATTTAAGTGTACATACTGCCCTCTTCCCCAACTGCCGCAACGAAGGTTTTATTTTGCATATCATGTTTATAATGAAAATAAATAAATATTTATTTAAATATTAAGGATTTTCATGAGAATGATCAAAAGTCTCGCAAAGTGTGCAGTTGTGCATTTTTACTTTCTCGTAAATAAAACGTCAAAAATTCTATGGAAACTTATTTACACAAACCTGTTAAATTTTCCCAACAATTTTCACTCGTAAACATAAGCGGTGCAATTGTGCATTTTGTTAACAATAATTTCTTGGTTTTTTTGTTTCTTTGAGGCTTTTTTATTTTTATAGAAATATATATGTAAATATTATTTAAATTAAAAACTGCTTGAAATTTAATTTTTTTTATTATTTTAAATAAATTTTTTTGACATTTCATTCAAATTTACTTAACTGTTTGCGCAAAAGTTGAAAAGGGTGAAAAACCCTTATTGTGACTGTTTTGAATTTTTTAGTCATAAATAGTGATGTCAATGTGTGTTTATAAATCATAATAATGTAAGGATTAATGTTTTAATGATAAAATGTAACCGTTGTAAATAAAAGCAGTTAATTTTTTTTCGATTATGGTAACATAATATGTAGCACTTTGAGTGATTCTAGATAACATTTAAAAATGTTACACATACATATATATATATATATAGTGTAACATGTTTTTTCAGAAAAGAAATCGAAAAAACTGTCTTCTGCATAAGGTATTGCATTGCATGCAACACGTTGTCAGATCCATGCAGATGGTTGTCAGATTCTACAACATTGTCAGTAAATGTGCTAAGAATTTCTTAAAACCGTGTGAACTGGCAATTGTCAGTCCATTTGCAAGACTAGCAGCTGACAACAAATTATCAGACATCTTACAATCGTATGAACACATTTCGGTACAATTTGCAAAATTATTGCCAGACATTTGTCAGACATGTTATTATTGTCAGATATGCGAAGTTTATGAATATGACAATGACATCGTTATAAGAGAATTCTTTCTATGATCAGCACTGTACGCACTTGTTTTTAAAGAAATAGGAAAAAGGAAAGTATAAAAAGTATAAAGTAGAAAAGCATAAATAAAATTAAATATATATAGAGCCAAAATCTTTGCAATGGCTTCTTTATGGTCCATAATAATTTGTATTTTCACTTTTTACATTTAACACAAGCACAAACGATTGATAATTGAGAATTTCTAAAAAAAAATGGTTTGAGTGTGGCAACGCATAACAACAGATCTGACAATTTTTTGTATATGGTACAACAGTGTGAACTGACAATTTATTGACTGACGCTTTGTCAGATAAATCTATTGTCATACAATTGTCTGGCGATAGCTTGTAACATTTTCTACAATATACTTTCTGCTGGAAATTTTCGATTGTCAGTACATTGTTAGCACATCATTGTCAGTCCTGAGAAGAATGTAACATCTGACAATCGTCTATATACAGCTTTATACATACATAACGAATGGAGTAAACACCAAGGTTCTGTGTTTGTTTTCGCGTTTGAAGTTTCTACACGTAGCAGAAGAAGATCTATGAATTTTTCGGCGAACACAGCATTTTAATTAATTTGAATAGCTTGTATTTAACCATATACATACATATTTATGTAGGTTTTAATTTAATTTAGCACTCGATTTCTTGATAGTAGCTAAGCCGGGAGATACAGTTTAGTTTTAAAGCTATTAGCTGTACCAAAAATTTAGTTAAATCGCTTTCCATGAAAATTGGGTTCATCTAAAATCTCTAAAAAAAACTATATTATTTTTGGAAAAAATTTATATACTACAGTGGAACCAGAATTATCCGAAAACTGATTAGATATTATTATAAATAAAAATATGTTAAAAAAAAGGTGCATATTTTTGTTGTACATTCAAAATATTGCTTCTATGCTCACGACATTCGAATTTTCTGCTTGAGAAATATAGACTTGTGTCCAACAGTTCTTTTTGAACTAGCTCGTTCTGTCAAAAAAGTCAATTTAAATTAAATGGGTTTGAAAAAAATTTTGATTCGAATGCTCTCAAACTAGTTCAAAAAGAACTGTTGGACACAAGTCTAGAGAAATAGTTACGTTTTTGTTTATAAGAGGCCAACCTAAATTAGAGCCGCAATCGCTGCTTAAGCAGCAGATAATAATTGGTACATTACGATAGTGGGAGATGGTATGATACTATAAATAAAACTATAAATTACTCCACTTATAAAACGTAGATGCCCGAAAGAATTTTTTTCACACGCGAAAGTAGCTCCAGCTTGCCCTGAAACAGGGTTCCTATTATTAAACTTCTCTTAGTAGCAATTTATGTTATCTAAATATTTTTAGAAGCGAGCGGACTTATTACCACTGTTTTATTTCAAGCCACAATGTGAAGTGAAATCTGTAACTAAGAAAATGGGTACACAGGTTAGAAATAATTCGCCTACTCAACACCAGAGGCGCTGGAACATGTATATTCAAACTAAGAAAAACTCGCAATCACGAAGCTTCAAAAGAATTAAGCTCAGGTCCATACATATTTATGTATATGTATGTATATATGTGTATCCCTTCACCTTTTGTTCCTTGTACGCAAGCCTGTTCTCTTTCCCAGGTGACCCAAAGTGATGTGTGTTTAGAATTAAGTGAACTGAAATTTTCTTTCTTTCCTCAGCAACCTGTCTCACTATCATCATATAATTTGATACACATGGTTAGATGCACTAGCAGAACGGAACAACTAGCTTTTGTTTTATTGTATCACAATTTGCTGATAGATCTTTTGTAATGAAAGCTCAAATTTACCATCACAAATTACTAATTATTATTTATAAATTAATTTTTTTTATGACATACTGGTTCTTGAAAAAGTCGTCGTTGTAAAAAACGTTAGCTAACATATTCGCAATTTTAGCTACAATTCCCGACACGAGTGTTAAACTTACTTACATACATACATGTGTGTACATATCGTTACCTTAAATGCAAACGGACGTAACTACAGAAAAATTCGAAATCGAGTTTTTGATTGATTATGGTTCATTTTATCAAACTACATATGTATTTACGCAAATATTTAGACCTCTTCGATCAAAAATTACGACTTTATTAAAGAAATTTAAACGAACGTTATTACAAGTGCATCTATTTTTTATTTGCAAGGAACGTAACTAACATAAAAGCTTAAATATATATAATAAAAAAGTCAGAGCAGATTATTTACCTTGGCAAAGCAGCATAATTATCGAATTTAATTGTTTGACCATACTCGATTATTTGCGATCGTAAATAATTGTTTTAGCTTTTTTGGCGGTTATGGCACGATATGTACATAAATTAAAAAATTAAATTAAACATAAATAAATTCAGTGAAGTGCGACTTTGGGTTCCGTACGGGCACGAGATATGTAATTCAAACGATAGTTTTGGCATTTTTTTCGTTTTTGGGTTTTTTCGGTTTTAGGCGTTTTTTTTTTAGTTTGGGGGTTTTTTGAATTTATTGGCGCTTTCTGAGTTTTGGCATTTTTTTCACGTTTTGATGATTTATTTTTTGGTTTTTGAAGTTTTTTTAATTTTGGCGATTTTTATTATTTTGGCGTTTTTTTTTATTTTGGAGATTTTTTTATTTTGGCGATTTTTTTAATTTTTGGCGATTTTTTTTTGTTTTGGCACTTTTTTTTCGTTTTGAGGATTTTTTTCGGTTTTTGGCGTTTATTTTAAATTTTGGCGATTTTTTTCATTTTGGCGATTTTTTTCACATAAACAATTATTTTGGTTTTGGCGCATTTTTCGCGTTTTGGCGATTTTTTTCGGTTTTTGGCGTTTATTTCATATTGGCGATTTTTTTTCATTTAAACGATTTTTTCGAATTTGGCGATTTATTTTAGTGCTAGAATTTTTTTTTAATTTTGTCGATTTTTTCCGATTTGGCGATTTTTTTTAAATTTTTGGCGATTTTGTTCAGGTTTTGGCGATTTTTTTCGGTTTGGCGATTTTATAATTTTCGGATTTTTTGGTTTTACCGTTTTTGAAAATTTCAAGAGTTTACCTCTTACGGTCTCCAAGATATAGGAGCAATTTGTCAAAATTACATAGTCAAAATTGCATTAACTGATGGACCACCCTTTAATTCAAATTGTTTAATATTTTAATTTTAATCGTTGTAGTCTATATAAAAATACACTAATTTTACAAATTTCAAGTGTTAATATACATATGTACATACAATTGTATGTATATTACATGAGATTTTAACATTTTTCGTCGCTCGTTTTTGAACACCCTTTAATTTCTAATTCTCATGTACCCAGTAAAAAAAGAGACTCCAAAAAAGTCATGAAAATGTAGAGTTTGCGATGCGGAAGTAGTGAAAATTTCGATCCGATCTAATGATTTTTACATAGGGTTGTCATTGCAAGAAGTTCTCTTTTTCGATGCCTGGTCACCGAATTGGAAGCGATATTAAGAAAAATTTCCTTTTTTGTGTTCTATGATAATATTTTCATCTAGGAAAAATGGTAAATAGTTACCTTTTTTAACAACTTGTTTCTTTTTATACGAATTTAAGCCCGAAACGGTGTTTTCATGTAAATTTAAGCAAATAACTTTTAAATTTTAGACTAAAATTAGTTCATAAATTTCTTTAAAAAAATAATTTTTTTTTAATTCTGGTGAGTATTTTCTAACACTATGGAGGAGTTACAAGGTTTTGTATGACTAAAATAAGCTTCTGCGTGGTTTTTTGCTCACTATCGGCAAATTAAAAATATCGCTTTTTTGGAAGCAATGAAAATGTAGTTCCACTAGACTGACTTCCATTTTTTTTCACTGGGTATTTGTTGTTGTAGTGGCCAAGGTTCTACATACTCTGTCCAAATTTCGGGTCCGTACCTCTTACGGTTCCTGAGAAAATACCGTGTGACGGACAGACGGACAGCGTAGCGAAAACAATAGGGTTCCTTTTTTCACCTTTGGTGTACGGAACCCTAAAAAGGAAATAAATGCTTAAAAACTTACAAGTATCCATACTCGAAGACAATTTTTAAGAATATTTTATTATTATTGATTTTGTAAAGTTTTTTGTTTCTCCTGTAAAAAATATAAAAGTGTAGTTACGTCCGTTTGCATTTAAGGTGACGATATGTATATGGTACTGTGCAATTTAATTTTTAAATCAAATATCTATGTACATATGTATGTGTTTTTAAGCTAATGTTTTCTCTATTAATATGATTTAAAAGGTAAATATAATGTGTATTCAGCTTATACTATTTCTATTTTAAATTGCATTTATTTAGATAAGAGATGTGCGCGTGTCGTGATTTATTCGTGACATGAAGCGTGTCGTGTTGACGAAAAAACTCGATACGATTTTATGAGTAAAGTATCTATAAATGAATTCTAATAAAGCAAAAAATTTAATATTTTGTATCGTCAAACAATCAACACCAGTAAATTTAATGATAGTGTATATTACTACGTTTATGCGCGCACTATTTGCAAATAAAAATAGTTGCAAATAAATTAACTCACTGTTTATACGGCATTTTAAATGTATAAAAACTTGGTAGCACTTACATGGAAATGTTACTTATGTTTGCAAAAAAATTGTGCAAATGTGTAAAATAAAAAATAATAATATGTTTTTATGGTAATTTTTTCTTCTATCAATGTTTTTTGTGCATTATTTTATCAATTTATAGTTTTTTATTAGCAAAAATTTTTAAGTGTGGCAACTTCAAGCATTTTATTTGCAAATAGTGCGTTAAACGTGAATAGTTTTCTGAATTAGTAAGTCGCAGTAAAAACGATAATATGGCAACAATTTACAGTTTTATTTTCAAATAAGCCCTGCGTATAAACGTAGTATAAGTCTCTTAAGATTATATTTCTAAAATTAAACAAAAATACAAATATATTTATCCATACTAATATTATAGTGCTTTAACACTGATATGGTTTTAATAAAAGTTGGTTTTAACGTTAAAACCAACTGTTAAAACGAGGTCTTACTATACAAAATGATATTGTTAAAATCAACTTAAAACCATTTTTGAATTGGTTTTAATAAAGCGACCCACCTACTTGCAATATAAACATTGTTCAATGTTGTTTACTTTTTCACTATTAGGAAAATTGGGCAATATTTTCTTTGAAAATATTGTAAAATTTATTGCATAGTATAGGTCAAAACGACAGTAATATGTACAACAACATATGCCATAATATTGTATAATGGATGGGCCGCTTAATGCCGAGTACAGACTATGGTATATTGTGACATCGCAATAGTGTGTACTAATGGCAACGTTTCTCATTTGCGATATTTTTCGTTGTCTGGCATTGCTTTCCATATAAAAAACATAATGTGAACTTAGTTGCACATATTTTAAAAATGACAACACAAGAAATGCCAGATGTGTACTTAGCATAAGAATAGATAACAACTGAAACATTTTCAACTTATAAATGCATGCAGTCGCAAAAATAATCAAAAAATTGCGGAGAAAAATAATGTTTTAAACGCAAATTTAGGAAAATATTTGAATTGCCCGATAGAAAAAGTTTATTTTGTAATGTTTAGTGCATTTTTTATGTATAATAACTTGATTTCCAAGCATTTCTTCACTTTCTTTCACCTTTAAGTAGTTCCATAATTTTAAAATGTTTATTTACAATACATACATAAAATAATTTTCATTTAAGAGCGCATTGTAAAATTTCTGAGTTTTTGAGACAAACCAAAACATTTGTTGTACAGTTTGTGAAATAAGTGTTATAAAAAGCAGAAAAAATACAGCAACAACATGAGATTAATTTTGTTTTGAACATATTTATTAGACAGTGTGTGAGTTAAAACCAGAATTAATCAAATTTTCAGTGTGAACGCAAAATCAGCTGTTTATAGTTTTAACGTTAAAACCAGGTTTTAACTTTAAGTGTGAAAACACTATTATAAAACTGGAAAGTTTGTATGTTTCTATGTTTGTAAGAGGTAATCTCCTGATGATAAATGGAACTTCTTAACGTACACAGCCTAAGCAACATCCCACTAAAGTGCTTAGGATGGGTCGAGGGGCGCTAAGCCTTCTATACTCATAAAATATGAATTATCGTTTTAGAAGATTTATTAAAGAAATAGTCTCCGTATCCAAAATAAAAACTAAGCTATTTTAACATGAATACGTTTTTCTCCCTTCATTCTTCCTCCAGTCTATGTGACCGCCCGACATAGGCAGAATTACTGCCTCTCCGCAAAAATTTAACCAATTTTTATGAAATTTGAATCAGAGATAGATCAGCGTAAGCAAAACACACACAAAATTAATTAATTGAGGGTAAGAGAACGTTTGGCTTTGGTAGTTTGAATATTAACATAATTATATGATTTGATTAGGCTAAAGTTCGTATCGCTCTGTAAACCAAATTACATGGGATACTTATTAATGAACAAATAACACCAAAGTTAATTGTAAACAGAATGGAACAACTAGCTGTTTTCGAAGGTCACCACACCTTTATCACCAGCGTTCTTTGTGTTTGGTCCACTGTGTGTGGTCTCAGCTTTCCAATTCAAATGGAATATGTGAATTGTTTTGATTCATCGTATTGAAATTTGCAGAAAGCTTTTTTGTAATGAAAGATCAATTTTACCATCTCTAAATTTACAACAATCTTGCCATTGTCTTTTGTTCTTTACTTATTATGCACATGCTGGCTAATTTGCTTATTTTTTGTTCTACTTTAGACAAACTTTTTTGGTTTGTTGCTATTATCTTATATTTTTCATAGCAATTAATTTTTTATGTATAAAAAAATTATTTTTTGTGTTGTACCGTCTCGTGTTGGGAAAACTTTAATATTCGTGTTCGAGTCGTTGCGTATTTGAAAAAATTCGACACTCGCCCATCCTTAGCATAGATGCAATTAATTTCTACCCTACTTTCCCCTCCAAATGTTTTTCATTAACTTGTGTATTTGTTGTTTCAATGACCATTGATAATTACTAATATATTTATGACATTTTTTTTCATACATTTCATTGCATATGAAAAAGCTTTTAAAATAATGAATAAAATCCGACATACATAGTTTTTATATTATCGAGAGATGCACTATTTTAAATTTATTTTTTCGTGGAGGCGTTTATTTCGTAATGATCTCATGTTTACAATATGTTAGTGATGTAATTCAAAGATTGTGGAAAATTCACAATTACAAGAGTCTAAAATGATAAAATCAGACGTAATATTTTGAAATACTCTGTGAAATAAAACTAAATTGTGTAAGTATATGTACATATGAACCTATACATAGATATACATATGTACATATACATATATCTATATTTCACAATTTTTGCAAAGTTATTTTTTTATTTGTGTATGCAAATAAGGGTGAAAGACAATTTAAATGCAAATTATATGAATATATGTATGTTTGTATGTAAATACGTATGTATGTTCATAGTTTGTGCACGATTTTTCTAAAGGTTAAAGTTATTTAATATTTTTACAATTTATGCCGTAATTTCTACAAATAGATATCTATTAGTATACAGATATCTGTTGCATAGGTTAAATTTGTTATAATTTAAACTCGTGGATATCAATGTTAGGTTAATGTACTTATGTACATACAAATACATAGAAATAATGAGCATTAAACGAGTTATTTTGATTTTTAGCAATGGATATCAGGGGCCCGTTTCACTAAACTACAATTCTACAAGTTACAATTACAAGTCTAATTCTTGCAAGTGATAATGAATTGTGTTTCATCAAAATTTTCAAAACAATTGTAGGTTTTTGAACTTGTAAACTACAATTTCTACAATTACAATTTATACAATTGTAAAAAAATAAAATATTTTTATAAATTAAATAAATGTGTGAATATATGTATATTAGAGTACTCATGAAATATATGAAAATGTCAAAACTTTACTTAAATAAATTTGCAACTATGGGTACTCTAATGTATAACGATTATTTGTTTTGATTGTTATGACACATATGTAGTTTGTGTTTAGAGTTATTTGCTACTTGTATTTAAAAAGTTGAAAATTATTATTTTGTAATAGCAAATCAACATAATAAAATTAGTGTGGTCCCGTTTTAGCCTGAAACGCTCATTGTACTCCAACGTGGATTCCAAAAATTCGTATTCAAGACGTGGTCTTTTTAATGCGATTTCATTATCGCTTTCATCACTGGAATCATATAAAAGGTTCATTTTGCATTCAAAAAAGATATGAACAATTTAATATTTTATAGTATGTTTGACTTGCACGTGTGCTTATTTGTCTATAAAACATGATTATAGGGGTTGCCGCTTATCGATAATTTGTAATAAGCAAACAATGTGACATAGTTTGTTTTATTATAATCAATTAATAAGTGCTAATTAATATTGGTTTAATTTTGTGTTTATTTGAGCTAGTTTTTATTAAAAAATAGTTCAAAATTCAATTTCAGTTCAATTTATCATTCACTTGTAACTTGTAAAATTTTTTTTGAGAGTCTTCGTTGACCCTAAGCTTTTTTTCTACAATTCTACAAGTGTACAATTGTAAATTTAGTTTGGTGAAACAAAACCACTTGTAGAAGTATGACTTGTAGAATTGTGAATTGTAAAAATCACTTGTAGCTACAAACTTGTAATTGTAGTTTGATGAAACACAATTATTCACAAGTTCACAATTTTACAGGCAAAAACACTTCTAATTGTAGACTTGTAGTTTAGTGAAATAGGACCTTTGCGGTTTCTTGGTTCCATATCTTTTTTTTCTACAATTCTTGACAGCAAATAATCAATGCGTATTTGTAATGACACTGATTGTGGAAATCTTACTATACTAGATTAAAGTGTACAAGCTTTCTAGGAAAATTTGCGCACCGAAACTCGACCCAACTTTATTATGTGAAAATCCACTTTTTTGTCACGTGCAACACGAAGCAATTAAGCTTGCATTTCAGAACAATTTGACTCGATTTTTGTTAACATTTTACTTAACGTATAGTTGCTGATGGCCTACACAAACATACAAAGAAAACATTTTCGTTTCCTTTGTTTGTTGTCGCACGTGACAAAAAGTTAGCATTTTTGTGAAAATGCCTGAATATGTAATTAGGGTAAATATTTCCTTCTTTAAAACATTTTAATGTCTCTGTAACTTCGAAATTATGTATGCACATTAGAGTGGCCGTTAATTGTATGGAGACTTTTTGGTTTTTGATTTATTCTACTCCCCCCCCCCAACAAATCAATTCATTTTTATGCAAAAAAATACAAAAAAATTTCATACCGATAAGTTGCATTTTAGGGGGTGCGTCTGCCCCTCAAAGTTCGCCTTCAAGCCCATTTTTCAATGTAATTTTTTGCATATGACTATCTTTTAAAAAAATCATTTTACAAGAATATGACATATGGCAATATTTTATATCTTCAAGTCAACAACACTAGTCTCAAAGAAAGTTTTTTGCTAAAATTAATATTTTAGAAAATAATGAGGAATATAACCAACAAAATACCACCAATTCTATGTAACAAAATTATATTTATATGGAAATTTTTTATTTTAAGCATGTACAATAAGAGCTTATATATATTAAATTATTTCATAAATATGCAGTATATATAGTCAAAATAAATCTAAAAAAAATAAAATGAAAAAAAATTACATTGAATATACTACATATGTATGGGCTTGAGGGCCAACTTTGAGGGCCGGACGCACACCTTGAAATTAAATTTTTTTGTATTTTTTTTACATAAAACAACCGATTTGGGGGTGAGAGTAGAAGAAATCAAAAAAAGTAAAATAACGGTCACCCTAATGTGCATACTAGTGATGTAACAAATGTCAATTTTTGATATTCGCGAATACGAATATTTGAATCGATATTCGCGAATACGAATATTATATGCAATATGAATAATTAAAAAATTGTTATGTAAATGGACATCACACTCTTGTTGGCATACTTTAAAGTTTATAAAAAGAACCAAAAATTTTAATGATCGTCATTAAATAATATTTGAAAATAATACAAAGTTTTAAAATTGCTATAAAAAAATAATGTATTTGCAAAAACTAAAATTTTTAGTCATTTATTTAAATTTCATTTAGGATTTATGTATGCATTTATTTAATTAATTTTTTTGGAAAAATATTCGCATTCGTATTCGCCTGAAAATGGCCGAACTTTCAACAATTCGAATACGATTACGAATATTCGTGCATCACTAGTAAATACACATTTATTTGAACAACGTCATAGCTCAAAAACTTTGATTTTTTAGTTATAAATGCAAAATTAATATTCATATGTTATTAACATTGTATAGAAATTTCCTACAAATATCTTATATATTGAATTCTAGAGAGAAAAATAAAATTTTCTTTTTCTATTAAGTTGTTTGTAAATTGTACACCTTAAACATGTTTTCCGTAAAAATTGTTTTTATTTGAGATATTTATGATATTGTTCAAGTAAATGAGCGATGTGTTAATGATTTGTCTCAAAAACGTTTTTTTACGAAAATTGCCGATTTTTAAATTAATATTATATATTACTAAAACAACTTTTTTGAGTACACACTTCATCTTCGCATTGTTATTCATATCGTGTAAAAATTGCATACAAAATATCTTGAGTAGATATTCAAGTCCTGAGAGAAATAAAATTTTCTTTTTCTATTAACTTGTGTGTAAATTTAAAACTTTTTGGGCAAACTATTTTTTTAGCTATGAGATTGTTTTAGTAAATGAATGAAATGTATAATATTTTAACTTTCAAAAATATAGAAAATTTTTAGATATTTTAATTGAACTGTAGTGAATTTTAATAATTAATTAATAAAAAATATTTCATTCAATAAGAATTGAAATTACTGAACTTGAGCCTAACTATGAGTTATTTCTGATTAAAATATAGAAAATTTTTGAAATTGGGACGGCTTAAGTCAAATCGATTTGCCGAACAGAGCTGAATACGTGTCAAAACTATTTATTTATTTATTATTAATAAATACAACCTTGGTATGAGGAGTTTATCAGCATTTTTCGAAGAAAATAAATCATTAGATCAGAGTTGCATTTTCTCAAAGGTAGTACGATTATGTAGGAAGGACACTTACATAAAATTTGAAACTCTCCTTGAAAAGAAATCTTTGGCCTGTCGCACTTTATTCACTATCAAAGAGTGAACAACCCTCGTAAGTTTTTACTAAGTTGTTTTTTTAAATCGCAGCGAGTGCATACCTATGAAATATACCTATGTATATACATACCTATATTCTTATTGAATTTAAAAACAATTTTATGCCTTATTACAAAATTTCCAAACATACATATGTGTCATAAACACCAGAGTATGTTTGCACAGGAAATTTTATATTTTTTTAGATTATTTTATAAAAGTCAATAGAATTGGTACTCTTTTTGAAGTCCAAGCAAACATAAACAAATGAAATAGGTATGTAGATATGTACATATGTATGTAAGTATGTACGAGTATGTATTACAAAAATGCCAATGAACTTTAAACTCGTGAGAAATTCATCAGTTCTCATCAAAACAACATGCGCAATATCCAATTCACAATTAAAATAGTCATGAGAACTTAGGAAGAAAAAAATCTAGTGTTTCTACGTTTTTTCAATTTACCCTCAATTCATATTTTTATCAAAGGACTCAAATTTGTTTGTAAAAAAACGGAAGTCATGCTCAAACACAAGCACACACACACATACAACTCTCATATAAAAATGAATATGAATTGGTAGAAGTTAACGGTACTACATATTACGAATACTACTACTATTACACATACTACAGTGCTGCTCAGGCGCATCTTAAACATAAATAAGAAAGAGATAAACCTAGTATAAAATACATAGTTACACATTTAAACTTAATGTAAATATCACATAAACACACATACATATATGTACATCTCTCTTACTTACCATGCTCATATTGACATTCTTATAAAAACAAAGTTTATAAAAAATATTTTTAGTTCGTAATTTCAATGATATTAAGAAGTACACAATATTATTTATTTCGATAAAAGTAAATTATTTATTTCACTGACTTGTTTTAAATTGTTCTTTTCATTGCATTTTAATTTTGCGTACCTATTTATTTATTTTCACATTTATTTTTTCAATGTTTTTCTCACACCACCCAAATTAAATAAAGCACACACTACCGCCATCAGCGAATGTTAACAACGTTTTGGTTTGAGGTTTTGCAATTGTCATTTTACTAGGTATATTCTGGTTTGTTAGGCTGAGTTTACATCTGGCATTTCTTGTATGTCATTTGCCCAAAAAAACGTAACCAACTAATTATTAATGAAAAACTGTTTGATTCAGACATATATTTATTGATTTAAACAGTTTGCAATCATTTTGGATTCTATAAAATTGTCTATTAATTATGTATGAAACTGTTTAACTTAATAAATACATGTCTGAATAAAATAGTTTTTCATTACTTACATTAGTTGGTTACGCCTTCTTTAAGGCCTAAGGCCGGGTTTAAATCTGTGTGCCAAATGCCACAAAAGCGTAAAACAAGCGTAACCAACTAATTACTAATGAAAAACTGTTTGATTCAGACATGTATTTAGTAAGTTAAACAGTTGAATGCATAATTAATAGACTATTTTATAGGATCCAAAATGATTGCAAACTATGTAAATCAATAAATACATGTCATTAGTAATTAGTTGGTTAAGTTTTTTTTGGGCAAATGACACACAAGAAATGCCAGATGTAAACTCAGCCTTATGCACATACATACATACTAAGGACCTGCACAAGGCGTCTTACAAGAACTTTTAAGACATGAGGGATTTTTCAAATGCTTTCCTACAGCGAAATGTTCTAAAACAAACACTTAACAACACTGTTGGGAATACATTTGTTTAACTTATTGCAGGTATAGGAGTAAAGAAGAAAATACTTCGTGGCGGAAGAATTTGTGATGTTTGCTTCTTCATAGGCATTGGCGCAAATACAAACGTCATGCATGTACATACATACATACACACATAATTTGTGTGGATGCGCTATTATTTTTCTGTGCACATACAAATGCACACATGCATTTACATGAGTTGTGTGCGCTTGCTTAAAAAAACCTCCTTTTAAACATAAATTAAGTCCCAACTATAATGTGAATAAGCGAACTTAAGCAACTGTGCGGTTACATATAAAACGTATGTGGCAAACTATAATGTACTTATGGAACTTTTCGTCAAGTTTCGTCAAATGTCATTTTCTTAAGCTAAGTGCCAAACTGAACGCATATTCCGTACGGAAAACACGGTTTGTGTATTTTTTTAAACTCAAGCAAACAGCATCAGAAAATATTCATTGATTTTAAATATTTTTTTATTGTTTCTTATTTTAAACTCAGAAAAGAAAGCAAAACTTTTATTTTCATTCTTTGTTTTACAATACACACATACACATGAGTTTATTTATGTATGATCATTATTGTACTTTTTAGTAGGCAAAACAAATAAAACAAGTAATAAAGTGGAGGATATAATTATACGTGAATTTTTAATAGATTAGGATATTCCAACAAGTTAATTTGATTGAATTGCATTTATTTATTAGTTTTAAGAAGAAACAAAATTACTAAAAAATTTTGAACAATACCTATATGTGCAGCTGTGGCTAAAGAATACTTAAGTACATTTTGGGCACCTAAAAGTCACATCTGAATTGCTTAAGTATTTGACAGACTTATCGTTCAATTCTGGCATTAGCTTAAGCCAGCTTATTCATATTATAGTTGGGCCTTTATGTGTTACCGTCGGTGCTACTGAAGTAGCAATTTGCCACTTTTTCGATTGATTGGACACTATTGTGCTACTTTAATAAAATGCACACAAATTTGATACTTTTTCTAGTTTTAGCCACTTTTCGATAGTTTTTTCTGAATGAAGATGTACCTACTTTTTTGTACTTTTGGTTTTACTAATATAAAAGTTATGCTGTTTTAATATGTTGACTTGTAGGCAAGCAACATAATTTTTTTTTCTTGTCATGCGTGGTTAGCTTATGCATATCCTTCGAATAGTTAATATGCGCAGGCTTGCTTATATTCGTACATCTCTCTGTGTATGAGTATTTAAATATAATTACATACATATTTAAGTATTTACATATGTACTTATGTACAATGTACAAATGTATATTAAAAAAATTTCGTTGAACTATAGTAAATTTTAATCAGGAACAATTTCTTAATCGGAAAAACAAAATGATTAGTGATACTTAAATGTATTTACCAAATGTAAATCATTAATTGTACAGCAGTTTTGATTTGGATGCCTTTTGTTTAAGTGCACTTTGGACTAAAATGATAAATTTCTGTCAGTATTCCTTAAAGTTCTATACAAATTCGTTTTTTAAGTGCACTTTCTATACCTGCACATTTAAGATAAGTGCCCTAAAATTTTGATAATTCAAAAATTTTTTCATATAAAAAATCAATGATAGCTGCACATTGACTTAACTGCACAAAATATATTTTTTCTGTAATTATTCTTCAAAATCCTTTTTTAAGTGCACTTTGTATATATGCGCACTTAACATATGTTTTTGGCAGTTTTAAACTATTCTCATATAAAAAATTTAAGTTAGCTAGCTGCACACATTAAAAAATGTGGCTACATAAATATGCAACCATGTATGTTTATAAAACTGAAGTAAAAATTTGTACACCTGCACATTTAGGCAGCTAAGTGCATTTAAGATAACAGCATTTTTGACTTATCTGCACAAAAAGTGTGGCAAAGTTGACTGTGCAGCTAAGTCAAAACTACTGTATACACAATAATATTTCCTAATATTCCATTTCATTAAAAATTCACGTTAAATAGCTGATGTTAATAGCAATCTCTGCCCAAGTAGACAAACATAACTGCTGATGAGGTGCGTGGCTGCACATAGAAAGATCGGTACTTCCCCCGCTAATAAAAGTCTAGTTTAATTTGTCTTCTTTTCTTTAGAAAATCACATTCAATCGTATTGCGTATGTCACGTCGAATAATCATCTACGAGAATTTCATAATAGATAAAAGGAAATGTGTTAAGGGTTTGTTTAATCTAGGACAAAATTCTCGTAGACGAATATTCGACGTGACACACGCAATACAAGTGATTAATTAATAAAAATAATTCATTTCATAATAATTGAAAATACTGAACTTATGGCATGTTTCACAAGTAACTCAAAAATTTTTTTCATATGAGTATAAAAATTGGCTTTGTGGTTCCATAAAACAAGTGTCAAGTTTTTTTGAGTAAAAACGTAATAATTTTTTATTTTGTTGTTTCTACATAACAATTCCAATTGTTGTTAATGTCAAATACAGGCAATCAAAAATAAGTACTTGTGTATAGGTTTTTATACGTTAAAGAAGAAATATTAATGTCCACACAATCGTATAGTGGAACCATTATGGAAACTGTAAGTATAGATCTAAACATTTTTACATATAATCCATATTTTCATCACAATTTTATTTTCAATTTTGTGCACATAAACTTGCTCAAGGAAAATAATAATAGGTTTGTTCAAGTACGTGAAACATT
The DNA here is from genome assembly GCA_905220375.1 of Tachina fera. Lineage (NCBI taxonomy): Eukaryota > Metazoa > Arthropoda > Insecta > Diptera > Tachinidae > Tachina > Tachina fera. Next base: position 65,052,575 of record LR999964.1, read on the forward strand.
TTTACTGAGGTTCGCTGTTTTATAGTGAAATTCCTTCGTTTAGATCAAATCTTGAAGAAGTTAATTTTCACCTCGATGTCTGAGTAATTGCACGCTCTTACTGATTGCTGAAAACCCAATCAAATAAATTCATCGGGTGATTTTTTGTATGCTTTGAATCATATTAAAAAACCCGAGTATATATGGGTTCAATATATATAAAATATATTAAGTTTATATCTCTAATAAATTTTTCTACACTCCGAATATATGGAAAGATGTTAAGCTCTAAAGTTTCCTAGTATCCACAATTTTTAAGTTTATTAAACATTTTGCTTTATATATGAGCAAATTGCTGTGCTATATTCCTAATTGTTATCTGAAATCTAGATGTATTCAGAGAAAGAATATTGGGAACATTTTCATTAAATGCGGCAAATTAGTAAACATTTAACGATATGCGTATTGTTTTTAATGAACGAAGGATTTCTTTTTTATATTTATTTGAGCAAATACAATAATTTTAACTACTTAAAAGACAACAAGCACGAACGGTTTTTGACTTGCTTCAGTTAAATCTAATCAAGATTTCATAATACATATGTAAAAAAAATTTAAATTAAAAAATTGTGTCATTATCGATGTTATTAATTCAAAATTTATGATGCAACCTTTTTTTAATTTATCCAAGCATTCTTTATTACTCTTCTAGCAAAAATAATCATTATTTATTCAGTTACTCGATTTTGCTTGAAGAGTAAATGAATTGACCTAATATTGAGTTATAATTATAAAGCAGCTGTTTTTATTTTGTATGATTTTCTCCTAGGGCTGCCATTCAATACTGCTGCTACTATGGAAAAAAAGCAACTCAAATACCAAATTATATACCATGGTAATAATGAAATTCAAAATACAAAAAGTGGTACCAAATATAACGTAAACTAGACAAGTGTAGTATAAAAACTCATTTTGTTACGTACTCGCCTGTGTACTGCTTGCTTGCCTGAGAACTGACTTGTTATGTAGAAACAGGCCATTAAGCCCTATTAATATATTATCCCTGATTAAAAAAAGTTACTATTAAAACTTTTATATACTGTGTACTTCAATAAATTGTTTTAGTTAAAATTATGTAATGAAATTTTTAATAGACGCAATAAAAGACTGATTGTATTTAAGTATTTATTTAGACCCGGTATATATTAAATTGTTTCCGTCCTTAGTAATTTAATAAGTGAACCTAATGTTTTTGTAGGAGAGTTAAAGTTACGCGTATAAGACAGCTAAGCGAATAAGGAAAGATGTGATGGAATTTTCAAAATATGCCAACTTGAAACGTTGGTTCAAAAAACCCAATTTTTCAAATTGCTTGGATAGAAATGTATATCCAAAGCTATGTACATTTTATTTATATATGTATCTTTAGTTTGCACCCGCTGATCGGTTTTTTTTCTAAATTGGCATCATTAGAAAATAAATTATCTTACGGGCTGAAAGTTGAAACTTGTCATACCGTGTTATCTTCCTTAAGTTTGTAGCAAAGTGATTTGGAGGATTGGATTCCAAATGATGAACCTATTCAAAAGTACAGATATACAGTTTCAAAAAATAGGCATTTAATAACTATTAAATATTTCTCAAAAATGCAATGTACAAAATATTTACAGAACTATCTTTTGCCAGTTTCTTGAGAATTCAATATTCAGATATTTATCAGTTCGTTAAGTAAATTTTTTCTAAAGCAAATAAGCTGAGTTGGCTTTTTTGTAAATAAGTGCCACTGCCAAGAAAGCATTAAAAATATGTATGTATGTATCTTCAGAAGATTCAGGTAATTTATTATTATAGGCACAGATCATATGATATATTTTGTGGCTTTATTTTATCATAAAAATAGTATTTTTTAGTCCTTAAATATGCAAAACCTGATTTTTATTCTTGATGTTTTTGAAAATAAGCAGATTTGTATTAATTTTTGTTGTATTTTTATTAAAATCCCAAGGTGCCACCTTTTTTAAATCCTCTTATTGTGCCACTTTTTGAAATCTTACAACGGTAACGCTGCACATAATAGCATACCATCTACATCTTACACACACCCTCAAATGTATGTACAATATGCAAAATAACAAGCATATGTACATGTATCAACAGTACTTCTTTTCATTGTTTGTTATAAACAAGAAGTCTTGGCGACATCGCTTGTTAACAGTCATATACCTACACGTACACCAATACATCCATCGTGCTTCGTTTATAGTACGACAGCATTTATTATTGGCTTAGTATAATACATGCCACGAGAATACATTTAACCCTTTCGGGCCCGCTCCTGAACCGACTGTCAGAAAAATTTTTTTTTTAGTTATTCTGGGTTATTAGAGCTAAATTAAGGATTTTTGAAAATTTCAGGCTTCTGAAGTTATCTGATTTCGAGATATTGGAAGTTGCTTATAAGCAACTTTGGGCCGTTGAGGGAGTATTTCTTGGCATTGAAAAATGAAAAAAAAAACTTTTTGATTTTCTTTTATTTATTGTTTAAGGAACTTTTATCTTGGGTATTATATATACATTAAGTGTGATATGACAAAAAACAATTTTTGCTTGTATTGCAACATAAATGCACACCACATTTTATGCATTTTGATAGGGGTGTGCCCGTCTTGCAGAGGCGGCATCGACCTTTTCCTCCCCAAACCAACCAATGGCCGCTTTCGTCGTATCGTTTCGAATTTGGTGGATCGTGATTAATTATTCGACGCTTGGAACTTGAACTGGGTGCCGAAGAGGACGGAGACGACGGTGCGGAGCTTGCTTCCTCTTTTTCCAAAATATTTGCACTAGGTCGTCCTCTTTTCTTTTGTACTGAAGAGGGTGGTCCAGCATTTAGCAACTCATTTGCTATGTCCATTTGGAATTTTATTAACGGCATATGCTTTGCATTCGGCTCTACTATTTTCAGGTGCTTGCGATACAAAAGCCATGAATTGGTTACTGATGTTCCCAATGCCCAGTAAAATATTCGCATGTACCATTTGGCTGATCGATGGTTGATTTTATAAAGTTCCATGAGCATGTCAGATAAATCAACCCCTCCCATATGTTTATTGTATTCTGATACAATAGCTGGTCTTGCGATATCTATAAACTTTTTTTCTTTTGAGCTCCAACGACGACATGTTGCAATTGGCTCATCTGCAATATATGTGGAAATTAACTGCACCGCTTTGTTGTCCAACCAACGAACCGTAGAGATTCCATGATTGATCTCGCATTTCATGTCGTAGGATCCTCTGCCTAGCTTTTTCAAATCAGATTCAGACTGCAATTCGCAATTGCCCATTCGGTTTTTTCTGACGGTCCCGATGCAAAATATGCCCATTTCTTTTAGGGATATTAGAAGGCTGACTGAGGTGAACCAGTTGTCGAAATACAGCTTGTAATTCTGGAATTTCGGGAGCGATGATGCCAAATACAAAACTATGTCAGACGATATTCCTAGGCCATATGAAGGACAAGTTCCGTCACCAACATAGAGGGCAAAGTCGTATATAACTCCCGATGAACTTGCTCGTGTGAACATTTTCATTCCCCATTTATGGGGCTTAGCGGGATTATATTGTTTGAATGCTGATCTTCCTAAAAAATTCAGGTACAATGATTGCAATAGTATACCTTATTGATATTGAGAAATTTGTAACTTACCTTTATATGCTATTACTTGCTCGTCAATACTTTGGTGTTCTTCTTGTGGTATACTATTGAACTTGTCTTTGAGCATCGATAAAACTGGACGTATTTTATGAAGCTTGTCATAGTTGGCATCGTCTTTTTTTGGTTGTTTCGACTTGTCAGCGAAATGAATGAATTTTTTAATTTTTTCAAATCTATTCCGTGGCAGCGCATCGGTTATTGCAGTAAACTTTAGCTCTTGGGACCATGCCAATTTGAAATTCGGAATATTAATCACCCCCAAATATAATAAAACCCCTACATATCGTCGAATTTCCCAATTGGTGCATTTGAGTTCATATCCGGAATCCTGAAGTGCATATAAATTAGACTCTTTTACAATTAACTCAATCAGCTCATTGTCAAAAAACCCATTGAAATAATCTATTGGACTTTTCACCACTTGAATATTTTCTAACGGCTTTTCCCATGTTACGTCCTTTGCATCAAATGGTTTTTTTCTCCATCGCAGCGTCGACAAGTCTATTTTTTCCACGACAAAAGGCTGAGGAATCACTGAAGACTCTTCAATAGTATGTTCTTCAGACGCGATATTTTCCAATAAATCTATCTCGATTTCCTCACCTTTCTCCAAAATTTCCTTCAACCCGTTGTCCAAAAACTCTGCTTCATCATCTTCGCACTCCTCTTCAGAAGATTCGTCCCAATCGAAATCCAAAACAGCTTCAATGTCCGCTTCACAAAGTCCCTTGCGTGATTTACTCATGATGTGAAGGTAAAATTTTTGCACCACCGTTGCCCAAAGTTGCTTATAAGCAACTTCAATAAAAAAAAAATTATAACACTTATAATATGCAACTTTTTTTATTTATTTTGTTTTTAGCTTTTTATTTCACTTTTAGTTGTTATAACTACGTTTTTGATTTTTGAAATTTTATTTTCTTAGTATTTTTATTTTTCTTTAACTTTTTAGACTAAACTTTCGACACTTGCGTTTCTCTCGACTGCACACTAAATAATACATCACAACTATGTTGATCGCGACACTGCCAATATTTTTTTGTTGTTTTTTAATTCTAAGAACCTTATTCAAAGCACTCTATGTGTTTTTTGATGAATATGTTTCAAATGTTTTAAATATAACGGTTCTTAAAATCAAAGTTGCTTATAAGCAACTTTGGGGGCGAAAGGGTTAAAAAACATGACGTATTTACATTTCAAGACTGCTTACGCAGGCCTCTAATACATACACATGTAAATATGGCTACTTTGTGGCAACATCATCATATTTCAAAAAATGCACTTTTGAAATTAATAGTGCATAATTGTATTGCATTTTATCTTGTGTAAAAGTTATGTGAATTGCACACTCACTTTCTTGAGAGAATAAAGTTTTTAATACTTGTCTTCAATGGTATGTATGTATGTAAATTTAAAATTTTAAACTTATTTTTGCAAAACTATTTCTTTTTGAGTTATGCCTATATGCATTTACTTGTGCGTATCTACACACTCGTGCATACATACATATGTATGTATGTTCATATATGTATGTACTTGCCAGTGTTGCCAAAATGTTGTAGGCATTTCCCACCATATAGCCCAAGGCATATCAAACAGGTACACGTATCAGGCATATTGCTCATCCGCTGATTCTTTGTTTACAAGTTTATAACGAAGAATTCATTTGACAAATACAATTGTGTCTTGTTTGATGCATACAAATTTTTGACAATTACCATGTAAAGCTATGTGAGAAGCAGAGAGTTGCCAGAGAGTTAGCAGATAGTTGCCAGAGGGTTTTGCCTAATGCATGTACCTGTATTAAATGTGCCTTGATATAGCCCCTGAAAACCCGCTAAAAACCGCTAGCTGAATAAAAATAAACGCTAATATAACCGCTGAATTTTTTATAACCTACATAATATGTCTTTTTTATGGTTTATTGATAAAAAAGAGAATAAGATAAATTTTATAAAATATGTATACATATTCATAGATATACATACATACATATGTATGTATGTATGTTGGAATCACATATTTCTCCAATATCTGTAAGCAAAACTCAGCCTACTCTTTAAGTAGGTATTTTCCATACACGAACATCGAACCAGGAAAAAGTAGAATCCAAGGGACTTTTCCATCTTATAATATTAATGTTTAAGCTGATTCAATATCTTTTCAATATTTTCTGCGATAGACCCAATTATTTTACTCGTGCAGTATAATATCTTGCCGTTTTGCTTGAAGTATTTGTAAAATATTGTTAAAATTTCCTGACTTTCTGACTATATGAAATTAAAAAATAGTGTTAATAAAATAAACTCTGTGGCTCAATTCGAATTGGCTTGAAGTTTAATTTCGAAGAAAATTTAATTAAAAAAAGTCCAATCAAAAACAAATTATTCAGAAAAAGTTATTGTTTTGAGACATTTTGGTTGATATTATGTTTTCCTCATACTCACTGGTCCAATCACCCAGTTTTCGGTTTGTTTAAAGATTTGTTTACTATTATTTTTAATACGAAAATAATGATTAAATTGGTTTGCAATATAATTTTAATATCTAATTAAATTTTATTCACTAAAAATGAGATTTGTTCACTTTTATACTCGTATGTATATACATGTTTTTATTTTTAACCTCTTAACGTTTCACATTATACTACTTGACCACATTATGTCAATTTTTTATTTGCAAAAAAGTGACGTTAGTTTCTTTTCTCTGTGCGTGCTTATATAAAAAAACTCTACATAAATACCAGGGTACTTTATTTTGATTCAATTCCTTACTTTATAAGTTTCAGAAAAACGCTGAAAATCCGTCAACTAAGAAATTCTTCCGCTAAAATTCCCGCTGGTGGTTTTTTAAATAGACTTGCCGCTAATGACAACAAAATACAGTCATATATAGCGGGAAACCCGCTGTTTTGGCAACACTGGTACTTGCATACAAATGTTTACACACATGAGCAAGTAGTTTTCTCTGCACATCACAGCTGCCAGATTTTGACAATTGCACAGCTTTGTTTTCGAGTTGTAATTTTTCAGCTTTGAACGATTTTGCTGTTCACTCACTTCGAATTTTGTTGACAAACATACCGGTTTCTGCTACGTGCCATCTGCACGCACAACCGAAATTTTCGAGATCAAATTTATGTTATTGGCACATTATAACAATAAGTGGAGATTTTTTCCGCCAAAAAAAAACAAATATCCGAAATTCATCCAGAACTGGTAAAACGAACTTTGGAAACAATCATAAAACAGCGTTACATATACACTTTTTGAGTTATAAGCTTGTTCAAGCTATTTAATTAATAATAACACTGTGCTCGAATTGCAAAAATTTTTTTAACAAGCGAAGCATCTTTGGGTTAAATTTAACTCGAATGTGGTAAATCCCATAGTGCTAGCTGTTTTTTTGGGTAAGCTCTTGTTTAAAAAATGATTAAGATTGAAAGTTATAGTAACAAGTAGTATTTAAGAAAATCAAAAAACCTAACTTCGACCAACTTTAAACCGTTAAATATGCTAAATGGCCATTCGAAATGAAAAATCGTAAGATAAACCTAGAGATAATTTTAAAATACCTGTCGAATTATACACATTTTGATAAAGTTCTCCGACTTTTTTTTCGTATTTAAAAAATGGCGCCTATTGGCCGCCATATTGAGATTTGACTAATGTCATATTTTATTTATTTATTTATTTCAATCCGATACATAGGAAGCCTAAAAGGCAAAATATACATGTACCTATAGAATTATATTAATAGTCAGTTAAAGCTACAGAAAGTAAATTATATGTTATATTATATAAAAAAAATTATAAATTATAAATTAATTAAATGATTAAGTCTCAGTGTCAGTGACTCCCCAGCCACACAAAATTAGTAAGAAGAAATTAAATTTTAAATAATAGTGAAAAAAGATCCAAAAAATTGCCGCCGATGTGTTAAATGTCATACAATCATATTATATTCGGGAGGAATACCAGTTCAAATGCATCTTTTTATAGATAAAAATAGAATATGAGAATAGTTTCAAAGGTGATGGTAAGCTATTCCAAGCCCTGCAGACTCTTATTTTAAATGACCGTACAAAAATAGAGAGGAATATACGAGGAATTTCAATCTGAACATTACGTGTAGAGTTAATGAAGGAAAAATTATTTGTAAGAAGTGTAGGCTGTCCCATTTTAATAACTTTGTAAAAATAAATAAGTAAACGCAGGTCAAGATAGTCAAGAAAATTACAGCCAAGAAATACAGACACAAGTGTTGTAACACGATCATGCTCACGGACTCTAACTTGAAAAACATATTGTTACGTTTAAATTTTATTAAACGTGTGAGTTCTTTTGATTGCTCAAAAATAAAATAAATAACAACACGATTTTCTTATTTGCAACTGAACTTCCTTTTATTCTTGACTAAACCAATTACAACTTCTCTTTTCTTATTTACTTCTTAACGTTATTAACCACGGTACGATGTCTTTTACTTTCAACGATGTTCACTCTACTAAATTCCAATTTGTACTGACGGACTTCTCACATACGGCAACTCTTTTTATACCACAAAACCGGATCTAGAATATTCGTAAGCAGATTACGTAGCAACATGCATGCATGGATGTACTTAGCAAAGACCAACACAGAAGAAACGATATGGCTGTTTTGTTTATTGGTAGCCAGATGTTCAAACAGTCTTCTAGCATAATGGGGAAAATTCATGTCGCCGTTTCTAGATGTTTGTAGGTGATTCGATTGGCCGTTAGTCTTTGAATTTTCAAAGTAACGACTTGTATGTTGGTAGTGCAGTGTGCTATTTTTAGTACAGGGTGGTTACCATAAGTGCTCGCGTTTTTATTTGTATACCAACCAAACTTACAGATTTTCTCTGATATAAGACAATTCTGTACAAATTCGTAAGTCTTTCGACATATCGTAAAGAGTTCGTTGAAAATTGTTAACGAAATTTCGAGGGATTTCATATTTTGCTTATGCAGAAATGTCTGCAGGATTTCGCTCAGTCTTCAGATAGAAACTTCGGAGGAATTTTTCATATTCATTTGTTAAGAAATATCTGCACGAAAGCTTGCAGACTGCTGATAGATTTTTCAATGGTTTTTATGTTTTCCTTGTGCAGAAAAATCTGCAAGATTTCGTAAAGAACTCGGATCAGAAGTTCGAAGTTTTTTTTTTAATTCTTTGCTTGATCATTGTTTACAACAGTTTAATGTGTCTAACGGGATTATCCAATTCGAAGAAAAGAAAACATGTTAATAATCGTCGTTCACAGCAGTGTATCAAGTGAATTTGGAAAGAGAAGACGTGCTAAAAACATAAAGTGTTTAGTAATAAATGTGGTAATAATAATTAAATTGAATAATAATGGACAAATGCTAATGAAAATATTAGTGTACGACACTTAACCGTCATAAAAATCCTTACAGGTAATAATTTTTAACATTTTTAAATACAATTTCTTTGTTACATATTTTTTATTATTATTATTACTTATTTAGATGTGACTGTAAATAGTATACCCCAAACAAATTATCAAGATGTTGAGCGGCTTATTAAAAAATATTTTAGTATGACTAAAGACCGAGTCAATAAAACCAACAGAAGACTTGCAGCTGCAAATGAGCCGGGAGATGTTAACAGACAACTTGAATTCAATTAATAAAACTTATTGGACTCTGTATTTTTTCAAATCGAATTAAGATATTTATGTTTGTTTTTTCAATGGATTTCCTATTTTTTTTTATTATTAAATAAGTTTAAAAAATATATTTGTGCAGCAAATGAAATAATAATTTTCAGAAATATAAATATATAAAACTTTTAAACATACAACACGCATTTTTCAATATTTCAGAAACAAAAACGATTTATTGTCTGATTTCTGGCATATATCTCTACAAACTGTCCCAAAAACTATGCGAATTTTAAACGACTAAAAGTCCGATTTCTGTCAGACATCGATTGGAAATATCGGAAGGAAATCCAGAATTTCCCTAGGAAATAACATCAGACATCGTTTAGATATCATACAGATCTATCTGTGAAGTTAAGGGAATTTCCCCCGACAATTCTTAAAGAACTCGTGTCAACCACTTCATATATTTTTCGTGTCGACTTCGAGACGAAATCAGTCCCGAAATCGGCAGCTTGTGCAGAAAGTCGTTATGAACTCTGAACGATTTCGTTGCATTTGGTTTGCTGGGTTTGTACACAATTGTTGTTGCTATAGTGCTTGCACGTGAATATGTGTGTACGTTTAGTGCTTTAGTTAAATACTTCTAGATAGTTCTTTGCATTAACCCTGTAGGAATATTTTTACGTAACAATATCTAACAATTTTTCTAACAACTCTCTCAAGAACATCAATATTGCCTCTTAATGAACCGGAGTATAACTCGAGACAATAGTTAACCTTAGTCATCAGCAATGCATGGGCCAATCGATATCTAATATGTTTAGGTGTGTATGATTTTAATGCATACAATCTTCTTAAGGTCATAGAAACTTAGCGTGATATTGAATTTATGTGCTTGTCAAAGTTTAGTTTAGAATCAACAACTATACCAAGGCATTTGAGAGAGTCTGCATAGCTAATAGGCAAAGTCTATACAAAGTCTGGGATAAATTATATGTTGAGAGTTTAAGTGAAAGTACATGGCTTTAGTTTTTGATGAGTTAATATCAAGATTAAGACTAATCGATTGATGTAAGAATCATCAAAAGCATTTGGTTTATATAGTGTCGCAAAGGAACATACATTAATACATACTTACACATTAGAGTGGCGGTTATTTGTATGGAGAATTTTTAATTTTTTATTTCTTATGTACCCTCCCTCCTAATCGGTTCAGTTCTATGTAAAAAAAACACAAAAAATAGATATCTATAAGTTGTGTTTTAGGGAGTGCGTTCAGAATTGTGCGTCCAAAGGGGGTGCGCACAGAGAAAAAACTGCCTAATAGAATCAAGAAGATTTTCTCTATGAAACGTTTTTATGCTGAGGGGTATCCCAGCAGAAAGAAGCGAAGATTTTTTCATAGAGATTCCTTATTGCTTTTATGTGGTAAATCTTATTAATTTTATCAAGAAGAAAACCACATAAAATGAAGAAGAAATCTTATTATTCACAACTTTTTTTACTCAATTTCCGTTATTTTTGGCACCAAAAAAACAATCCACAGAGAAAATCTTCTTGATTCGAATAGGTTTTCTTATAAGTTGTAAACTATAGGGATTTCTTATTGATTTCATTAGGTTGCCTTATTGATTTTTTCAAAAAAGTTTTCCTTATTGGTTTCATTAGGTTCCTATATGATTATGTGTAAAGCATCTTATTAGTTTTTTTAATAAGGAAATCTTCTTGATTTTATTAGGTTTCTTGTTATTTCATATCAAACATAAATAAACATAGACACTTTTTTCATGAGCATTTTCGTTCTTGTATAATTATGTTTGTACAGGGTGTTTTTTTAGAGGTATAGAACTTCGAATTGAAATAAAACACAAGAAAATCGTTTTAATGTCCATCAATTTGCCTTTATTGGAAGGATAATTTTATGCCATTAATGTTTAAATATGATTTCGGGCATGTGGCCGCCGCGGCTGGCTCGAATAAAGCCAATTCTACAGGTCCAATTTTCAACCACTTTTTCGAGCATATGGGGCCGTCTGTTGGCAATAACGCTACGAATGTTGGCATACTTCGCACTGCCTTATTTCATCTTGTGTAATATATTGATGCAAATTGCGTGTAATAGCTCTCTTTTGATAGAATACCACTTTTTAATATCTCCAGTGAGTTGTATGTAAATTGAAAACTAAACTCATTTTCAGTTTAACATTTTCCAACGCACTAATAATCAGAGCTGCGTTTTTGGTTATTTCTAACCAAAAGTGGTTATTTTTTTCTTTAATGTGGAGATGTGAATATTTTTCCCATTTTGGTTATTTTTTTGCCAAAATAATGATACACATGTACATACTTTTTATGTTATACTTTTAAGCTTTTATGTTCTTCAATTTTTAGTATTGCTTCCAAGGCAACTGAAAATAAAACCGCTGTGACTAAAATCGCTAGTGTAGCCATCTGTTATGAATTCACCTTGATTGCTACTCACTTGTTTACAATACTTTTCTTTTACAACACTGTTAACAACTTTTGATTTAACTAAATGGTCGCAACTCTGTACTACAGAACACTATGTGGTTCATATGAGGTGATCACGTTTGTCCGCCCGTATCGCCTCCTTCCTAAAAAAAACTTGGTCACATCTTGGAAAATCTTAATTAGTTGGACAAATTTAAATTTTTTAGAAATTCTCCTGAAAACTCGAACTTCCAGTAATTCTGAGTATGCACGTTTTTAGAGTACTACGTGGTCCATAATAGGTGACCACTTTTGTCCGCTCGCATTGCCTCCTAATTTTTCCCGTGTCGGTTGCATCATTTAATGGAAAAGTCCTTTGGAAAAGCATTATTCGATTTTTTTTAGATTAACAAAGGTCTATTAACACGCTAACAGAGCTCTGTTAAAGCACAAAGTTTGTGCCCAGGGTTATAAATTTTAAAATTTAACATCACATACATTCAAACTATTATACTGTGAACTGCAAGTTTTTTTTATTTATATTTAAAAAAACTGTTTTTTTTATATATACAAACATGTACAAGCGTTAACTTATTACATACATACGTATGTAGGTAAAAGAATTACATATATTTGATTTGTTGTTATTATTATTAACTGTATTCAAATCACATGCGTTACATTATAAATACGTATGCATTTTAAATCCCAGTAAAAAAAATTTAAGTCATTCTAGTGGAACTACATTTTCATTGCTTCCAAAAAATCGATATTATTAATTTGCCGAGAGTGAGCAAGGAACTATGTAGAAGCTTATTTTAGTCATACAAAACCTTGTAACTCCTCCATAGTGTTAGAAAATACTCACAAGAATTAAAAAAATTAACTAATTTTAGTCTAAAATTTAAAAGTTATTTGATTAAATTTACATGATAACACTAAGTCGAGCTTAAATTCGTATAACAAGAAACAAATTGTTAAAATAGGTAACAATTTAAAATTTTTCTAGGTAAAAATATTATCATAGAACACAAAAAAGGAATTTTTCTTAATATCGCTTCCAATTCAGTGACCAGGCATCGAAAAAGAGAACTTCTTGCAATGACAACCCAATGTAAAACTCATTAGAACGGATCGAAATTTTTACTACTTCCAGATCGCAAACTCTACATTTTCATGACTTTTTTGGAGTGTCTTTTTTTTGCTGGGATGTTTTTTTATTTAAAATACTACATATTGAAATTTGGTTATATTTTTTTTCATTTGGTAACTTTTAAAGCGAATTTTGGTCGTAAAAATTTTTTGGTTGTCGCAGCACTGCTAATAATCCCAAATTATTATTTTACTTATTTAGTGAAATATTTTTTTTTTTATTAAAAATAACTTGAGAGGTTTATCTGGATCCTATGCTCATTTCACACAATGCAAATTATCAGGCAACCTTTGCCCAACAATTTCTTAGAAAAACTAGATAAATTATGTTAAATATTCATTTAAACATATGAGAAGTTAAACGAATATGTAACATAAGCACCCCATACACGATTCAATTTAATTTTCAATTGAGTCGGTTGTTGTTCAAATCAAAGCGTGTATTGGTTTGTCAATTGACTAGCTTGGCAGTTGTCGAGTTGGTTGAAGAAAAATCAAATGATTTTGATTTTTTTATGTAGATTAGTAAATCTTTCAATTCGATTGTGCTGTGTGTGCTCGAGTCTCTTGATTAGCTGTCAAAATTTATGTTTGTAGCTTTATTTTGTATAGAAAGAGTTATGTGTTTTTAAAATTATACTTAATTTCATTGAATTTTAAATAAAAAATATAAAAACTTATGAATGAATGCAGTGGAAGTTTTTAATTTATAAATTTGTAATTGTGAAAAAAAATATAAATTTGACAGTTGAATGAAAATCTTTCAATTCAGTTAAGAAGTGCGTGGCCAAGAATCAATTCAATTAAAAGACTCAATTGAAAATTTAAATAAAACGTGTATCGGGTGCTATAATAATAATAATCAATTTCATTGTATTTAAAAAAAATATTTTTCTGAATAGTTTGGGATTATTATTAAATTTTAACAATTCCCAAAAAAGCACTGATTTTCTTAAAAACTAATTATTTGGAGTTATGAGGTTGTTTGAGTAAATGAGTGATATATATTGAAAAATTTAATTTAACATTCCTAACTCTTCGTTTACAGCTGACATGAATTGACTTAGTCCCGGTTCACACACTTCAACTTTTGTTAATCAACTTGTTATTCAGCTGGTAGAAAAACATATGTAGATATTTGAATTTCCTTATCCGTCTTCTTACAGCTGAATTACGAGTTGAGCAACAAAAGTTTAACCCGGACATACTTTAACAATAAACTGAGTTCTTAAAACAGATTCCTTAACTGTCATATAAAAACTTAAACATTAACTTTTTAATGTTTAGGTTCGTCATTTTATGTGACTTTTAGACCGCAAGTAAAAGAATTCGATACTATCGATAGTATCGATAGTTTTCCCACAAACTATCGAAAATATCGAATGGCGGTACTATCGATAGTTTGCCAGCTCTAGCCCTCAAGCCCATTTATTCAATGTAATTATACCCTTTACCAAAAAATGGTAAAAGGGTATATATAGGTTTGTCATTCCGTTTGTAATTTCTACAATATTAATAAGCGACACATAAAGTATATATATTCTGGATCCTTATGCATAGGGAAGACGAACAAGCGATGTCCGTCTGTCCGTCTGTCTGTACGTGAAATCGGGTTTCCCAAGCTCCCAGAACAGCTAGAGACTTCGTTCTCGGACTGGTGTGTATAAACCTAAATTATTTTTAATGAATTCCACAAGGAGTATACTAGAGTTGAGCGATATTTTGAAACCTATTCTTTTTTCACAGCGATTAAAAAACCACCAATCTGTGACTAAAGTGTGACTGAATTTATCAAGTAACAGGTTTCTTTAAATATAGTTCTTTTATACAAACTGTGATTGTTCTTATATGCTTAGTTAACTTTAGGCAAGGCTACAACATTATTTTTTTATACCATCAGCTTTTGTCAAGAAAAAATCGTCAAATCGTGTCAAATCGTCTTTTCTGGCAACTATGTACATCTCACATGTTCTTATTTGCAAATTTTGGTCTCTCTGCCTTTTATACGAAAATCTCAATATTTGGACGGGGTTGATTTGCTAATTGTTTGTTGTTGTCGCTCTTCTTATTAGTATTTATCAAGACACCAATCCTAATAAGTACTTTTAAAGCAGAAGAGCTGAAATGTGTTAAACCGTGATCACACTCACAGTTTAATTTCACTGCTGCTCTTCTTACTAGCTTTTCTCAAAATAACAGAACTGCTACAAACAAAATACAGCTAAGCTGTGATCACAGTCACAGTTTAAAAGAACAGCGATTTAGAAATCACATTCACAAGAAGCAACATTATTAAAAAATCGCAGTTTCGATCATTTCTAGAGTATACATATGTATGTATACACTGTTGCCAGATTTGCAGATTTTTCATTGCAAAAATTATAAAGTGAGATTTGCCGATTTTCACTGCCAAATTGCAGATTTTCGAAAACGATAGTGTAACATCAATACTTCGTGTTTTCTTTACTCCGTTAAAGAAATAACCATGGTGTTACTGTCAGAAACGTACAAATAAGAAACACTAACAAATAGGTAGTTTTTGATGTTTAATTTTGCAGTAGCCATACAACTTACATAACAATGTTAAAAAGAAACTAAAAAAAACTGTGCAAAGATATATGTATGTACACATATCGCACACTAAATCATAAACAGTCACAACTGAAATACTAATGTATTCGTATTCGCTAAATTCAAACGGATGCGAATACTAATGTATTCGTATTCGTCAAATTCAGGCGAATACGTATACGAATATTTTTCCAAAGAAATTAAATAAATAAATTTATAAATCCTAAATAAAATTTAAATAAATGACTAAAAATTTTAGTTTGTACAAATACATTAATTTTTTATAGAAATTTGTGCTTTGTATCATTTTCAAATATTATTCAAGACAATCATTAAAATTTTGGGTATTTTTTATTAACTTTAAAGTACGCCAACAAGAATGTGAAGTCCTTTCTCATAACAATTTTTTAATATTTCATATTGCATATAATATTCGTATTCGTATTCGCGAATATCATTTCAAATATTCGTATTCGCATTCGTGAATATCGTTTGAAATATTCGTATTCGTATTCGCGAATATCAAAAATTGACATTCGTTACATCACTAATATGTACATATCTATGGACTTTTTAAAAACGAAACGCATTGATCGGTAAATATTTCTTACGTTTACGTCAACCCGACAAAAAAAGTTTGAACTTGCCTTGTATTGTAATCTACTTCAATTTTAAGTCCTAATTCACACTATGCAAGTCTTATTGCTAAGCTGATTAGTTTGTTAGGAGAGAGAGAGACGAGGGGAAAAGAAACGTTAATGTTCCCCTCCTCTCTCTCTTCCACAAACTAATCAGCTTAGCAATAAGACTTGCATAGTGTAAATTCCGAATACGGAGCTCTCAATAGTACGCAATTGTTACCGACAAGTAGCGTTGAGGAGTTGATTTCCATATTATTTGCAACTGTTTGAAATTATTCCCCGGGAAAAATTTCTCGTGGAATTTTATTCACAATTGCTCTCATAATATAGATTAAGACGGAATAAATTTGTCAAACTTATCAGTTTTCCAAATGTTATTTCCCTTCCAAAGCTCATATACTTCTTTTTGTTTTCAAAATAATTCTTAGTTGTATATTGTGGCTCCTTTGATGAAAATAATGAGAAAGTAGTTAATTTATTTTGCTCTTGTTGTTAATTTATAAGAAATATGTCACGAATAGTCATTAAATTGTTAAAACTGTACGTATAATATTATATGGGGCTTTTAAATATTATAAAAAATACCATAAAATTAACGAAAATTTTAATTTATAAATGGTTTTTATATAAAAATTTCTATGAAATACCGGGATTGAAATTTACAAATCCCGAAAATCCCGGGATTCGGGATTTCCCGTTCGGCATCCCTAGTACATACATACATACATATGTACATAGTGCACTCTATCTGCAAATAGTTTTCGTGAGTGATGAACTTGCAATAAAAAGTTACAAGGCAACGCTTTCCACTTTTATTTGGAAATAATAAGTGCGTATAAACGGGATACCAGTTATTTACTTCGGCGTTTCAAAAGTATTTTCCGACATTTGTTTTACTTTTCATAGGCACAAATCAAGGCGAATTGAATTCGCCTTTGTACCAATCATATTCTGTGGTACCAATAACATAGTTTACGTTTAAGCTTTTAAATTTAGTATTTTTGGCGCCACCTGATGTTTTTTATTAAACTTAATGATTTGGAGTGGCCAACGCACGCTCGTAGCCAGGCTGACCATCAGTGCTGCCATAAGATGTAAAAGGAAAAGTGCTAGAGTGCAGAAATTAAAGTGCTAGAGTGCAGAAATTAAAGTGCTAAAATGTTCTACAGCACACACAAAATAGTGCTAAAATCAGTTAACATGTTTTAATTCTCTGATTTCTTAGGTGTCCCACACACTTGCAATAATATTGTAAATTTTTTGATTTTATGTCATCACTAACGTTTATATCATATTCATAGGTGGCACAATACATTTTTTTATAACTAAGAAGTAGACTTACATATATTAAAGGTATTCATTTCAGGTTTTTCTCGTTGGAAAAATGTATTTTTTTGACAACAAACACAGGAAAAAAAGTTAAAAAATTAAAAAAAAATTTTTCCTGTGTTTGTTGTAAAAAAATTAATTTTTTCATTTTTCCAACGAGGAAAAAAACTGAAATGTATAATGTGTTAGCAAAATTATTTATTATTTATTATTATTTATTATTTATTTATTTCCTTATTTATTTATTTATTTTATTTGAGCCGCTGAAAAATTTGACGGCGCGCTGCCGCCGACTTTAAAACTACCCAGCCGCCGCCGCCGACTTTTTTGCCTCGGCTTGTTTCTCTGTGTCCGTCTACTCAAAAATGCGATCGACAAGTTTTCTTATAATTATTTTCTGCATACCTACCTTCACTATTGTTTTCACGATTTTAAACGCCTTTTGTTGTTTTTAAAATCACTTTTTTATATATCCTTGATATACAATTTAAATTTTATTAAAAAATAAATTACTTATTTGATCAGGTTTGATCATGTTTCATGTTGTTTGATTTTATATTTCAAAATATTTTCAATCTTGAATATTACTTGAAAAAATGTTCAAATTCAACTTTGTTTCCAGTTAAATTTCAAGTGAGTGCTTGGTTTTAATTTATTGTGTGCTTATTGGGAACAAGTGGCAGCACCCGATCAATAGGTACAAACAAATTGTTATACGGCGGGAAAGAACACAGGCTAAGATTATTCTGTACTTAAGAATTTACATACACCCTGTAACAACACACTTATTTGTCAAAGTGAAGCCAGATTGGTGGATATATTAAGCACTATTTTATTTATTGTGCCCATTTTTATTCATTTCTAATTCTATTTTTATACGAAATTGTGTTTTTGATTGGATATATTGTTTTGGATATATAGTTCTGCTGCACTTTAAAAGCTATTTAGTAAGAGCTGAAGAAGTGAAACGGTATAATATACAATTAAAATTTAAATAAAAGTTAGCTAAGTATATATTTAAATATGAAGTTAAAAACAAGTGATTATTTTAATAGCTAAAGCTTGGTACTCTGTTCAACATTTAACGTGATATGCTGTCAAAATTCTGTTCACATAGGGAAGCAAGAGAAATTAATACAGAGGTGACATTATCGCTAAAACATGTACAACAATACAAAAACAACATACAATTACTCTAACTTCACACAAACCCATCTGTGAAAAACATTAGACTAAAGTAACAATATAAGTTTAAAATTTATTATCGCACTAATAATCCGAAATGAAAGTTCATAACATAATAACTCTAGTTGTTCTAAGAAACTTTGGGTAAAGGTTCCCTGATGATCTGCATTAGCAACATTGAAATGCGCATAGGATCCAGCTAAACCCCTCAATAATCCATTTCAATGTATTTTTAATAAAAAATTTATTTACTGAATAAGTAAAATAATAATTTGGGATTATTAGTGCGTTAATAAATTTTGAACTGAATCGTTGTAACAATTTCCAATAAAAAAACACTAAAATTACAATATTTTATTATTTACCACCATATGCATAAAATTTAAAATGAATTTGAAATGTATTTTATTCAAAATAAAATATATACATATGTGACGCGCAAAATAGAAAGGGACCTAAGGGTAAGAACCGATTTTGTTCAGGAGAGCCATTTTAAAGACATAAATACGTGTATCTTTGGTGTACCATCGCGCATATCTGTGGGAGGGAACACTTTTGGGGCATGGGATCGGTCTCATTTGATGCTCAGATGTTGTCCACCAGTGTGACCAGATTTTAAAATAACATTAAGCTAAATCACGTTTGAAAAAGAGCTAAAATAAGCTAAAAAGTTAAATTTTAAGCCAGAAAATAAAGCTAAACTTTTTTCGTCTTCTTTTACTTTGCAATAGTTTCTTATTGCTAAAATAACGTTAAATATATACACACACAAACATATTTTTATTATTTGCAATAAAAAGTAATTAATAACAGCCTTATTTATAAAATTAATGAAGGCTTTATAAAGGGTTTTTTAAACAAATGTTCCTAAATATTTTTTCTTAATAACCCTTTAATAAGTTTAATAAATAATGATGTAATTGTTTAATTAAATTATTTATTCATTATTATATTTTAGTTTTAAAGAAAAACAAAACAAAAAGTTCTCAAAATAAGCTTAACCAATTTGCAAAAATGTAACAGCATTTGTACTAAAATACGGAAAATTTATTTTAGTGAATTAGTGCTATTTACAGTATATCTATTCCTAATTTTTGTTTTAAGTAAATTCATGCTGCTGAATGCATCTTGAGATAATTCTTTAAAAGTCATGGGTAATATTAATTAAGCCATCGTAATTCTAAAATTGCAATCAATGTCCTCTATTTTTAAATTTGCCATAATATAATAAATAAACAATTTACATTATGTATGTATTTTTTACACTATTTTCCAAATTTATATTTTTTAACTTTAACAAATTATCATCCTTATAAAATTTTTATGTCTTTAACAATTTAGATTAAAAAAGGCTAAAAAAGCTAAATGAGTTTACAAAAAGCTACAAAATAAGATAAGAGCTAAATGAAAGCTTTGATGCTAAATCCAAAAAAAAAAAATAAGCTATATTTAGCTTAAAATAAGCTAATATGGTCACGCTGTTGTCCACGTCAAAAAAAAGTAAATATTACTTTTTTACCCTTAGATCATTTTCTCTATGCACTGTCACATATATTTATATACATATAAGTATATATATATATATATATATATACATATATATACCTATACGGTGCTACGGAATTCAGCTATGGGGCACTACTTCAACTTCCAATGGAGAAAGCATCCAACGATACAAAGCAAAAGTTTACGGTTTATAACATCGGCTCAATGTTACAAAAAAATTTAAAATTTATATCGTAATTTAAATATATCAGTTTTATATAACATGACTTTTAGAGGGAAAACAAAGCAAGAAATAAAAGGTAGTAATTATATTTAATTAAAGAAATTTTATTAATAAAAAATAAATATCAAATCATTTATTTCACAATAATTACATTTTTTACTTTGCTTTGATTCACGTTCTTTGAGTAGAATATGTATTGATATGCATTATAACAGATGCAAATAACAATATTAATACTTTTACGTGGGAAATGTGCTACATATCCCGAAAATTGTCGATTGCTGTAAAACAGACTACAAGATTCAACGATTGTGGAATTGACGCGAATTTGCAGCTCTATATCTCCAGATATATTCAAGATATCGGAAAACTGATAACGAAAGAGGACATATTATTCATATATAATCAATCAATAACTCAATTTTAAAAAAATGTTCCATACATCAAAGCAAAAACAACCTGACGATATGTTGTATACTTACGAAAATTAAACGAAATTCTTTTTAATACGACCACATGATGTTCATGTACACGTCTTTAAAAAGCACACACATGCACAAAACAGCTGGGTTCTGGCAGTTCAATTCTCGTGACATCTCTGTATATCCTCTGTGATAATACTTAATATAACATTCAACACTGTTGGAGAAATTCATCATATGTAAAAAGGTCTATTTATTAGATCTATTTGGCTTTAAGCTGTCAGAAACACACAAAAAGACACACAAACATGAACTAAAGTGTATGCTGCCCAAAAAATGTAGCAACTTTTGACAGTCTAGAAATGAAAACACAACAGAATATCAGGAGGATTGTATTGACTTGATATATAGACCTGGATATATCATATTAAAATATAAGTTTCCCCTGTGTATAATCGTGTAAAGAAATGTGTACAAAAAAGTCTGGTAGCCTTCCAATTTCACACCGCGATCTGGCAAGTCTCAGAATGAAATGAAACTCTAGGAATTTTTAGTCAGTCTTCTACGCGAAACCAGGCGAAACGGAACAAATTGCATGTAATAACTGTAAAGAGAAAATTCGAATGAAGTTGGTGAAAGAAAAAAGAAAAATTAGAAAACCTATTAAAAAACTGCTACACATATTTTGTACATAATTTTTCTGATTTTTGTTTAAACAGTAAAATTAAGGAAGTTCGCGTACATTAGCTGATTTGTTTTAAATTTTCGGCGAACAGCTTGGGAAGCAAGATAAATAATCTGTAAAATACACGAAAATCCGAAGTGAATCTATTTCTTGTCAAGTTCTGTTTAGGAGAGTGTGTGATCCATAAGTATGTGTGTGTACTTTTTTATATATCTTTACAGCAGAATTGTGAAACGGGAAAATATGTAAAGTTTTTGTGAAAATATTAGCATAAAGCATACATATTACGCAAAACAAAGAAAATTAGACAAATGAAAGAAAATTCTACCAGAAAATAAATGAAAATTATTAATTAAAAGCAATGAAAAAAGTTATACTAAAAACTAACAAGCACAAAGAATAAGAAAGTGACGCAAAGAAAAATTGGTGAAAATAAATAAAACGAATATGTGGAAGGGTAAAAATGGGGAAAAATAATATTATACAAAATGTAGCAACAGAGCCCCTAAAAAATATTCATATTCAACGAGAATAACAAATATAGGCCAAAAATGAGCATCAAAACAAGAAAATAATATTTACATACATATATTGTGGCAACCAACTAATTACCTGGGAAAGGGGCCATTGAAGCGAACTCATGGATAACATACTCCCATATTGTCCTAAATTAATAATAATACAGTATCACACATACCTGCATGGATTTCTTTCGGAATTTTTTTGCGCTGATATGTACTAAATATGCTCATATATAATATACATATATTGAATTTTTTATTTAAATAATTAGTAGGTATTAAACATACCTTCAGTTTAATCATATTGATCTACCTAATCAATCAGAAGTAAAACATTTTAACATTTTATTAATGATGTGCATATATGTACATATATGTTAACTTCCAAAAAGAATGATATATGTATAGACTGTACATACAAACCTACATATTAGAGAAAATTAATAGTAGTTAATATTTTCACAAGCATTTTAAATAATGATAACCATTTAGGTACATATTTGCGAATTTTTTTTTTATAATCACACTTACTCCAGTTGTCAACATCGATGCACGTCAATACAATATGTACCAAAAAATTGGTATGCGGATAGACAATCCTTATCAAAAACAACAAACTGGCTATTGAAATTATCATGCTATTTTCTAGATCCTAGAAAACAAATAGGCTGTCAATAGCAGAAATTGTTCTCGAGAGTGCGTAGACAAGACCCAATATTTTGGTATTGTACAGACGTCTTCGATGTTGACAACGGTAATAAGAGTGACTATTAAATTTTTAGAAGATTACGAACTTGGTAGTATACAATGCAATATACAATGAATATCTAATGGATAAATTAAAAAGTTATGCGTTCACACAATTTCAATATTAAATAATTTTTCCTTGGTTACCGATCATCCTCTTCTGAATGCCACTATTAATACTTATTTATGTATGAATACATATGTATGTATGTTCATATAATAAAAATTCTTTTGAGTTTCATTTAGACATGCGGTATATTCTAATTTTATTTACACCAAATAATATTTCAAAATTAAATCACATTAATTGGATATTGTGTCTTAAAATCTTACCAGAAGCCTTTTTAAGGCATTTTTTTAAATAAAAAGCCTCGTACTTGTTTCAGTTCACGTGCTTGCCTCAATAAGAACTTCACATTTGCTCTATAATATAAAAGTAATGGTTTTAGTTTATCGGCGTTCAATTTTTTCACATACATTTGTACATTTATCTTTTTTGTATCCTTTAAAAATTTAAAAAAAAAATAATTTCTATTTAGTTTAATTTTTTCATATTTCGCCTTTACATACGGTGTTTCAATTCATTGTTGTTTTCTTCTATTCTCTTTTCTTCATCGTATTCGTTTCATATTTTTCGGAGCGGCTGTTGAATTTATGTCAAATGCACTTTTTTAATGACACAGTGTTGTTATTGTTGTGTGTAGAAAAGAAGAAGCATTAAAAAATTAAGTTGTAAAAATTGTAGAAGTATTAAATTTGCTTAATAAATCGTTTTATTTTCTTAATAATTGGAAATACACAAAATAGTAAATGAAATTATACTATTTTAATAAACAATGTATTTTTTAAGAGATGAAAATAATATACATACATACATATGTTTTACATACATACAAATTATACCTACACCAGTGACCAGAGTAGCAAGCCGTACCGGCGCGGCTGGCGGCTAGCCAGTCAGCCGTTTTTTTTACACAAGCCGAGCCGCCGCCGAACCACTCGGCTTATCGGCGGCTTATACTCAGCCGTTATTTTGCCTCTTATTTTTTATAATTTTTTAAATTTTGTATTTAATATGATAGCGAGTGTCCCGGAAAGATAGTTGTTTTTGCTTCCACATAAAAAGAAAATGTTTATGTGAATGGTAACGTAGCTGCGACAACACATACGTTCTCTTTTGGAGTCCGTTCTTAAATACATGGACGTTTACATTGACTTTTTTGTTTAATCAGTCAGGCGACTTTTTGATAATTAATTGTTCAAAGCTTTTTGTTTGTTGATCCGTAGCAGTGTTCCAATAAAGTAATTAATTTTTAATTAAATCCGAAAACTTAAATAAAATTTATGTAAAAGGCAATCATGAATAAAATTCCGCGAGAAATTTTTCCAGGGGAAAAATTCCAACTAATAGCAAGTAATAGGGAAAGAAATTCTAATTTGAAAAATGAGAAATTTCTCGCGAAATTTTATTCATAATTGCCCTGATAATCTAGAATATGTTTCTATGATTTAACAAATAATTTACGAAGCTATTTTTTAGGATATCAATTACTGCAATATTCAAACTATTGCAAAATAAATAATGTTACAATGTGGTGATTCAATAATTCACGTATTTTTCGAAAAACAGACTGGGTTAAAAATGTTTTTCAAATGCTTAAACAAATCGGCGTTAAGCCGTTCAGCCGCCGCCGCCGAAAATATTTGTCTTTCAGCCGCCGCCGAAATTTTTTGCTCGGCCTGCTACTCTGCCAGTGACCTGCGCCGAGCAATTTTGTCGGCGGCGGCGGCTCATGAAAAATTGTTCGGCGGCGGCTGAAAATCGGCTGAAATTCGGCTGGGTCGGCTTCACATTTTTGGAATTGTGTCAAAGTAAATTCACAATTTAAAAGTTATATATGCTACCGCTGATAAGGGCTAATCTAAATCAAGGCGAATTCAGTATCAGGTGACCTTATCAGCCCAGCTGATTATCAGCTGTTGATGGAAATTTAAGCAATTTGAACCAAAATGTCAAAATTTGCTTAGAAATCCTTTGACAGATTTATTTTGTAGCATAGCAAACTACATGTTTTTTTTGTGTTGTAAAATTGTTGTACTGATAAGGTCACCTGATTCTGAATTCACCTTGATCTAAATGTTAAGGATTTGTTTATTTCGAAACAGAACAGGCATCAAATATATGTATATGAGTTATATTTGTTCTATTCTAACATACGTGTTAGGCCGGAACATATAATGTAAATATCGCCTAATACAAAAATAATTGGCAACATTTTACACCTCATTTGCAAATAGTGCATTATTGTACACAATTACAATTAAATGTTGCATATTTTGACACATACACTGCAACCTACCTACAATGCAACCTATAAACATCAAAACATTTTAATATTTTCTAAACTTCGAACGGAACTATACTCACTATGCAACCTACTATCTGCCTGATTGCATAAACATGTCACAATGTCTGTGGCTACCATTATTTGCAAACAGTTTTCGTTAGCTATCAACTTGCAGTAAACAAGTAATACGGCAGCTTTCCTTTTTTATTTGCAAATAAGAAGTGCGTATAAACAGGATATATGCCAATTGGAAAGAAAATTTTAAAGCAAATTTGCATCAACACTTAAAAGTGTGAAGGTATTGGTGAAAAAGCCTAAAAACCTCCAGTAATATATACAAAAATTAATCAATCGGCGGCTGATCTTAGCCGATTTTGAGCCGAGAAAAAATCGGCGGCGGCGGCTTACATAAGGTCTTCGGCGGCTCGGCTTAGCCGGCTGTCAGCCGGTCGGCGCAGGTCTCTGACCTACACCCATTATGAAATACCAAAAGTAAACAAACTATCATCCAACAAAATAATTTTAAATATACAAAATTAGCGTTTTGATCAATAAAATAGAACTTCTAAAATTTAAAAAAATATGAAAGTGACGAAAAGTGTTACAGAATTGAGCACGAGTGAACATGAAAGTGAATTTATCTAGACACTGAAAACAGATTGGACTTAAATTCACTTTAGGAACACCTCCCCGAAAAAAAATAATCCTGTTAGAAAATTGAATTCCAAGAAAAAAAGTTAGTAAAAAAGTCCAGAAATGTTTTTTCGTGACATACATACCTCCCATTTACTCAAACAGCGTCAGAAATACAATTTTTTAGTGTGTCAACTCAAAGATTTAATTTTTTAAGTTATGACGTTCTTTGAGTAAATGAGCGTTAAGTAGACAAACATTTTTGATTGTGAAAATTAAATTTGAAAACGAAAAAGATTCCTGTTAAGGTGTATAATTACACCATGATTCCTGCTTTTGCTTATTTGTTTGATTTTAGAGTTACTATGGGCTTAATGTTGTAAAACGCTTCGCCAAGCGTTGGCAAATTTTATATGGAACAAATTTATATTACAAAAACAAAATAGAAAATTAGGCCCTACGTATTCAGAGAATTATTTGGCTGAAAGAAAAACGGCAACACCGCAGCCATAGCTTGCTTCAATTAACTTAAATTTATTTTTTAACTTTTAAGTTAATAAATAAATCCTCACGAAAACATAAATGTGAAAAAAGCCAAGTTCCTGTCCAAAATTTCGGCCAGTAAAAGTAGTGAGATAAAAATTTTGACCAAGTTCTTGCTTGCCACAATACCTAACACAGAAATATGTTATGTATTATATAAACTTGTAATCGTAAGGGTGTCATAATTTCTAGACAATCTGCTTACTTGAAAATATATACGGAAGTGCTTCATCAATTTGATGAGTGTGTCAGTGGTCAGTGGTCAGTAGTCAGTGAATATGCTTAAAATATGCACTTTTTGTACCTCTATATCTCCGGAACCTTTCATTGTAAAACTTTCAAACTTCGATGAATTTATTCTAATTATGGTTTAAATATCATAATTTTACGATTGCCTGGAACAGAGTTATGAGGGGGGTAAAAACAACTCGAATGGCCTCCTGTAAATATACACACTGCGTGCATTGGCCGGAATTCGGCCTGGCGCACTGCTATGCGCCTAGATAAATTCAAGAAGGACTAGCTAGCATCCGGCAAGGACTTCGTTCGCATATAGAAAGAAACAAAAATTGTTCTATAAAATTTATACCGATTTTAGCAGAAACAAAAAATTCTAGATCTAAAACTTTAATCCGTTTTATCCTTCAAAATAAACTGGAACCATATCCGTTCGCCAAATCCTTCATTTTAAATGCTATTAAAGTTATTTAAAAATTATTGACTTAAACAATATACATACATACTACATACATACATGTATAAAATAATTTGATTTTAATATACATATGTAAATCTGTGTATATATGTAAGTATTTGCCGCTTCAAACAAAAACCCTAACCCAACGCTATTTTCGGATTTTTTTTGTTATGAGTTCCTATAGGTACAAAATAAACAAACAATTCGGTGAAGAAAATACATGACTGATTCGAAAATCCATCTGTTCTATTTTGTGATAGATACAACAGAACTGGCAACACTGGCTTAACAAAAGTAGTAAATGCGATAATCTGAAGAAAATAACACAAAAACATAACTTTGCCCCCTTTTTCCTTGTGTTGCTATTTGTTCTTTTATAAAAAACACTCGGAACGAGAACAGCGGTGAAAATAAGATTGGGAAAACAAACAAAATATAATAAAATATAATTTTTTAGAAAAAAGTCGAAATTAATATTTATGATTTATTTTTGGTTTCATTTATACTACTTTGGATTATTTAATCAATGTTTCAATTTCTTTTCGTTTACAAACCCTCTTTTGTAATAAAATTACAAATAAATAAAAAAAACAAAGTGTATGAAGACGCAAGCAAAAATTGAGTGGATAACTGAATATTAAAAAAGAATATCAAACAAATAATATACATAATAAGAAAATATATGAACTTATACCAAATTTTTATACACATATAAAAAAATAAATAATTACAAATAAAATAATATACCTATCTGTTTAAAGAAACTAACTTTTTTTTATTGGTTGCCGCCTTGTTTCAACGGCTAGCCAAAGGGAAAAAACTATATCATACCATTCAATATAGACGACGAATTACAGCAACAACATTATCTCGAGCGTCCAAGATGACATCTTTAGATATACGCAATAATTCGGCCGTTATGAAACGTGCCGAACAACTTAAACGATGGGAGGAATCGGATACAAATCAACAACCTCCTGTTCCCCGGCCTGAACGCGGAAATCGCATCAAATTCTCCTCGGGTTGTATATTTTTGGCGGCCTGTTTGGCTGGCGATAAGGACGAAGTTCTCAAAATGTTAGAACAAGGTGCTGATATAAACACAGCTAATGTTGATGGACTAACAGCTCTACATCAGGTAAGTTGGGAAAAAAATAAGTCTGTCTATTGCCCTTATCACGGTTCTCAACTAAATTCGTCTAAGAGTAGACCAACCTTACTCTTAAAAAACTCTGTATTAGTATTATGAACCACAACTGTATTTAATTTGAAATTTTCATCGCGTTACCAACTTAAATTAAAAAGTTTCACAGAAGGCAATACATTTGTAAAAATTATAAAGGTTTATAAAGGCTTAATAAGCAAAATGTTGTATCGAAATCTCTTTTAAAAAAACCTTTATAAAACCTTAATAACTTTTTATAAATAAGGCAATAAGAAACTAGTGTCTTAAGTGTTTTAGTTTAAAGAAATCCTATCAAATGGATATGGGCATTTCCTGGGGTCACAAATGTACGTTCGTACGCTTTTGATGTACAAAAAATATAGAAAACAAAACATTTGCAATCATTTTTTTTGCAATTTGATAGCATTTTGGAAGCTCTATGTTTAATGCAAAAGATGGATTTCATCGAGTTTAAGTTTTCATATTATTAGTTATAAACATGTGGTCACAAGCGTACGCAAAATAGAAGTCAACTTTGGATGACAGTAGTGAAATGTAAAAATCTGCGAAATGGAACAGAGTAATGAAAAGTGATTAATTTATTTTAAAAGTGTATTAATGTAGGCCTCTATCAAGTATTTACACAATAAAATATCTCTACTAGTTCTTGTTTAATTGAAATTTTTTGCCGGTTGCGAACGCACGTGTAGCGAACGTACGATTTTTCAACATGTTTTTTTATTATTATCACCATGCCTCCTTCCCATTTTCGAACTTTTTTTTTGTTCTCCTTACACTTTTCTCTTCTTACTATTTGGTAATAGAGAGATTTTGAAGGAAGAGTGCAAACAAAACATATTTTTTGCATGTAAAATAATTATACTTTTGTATATAAAAATTCTTGACAAGTAGCTTAAAAAGAAAATATAAAATTTTCCAGCTTCCAGCCCAATTTCCTCAACTAAAACAGCTGAGATATGCTATTAAACTATTCCATTATATAAACATACGGCCCTATGTATAAGCAAAAATTTGGCATGAAGTTAGCATAAGTGGCAAAATTAAACATGGTCTCAAAGAGTTTTGCGATGAAACTTCACATTAAAAATCATGCTACAACTTAGAGGTGGGTTAAAATTAGGTAATGCGACCGTTTTTAATGCC
This sequence comes from Tachina fera, assembly GCA_905220375.1. Lineage (NCBI taxonomy): Eukaryota > Metazoa > Arthropoda > Insecta > Diptera > Tachinidae > Tachina > Tachina fera. Next base: position 65,081,903 of record LR999964.1, read on the forward strand.
AAATTGTATGGAGGAACTCGTTCATACATTTCATTATAAATGCATATTTTTAATACATTTTTTAGTTATTTTCATGCTATAAAAGAAATGTTTGTGTTTTTTAATTGTACTACCCACACAGCCTATATTAATTAGATGGGGAGCGTGATTGAAGGCTGTAGAATACTATATTTCTATTAACAAAGTTAAGGAAATTTTAAAGTCAAAAAAAACTTTACCAATGAATTGATATTTTTACACACTTACGAGTAGTATGGCTTTCTCGTTGACCCTATCGCAAAATTATGTATATGGTTTTGATTATTTAACATGCGAAGTTGAATTAATTGAATATGCGGTACAAACATGTGTGTTCTGAAAGGTGGAATAAATGAAGAAATTAAAAATAAATTAGATAAAATTAAACAAAAAAAAAAAACTATGGACTTAAAAAATGCAACAAATTGCATTAATATTTTATAGTTCAAACAGCGAAAATTTAGAAACTGAATATTCCACAAATGAACCAGCATTATTATTTTATTTATTTTATTTTTTATTTTTATTAGTTCATAAAAGTAATACAAAGCCTATAGGCCAAATAATATATTACATAGCATAAAATAGTACCTTACTATAACAGCTTGTACAAATAAATGTTTACAACAAATTTATTTACATATATGTATGTATATACATTTTAATTTTTATATATGTATAGTGATTATAACATGGTTCCCCAACCATAATGTTTAGCATAAAAGAAAAATTTAAAGCAGTTTAGTTAAAGATTTTATATGGTTCCACTAATATAGTAGCACTAGCAAAATAGGAAATAAATTTGTGCACATGTACATATAATTTACAATTTAGGCAGCTTTCACAAGTAGGCAAATATACATATAAGTATGAATCAAATTTAACAAAAAAATTTAATTACCCAGTAGATTTTAAAAAATTTTAAAGTTTATGCTTAAATGCATTGTTCGACTGCGAGAAGTTACGTAATTCTATTGGTAAGTAATTCCAACATCGAGCCACTCTAACTAAAAATGACTTTTCAAAAAAAGAATTTGCAATTTTTGGTATAAGTATTTGGGGGTTTCTTCTTGAATAGCTAAAAGTAAATCTTTTATATAACGATAACGGTTTGCCAGTTCTTAGAGTCTTGTAAAAAATGAGCAAGCAGCGGAGTTTAGCGAAATTTAAAAAAGTGCACCCAAGAAATTTAATAACGTATTCAGAAATATGTTCTCTGTATCGTATATTGAAAACATAGCGTACAATAGTGTTAACAATTCGGTTTATTCTAGCAACTCCCACCGAACGAGTTCCCGAAAAAACCTCAAGCCCATATAAAACCTGAGACAAAAAAAGAGAATAAGCTATTTTCTGTCTAATATGAATGGGTAAAAAAATATTTGTAGAATAAAGTTTACGTAATGTCTGCAATATTCTGCATACCGTTAGGTCAATATGAGCCTCAAAATTTAGTTTTGTATCCAGAACAATACCTAAAAACTTCATTCGTTCTAGAAGTTCAACCCTTACGTCATGAATAAAAATGTCCAAGTTCACATTAAAACGGTCATAGGGCCTGAACACAATTGCTTTGGTCTTTGCTACATTTATAGACAGATAATTACCTGAAGTCCAATCAGAGACAAGCTTAAGACAATAATCAATGTTACTTTGCAAAACATCAGGAAAATCAAAATCACAGTTAAACAGCAGCGCAACATCGTCTGCAAAAATAAATGATTTGCATATAGAATTATTAACTAGAGACGGAAGCTCATTTATGTAGAGGACGAACAACAAAGGTCCCAAAATTGAGCCTTGGGGAACACCAGAGAAAAGACTTAATAAATCAGAATTCTTGTCCTGAAGAGTAGTAAACTGAGATCTATTTTTTAGATAAGATGATACCAGTACGCACGCAGATTTAGAAAAGCCAAATTCAAACCGAAGTTTTTTTTATCATTTTGTTAAAATCAATTGTATTAAATGCCTTGGAAAGATCAAGTGAAATAAGAACACTAAGTCTGTTTTTATTAATATTAGTTCTAATTGAATCGGTCAGATCGAGAAGAAGTGTAGTTGTATTGTACCCTTTACGAAAAGCATATTGGGAGTGGTAAATACACCTAGATGTAGCATCTAAAATTTGCTCCTTAAGAATGTGTTCCATTACTTTAGATAGCGCAGGAAGAATGCATATCGGTATTAAATCTTCAGGTCCATTTACATTTTTTGACTTAGGTATAGGAACCACGCGAGCAATTTTCCATCCGGCAGGGAATTTTGATGTCATTATTATAGAATTGAAAAGATGTTTAAAAAAACGAGAAACATAAGGATAGACCAATTTTATAAATTTAATTGGAATATCATCAATCCCTACAGCATTTGATTTCACTTTGCTTAAAGCCATAAATATCTCTAACTCACTCACACATCGAAAAGAAATACCAGACTCAGAAAAATTATGATCATCGTAAACATCATCACTTACTCTTGAGACTACTGCGTTTGCAAAGAAATCATTTAAGGTATTAACGTCCAGATTATATGACTGATCGTCACGATTAGTAAAACCAGAGTCTCTGAGCACATTCCAAATGCCAGCAGTATCAAGTCCATTAAATAATTTTGAAAAGTATTGTTTTTTTACATCACGCATAATTCTTTTAGCTCTATTTCGATATTTGCAATAAATTCTCCAATGTCTGGCTGTTTTGTTCGATTTGTATGTTGAAAAAGCTAAGTCTCTCAAAGATCTAGCAATAGTAATACATCTTGATTTCATCCATTCATTATCGGATTTCACCTTTTTTTTAACAACTGGAACAAACAATATTAGACTGGTTAATAAATTAGAAACATGTGTACATATTAAGTCAACATCAGTAGTGTTGAAGATAATAAAGCTATCAAATTCAGACAAAAAGTTACATATTCCAACCCAATCAATCTTGTTATAATCCCTAAACTCAATAAAAGTCGGCATATGTTCAACCTTGATATCAAACGAAGCACAAATTAAGGCATGACGAGATAAGCCCGGGTATTGATATTGCTCAGAAAAAGTCAATTTAGGGTGGCCACTATACAACATGAAATCAATTAATGATGTAGAACTATGAGAGACATCAAAATGCGTGGGCTTACAGTTATGTACTATATACTATATTATATGCGCCAATAACTGACTTCGAATGTTAATATTTGCTTAATTCACAACAATTTGAATCGTGTATTTGTGTATCAAATACAGTTTTTGTTTGTTGTGAACACCCTCTGTGTAGTGTATTAATGTATTTTGTATTTTTAATGAAAAAAGAAAAACAAGCTACATACAAATTCTCTCAGAGAGCCTCTCTCTGAATACAACATTTTAAAAACATATGAAATAAAAGTGTAATTGTGTATTTAGTTTTTATATGAAAATTGCATATAACAAACGTTACACTCTTGTATTAAATATGATAATACAATCGATACAGAGATACAAGAGGTTTTGTGAATTAAGCAATTATATTACATAAAGTTTTTTTTCAGAGCAATAAAAACTTTATTATTTATTTTATTTACATATCTCATAAAATGGGTAAATAAAATAAATATAAAACCTAAAACTTCCCAGCAAAAAATAGTCATGGTTTTGAAAGGAGAGTGGCTGAATTAGTTAGCATGTTAGCTACAAAACCGAAGGTCCTGGCTTCGAGCCCGGTCTCCGGATTGGAAATTCTGTTAAAATCACCTAAAAGTTGCAATTTCCCCCAGTTTTCTACTATTCATTCATTTTTATGCCAATTAAAAAATCATATTATGGATGAGCATGCGTCCTAAAAACATTTTTGAAAAAAGTTAAAAAAAATTAAAAATTGCCCCAATTAAAAAAATTTTCCCAAAAAAATTGAAGCGAAAAATTCGAAAAAATTTAAATTTTTTCCAAAAAAGTTTTCTTAAGACGCACCTTCATCAACACTTGTCTTTTCAGGCAATATATATTGACATAAAGGTTAATAAATGGTAGAAAGCTAGAAAAAGTTGTGATTTTTAGGTGATTTTAACCGTATTTCCAATCTAAATTATTTTTTAAACGAGAGCTAACCTAAAAAAATGGTTAGCACATTTGGATTCAGCGTACTCGAACTAGGTTAACCTAGACACCAGGTCTCCCGCTTGTTACAACAAAAGTTCCGAATTCGACACAGTGTTACTAATGAAAAACTGTTTGATTCAGACACGTATTTATTAATTTAAACAGTTTTATACATAACTAAGGCCGGGTTTACATCTATTTGCCATGTGTCACACATTTATATACAAAACGTAACCACTAATTACTAATGAAAAACTGTTTGATACAGACACGTGTTTATTAAGTTAAACAATTTCATACTTAACTAATAGACAATTTTATAGTATACAACATGATTGGAAACAGTTTAAATCAATAAATATGTACATGCCTTAATCAAACAATTTTTCATTAGTACGAGTAATTAGGGGTTACGCTTTTTTGGGTACATGTCACACAGGAAATGTCAGGGGGCAAATTACGGCACTCGTTATCGCACAAAATTACGAAATATTTCAATAGAGTTTATATGGAAACATTTTAAAATTTCGAACCGTATCGAATGCCGTAATTTGCCCCCAGATGTAACCCAATCTAACAGACAATTTTATAAAATCCAACATGATTGGAAATTCTTCAAATCAATAAATACATGTCTGAGTCAAACAGTTTATCATTACAATCATACCTAAATAAGAGCGGTAAGCGTTGCGGTAGCAGCAGGGTACGCATTTTCAGTACATTTAAATGTGAAAATATTTTTTGGTTGTTCTGAAAATACGTATCCTGCTGCTAAGGCAATACTTGCCGCTCTTATTTAGGTATGACGGTTAGTAATATATATGTATGTGTTGTAAATTCAAATACCGAAAAAACAAAAAAGTCTACTGATGAAGGTGTAGTGGTCTTCGAAAACAGCTAGTTGTTCCGTTGTTTGTCAGAAAATTTACAATTAATTTTGATGCTATTTGTTCATTAATAATTATCACATGCAATTTGGCTTATAAAGCGATACGAACTTTAGCCTGCTCAAATCATAAACATAAAAAGTATACTGTTAATTTAGTTTCGAATGGAAATACAAATTATTTTAAAAGTTGAAAACCGCGATAGGGGCATATACATATTTCTTTTATTTTATTATTATAAACTTTAAACTACATATATACTTGTACTTATGAGAATACATGACTTCAGTTATCTACAGCCTTATGCAAAACGAAAAAGTGGCATAAAGTTACCATAAGTGACGAAATTGAACTATCTACATCAGCTCGTGCGTGTGTGTGTGTGCATACAAAAAATATGCAGTCCATATTGAGCTTCGCAAAAAACATTTGTTAAAGATTTGAACTCACTATCTTACACAAAGTCGTTAATCAGCTCTGGGTTGGGGAACATCTCTCGCGTCATCGTAATTATTTCTTAAGTGCGGTCAGGCTTGTGTTTGTTGTTTGGCCTTCGAGACTTTTTCGTCTCACTCGCACTGGTTGATTGATCTGCCACATATTACCGTATAATCTTGCGGTATTTTGTGGGATTTCTTTAACAACCACGTTGCTACTTCCCATGTGAAGGCATACATAGGTCGTGTACAGTCAGTCACAAACCTTTTTAAAATACTGTTAACATATTGGACATATGGTATAGTTACTCCGCCCATATTTGTGCAACACCATATTATGCAAATTTACTTTTAATATGTTTAATAAATAAATAAATAAAATATCTTACACAGTCGCACGACTTACGAAAAAGTACACAGGTTGCACTTTCTCACGATTGTGTAGGATAGTGAATCACGGACTTGAGGGTTTTCACGATTGGTGGTGCAAACTTGTGCAAAAATACATACATACATATTTGAAATTTGTGTCACTTTACTTGATTTCAACTAAAAAATCGGAAAAAACTTGTCAGTACATATTTGCTGTTACAAACACATCAAATTAAACAATGGTTATTATTATGAGTTGCATTCGATTTTCGATCTTCTAAAGCTATCGAACATCGAAAGTCGAATGTTCATTTCATATTATGAGTATCGAACAGAATTTAACTTTCGATGAAGTATGTTAGTATATAAAATCATTATAAACCTTTATTTTTTTATTTTTAGGTGAAGTTGTTTCAAGTTTTAAAAATCAATGAGTGATATTCACAATAAGGATATTTTTTTTCGAATGCTCGTCATAATACCAAATGAAAATTCTTTCGATTAGGGGCAAATTACGGCATTCGATACTACACGTAATTTAAAAATATTTCAAAAGAGTTTATATGAAAATATTTTTAAATTACGAGTCATATCGAATGCCGTAATTTGTCCCAGTACATTCGACTGCAGTCGAAGATCGAAAGTTGCTCATAAAAAGGGCCAATAGCTTATTTTAGCTTTTTATTTGCTACAAAAAGCAGTATTAATTGAAATGGTTTGTAATTGAATTTAAAATATGGTTGTATATTGTTGATTATTCAAGTATAGAATCGAGAAACTTTTCGTTGCTGCTTGGGCAACTCATCAGTGGACTTAAACCACAATTAAAAAGCTCCTAAAACCCTACTGCTTGTAGACAAATTCCCAACAAATTGTTAAAAATTACATCAAGACGTACTTAACGAAAAGCAAGCAAAATGTTTTAAATTCATATTCATTTTGACACGCGTTAAATAAAAATAAGAAATTATAGAAATTATTACAAACAAAATGATAAATATACAAGAAAAAATTGTTATAACTAAAATAAAAATTCGCAGAGTGAGACATTAAGAAACATTAAATCTTACACACTTTGAAAAGTGTTACGCATCACGTTCATATTTTGACGTACAATGTAATATACAAAGAAACCATAAATGCAATCTGAAAATATCAAACTATTTTCATGCTTTTCAAACCTCCAATGCAACACGACTTGAAATCATAAACAAGACTACACACTATGCGACCATTCTGCCTGGTTGCATAAACATTTATTTATTTATTTCAGTCTATGGACAGAAAGAAAGTCCTTTCAGACAACGAGATAAAGTTAACATTTTTAATAGCTAATAATAAATAACTTATATAAATAGTAAAAGATCAACAAAAAATAAAAATAAAGAAGGCTAATTAATTACTTAATATAAATGTATAAACAAAGTTATGAAATTAAAGCAAATTTCAAATAACAATATTATTTTATTACACTTAGTGCCATTATTATAACTTAAAGTTAGTTAAAAGTAGGATTTTGTCGGACGTATAAAAAGTTTTCCATCAGTACAATTTTAGCTTAACCTAAAGTGAGCGCTAAGTTAAAGGCAAATGTATCCTTTCTGGTAAGTTATTACCAGGGAAACCACAAATATGCAATTGCATGTTTTTTCTTGTCTGATATATCAATGCGGAATTAAGATATTTATCCGTTTCAGAACTTTTTATGAATTCTGGCATCGATTTGTTAGTGCATATTTTTGCATATTTTACCCTTTAAAGCATTTTTTTGCATACTTCAGTCTAACACGCATATTTTCAGCATTTTTTGAATTTTTAGAGCATATTTGGCGTTTTTAAGGCATATTTTGGTCATTTAAAAAAAATTTTATTTTAATAATAAAAAAATTTTATTTTAAATTAAAAATAATTTTTGTAAAAATTTATTTTTTCCGTCAAAATTTCATATTGTATTGAAAGAAAAAGACGTGTGTGAAGATAAATTTCGAAATTTAAAACCCAAGACACAAACCAGTAGCATTAACAGAGCTATGTTAACCTGATAACAGAGCCCTGTTAAACACGAAAATCTTGGAATTGTGTACTACAAATGGAATCCTGGCCCTATTTTTTAACAAAATCAGCTAAAAAAATCGAAACATGCAGATTATTAAATTTTTCTTTATAAAAACAAAAAAAAATCATAAAAAATTTAAAAGAAACTATAATTTTTTTACCTATCAAAGTAAATAAAATTTTTTTATGGAAATTTTGGAATTCCTGGAGAACGAACATACCTGGGCGGCTAAATTTTTCTGGAATTTGTGTATTTTGTGCCCTCTTATAATACTCAGATGTCAAAACCCTTAACATTTGCGTTTTTCATAGAGAAATTTGATTTTTTCTAAATTTTCAAATTTCGATTTTCACTAAAGGACGAATTTCAGGAGAACGAACATACCTGGGCAGCTAAATTTTTCTGGAATTTGTGTATTTTGTGCCCTCTTATAACACTCAGATGTCAAAACCCTTAACATTTGCGTTTTTCATAGAGAAATTTGATTTTTTCTAAATGTTCAAATTTCGATTTTCACTAAAGGACGAATTTCAGGAGAACGAACATACCTGGGCGGCTAAATTTTTCTGGAATTTGTGTATTTTGTGCCCTCTTATAACACTCAGATGTCAAAACCTTTAACATTTGCGTTTTTCATAGAGAAATTTGATTTTTTCTAAATTTTCAAATTTCGATTTTCACTAAAGGACGAATTTCAGGAGAACGAACATACCTGGGCGGCTAAATTTTTCTGGAATTTGTGTCTTTTGTGCCCTCTTATAATGCTCAGATGTCAAAACCTTTAACATTTGCGTTTTTCATAGAGAAATTTGATTTTTTCTAAATTTTCAAATTTCGATTTTCACTAAAGGACGAATTTCAGGAGAACGAACATACCTGGGCGGCTAAATTTTTCTGGAATTTGTGTCTTTTGTGCCCTCTTATAATGCTCAGATGTCAAAACCTTTAACATTTGCGTTTTTCATAGAGAAATTTGATTTTTTCTAAATTTTCAAATTTCGATTTTCACTAAAGGACGAATTTCAGGAGAACGAACATACCTGGGCGGCTAAATTTTTCTGGAATTTGTGTATTTTGTGCCCTCTTATAACACTCAGATGTCAAAACCTTTAACATTTGCGTTTTTCATAGAGAAATTTGATTTTTTCTAAATTTTCAAATTTCGATTTTCACTAAAGGACGAATTTCAGGAGAACGAACATACCTGGGTGGCTTAATTTTTCTGGAATTTGTGTCTTTTGTGCCCTCTTATAATGCTCAGATGTCAAAACCTTTAACATTTGCGTTTTTCATAGAGAAATTTGATTTTTTCTAAATTTTCAAATTTCGATTTTCACTAAAGGACGAATTTCAGGAGAACGAACATACCTGGGCGGCTAAATTTTTCTGGAATTTGTGTATTTTGTGCCCTCTTATAATACTCTGATGTCAAAACCCTTAACATTTGTGTTTTTCATAGAGAAATTTGATTTTTTCTAAATTTTCAAATTTCGATTTTCACTAAAGGACGAATTTCAGGAGAACGAACATACCTGGGCGGCTAAATTTTTCTGGAATTTGTGTATTTTGTGCCCTCTTATAACACTCAGATGTCAAAACCTTTAACATTTGCGTTTTTCATAGAGAAATTTGATTTTTTCTAAATTTTCAAATTTCGATTTTCACTAAAGGACGAATTTCAGGAGAACGAACATACCTGGGCGGCTAAATTTTTCTGGAATTTGTGTCTTTTGTGCCGTCTTATAATGCTCAGATGTCAAAACCTTTAACATTTGCGTTTTTCATAGAGAAATTTGATTTTTTCTAAATTTTCAAATTTCGATTTTCACTAAAGGACGAATTTCAGGAGAACGAACATACCTGGGCGGCTAAATTTTTCTGGAATTTGTGTCTTTTGTGCCCTCTTATAATGCTCAGATGTCAAAACCTTTAACATTTGCGTTTTTCATAGAGAAATTTGATTTTTTCTAAATTTTCAAATTTCGATTTTCACTAAAGGACGAATTTCAGGAGAACGAACATACCTGGGCGGCTAAATTTTTCTGGAATTTGTGTATTTTGTGCCCTCTTATAATGCTCAGATGTCAAAACCTTTAACATTTGCGTTTTTCATAGAGAAATTTGATTTTTTCTAAATTTTCAAATTTCGATTTTCACTAAAGGACGAATTTCAGGAGAACGAACATACCTGGGCGGCTAAATTTTTCTGGAATTTGTGTATTTTGTGCCCTCTTATAATGCTCAGATGTCAAAACCTTTAACATTTGCGTTTTTCATAGAGAAATTTGATTTTTTCTAAATTTTCAAATTTCGATTTTCACTAAAGGACGAATTTCAGGAGAACGAACATACCTGGGCGGCTAAATTTTTCTGGAATTTGTGTATTTTGTGCCCTCTTATAATGCTCAGATGTCAAAACCTTTAACATTTGCGTTTTTCATAGAGAAATTTGATTTTTTCTAAATTTTCAAATTTCGATTTTCACTAAAGGACGAATTTCAGGAGAACGAACATACCTGGGCGGCTAAATTTTTCTGGAATTTGTGTATTTTGTGCCCTCTTATAATGCTCAGATGTCAAAACCTTTAACATTTGCGTTTTTCATAGAGAAATTTGATTTTTTCTAAATTTTCAAATTTCGATTTTCACTAAAGGACGAATTTCAGGAGAACGAACATACCTGGGCGGCTAAATTTTTCTGGAATTTGTGTCTTTTGTGCCCTCTTATAATACTCAGATGTCAAAACCCTTAACATTTGCGTTTTTCATAGAGAAATTTGATTTTTTCTAAATTTTCAAATTTCGATTTTCACTAAAGGACGAATTTCAGGAGAACGAACATACCTGGGCGGCTAAATTTTTCTGGAATTTGTGTATTTTGTGCCCTCTTATAATGCTCAGATGTCAAAACCTTTAACATTTGCGTTTTTCATAGAGAAATTTGATTTTTTCTAAATTTTCAAATTTCGATTTTCACTAAAGGACGAATTTCAGGAGAACGAACATACCTGGGCGGCTAAATTTTTCTGGAATTTGTGTATTTTGTGCCCTCTTATAATGCTCAGATGTCAAAACCTTTAACATTTGCGTTTTTCATAGAGAAATTTGATTTTTTCTAAATTTTCAAATTTCGATTTTCACTAAAGGACGAATTTCAGGAGAACGAACATACCTGGGCGGCTAAATTTTTCTGGAATTTGTGTATTTTGTGCCCTCTTATAATGCTCAGATGTCAAAACCTTTAACATTTGCGTTTTTCATAGAGAAATTTGATTTTTTCTAAATTTTAAAATTTCGATTTTCACTAAAGGACGAATTTCAGGAGAACGAACATACCTGGGCGGCTAAATTTTTCTGGAATTTGTGTATTTTGTGCCCTCTTATAATACTCAGATGTCAAAACCCTTAACATTTGCGTTTTTCATAGAGAAATTTGATTTTTTCTAAATTTTCAAATTTCGATTTTCACTAAAGGACGAATTTCAGGAGAACGAACATACCTGGGCGGCTAAATTTTTCTGGAATTTGTGTATTTTGTGCCCTCTTATAATGCTCAGATGTCAAAACCTTTAACATTTGCGTTTTTCATAGAGAAATTTGATTTTTTCTAAATTTTCAAATTTCGATTTTCACTAAAGGACGAATTTCAGGAGAACGAACATACCTGGGCGGCTAAATTTTTCTGGAATTTGTGTATTTTGTGCCCTCTTATAATGCTCAGATGTCAAAACCTTTAACATTTGCGTTTTTCATAGAGAAATTTGATTTTTTCTAAATTTTCAAATTTCGATTTTCACTAAAGGACGAATTTCAGGAGAACGAACATACCTGGGCGGCTAAATTTTTCTGGAATTTGTGTATTTTGTGCCCTCTTATAATGCTCAGATGTCAAAACCTTTAACATTTGCGTTTTTCATAGAGAAATTTGATTTTTTCTAAATTTTTAAATTTCGATTTTCACTAAAGGACGAATTTCAGGAGAACGAACATACCTGGGCGGCTAAATTTTTCTGGAATTTGTGTCTTTTGTGCCCTCTTATAATGCTCAGATGTCAAAACCTTTAACATTTGCGTTTTTCATAGAGAAATTTGATTTTTTCTAAATTTTAAAATTTCGATTTTCACTAAAGGACGAATTTCAGGAGAACGAACATACCTGGGCGGCTAAATTTTTCTGGAATTTGTGTATTTTGTGCCCTCTTATAATACTCAGATGTCAAAACCCTTAACATTTGCGTTTTTCATAGAGAAATTTGATTTTTTCTAAATTTTCAAATTTCGATTTTCACTAAAGGACGAATTTCAGGAGAACGAACATACCTGGGCGGCTAAATTTTTCTGGAATTTGTGTATTTTGTGCCCTCTTATAATGCTCAGATGTCAAAACCTTTAACATTTGCGTTTTTCATAGAGAAATTTGATTTTTTCTAAATTTTCAAATTTCGATTTTCACTAAAGGACGAATTTCAGGAGAACGAACATACCTGGGCGGCTAAATTTTTCTGGAATTTGTGTATTTTGTGCCCTCTTATAATACTCAGATGTCAAAACCCTTAACATTTGCGTTTTTCATAGAGAAATTTGATTTTTTCTAAATTTTCAAATTTCGATTTTCACTAAAGGACGAATTTCAGGAGAACGAACATACCTGGGCGGCTAAATTTTTCTGGAATTTGTGTATTTTGTGCCCTCTTATAATGGTTTTGACATCTGAGCATTATAAGAGGGCACAAAAGACACAAATTCCAGAAAAATTTAGCCGCCCAGGTATGTTCGTTCTCCTGAAATTCGTCCTTTAGTGAAAATCGAAATTTGAAAATTTAGAAAAAATCAAATTTCTCTATGAAAAACGCAAATGTTAAGGGTTTTGACATCTGAGTATTATAAGAGGGCACAAAATACACAAATTCCAGAAAAATTTAGCCGCCCAGGTATGTTCGTTCTCCTGAAATTCGTCCTTTAGTGAAAATCGAAATTTGAAAATTTAGAAAAAATCAAATTTCTCTATGAAAAACGCAAATGTTAAGGGTTTCGACATCTGAGTATTATAAGAGGGCACAAAATACACAAATTTCAGAAAAATTTAGCCGCCCAGGTTTGTTCGTTCTCCTGAAATTCTTCCTTTAGTGAAAATCGAAATTTGAAAATTTTAAAAAAATCAAATTTCTCTATGAAAAACGCAAATGTTAAAGGTTTTGACATCTGAGTGTTATAAGAGGGCACAAAATACACAAATTCCAGAAAAATTTAGCCGCCCAGGTATGTTCGTTCTCCTGAAATTCGTCCTTTAGTGAAAATCGAAATTTGAAAATTTAGAAAAAATCAAATTTCTCTATGAAAAACGCAAATGTTAAGGGTTTTGACATCTGAGCATTATAAGAGGGCACAAAATACACAAATTCCAGAAAAATTTAGCCGCCCAGGTATGTTCGTTCTCCTGAAATTCGTCCTTTAGTGAAAATCGAAATTTGAAAATTTAGAAAAAATCAAATTTCTCTATGAAAAACGCAAATGTTAAGGGTTTTGACATCTGAGCATTATAAGAGGGCACAAAATACACAAATTCCAGAAAAATTTAGCCGCCCAGGTATGTTCGTTCTCCTGAAATTCGTCCTTTAGTGAAAATCGAAATTTGAAAATTTAGAAAAAATCAAATTTCTCTATGAAAAACGCAAATGTTAAAGGTTTTGACATCTGAGTGTTATAAGAGGGCACAAAATACACAAATTCCAGAAAAATTTAGCCGCCCAGGTATGTTCGTTCTCCTGAAATTCGTCCTTTAGTGAAAATCGAAATTTGAAAATTTAGAAAAAATCAAATTTCTCTATGAAAAACGCAAATGTTAAAGGTTTTGACATCTGAGTGTTATAAGAGGGCACAAAATACACAAATTCCAGAAAAATTTAGCCGCCCAGGTATGTTCGTTCTCCTGAAATTCGTCCTTTAGTGAAAATCGAAATTTGAAAATTTAGAAAAAATCAAATTTCTCTATGAAAAACGCAAATGTTAAAGGTTTTGACATCTGAGCATTATAAGAGGGCACAAAATACACAAATTCCAGAAAAATTTAGCCGCCCAGGTATGTTCGTTCTCCTGAAATTCGTCCTTTAGTGAAAATCGAAATTTGATAATTTAGAAAAAATCAAATTTCTCTATGAAAAACGCAAATGTTAAAGGTTTTGACATCTGAGCATTATAAGAGGGCACAAAATACACAAATTCCAGAAAAATTTAGCCGCCCAGGTATGTTCGTTCTCCTGAAATTCGTCCTTTAGTGAAAATCGAAATTTGAAAATTTAGAAAAAATCAAATTTCTCTATGAAAAACGCAAATGTTAAAGGTTTTGACATCTGAGCATTATAAGAGGGCACAAAATACACAAATTCCAGAAAAATTTAGCCGCCCAGGTATGTTCGTTCTCCTGAAATTCGTCCTTTAGTGAAAATCGAAATTTGAAAATTTAGAAAAAATCAAATTTCTCTATGAAAAACGCAAATGCTAAGGGTTTTGACATCTGAGTATTATAAGAGGGCACAAAATACACAAATTCCAGAAAAATTTAGCCGCCCAGGTATGTTCGTTCTCCTGAAATTCGTCCTTTAGTGAAAATCGAAATTTTAAAATTTAGAAAAAATCAAATTTCTCTATGAAAAACGCAAATGTTAAAGGTTTTGACATCTGAGCATTATAAGAGGGCACAAAATACACAAATTCCAGAAAAATTTAGCCGCCCAGGTATGTTCGTTCTCCTGAAATTCGTCCTTTAGTGAAAATCGAAATTTGAAAATTTAGAAAAAATCAAATTTCTCTATGAAAAACGCAAATGTTAAAGGTTTTGACATCTGAGCATTATAAGAGGGCACAAAATACACAAATTCCAGAAAAATTTAGCCGCCCAGGTATGTTCGTTCTCCTGAAATTCGTCCTTTAGTGAAAATCGAAATTTGAAAATTTAGAAAAAATCAAATTTCTCTATGAAAAACGCAAATGTTAAAGGTTTTGACATCTGAGCATTATAAGAGGGCACAAAATACACAAATTCCAGAAAAATTTAGCCGCCCAGGTATGTTCGTTCTCCTGAAATTCGTCCTTTAGTGAAAATCGAAATTTGAAAATTTAGAAAAAATCAAATTTCTCTATGAAAAACGCAAATGTTAAAGGTTTTGACATCTGAGCATTATAAGAGGGCACAAAATACAGAAATTCCAGAAAAATTTAGCCGCCCAGGTATGTTCTTTCTCCTGAAATTCGTCCTTTAGTGAAAATCGAAATTTGAAAATTTAGAAAAAATCAAATTTCTCTATGAAAAACGCAAATGTTAAAGGTTTTGACATCTGAGCATTATAAGAGGGCACAAAATACACAAATTCCAGAAAAATTTAGCCGCCCAGGTATGTTCGTTCTCCTGAAATTCGTCCTTTAGTGAAAATCGAAATTTGAAAATTTAGAAAAAATCAAATTTCTCTATGAAAAACGCAAATGTTAAAGGTTTTGACATCTGAGCATTATAAGAGGGCACAAAATACACAAATTCCAGAAAAATTTAGCCGCCCAGGTATGTTCGTTCTCCTGAAATTCGTCCTTTAGTGAAAATCGAAATTTGAAAATTTAGAAAAAATCAAATTTCTCTATGAAAAACGCAAATGTTAAAGGTTTTGACATCTGAGCATTATAAGAGGGCACAAAATACACAAATTCCAGAAAAATTTAGCCGCCCAGGTATGTTCGTTCTCCTGAAATTCGTCCTTTAGTGAAAATCGAAATTTGAAAATTTAGAAAAAATCAAATTTCTCTATGAAAAACGCAAATGTTAAAGGTTTTGACATCTGAGCATTATAAGAGGGCACAAAAGACACAAATTCCAGAAAAATTTAGCCGCCCAGGTATGTTCGTTCTCCTGAAATTCGTCCTTTAGTGAAAATCGAAATTTGAAAATTTAGAAAAAATCAAATTTCTCTATGAAAAACGCAAATGTTAAAGGTTTTGACATCTGAGCATTATAAGAGGGCACAAAATACACAAATTCCAGAAAAATTTAGCCGCCCAGGTATGTTCGTTCTCCTGAAATTCGTCCTTTAGTGAAAATCGAAATTTGAAAATTTAGAAAAAATCAAATTTCTCTATGAAAAACGCAAATGTTAAAGGTTTTGACATCTGAGCATTATAAGAGGGCACAAAAGACACAAATTCCAGAAAAATTTAGCCGCCCAGGTATGTTCGTTCTCCTGAAATTCGTCCTTTAGTGAAAATCGAAATTTGAAAATTTAGAAAAAATCAAATTTCTCTATGAAAAACGCAAATGTTAAAGGTTTTGACATCTGAGCATTATAAGAGGGCACAAAAGACACAAATTCCAGAAAAATTTAGCCGCCCAGGTATGTTCGTTCTCCTGAAATTCGTCCTTTAGTGAAAATCGAAATTTGAAAATTTAGAAAAAATCAAATTTCTCTATGAAAAACACAAATGTTAAGGGTTTTGACATCAGAGTATTATAAGAGGGCACAAAATACACAAATTCCAGAAAAATTTAGCCGCCCAGGTATGTTCGTTCTCCTGAAATTCGTCCTTTAGTGAAAATCGAAATTTGAAAATTTAGAAAAAATCAAATTTCTCTATGAAAAACGCAAATGTTAAAGGTTTTGACATCTGAGCATTATAAGAGGGCACAAAAGACACAAATTCCAGAAAAATTTAGCCGCCCAGGTATGTTCGTTCTCCTGAAATTCGTCCTTTAGTGAAAATCGAAATTTGAAAATTTAGAAAAAATCAAATTTCTCTATGAAAAACGCAAATGTTAAGGGTTTTGACATCTGAGTATTATAAGAGGGCACAAAATACACAAATTCCAGAAAAATTTAGCCGCCCAGGTATGTTCGTTCTCCTGAAATACGTCCTTTAGTGAAAATCGAAATTTGAAAATTTAGAAAAAATCAAATTTCTCTATGAAAAACGCAAATGTTAAAGGTTTTGACATCTGAGCATTATAAGAGGGCACAAAATACACAAATTCCAGAAAAATTTAGCCGCCCAGGTATGTTCGTTCTCCTGAAATTCGTCCTTTAGTGAAAATCGAAATTTGAAAATTTAGAAAAAATCAAATTTCTCTATGAAAAACGCAA
Organism: Tachina fera; assembly: GCA_905220375.1. Taxonomy (NCBI): domain Eukaryota; kingdom Metazoa; phylum Arthropoda; class Insecta; order Diptera; family Tachinidae; genus Tachina; species Tachina fera. Next base: position 65,098,861 of record LR999964.1, read on the forward strand.
ATGTTAAAGGTTTTGACATCTGAGCATTATAAGAGGGCACAAAATACACAAATTCCAGAAAAATTTAGCCGCCCAGGTATGTTCGTTCTCCTGAAATTCGTCCTTTAGTGAAAATCGAAATTTGAAAATTTAGAAAAAATCAAATTTCTCTATGAAAAACGCAAATGTTAAAGGTTTTGACATCTGAGCATTATAAGAGGGCACAAAATACACAAATTCCAGAAAAATTTAGCCGCCCAGGTATGTTCGTTCTCCTGAAATTCGTCCTTTAGTTAAAATCGAAATTTGAAAATTTAGAAAAAATCAAATTTCTCTATGAAAAACGCAAATGTTAAGGGTTTTGACATCTGAGTATTATAAGAGGGCACAAAAGACACAAATTCCAGAAAAATTTAGCCGCCCAGGTATGTTCGTTCTCCTGAAATTCGTCCTTTAGTGAAAATCGAAATTTGAAAATTTATAAAAAATCAAATTTCTCTATGAAAAACGCAAATGTTAAAGGTTTTGACATCTGAGCATTATAAGAGGGCACAAAAGACACAAATTCCAGAAAAATTTAGCCGCCCAGGTATGTTCGTTCTCCTGAAATTCGTCCTTTAGTGAAAATCGAAATTTGAAAATTTAGAAAAAATCAAATTTCTCTATGAAAAACGCAAATGTTAAAGGTTTTGACATCTGAGCATTATAAGAGGGCACAAAAGACACAAATTCCAGAAAAATTTAGCCGCCCAGGTATGTTCGTTCTCCTGAAATTCGTCCTTTAGTGAAAATCGAAATTTGAAAATTTAGAAAAAATCAAATTTCTCTATGAAAAACGCAAATGTTAAAGGTTTTGACATCTGAGTGTTATAAGAGGGCACAAAATACACAAATTCCAGAAAAATTTAGCCGCCCAGGTATGTTCGTTCTCCTGAAATTCGTCCTTTAGTGAAAATCGAAATTTGAAAATTTAGAAAAAATCAAATTTCTCTATGAAAAACGCAAATGTTAAGGGGTTTGACATCTGAGTATTATAAGAGGGCACAAAATACACAAATTCCAGAAAAATTTAGCCGCCCAGGTATGTTCGTTCTCCTGAAATTCGTCCTTTAGTGAAAATCGAAATTTGAAAATTTAGAAAAAATCAAATTTCTCTATGAAAAACGCAAATGTTAAAGGTTTTGACATCTGAGCATTATAAGAGGGCACAAAAGACACAAATTCCAGAAAAATTTAGCCGCCCAGGTATGTTCGTTCTCCTGAAATTCGTCCTTTAGTGAAAATCGAAATTTGAAAATTTAGAAAAAATCAAATTTCTCTATGAAAAACGCAAATGTTAAAGGTTTTGACATCTGAGTGTTATAAGAGGGCACAAAATACACAAATTCCAGAAAAATTTAGCCGCCCAGGTATGTTCGTTCTCCTGAAATTCGTCCTTTAGTGAAAATCGAAATTTGAAAATTTAGAAAAAATCAAATTTCTCTATGAAAAACGCAAATGTTAAAGGTTTGACATCTGAGCATTATAAGAGGGCACAAAAGACACAAATTCCAGAAAAATTTAGCCGCCCAGGTATGTTCGTTCTCCTGAAATTCGTCCTTTAGTGAAAATCGAAATTTGAAAATTTAGAAAAAATCAAATTTCTCTATGAAAAACGCAAATGTTAAGGGTTTTGACATCTGAGTATTATAAGAGGGCACAAAATACACAAATTCCAGAAAAATTTAGCCGCCCAGGTATGTTCGTTCTCCTGAAATTCGTCCTTTAGTGAAAATCGAAATTTGAAAATTTAGAAAAAATCAAATTTCTCTATGAAAAAACGCAAATGTTAAGGGTTTTGACATCTGAGTATTATAAGAGGGCACAAAATACACAAATTCCAGAAAAATTTAGCCGCCCAGGTATGTTCGTTCTCCAGGAATTCCAAAATTTCCATAAAAAAAAATTTATTTACTTTGATAGGTAAAAAATTATAGTTTCTTTTAAATTTTTTATGATTTTTTTTGTTTTTATAAAGAAAAATTTAATAATCTGCATGTTTAGATTTTTTTAGCTGATTTTGTTAAAAAAATATGGCCAGGATTCCATTTGTAGTACACAATTCCAAGATTTTCATGTTTAACAGGGCTCTGTTATCAGGTTAACATAGCTCTGTTAATGCTACTGGTTTGTGTCTTGGGTTTTAAATTTCGAAATTTATCTTCACACACGTAAGAAAAAGTAGTATGGGAAGCAATATTTTGGTACCATTATGAAATTAGACTTTAAAAAGGCCATTGTGTATGTTCTGGCTTCCCAATCGATTTCACACGTTTTCTTGTGAGTTCTTATGTTAAAACATTTGCCACACCTGTTTAAGTTGAAATTTAGACCATACTAACTATTAGTATGTGTTCTAACATCCAAATTTAGAAGAACAAAAAAATTTAAAATGAACGATTTACAATTTTTTAATTTTCATTCACTTGTACAAGAAAAACAACAACACAAAACAACAGTCTTGTGAAAGAAAAACAAAACAAGAAAATTAAAAAATTTTAATTCGTCCATATCTAATTTTTTTTCTGCTAAATTTTAATACTGGTACAAATACTATTGATTTGTATATTCCAAATTTCAACTTAAACAGATGTAACATGTTTTTTAATATCCTCACTGGACGTTAATTTCAATAAAAACTTGGTTTGGTAATTGTGACGAACGCAGCCCCGATTACATGAGTTGAGGTTGAAAGAGAACATTTTCAATGTACCTATAAAAGTTTATTTAGATGTGACCGTCGTCGATTTTTATTTAAAAAGATAAGTGAAAAGTTTTTGTTTATTGCAATAACAATTATAAATAAAAAGCTTGTCTTATTGTGCAAAATTCAGTTCCATCGTGATCGCTTTTGAAGTAAAAGTTAAATTTTTGTTCTTAAGTCCTAATTTACACCATGCAAGTCTTATTGCTACCGTTTCTATTCCCCCCGTCTCTCTCTCCTAACAAACTAATCAGCTTATCAATAAGACTTGCATAGTGTAAATTAGGAATAATTAATTTTTTTATTGTTTCCTTTTGTTTATTTTATTTTTGTCTTGTTTTATATGCAAATTTTTATTGAATTGCTGAATTAAAATTAGATTTTCATTTCCAAATAATCCAATTTATGTTATTTTTAAGAGCATATTTTTTGAGTTTTTAGTGCATATTTCGAAGATTTTTGTGCATATTGAATGCGCATAAAACACTTTTTTTGGAGCATATTTCTGGTTTCCCTGGTTATTACAAATTTATAATAATGAATAACGTTTTATGCGTCCGACAAAATCCTACTTTTAACTAACTTTAAGTTGTAATAATGACCCTTGGAAGAACAAGTTTAAACTGAACTCTATATATGACTTAGAATCTCTTTGAAATTTAAAGTTAATTTTATTGAGAAACACGAAAGCACGTGTTAGTATGCCATTACGAGCATAATTAGTTCGATGAAAAGGAACATCAAACAGCTTAGTTAATCTGAAATTTCTAGGAGGTATAAAAAATGGTACAGCATGAAGCAAATCAGGACTGTCAACGTGTACGTTAATAATATTATACACCAGAAGGGCTGATTGGAGTTTTCTACGTCCTTCTAAAGTACGTAGGCCAATAAAAAAGCACTTAGATTCATAAGAACAGATATTAAATATGATAATGAGCGTGTAACAAATTTAAGAAAGATGCGTTGAATCTCTCAATACGAGAGATTAGATTTGAGACATGAGGACTCCATATAACGGCATATTCCAACTTAGATCTAACGAAGGACGCTTTAGGAACTATATACTCAACATGGGCTACAAACGACATAGAGCTATCAAAAACAACACCTAAAACAAGTTTAGAGTTCGAAGTGTTCAGGCAGATATCAAATTTGACCTCCCATTGTATGTAGGGCTTGCAAATAATCGCAGATTTTCATATTCACGATTACAATTAAAAAATATGCGATTAATCGCGATTATCGATTAGTCAAGGAAATATACCATTATAATTTTTTCTAAGACCAAAATAAATTGCCTCATGAGTTTTAGTCGAATTGTATGGGTTTAGCCAAAGAAATTTATTTATTTTGTCTTGAGTTCGCGTTTCAATTTAATTTTTCAATTAAATTTTATATTTATTTTTAGAAAATTGTGAAGCACTTAAGATGAAAGCTGTAAATCAGAACTTATTAGTATCAAAAATAATACACTAGTGGAAAAAACGTGCTAAAATCAATATCTTACGCTCGAAATCAAATCATTTCAATCTTAATAGTCTGGTAAATGCGATAATGCGATTCTTGATTCAAGAATAAAATCTTAATTCTTTTTAAGATCGCAGTTAAGATTGTAATGTTGAATAAAATCTCATTTTAATTTTTTTCTTAAAAAAATCTTAAATTAAGATCATATCCTTGAGAATTTGAGACCACGCTCTTAATTTTAAGAATTCATTCTATAAATTAACTGCCTTATTTATAAAATTTAAAAGTCTTTATAAAGGCATTTTAAGAAATTTTTTTTATGAAAATCTGTTTTAAACAGACTTTATAAAGACTTTTAAAGTTTTATAAATAAGGCCATAAGAATTTATGCCTAAATTTGAGAACGTCAATCTCACCGAAAAAATTTCAAGATTGAAATGTGAAAATTTATACAATTTAAATTCAAGATTTTTGTTCGTAAAAATTAGATTGTTACGGTCTTATGTATAAGCAAAAATTGGCATGAAGTTAGCATAAGTGACGAAATTGAATAAGGTGTTACCGAGTTCCTCTATACAATTTTACATTAAAAATGGTCGCATTACATAATCTTAATCCACCTCTAAGTCCTAGCATGATTTGCAATGTGAAGTTTCATGGCAAAACTCTTTTAAGATCATGTTCCATTTTGCCACTCATGCTAACTTCATGCCAATTTTTGCTTATACATAGGGCCGTTAGTTTTCTGTTAGTGTACGAATTGTGTTAAATCAATCTTTTTGATAGGAAGCTTTTTCTATGACGAAGTATATGTATGTTTTTCTACTTTCTTAATTTATTTTTTATTTAATTTTGTATGCACATCTGATGAATTTATATCATAATGAATGAAAAAGTTCATATACAAACAGTATTATTTATACCATTTTTTATACGAAGTAGTTCATTCATCATTATATATTCATCACTTGTGGACACTCAATTATAACTACATATAAGATTTTTTAGTATTTCTATGTTTTTTTGTAATAGTGCAAGGTCTCAACATAAAGCAAACTGCACCTATCTGCCAACCAAATGAAAAATATTTGTATCAATCGTAATGAAGTTTTTGAGATATTACGATGTTTTTTAAATAAAATTGGGACAATATAGTAAAATAAAATAAAAAATTTAATAAGTGCTTAATTATAATTTTAATTATCGTTTTGCCTTTTAATATTTTTAATGTATTAAGTTGTAGGAAAATAAAATAGATGCATATCGAATATAAATCGGTTCTTGTGTTTTGTATAAGTTTCTGAGCCTACTCGCTTATTCTATTGGATTTTCCAAAAAGCTTATGTAAATTCTCAAATGATTTTTAAAAGTATGTGCATAAGAATTTGAAACTTTTCAAAAAAAAAAATTTTTTTTTGAAGTCTTCTGATGATTTGTTAAATGCCAATGAAATGCAAATTTATAGAAATGTTTGTTCCAAATATATACATATATTTTGTATTAAAAATTTTAATTTAAAATTTTTATGAGTTGAATTTGAAATGTGCAAATTTGGCATACATTTTTTGCTTAAAAAAGGGAAACATTTTTAATCGTAATCGAGCGATTAATGGATACGATTACGATTACGATTAAAAGATGCGATTAATCGCGATTGCGATTACGATTATAATCGCTGTGCAAACCCTATTTGCATGAAAGGCAATCCTTTTAAATTTTTGTTATAAATTCACAGTAAAAAAGAGCTTCCAAGGAAGTCAATAAGATCCCGAGCTTGTGATCCGGAAGTAGAGTAAATTTGGATAATCTCTAATGATTTTTACACAGGGTTCTCATTGCAAGAAATTCTCTCCGACCATCAAAAGACCAAATATCAAAATTTTCATTCAAATCAATATATGACATCTAATTCTTTTGCTTAGAAATCAAGAAAAAAATCCTAAATTAATTATCTGGATAATGTTTCACTTCCTGAAAAATCAAAATTATACACTTATTGCTACTCTGGAAGTATATAAATAGTAGTTCCTAGTAGTGCTACGTTTAATCTGTCTATCATGATCGATGGCCGACCAATTTTGTCGATCGAATGAAATGTCTTGGTGTTTTATTAGACAACACTCTTAGCTTCGGACACCACATTAATGAACTATTTTCTAAAATAAACTTCACCTTAAGAAGACTATATGCAATGAATTTATACCTGCCATTACATATTAGAAAGAGCATAGCTCACTCCTTATTGATGTCTAATTTATTGTATTGTATTGAGGTATATTCTGGCTGTAGCGCTGAAAATTTAAATAGGTGTGCCCTACTCTTTAACAGAATAATACGCTTTATATACCAACTAAGAATTAATGATCATGTTTCAATGTATGTTAATGATTTTCTGGGTTCCAGTTTTAAAAACTTCATACAGATTAGATCACTACTTTTCTTCTATAATGTTATGCTCACAGATTGTCCAGACTATGTCCGTAGACTTTTTACGTTTTTGCAAAGTGGTAGAAGCCCACAGCTTCTGTTTCCCACTAGAAATCGTCTTATTTATGAAAGATCATTTACTGTACGAGTCGCCAAATGTTGGAACTCATTGCCACGATCCTTAAGAGCATTCCATCTTACTCGTAACTCATTCAAAGGTAAGCTTGTTGAACATTTTTCACAATTGAACTGACCTAGATTCTGAATACATATAGTTAATTTCATGCGCAATTTATCTTCCAATTTATAAGTAGTAGTCTCATCTAATAATTTTATAACTATTATAATTTTATTATTATTATTTTTTTTGCAATTTTTGTGTCTAGTTTATTTGTTGCCTAAATGTATAATTATTCTTATGCTATTCTTGTAGTCCACCAACTATATATGGCCCTATGGGCTCGGTTGGTTATTGTTATAAATAAATAAAATAAAATAAATAAAATAAATAATTAATTTAAATTTTTTCACTGGATTATTTTAAAATAAACAATTTTCTGTAATTTAATTTTGTTAAAATTCTGAAGTATTCAATGTGAAAATTACGATCAGACATAATTTATATTCCTAAATATACATACATACACAGTTCACTCTGTTTGATAAAAAAAAACAAATTTAATAAACCTCTTAATAGTATACCCTATTAAACATTTAAATCAATGTATTTATTATACAATCAGATATTATGGCGAAACGAGACATTTAGACTAAAGAAAACACAGAAAATAAAATAAATTATAAATTAACAAATGCATTTCTAATGCAAACAGACGATTTACAAGTTTTATTTTCCTTTTTGTTTTGTTCTTTCTTTTGTAGAATCGTATTGAATTTGTATGTTCTTCTTGTATTTGTAGGCATGAATAAATTTTTAATTTTTCCCTATTTTTTGTGTGATTTTGCTTTCAGTTCTATTTTTAAAAATGATTTTTCTTAAAACTTTTTTTCATGTTGCAAATTGTGTTTGTATTTCTTGAAATTGTTATGGTTGTTTGTATTTGAAAAATTTATTACAATATTGTTCTGATTTTCTATTCTTTGTACTGTTTTATTTAAATAAATTTTAAAGTCTCGCGCCAAGCGATTAACAAAAAGGTCAAGCCAAATTTGAATATTTTGTAAAATATTTTATGTACTTGTTGAAAACAAAGGGAAATTAAAATAATAAATCATTTTGTTAAACGGCAAAAAAAAAATTCATTCAATAAATTGCATACGTAATATCGTAATACCTTCTTATTATAATACAGTGCAGTTCGCTTAAAAATAACATAAAAATTAATACCGTTTAACGAGCAAGTTATCCGTTCCCAAATATTCTGTATTAATATATAATATAAATTAGAACCCTTGTAGCGAATTCAGTCCGGTTTTAGCGAATTTTCATTTATATTCAAGTCTTTTTATTTATTCAATAAACAAAATTGTATAGAAATATTTACCAAAAAAGGGAAATTTTGTAAATAGAAACGTTTATTTCATTTTAAAATTTGTATGGAAAAAATATTTTTTGAAACTTATTTTTCGTTATTTTTCATACAAATTTGAAACGTTTAGAAACGAAAAAAATTACAAAATCTGCCTATGCCTATATGCTTTAAAATAACAAGAAATCCTGCTGTCAACATATATATATATATATGTTAGGCGTTTACACAGTATGCTGAAAGTACCAAATTTTTTAAAGCAACATATGTCAGCAAATGATAATACAACATATGAGTTAGCATGAAATGTTTGTGTCTACACGATATGTTGAATTTCGTATTCTGATATACATATATGTTGAGTCATGTGAGCATTTGCTTAAATATAAAGTAAATTTGACAATTATCATTCTTTATTATTAATTTATGTACATATATCAATTATTGCTTTTAGTGGAAAAAATTTACATTTTTGCAATTATACATGTACATATATAATGAAAAAGAAATTCGCTAAATGACGGATATTGGCAAAAAGCTGCAACAAATCAAAACAATTCACGTATTCTATTTGCAAGAAAGTTTCGTATATAAGGCAGAAATCTACATCAACTGACACCACACACAGTGGACCAACACAGAAGAACGCTGATGATGAAGGTTTAGTGGCCTTCGAAAACGGCTGGCTGTTCCGTTCAATTATGTGTTGTCAGAATATTTACAACTAACTTTGATGTTATTTGTTCATTAATAATTATCACATGTAATTTGGCTTAAAAAGCGATACGAACTTTAGCCCGTTCAAATTATAAATATAGAAACAAATTAAGTTCGAAAAATAATAATTAAAATTAAGTAAAGTCTAATAATGTTTTAAACTTTTCAATTCTGTTAAATCTGGTAAGAACTACACAAAAAGACGTTTTTATTGCGAACTTTGCCAACAATACCCGAAAATTGGCAAAATTTTAAACAAGCCATAATATGGATTAAAAATCGATAAAACTGTAAGGAATGAAAAAAATTCGGCAAAAATCGCGAAAATTACGTAAATTTGCAAAAATTTATTAACAGCGGGATGATAACAAAGTTTAATTAGCAAGTTTATCCGCCCCTTCGTTTCCAGAGATACCCTGATGACGGGAATCCATATTATCTCGGTTTCTGTAAAATACTTGTATGAGTTTATCTCATACAGGTTTTGCATTGAAAGACGCTTTGAGAATAAACTTTATGATTTCTTAAGGATTCGATAACTTTTCTTCTAAACGTAAATATACGAGTTGATGGTTAGTTGTAAAATTTCTTTAGATATTTAATGACTTCCGTTATAGCCGTGCTGTCAGTCTGAAAGACTGTGTTATGATTCGCTAATGAAGTCCGCTACTTCCGTAGCTACAATCCAATAAATCTGAAAGTAATTCAGACAAATACTGGATAGTGTTATACCTCTTCAATTACCACGAGCTATTAGACCAGCCTTTTTAGGTATTTTTTACAATGATACCTTCCTTCTGACAACTCTTGATCAGATCAAAATTTCCTTTTTTTTATTATTTATTTATTTTTATTCAGGCAATGAATGCCTACCACGATTAATAGATGCTACCTTCTTTAGGAAGGGGATAGTGATAGAGAAGACAGGTGGTGAAGGAATAGATAGAGGAAACCTTCATTCTTTTACAACTCTGCTTTTTGCACGTTTTTAATAATCCAGATTTGCAGCTCCTGCGGTGCCAATGAGCCGTACTAAATTTCAAAGCTGTGCTTAGCAGACATTTTATTGGTTATTTTACTTCGCCGATGATGCTGCTACACAATACCGAAGAAGGGGAGGGCGCTCTGATGTTACATTAGGATTGCCGGTATGAGTCTACCTTGTCATACTTAGGAGGTTTTTCCGATGCCAGGGCAGGAACAGTTAATAATCGCCTTAATGCTTATCGAAGCATCCTGGCTGAATATTTTGTAAAGTGGAGATTGCACCTGAATGTTGGTAAAACGGTTGCTATGGTATTCAAGGGCAAGAGCAGGAATATTTATCCGAACTGGAGACGGTACATACCACGCTTAAGAGTAGGGGGTCAGCCTTAGGTCAGGTCTTAGTTTTACTTTTAACAACACGAACCAGTTCACTGCCTCACTGAAGAGTTATTGCCGTGTTCCTCGTTTTCTATCTAGAATTAATTTTAATTTTTTTTCCGTGATAGAGTCGTTACAAAGGTGTGTTCTTATTGCATCCCAATTATTGTTTAGTTAAAGGTGAACTTTTATCGGACGTACAAAATGAATAACAAAATTCATGTTATTAAAATATACTATTATATTACTTTGAATATGAACCTAATCAGAATTCTTTAACACATTATTATACATTTGTATGTAAAGATAGTTCGGAACCCCAAAAAAAATTTGTGTTCACACACATACATACGTATGTACATTGTATGTGTGTGCTATATATGTATTTTAAAACGAAATTTGGGTTTCCATAAATAAATAAAACAACATGAATCTCAATAAACCGAGTTTTAAATCAAAATGCTTAATGTAAACAGTTTCAAATTCGTATTATTTAGCGAAAGCAAAATCTTTTCGAACTCAATTTGAGGATATTTTTATTGGAAATCGAAAGTACGAGGGCTACTATTTATATTTCGGGAACTGGCAAGCAACACTAATGTCAATCACCCTTATTCCAGTTGTCGCCATCGACGTCACTTTAACACAACACCAAAAAATTCGGGCTTGTTTACTCGCTATCGAGAAAAATTTTGCGCAACTGACAATCAATTTTAATTCCCTACGATTTAGAAAATAGTATAAACCTGCAAACAGGAGTCAATTGTTTTCGATAACGGATACACGAGCACCGATTTTTTGGTGTTGTGTTAAATTGACGTTGATGACGACAACTGGAATAAGGGTGAATATCTAAAATCCGGCAAAACCATAATAAAGTTTGATAATTTTTTAGCATAAACGTACTCACAATGTTTTGATGTATAAGTGCTATTTGTGTTGTTTACAGTGAGTTCAGGAAATCAATTTGACAAAAAATGGAAATTTCAAAAGAAGGTTTTCGTTGGATTATTTTTCACAACTTTCAACGTAGATTATCTCAACAAAAATGTGTCGATAAACGCAGTTCTTTGATGGTGCTTTACCATCAAAAACCACAATATATCGCTGGTATAGTGAATTCAATCGTGGTCGTAATTGTGCCGCCGACGAATTCCGTGAATGTCGTCCAAAATCAATTGCTGTGCCACAAAACATCGATGCAGTGCGTGAACTGATAATGCAAGATCGTCATTACACATTAGTTCCGCTTCCATACATTCGATTTTTTATGAACACTTATTTAAAAAATATGTGTTCTCGTTGAGTTGGACACAAAACAGCAATGGACCTTGTGGGTATTCCAAGATGAGCCAAATCCAACAAAAGTTGTTCGTGGAAGAAGCGCAGCGAAGCAAATGGTCTCCTGTTTCTTCGGCCGAATGTGCCATGTGGCCACTGTTCCTCTTGAAGAACATAGAACTGTCAATTCTGAGTTGTACACGACCATTTCACAGAAAAAAATATCATCAAAATGCAACCAGCAAAACAAATTGTTAATAGTTAATTTAAATTGAAATATCAATTTAGTTAATATAAAAAATTATGTTGTTGATATGACAAACACAGAATTTTTTTTCAATAAACTGAACTAAACAAATTTTATGTTATACATGGCGCAAAAACTCAAAAAATTCGTTGTTGATATAACAAACTAAAATTGTTAAAAAACGGAATACGCACATGTAGAAGAAACAGAAGAACTCACATTTTGTGTGTATTCATTATTTGCTTATCTAAAAACAATTTGCTCTTTAGCTGAGTGGTAAGTACATTAGTCTATCAATCAAGAGATTGCCGGTTCGACTCATCCAAACATCTTCAAGAGTAAAAAAAAGACAAAATTCTAAAAAAAATATAAAAAATACAAACAAAGAAACAACACGTTAGAATTTGAAAAATAAATTCATTAAAAATTTATTTTTCTGTTAACAACTCAATTGTTAATAACACAATAATTTTAATTGGAAATAATTGAGTTGATTTTTTTTCTTATGTTACAAATGTGTGTTTGTATTTACAAATATCGTTGTAGGTGCCTTTTTAAATAATATTTTAATTGTATTCACAAATAAATTATTTGTATTTACAAATCTTTTTTTTCTGTGTTGTTTGACGGAAGTCCCCGGAGAAATTCATGATAATGCGAGCTCTCACACATCTCTTCATACAATGAATTTTTGAGCAGCCAAAACATCGAACAGATGACTCATCCTCCGTACAGTTCTGACTTGGCAACCAATGACTTCTTCTTGTTCCCGAATATAAAAGGTAAAATGCGTGGCCAACGAGGTTAAGCGTTCATAAACCATGTTTTGGAGGTGTCTGAAGATGAATGGAAAAACTGCTATGACGAATGGTTTGAACGAGTGCAAAAGTGTATTGATCATCAAAGGGAATATAACGAAAAAGCATTAAAGCCATTTTTATTTAAACATATTTTCTATTTCCGAAACATAAATAGTAGCCCTCGTACTGTATATTTTTAATATTTCATTGCTTGAGTGATTGTAATACTTTGCAGGCCCTTAAAACCAAATTAGAAAAAATATCAACCATATTAATAACAATATTTACAACATTGTTTAACACATCAGCAAAACAAACACAAAATGCCAAGTTACAGCATTAAAAGAGAAAAACAAAGCTTTTAACACTACTCGTACGAGGGGTAAAAAAGTTATCATGAAACATGTTTCTATAGCGTTTCGACATACTTAAATATATGCATGCCCAACAAAAATAAATTCAGTGAAGTGCGACTTTGACCCGCGCACGAAGGGTTCCGTACGGGCACGATATAATTAATTCAATACGAACAATAAACTATAGTTTTGGCATTTTTTTCGTTTTTGGGTTTAAAGCGTTTTTTTTTAGGTTGGGGGTTTTTTGAATTTATTGGCGCTTTCTGAGTTTTGGCACTTTTTTTCACGTTTTGGCGATTTTTTTTTTGGTTTTTAAAGTTTTTTTAATTTTGGCGATTTTTATTGATTTGGCGTTTTTTTTTTATTTTGGCGATTTTTTATTTTGGCGATTTTTTTTAATTTTTGGCGTTTTTTTCATATAGGTGATTTTTTTTTGGTTTTGGCGATTTTTTTAGTTTTGGTTTTTTCGTTTTGAGGATTTTTTTTCGGTTTTTGGCGATTATTTTAAATTTTGGCGATTTTTTCGGTTTTTAGCGTTTTTTTTTAATTTTAGCGTTTTTTTCATTTTGGCGATTTTTTTCGTTTTGGAGATTTTTTTTAAATTTTTGGCGATTTTATAATTTTTGGATTTTTTAGTTTGACCGTTTTTGAAAATTTCAAGAGTTTAACTCTTACAGTTTCCAAGATATAGCAAGTTATCAAAATTACATAGTCAAAATTGCATTAACTGATGGACCACCCTTTCATTTAAATTTTTTAATATTTTAATGTTTATTGTTGTAGTCTATATAAAAATACACTAATTTTACAAATTTCAAGTGTCAATATACATATGTACATACAATTGTATGTATATTACATGAGATTTTAATATTTTTCGCCGCTCGTTTTGGAGCACCCTTTAATTTCTAAAGCTCATGTATTTGTTGTTGTAGTGGCCAAGGTTCTACATACTCTGTCCAAATTTCAGGTCCGTAGCTCTTACGGTTCCTGAGAAAATACCGTGTGACGGACAGACGGACAGCGTAGCGAAAACAATAGGGTTCCTTTTTTCACCTTTTGTGTACGGAACCCTAAAAAAGCATGGCAAATCATGTGATGAATCATGGGTTCAAGTGAGACGCATTGGTTCGATTTAGGTGAAACATGCATGATTTTTACATTAGCATGTCATTGGAGATCATGAGTTTGTGCGAGAATTTAAATACTTTTATATCCATTCATGCAAGTTCCCTGATTCGATGATGTTTTTTTTTTGACGTAAATACAAAACAAACAAATAAATAAAAATTTTTGTCGCAGGATACGAACCGAGCTGTTCTCACTCTCAAGGTACACTCTGTACCACTGAGCTACTGAACTCTTGTTATTTGTTGGAGATAAAACTTGTTTTATGAAAATCTAGCAATGTGATGATTTAATTCCGTTTTTACATGCCTTTTTCGCTGGATATTTATTTCATTGTATTACCCAGTAATATCGCATGCCTTTTTAATGAGTGTAAAACCTATAGCGTTATTTATGATTTGCTCCTCATACGTTCGGTGTAGAAAATGTTTTCCGGCTTTAATTTGAATTGGTAGTCTACTGACGGTAATGATATCTGCTTAAGACGACTGCAAAACCAAAATCTTCATCAATGGCAATACAACAGCGCTAGATAAATTATTCCTCCTTCCAATGGAAGTCGAATTACACCAACCACGATAAAATCCCTTACCTGGCATCTATGTTAGGTTAGGTTAGGAGGTGTGGTGCTGCAACCCACATCCACTCGAAGCCTCACTTGGGTCCATTGTGATTTATTTATTTATTTCTTCAGAAGAGCACATAGAAACGTCTGCTCAGTCATCTCAGCCTATGACGTTGCAGCTTCGGGCAATGACAGACAATTATGTTCAATGGTTTCTACTCTAACCGAGCAGTGACCACTCAACACCGCTATCACGACTCGCATCGCCTTCCACTTCATATCCAGTAGCATTTTGGATCTAACTGAGTAAAATTTTGGCCACATAGTCCTTGAGACTCTACAATCCTCCCTACTTCCCCATGAACTGTTGGTCCTGCTCATTACTACACAGAAAAAAAAGATTTGTAAATACAATTAATTTATTTGTGAATACAATTAAAGTATTATTTAAAAAAGCACCTACAACGATTTTTGTAAATACAAACACACATTTTTAACATAGAAAAACAATAAACTCAATTATTTCCAATTAAAATGATTGTGTTATTAACAATTGGGTTGTTAACAGAAAACAAAAATTTTGAATGAATAAGTTTTTCAAATTCTAATGTGTTGTTTCTTTGTTTGTTTTTTTATATTTTTTTTTTGAAGTTGGTTTTTTGTTAAATTTTTAAGTTGTTTAGGATGAGTTGAACGTGCAATCTCTTGATTAATAGACTAATGTACTTACCACCCAGCTAAAGAGCAAATCGTTATTAGATAAGCAAATAATGAATACACACAAAATGAGAGTTCTTCTGTTTTTTCTACATGTGCGTATTTCGTTATGATATAATTTAACAAATAATTTTTTTGATTAATTTAATTGACTAGAAAAATTTTAATTTGTTAATCAACAAGGAACAATAACAAAAACTTTAGTTGACATTTTTAATAAAAAAATATTAAAAAATTTTTGAGTTTTTGCGCCATGTATAACATGAAATTTTGTTAGTTCAGTTTATTGAAAAATATTTCTTATATTAACTAAATATATATTTCAATTTAAGTTAATTATTAACAACTTGTTTTGCTGGTTGCATTTTGATGATATTTTTTTCTGTGTACTGAGTTCTCTGTAGTAATGACATATACGTAATTCAACGGTTCTGTCACATTCCCTCATCTGACGCCGACTCTATTCTTGCCAGCTCATCGACAATTTTATATCTCTTAACAATGTTGTGCCTGAACTAGTTAGCATGTTGACTACGAAATCGAAGGACCGACAAAGTCATTAAATAATAACATTACTAATTTTTCTGATGTGCATTTGTATTCCTTTGTATCAGTTGTTATAGGAAAGTTCAAAGTGATGAAGGTATATTCATTCATATAATATTGATGTGTGATCGGTAAATCCTGTCTTCACCAAACCTGCTTCAACGAGTTGCAAGGAGTCGCCATTCACACCACAAGGCGTCTATAAAATGGCGCCAAGGCAGCCTAAACCTAATCAAGCAATCTCCTATGACTCTCCTCCCTCAATGCCTCCTACCATACCACAAAACCATAGGAAATAACCGGCTTTGCAACCGATTTGTAAAACCAGTTCACTACCTTCGATTGCAGACTCCAGTGCAAGTTAGAAGTTGCCAATGGTCACCACTTGATTGGCTACCCTCGTATCATTCGATTAAAACTAAAACCTCAAAGTGACAGTAAAATGGCATGTAAAAATAAATTTATTAGTTGTAGACAGACTATTTATTGTTTTTGATGTGATCACAAAGAATATAATTTGTGTTTCATGTTTATTTTTTCGGGTTTTAAACAAAAAGCACGTGGTTCTATAAAAAAAATTAGAAACAAAAAAAAATTCATTTATGACCCACTCGAATACGCCATGTTCGACTGTAAGCGAAATAATAGGTCCGTTTGTTTACCCCAAAATTTATGCAAATTTTGTGCAAATTTGCACTGGATTTTACTGAAAAGCGTTCGTTTACACATAATATTGCAAAAGAGAGAGCCAATTGATAGAGCAAATTGACAGTTGTTGACAGAGAGTCTGCAAATTTTTACTGGACAAATTTTTGCCAGTAAAATCCAGTAGACGGGGAAAACATATGTTTCAATAAAATAAATAAAACAAATACGAAGTATATTTTTTTTAATAAAAACATTTAAAAGTAAAACTTTAAGAAAAACAAAATGAAAATTATTATGTTGAAGGTGAACCAAATTAAAGAATAATAATCGTTAAATGTATCAGTTTTTAAATTAAATTAAATTGTGTTATTTGCTTAAATTTTTTAGAGATGTAAGGTTTATGTGAATACTTAAGGCTTCATTAGTCTTTACTTTCTGTTGCTGTTCTGTGCCGTTCTTTTCCGTATAAAATATTTTGCAATAACTTTTTCTGTGAAAAAAATCACCTGGCAACCTATAGAATTGATTACACTTGTACAAAAAGTATCACAACACACTAATACATACACACTTTTGGCTGTCACTTAACGTTGAATTCTATTTTCTACAGATCTGTCCGCAACAGAACAGAACGAAAAAGGAAAAACTAACCACACACACAGATTTTCAACTAAACAGAAACAAAACAGCTGATTCAGAACAGAACAGCACGTACAAACTAATTCTGCCTTTATACTTACAACATATTATACAGTACTATGATCAGCTGTCTTGAGTAATCTGCAAATTTGTGTAATTTTTTCGTTCGCGTAATTTTTTGTGCAATATTTATATATTTATATATGTATATATTTTTATATTTTTTATATTATTTGTTTTGCAAAAACTATTATAACAGCTATGAACAGCTAAATAGCACCTTGGAATAAGGGTGAATATGTAAAAATTTTTCAAATTCGAAAATTGATGTTTGCATTGAGCCATTTGAATAAAATTTAAAAAAATGTGAATTAAAAAAGTGAAGTTTACAAACATACAAACTAGTGCTTACAAATTCACAAATTTCTATGCATATAAAAATAGCTTCTCACAAATCTAAAAAAAATGTCAATTTTAAAAGTACCCAGGCAGAAAAAGACAATCGGCACGACGTTGCTACTATTGTCTGCGGGTACAACTAACCTCAGTACAATATTCGTTTACCAAAATTTTAATGTACTCATAACATTGTAAATGATAACGCCGAATGACTGTCCTCCAACTCTTGTTTTCAATATTGTCACAATACTCTAAACACAAATTTATAAGGTCGTCACAACTTGAGTCAAATTTTTGTATTTACGGTGTTGAAGCGGTAAATAATTATTGTAAACGGGGTATTGGGAAACTAACGTCGCATTTTTGTAAATACAGTGTTGTAGTGGTAAATCATTACTAAGGACGCGGTATTTGTCATCTTTTTGTGTTTACAGTACTGTGGTGGTACAAATTTTTTGGGCAAAGTCACAATTTCTGCCTGGGTAGCTTTAGTTCGTTTGTATAGCAAAATTCTCTCTCGTAACTATCCAAAGGTGAGCAATTGAATTATAATAAACCATTTGTATTTACTAACTCTTAATTTGTTTAATTTGTGTTTTTTAATTCTACAAATCAATAATTATAATTTCAACAAAATGTTTCTGAGAATCATTCGTGTCGTTCAATATTTATGCATAAAGTTGAGTGTAAATTAGCCAAATTTATTCTCAAACATAAAAATTCATGTAATAAAACTTAAAAAACTATATGAAGCAAACCAGAAATTTTTTCAAATAATTATTTCTGTAAGAAAAAACGACTTCAATGCAGAATCATTTAAATAAAATATTAAATTTTAATGGGCGTGACTCCGCCCATTTTTTTAAATGGAGGATTGTGTCTATTTGAAAGCTCAAGGTGTGGGGTAAGTTTCGTAAAAATCGGTTAAGTAGAACCGCGGGAAATATAGTAAATTTTAATGCTCGTAACCCCGCCCAATTTTTCATCTTTCAAATTTTGTAATTATAAGAACTAAAGGGGTTTTATAAATTTTGCAGCAATCAAATAAGTATAATATAATAAAATTTAATTAAAAAAAATTGTGGGCTTGTCCCCTCCAACTTTTTTACAATGGGACCAATGGGCAGCTATGCCCTTTCAGACAAAGAAATAATTTTTACAATCGCTCTAAAATCTTAAGGCTTTCTTTAAACTCTGCACACAATATATTATAGTCTTAAGCGAATGAGCAGACTCCCCCTTAGTAGAATCTAGCTCGACTTTAATGTTGGTTGGGCTGAGATCTTTCAAAGTTTGAATTAAATAACGAAGACAATTTGCTCCATATTTATAATATTTGGCAACTGGCGCCTTGAAACTTAAAACACATGTTTTATGAAGAATCACTTTTCGCCAAAGTAATTTTTTCAAACTACTGTTGACTACTACTGACCTAAATCAGATCGGATATTTTTGAGACCGCCCTCGTATGTACATATGTACATATACTATATTCTCTATACAAAAATGTATCTAAAACCAATAAAAACTAAAAATTTTGCAACAATCGCGTTGAGACGGACAGCATTACTTAACCAAATTTTATATCCTCCTGGCCATATGTTTGCATTATTTATTCCCTTATAATTAAATTAGTTTCTCTAAATTAAATGTGCGGTTTTTTATAAAGTTTTCGCAATTCGGATGCCGCCAAATAGACAAATCATTTTTACCCACCCACGCTAAATTCCCATTAAGAATTTGCACTCCCCCCTCTTACTTGCTTGAACTGTATACTGTTCTACTTCAATCTCTAAAATAAAGATTTGTCGTCATCAATGAGACTTTATTTCCTTTTTGCGTTTTTTTTGCAAATAATTTCGAAAGCTTTATGTTTTGTTTTTTTTTCTGGTGCCGCCAGCCATAAGGAAAATTTGAAAATATTTTAAGAATTTTGCATTTAGGAACTACAAACCGCTATAATTTGCAACGAAAATTTATTTAGTTTTAATATTAAAAATAGAACCACAAAAAATGTTTATTTTGACAGTTGGCCAGCATCTGTCACAAGACACAATGAATTTGATTTCTTTTGAAAAACATATTGCTTGAAAGGGGTTAAAAAGTTTTTTTTTATTTATAATTTCCAAACGAAAGAAATAAAAAAATAGCTCCAAGAAGCAATTAGATTTTATGAATGTTTTAGAACATCAATTTATGAAAATTTGCTTGGACCATGTCTAAATAATAGAACATTTAAAATTAGAATAATCTGTAATAGCGGGTAATGTGTATTCCAATATATTTTTATGAAAGTATACAAAATAATCAACACGTGTTTTTTAATTTTTTTTGGAGATAAAAAATGAAATAATTTTATTTAGACAGCAATATACATACATACAGAAAGACATATGTACATACATATGTAAAATGGTTATATACTTTTATTTTATACCACATACATATGTATGTATGATATACGAGGGCTACTATTTATACTACGGAAATAACAAATAATTTTTTTAAATATTTATTTATTGCATCTACTTTCAAATACGATCTAACAATAAGTATTCAAATCTTAAACCTAGATATATTTATTAGCCCCGACCAGGGGGCAAATCACGGCATTCGAAATCGAGTGCACGTTCGTGTAGAGAATTATTTCGATGGCTGCAATTTTTTGGATCAAGGTATTCGATCGTATTTTATGTTACCTACTACTATTTTTTACATTGCTGTTAGCATATGACAATAAGAAAAACAAAACGAAACGGGATGTTCCATCATAAATTGCTCCAAAACTTCTTTTTGTTTCCCATTTACTTTACTTGTATTTGTTCTGGAAACGATTTTTCACTTATTTATTTTTTGCACTGCCTATTGGACAATTTTTGTATTGATATTCAATTTCCTTAAAAACAATTAAAATTATATTTTCTAAACTAATTGTTCGAAAATATCCGGAAAATATTTATATTTTTATTACTTCTTTCTTTTTCCTTTGTTTTATTTCTTTGATTTGTTTCGCGGCAAAAAGCTAAGAGTTTACTTGATTTCGATAGTAGACTACCAATCGAGTGCAACTTCGAGTAGATACGTTTCCTTAACGATTGCCGTGATCCACGTTAACAACATTTCAAAAACAAACTACTCGATTTCGAATGCGGTGATTTGCCCCCAGTTTCGAACATAAACTTAGTGATAGGAATTAATAATACATAAGTAGTGATAAGCAACAAAAAAAAAATATTTTCAAACAGTTTCATCTGGAGTGATGAGTATTATAGCCCTTGTGCCCATCTTCTTTAAGCGGATGTGTCCAGTAAAGTTCAAAATATTACGTGGAAGCGAATTTGGATGTGACTCGAGTTTTGTTAGATATTTGCCTGCGTATTTTGCGATTTATATGGAATAGCAAATAATAACAATAATTTTTAAATGAAAAAGGCCTTATTGTTTTTCTAAATATTCCCCTTGATGATCAATACACTTTTGCATTCGTTCAAACCATTTGTCATATTAGTTTTTACATTCATCTTGATACACCTCCAAAACATAGTTTTTGAACGCTTCAACTACTGCTTCTTCGGCGCTCCTAAATCGTTGGCCTCGTAATTTACCTTTGGCATTCGTGCCACGTCAGAACTGTAAGAAAGATGAGTCATCAATTCGATTTTTTGGCTGCTCAAAAATTCGCTTGTGTGAAGAGATGTGTGAGAGTATGAAGAATGATTAGGTTTAGTTTTTAAAATTTCTCCGAAGACTTCCGGCTAACAAATGGTCGTATACCATTCAGAATTGACAGTTCTACGTTGCTCAAGCAGCTTCGCTGCGCTTCTTCCACGAACAACTTTTGTTTGATTTAGCTCATCTTGGAATACCCACAAGGTCCATTGCTGTTTTGTGTCCGGCTCATAAGCATATACAGGCCAAAAGAAACCAAGGGGTGTAAAAGTTTAATAACTTTTTTGTTTATTTTTATATTTTCTTTCAGATTATATAATATACAAAATGGAAATTTTTTTACACTAAGTATGAAAAATGATGTCTCTTAAATGACCACCGTTTTCAGCTTCGCACTGATGGGCTCTTTTTAGAGCATTTTCCATAACATCTTTCTAAACTTGTGGCTGTAGCGTTCGACTTTCTGCAACAATGTTTGCCTTGAGTTCAAGGATTGTCTCTGGCTTGTTCACACTCGCTCCTTCAAAAAACCCCAAAGAAAATAGTCGGGTGCTGTCAAATCTGACGATCGCGCTGGCCAAATAATTTCCGAATTTCGAGAAATTAATTCGTTAAAATAATTGATCTCTGGATTAAATAATAAAATTCTATTGTTCTGGTTCTCTGTTCAGTTGTGAACCTCTCCATTATAAATTCCCCAAGTGTTGTCTATATAATCTGAAAGAAAAAATAAAAAAAATTAATAAACAAAAAAGTTATTAAACTTTTACACCCCTTGGTTTCTTTTGGTCCACCCTGTATCAATGATTCGTCGGCACCTGTCACAATTTTAACACACAGAGAAAAAACTATCTAATAGAATCAAGAAGATTTTCACTATAAAACGTTTTTATGCTGAGGGGTATCCCAGCAGAAAAAAACTAAGATTTTTTAATTTTTTCATATTGTTTTTATGTGGCAAATCTTATTAATTTTATCCAGAAGAAAGCCACATAAAATCAAGAAGAAATCTTATTATTCACAACTTTTTTTACTCAATTTCCGTTATTTTTGGCACCAAAAATAAAAACAATCCATAGAGAAAATCTTCTTGATTCTATTAGGCTTTCTTATAAATTGTAAACTATAGGGATTTCTTATTGATTGCATTAGGTTGCCTTATTGATTTTTTCAAAAAGGTTTTCCTTATTGATTTCATTAGGTTACCTTATTGATTTTTTCAATTTTATTAGGTTTCTTGTTATTTCATATCTATAAATAAACATAGAGACAATATTTTTCATGATAGTTTTCGTTCTTGTATAAGCTTGTTTGTACAATAATTTCAGTGCAAATTTAGGCTGCTTGTTAGCATATTGGTTAGAGTTCTTGTCTATCAGTCAGAAGGTTACTGGTTCAATACTTGTCTCCTCCCAAGTAATAAATATGTATGTATGTATGGTGAGTTAGTTAATTAAGAATATAATATAATATGTATGTATGTATAAATAAATAACATATAAATATACTACTCACATACATACATATATCGTACAAAGTACAAAGAAAAGATATAAATTTATTTTTAATTTTTTATTAGGTAGCCTAATAAAATCAAGAAGACAACTTTAAAAAAAAAACAATAAGATAACTTAATAAAATCTACAAGATTTCTTCTTGATTTTTTCAAAAAGGTTTTCTCTATGAAATTAAGAAGATTTGAAATTGAAAAAAAACCATAGAGATATTTTATTAATTTTGTTCTATTTTATGAGGTATTTATTAGGCACTGTTTTCTCTGTGCAAGTAGAACACATTTTTTTAAATAAGTGTTTATGAAAAATCTAATGTATTGAAATGGAACAAATGTGCAAGGATGCCTCTATCTCACATTTTGTCACATGACTATCTTGCATTATCAGAGCACGCACTGCATCGATGTTTTGTGGCACAGCAACCGAATTTGGACGACGTTTACGGAATTCGCCGTCGAGAGAAATATGACCACGATTGAATTCACTATACCAGCGATATACTGTGGGTTTTGATAGTGCTTTATAGCCATACAAACAACTAAGTTTATCGACACATTTTTGTTGAGATAATTCACGTTGAAAATTGTGAAAAATAATCCTAAGATTGATTGATTTCCTGAAATCACTGTAAACAAAACAAATAGCACTTGTACATCAAAACGTTGTGAGTACGTTTATGTTAGACAAATGTCAAACTTTATTATGGTGTTGCCAGATTTTAGCTATTGACATTTGATTTGCCACTTCCCGAAATATAGATAGTAGCCCTCGTGCTAGCGATTTCCAATAAAAATATCCTCAAATTAAGTTCGAAAAGATTTTTGCTTTCGCTAAATAATACGAATTTGAAACTGTTTACATTAAGCATTTTGATTTAAAACTCGGTTTATTGAGATTCATGATGTTTTATTTATTTATGGAAACCCAAATTTCGTTTTGAAATACATACATAGGTACATACATACATACATACATATGTATGTGAATACATATTTTTTTCGGTTTTTAATGCTGTAGTTTGCTATAATAATGTGTGAAAGAATTCTTTTTGGGTTCATATTCAAAGTAGTAAATATGAGTATTTAATTTACCCATTGTTACCCATTGGTACAAGACTGGAAGCTAGTACACCTGGGGCCATTACTACAACTTGGCGTTAGTTAGAGATAAGATTTTATAGGACGTATAAAAAGTTTCTATTATTACAAGTTTACTTTGACATTATTTAAGCAGTCAGTTAAAGGCAAATACATCCCACCTCGTGAGTTAAAATAAAGTTCTAATACTGAATAACTTTTTATAAGTCCGATAAAATGTCCCCTTTAATTAACCGCTAACTGGGATGCAATAAAAACACTCCTTTGTAACGACTGTATCAAGGAGGACACATGAAAACTAATTCTAGATAGAAAAGACGCCAAAGCGTCTATTAATGCAGATATTACTAGGAGCACGACAAAAACTCTTCAGTGAGGTAGTGAACTGGATCGTGCTATTAAACGCAGTGCTAAGAAAGATAAGAGGAATTTTGCCAGAGATGCATGTATAGCATCGGGAAAAACTCCTAAATATGAAAAGGTAGAATTCATACCGGCAAATGAGAGAGGTTAGAGATTTCCATACAATGTCCTACCGAATAAGAAATCATAGATGCACTCAAGCCTTAAAGAGCAACGTAGCATAGCAATGGATCTGAAGTAGTTAGCACGTTGGCTACGAAACCGAAGGTCCTGCGCTCAAGCCCGGTCTCCGGCAGTCAATGCATTTTGCTGATGTGCTTTAGTGTCCCTTGATATCAGTTGTTAAAGTAAAGTTTAAGTGATGATGGCATAGTCACTGGTCACTGAACTACAAAACCTTCGGCAGATGCTAATCCTAATGTAACATCAGAGCGCCCTCCTTCTTCGGTATTGTTTAGCAGCATCATCGGCGAAGTAAAATAACCACTAAAATGGCTACTAAGCACAGCTGCGCTGCAACTCTGCACTATTAAAAACGTGCAAAAAGCAGGCTTGTAAAAGAATGAATATTTCCTCTATCTCTTCCTTCGCCACCTGTCTTCACTATCACTATCGCCTTCCTAAATAATATAGCATCTAATAATAATAATAGGCATTCATTGCCTGAGTGTTATTTCTATTAAAAATAAGAAATAAATAAAATTCCAAAATCAACTACTAGTTAATGTTAGATACATATATGTATATATAGAGAAAAGCTCAAACTATAGAGAAAAACTTAGAATACTATTGAGAATTATGTACGTACAATCATAAAACATTAAAAAATAAATCATCAATCAATCAATGGAATATTTAACAATTGAATAAGGGGACGACGTTCACATATTACTTAAAATTTTCCCAATTTTCCTATACAAAGGTATATATGTATTGTTTGCAGATCCTGAAGGAAGCTTTCACCAGTAAGGTACCCAGAAAATTTGCACACTTTGCACTGCAGTAATTTTTTGTTTCTAAAACAAATAACAAAATCAAAATACGACTTATCCCTTTTCTACTCTTTAAAAACACAACGGGATCTGTCATTTGGTCACAAAAGAGCTGAGACTTACTTTCTGTTCTCACCAACCTGTCAAACCTAACCTAACTTTTTATTGTCCGATGATACTTTATTTTTAACAATCACAATGAGCGATATCACAAAAAACATTAAATGAAAATTCATTTGATAAACATTTTTGAGTGCACTCAACGATCAGAAAGAAGTTTCTCATAATTAAGGATTATTGTATACTTGTTTTTTTTTGATACTGGTTTACGCAGAACACGATTTGATTTTAGACCACTAAAAATCAATTAATTTTTCATGTAATTGTCCGATTTTAAAAGACTGCAGTTTATTGCGGTCAAGTGCACAGCTAAAAAATGATTATTGCAGAGCAGCGTATTCAAAAGAATAGTTTGCTAACAAAATTCATTCAAGAAAACTTTTGTAAACATGTATTTTGCAGCTAATACAGAAAACAATAAGATTTCAATGTCAACATTTAAAATGTCTCATTCAAGGTATGAAAACACGTTAAAAAATATTGAACAACTGACATTGAAAGCAATTAAAATGTTTTGCACAAATAAACAAAACGAAATCTCTTTAATTTGGAAATTAAAAAAATAAAACTTAAATAAGAAAATGCGTGGTAAATGTGATGTGTGTATAGTATTTTTCTTTTTCTTTGATTTTCACTTTTAATAAGATCGTTGCACCGTTTGTACGAGTATGTTCGTTCTTTCGTTCGTCCATTCAGTTGTTACACTTGAAATTTTCCAACCTCATTATCATTATGAAAGTGTGAATAACTATGCAAAATTATTTGAGTATTTCATACGCTTAAGAACGTTTTTTTTTTATTTTAACCTTAACCACAAATGCAAATAAAAAATAAAAGAAAAACAAGTTTTGCCAAAATCGCCCTGTCATTTTAATTTATTTCATGCTAATTTAGTTATTTATTTATTTCTATTTTTGTTTATTCTATTTTTAACAATATCCTTTCCTTTTACTCAGATGGGTGCATGCATATTTTCTTATTAATTGTACGCACTAATTTTCTTATTGAATTAGTTGAACTAAACGTACGCGACATTTAATGCAACAAAAAAAAGAACATAAAACTTGCAAACAAAAATTAAATATTTTTCTAAAATATTTTGTATTTTCATTTATTGACGTGTTTTCTAACCTTGGCCCGGTTCACTGTCATGTCGTATGTATGTACATATCTTTAGTTTTTGCCGTTTTTTTGCTCTCTAAGTTTGTTTCTTAATTTTTGTTATTTTCTGAACTAAAAATCAAACACTAATGTAATTTTCAATTTGTTAGATTTATTTCATTTTAACTTTTTTTGTTGGTCTAAAATAGTTGTAGATACGTATACGACTGCTGCTTTTATAAATTTATATCTGCCACCGGCGCGCAATAAATAAAAAGATTAATTATTCTCTTTTTTTTTGCCATGATTTATTAAAAAGAAACATTATATTGGTACATCCATACATTCATATATCAGTATTAAATGCTTTCCTTCTAAGTCAAACCCTGGGGACTTTAATAGAGAATTATCAAGAAAATTTAAAATTTTGCAAGAGCGAACAAATCCAAAAAAAAATATTTCAATCAGTGAAACAGGGTTTTATGGCGAATATCACATTAGATACCAAACACAGAATCATTTGCTTCAAATGTGATTGAATATAAAACAAAATTGTGAATAAAATATATCATTGAAAGTTCTACTGAGCCAAAACTTTTACGGATGACTGTAAATAAAAAAATTTCCACTTTTCTTTCGCTCTTTCCAAGCACTAATGTCACTTTTGTCAATCTTACCACAAACCGTTATAACCCAGTGAAAAAAATGGAAGTCATTCTAGTGGAACTACATTTTCATTGTTTCCAAAAAATCGATATTTTTAATTTGCCGAGAGTGTAGAAGCTTATTTTAGTCATACAAAACCTTGTAACTCCTCCATAGTATTAGAAAATACTCACCAGAATTTAAAAAAAATTTATTTTTTTAAAGAAATGAACTATTTTTAGTCTAAAATTTAAAAGTTATTTGCTTAAATTTACATGAAAACACTGTTTCGGGCTTAAATTCGTATAAAAATAAACGAATTGTTAAAAAATGCAACTATTTAACCTTTTTCCTAGATGAAAATATTATCATAGAACACAAAAAAGGGAATTTTTCTTAATATCGCTTCCAATTCAGTGACCAGGCATCGAAAAAGAGAACTTCTTGCAATGACAACCCTATGTAAAAATCATTAGATCGGATCGAAATTTTCACTACTTCCAGATCGCAAACTCTACATTTTCAATACTTTTTTGGAGTCTCTTTTTTTGCTGGGAAACGTCATATAATCACAACAATAGGTATCACTCATATATATTTTTTAAAAATTTTCTAAAAAATTTTACAAATACAATTCAAATATACTGTAAATGCATTTTTTTAGTATGATTCGTTGTTTTCATTTTCCACTAGGTTTGATTCGCTGAGGAAGAAGGGTTTGGCCAAAGTGGCCGTTTCCCTCATAGAACTCGAAAAAGTGGATTTTTTACTGTCATATTTTTAAAAGATTTCTAAAAAAAATTCAAAAACACAATTCAGATACATATGTATACTGTAAATGCAGTTTAATAGTATGACTTGTTGTCATCATTTTCTACTAGGTTTGATTCGCTGAGGAAAAAGAATTTGGCCACAAAGAATGTTTTTATGAAGAAACCCCTTATTTTCAGTACAAAATTCGTACAAAAATTAAAAAAATATCGCATGCGATATTTTTGGAAAATGAATTTAACTCGATGAATTTATCTTCACACACATCAAATCTTTGTGAAAAATTTTTCTTCATACATTTTCAAAATAGTTCGCAATTGTATGAAGTATTTTGATACCAATTGTTCACACGTTCGGAAATTTCTATGTGAAATTTTACACTATGCAATTATTAGTGGTGCTAAGCTGATTAGTTTGTGGGAAAGAGAGACGACGGGAACATAACAGTTTCTTTTCCCCTCGTCTCTCTCTCTCTCTCTCCTAACAAACTAATCAACTTAGCAATAAGACTTGCATAGTGTAAATTAGGACAAATCGATTTATCGCCTTGCCTTTAGCTAAAGGCAATTTGTGAAAATGGCCTTTAGCGTTTTAATTTGGCATCGACATGGTCTAAAAATTACATTCATTTTATTTGCATAGTTGGTACAAAATTATAAAAGCCATTTTTCAGTCCTGACTTATGCTTATATGTACATATGTATGTAATTATATACACTTATGTATAAGTATAAACATATTTATATAAATACTTATCGTTAACTTAATACGAAAAGGCTCCAACTCATAATTTTTCGAAATGAGTATTTTTACAAATTTCGATAGACCATTACTAGATACACTTTTATTACACTTTATATTAATAAAACTACTATAACACCAAATTTGTAAAGTGTTTTTAATAAAAATTGCGTTTAAAAAATTTTGTATCAATATTTCATCTTTTTTTTATTTAGTTTTTCCTCCTCCTGTAAACTATGAAAAACATGAGTTAGGGCCTTTTGCAAGTTAACGATATGTATGTATTTAATCAAACAGAGATTAAAGTAGAGAAGATACTCGTACTGTTTAGGGAGAAAATATGACTAAAATATGCTGATTTTAAATTTGCATTTGGAAAATGTATAAAATTCCAATTCCGAGTACAAGTACACAACAATTACATTTTGCAAACTTTGATGGCAATTCAGACTAGATAAAGTAGATATTAACCTAAATAATGAAAATAATAATAAAACAAATTTTAATGTAAATATAGCAATAAAGCGGAAAATTTGCAAGTGCATTTCAAACAACCAACTGCAATACTAATTTGCATAAAATCAATGTGTACGGATTTCCTAATTTAGAATATTTATTTTCCTTGCTTAAAGTAACAAATGTTCATAAGATCCACTTCACACATATTTGAAAATAATGTATTATAGCCTGGATCACACTATCGTCGCAATGTATCGATTTTCGTCGGCTCACTGAGACAAAGTCATAAGTAATAAGAAAAATTTTACTTACTTCTCAACTATTTGAAATACTCGCCATATAGACTTATTCCAGAATTAATTGAGTAATAATGCCATTATGGTTTATTATTTAAAGATTTGATGGCAGTGAACCGACGAAAATCGGTACATTATGCCAATAGTGTGATCCAGGCTTTTTGAATACAAGAGGGAGACTATTTATTTATATTTCGGGATATGTCAATAGCTAATGTCAATAGCTAAAATCTGGCAACACCATAATAAAGTTTGAATTTTTTTTTGCATAAACGTACTCACAACATTTTGATGTACAAGTGCTATTTGTTTTGTTTACAGTGATTTCAGAAAAGCAAGTTCACAAAAAAAAGGAAATTTAAATTAAATTAAAATTTATTTTTCACAACTTTCGACGTGGATTATCTCAACAAGAATTTGTCGATGTATGGCGATAAAGCGCCATCAAAAACCACAGTATATCAGTGGAATAGTGAATTCAATCGTGGTCGTAGTTTCTTCGCCGACGAATTCCGTGAAGATCGTCCAAAACCGGTTGCTGTGCCACAAAACATCGATGCAGTGCGTGAACTGATAATGCAACATCGTCATATTGTGAGATAGAGGTATAATTGCACATTAGTTCCGCTTCAATACATTCGATTTTGTATGAACACTTATTAAAAAAAATTTTTTTCTCGTTGATTACCTCATAATATATCAGTCTCTAAAAAAAGGTTCGTGTCAAGTAGTACGAGTATAAGGAAATTATTAAAAAGTTCAACCTGATGCTTCAAAAGATGTGTATAAAGTCGTGACAGGTGATGAATCATGAATATATGGTTATAAGGCGGAAACGAAATAGAAATCGACCTTGTGGGTATTCCAAGACGAGCTACATACAATATGCAACAAAAGATCTTCGTGGATGAAGCACTGGGAAGCAAATGGTCGCCTGCTTCTTCGGCCTATTGGGTCATGTGGCCACCGTTGCGCTTGAGCAACCTGTAACTGTCAATTCTGAGTGGTACACAACCATTTGTTTGCCGGAAGTCTTGGGTGAAATTCGTAAAACTAAACCCAAAAAACGAATCAATATCAGCTCTCACACAAGTGAATTTTTTTAGCAATCGATTTGATTACTCGTCCTCCGTAAAGTCCTGACTTGGCACCGAATGACTTCTTGTTCCCGAGGATCAAAGATAAACTGCCGGGCCAACGATTTACGAGCGCCGAATTAAGCAGCTGAAGCGTTCAAAAACTGTGTTTGTATAAAATTTTAACACAATATGAGGAACGATATGAGGATTAATTCTGCATCATTAACTCAAAAATTCCATTATTTGAGATATGACGTTATTTGAGTAAAAGAGCGATATGTTAGGTATTTCGTTACGAAAAAGTTACTAACTGCCTGTTCCAGGATATCACTCATTTTCGTTCGCACGCATTTTAAACGACAAACGGCTGTTTTGCGTTCCACTAAAATCCTTTAGCACGACAAGTCGAAAGAAAATGAATGCGAACGATAACGTAAGCACAAGGCGAATCCAGTATCAGGTGACCTTATCAGTACAACAATTTTACAACACAAAAAACAACATGTAGTTTGCTATGCTAGAAAACCAATCTGTCAAAAGATTTCTGAGCAAATTTTGACGTTTTGGTTCAAATTGCTCAATTTCGTATTAACAGCTGATAATTAGCTGGGCTGATAAGGTCACCTGATACTGAATTCACCTTGCGTAAGCATTTCAATACAAATTTGTGCCCCAATAAAATTTTTTCCAGTCATTTGTACGAACTCAAATGTCAAAAGCAGGCACATGTATTTTTATTGTCGACTGAGACAAAATAAATTAAATTATTTTGTTTTACATACATATGTAAATAAAATATTTTGCTTTGCTAATCAGCAAATATTATACCGGCTTCGATGGCAATGGGTTTGTTGTTTAACCCGTCGTTGGCGGTCTCCTCATGCCTGAGCTTGTAAGTAGGCGGTTTTATGTCCTTTGGCTGGTCTTTGTGATACTCTCCTCTAGGTATGTATGTGTTCGACAACAGCTTCGATTAATAAACTATAGGTCTATAGGTATAAGAAAAAACGGTCAAGAAGTTATCATAAATTACGCTGGGCTTTAATAGTGGGTTAAAACATTATGCGCCATAACTCAACCATTTCTTTTTAGATAGAAATTTGCATTATATCGACAGAAAAGCCATTCAATTACCTTTTCAACGATATGCAATTTATCTCGATCGGGCTTTTGAGTTGGGCTCCACAAGGGTTTAAGTGGGACCATATACCGAAAAACACAAAAGTACCGTTACCAAAAAAACGGTACTTAGAAAAAAATATTACAGCGTTTTTCCTGTTCAGAAGGTCCCAATTAAGTTTTCTAATCATGTGGCGTTCTTGGTATTTTTCCAAATTAAAAATTTGTAATTTGTGTTTTTTGTACACATACACATATTTTTACACTTGTGTGCTCATTTTACAATTCTCATTCGGTGTGCAGTAGTGAAATATGCTTCGACACTACAATAACTATTGCCCTTGATTTACAGATAAGCAAATCCTATTGCATACTTTTGCTAAAACAGAATACCAGTTTTAGTGTTCTCATAAAGTAAAGAGCACTAAAAAGAGAGAACAATTCAATACTGTGCACCATTAAGATTAAGCAAGAAAACGTCTTGTGCTCACCTCTAATATGAACCTATAAATAGCAGTCAAGCATTAAACACATTCACCACAGCAAGCTACCGACTACAAAATGTCAAAAATAGAATACACATGTTTATATGAGAATGATTTTTTTGAAGACAGCAATGCAACAGGGCGGCAGATTGTTGTCTATGCTGATTTTGTCGTTGTAGTCCAATTAAACAAATTTTTATGGGTCTTATGCAAAAAAACTTAGCAAAGTTTTGCCAAGCAATGTTAAGTAAAGTTGTATTCTAAAAAAAATTATTATATCAAAACTCTAAAGTAGGTACTAGGGTATTCATTTAATCGGATTTTTGCTTTAATCCGTTGTTCGCTCGATTAATTAATCGAGGTTTTTGCTTAATCGGTTAATAATCGGTTAATTTTGGTATTAACCGGTTAACCGATTAATAAAAGTGCATACATTATTTATTAATTTCAGTTTATTAATAAAACCAAAAGCACACATAATAATTCTTAAACTAATTCGGATAACTTTTTTAGAACATTTCTTGTAATACTATAGATAGTTACTTTTGTTACATAATGACAGAGCTCAGCGACGAATATTCTGCAAAAAAGTTAATGGGTAAAGTGAATAAAAAATAAGCATTTGCTATTTACTTAAAAATTTGTTTTAAAACCTAAAGAATGTATGTGTTTTTTGTTTTTTTAAAAAAACTTTCAAGTAAAAAGCAAATGCTTATTTTTTTATTTACTTTACCCAATATCTGAATTTCTTGGCTTTCGTTTTTGTACTGTCTGACATTATATCTAATCCTTAATTAAATCGTTGGAAACAGTGCTATTGGCTTTTATTAAATTATTGAATAAAAACTTAATAATTCCCTCCAGTTAGAGTACCAGAGTCTCTAGTTATACTCTTTTATAGTCATGTCCAAAGATTTTGAAGTTTTGCTTAAGTAAGGATCACTGAACATGATTCCCTGTTTGTATGAAAAATAATTTCTAAACACTCACCTTTTGCAAATGAGACGAAACAAATAATTATTCACACAAAAAATAAATTGTAATACTAAATAAATTCAGTGAAGTGCGACTTTGATCCGCGCACGAAGGGTTCCGTACGCGCACGATATATGTAATTCAATACGAACAATATAAACTATAGTTTTGGCATTTTTTTCGTTTTTAGGTTTTTTCGGGTTTAAGCGTTATTTTTAGTTTGGGGGTTTTTTAAATTTATTGGCGCTTTCTGAGTTATGGCACTTTTTTCACGTTTTGGCGATTTTTTTTTTGGTTTTTGAAGTTTTTTTAATTTTGGCGATTTTTAAAAAAACGCCAATTTTTTTTATTTTGGCGATTTTTTTATTTTGCCGATTTTTTTTAATTTCAGCGTTTTTTTTCATATAGGTGATTTTTTTTTTGGTTTTGGTGATTTTTTTAGTTTTGACACTTTTTTTTCGCTCTGAGGATTTTTTTCGGTTTTTGGCTTTTTTTTAAATTTTGGCGATTTATTTCGTTTTGGCGCTTTTTTTAAATTTGGCGATTTTTTTTTTAATTTTGCGTTTTTTTTTCAAATAAACAATTACTTTGGTTTTGGCGCATTTTTCGCGTTTTGGCGATTTTTTTCGGTTTTTGGCGTTTTTTTTCATATTGGCGATTTTTTTTTTCATTTAAACGATTTTTTCGAATTTGGCGATTTATTTTAGTGCTAGATTTTTTTTTAATTTTGTCGATTTTTTTTTAATTTTTTGCGATTTTTTTTCAGGTTTTGGCGATTTTTTTCGGTTTGGCGATTTTATAATTTTTGGATTTTTTAGTTTTACCGTTTTTGGAAATCTCAAGAGTTTACCTCTTTAAGTCTCCAAGATATAGCAATTTGTCAAAATTACATAGTCAAAATTGTATTAACTGATGGACCACCCTTTAATTTAAATTTTTTAATATTTTAATGTTTATTGTTGTAGTCTATATAAAAATACACTAATTTTACAAATTTCAAGTGTCAATATACATATGTACATACAATTAATTGTATGTATATTACATGGGATTTTAGCATTTTTCGTTGCTCGTTTTGGAGCACCCTTTAATTTCTAATTCTCATGTATTTGTTGTTGTAATGGCCAAGGTTCTACATACTCTGTCCAAATTTCAGATCCGTAGCTCTTACGGTTCCTGAGAAAATACCGTGTGACGGACAGACGGACAGCGTAGCGAAAACAATAGGGTTCCTTTTTTCACCTTTGGTGTACGGAACCCTAAAAATGTGATACGTCGGTTAATCGACTAAAATTAACCAGTTTAACCGTTAAGCGAAAAAAGCCGATTTTAAATTAACCAATCAGTCAATCGGGTAGTAATGAACCGATTGACCGATTAACGGTTAACCGATTGAATACCCTAGTAGGCACCCACGTTTGTTAGGACTATTTTAAGTTGATATTTTCAAAATGTGTATTTTGTACCTCAAATATTTTTGTTAATATAGCACATATTGATTCATGTTACATCTGAAAATGAAGCTAGAATTGTTAGCTCTTAGCTTAGATTTACTATTTCTGTCATTAATGGAAAACATCATCAAATTATCCAACTGATTCAAAATACAAGGTAAAATAAAAAAAAAAATATTAAAATAAATACAATTGTACAAAAATGTTTTAGTGTACATACAATCAAAACAAATCGAAAAAACCTGGGTATTCAAATACTCATTTCATTCGAATAAAAGAAATTGTGATTATTCTTCTTTGTTCATGATATTTTTTTTACTTTTACTTTAAAGAAATGTTTATCTGTTTTTCTACCATGTCAGAAGCTCATATTGTTTAAATAAATAAATAATACAATAAAAAGATATTTGAATATCCGAATAAAATTGTATTCCATTTTGTACATCATAAGTTGTGAATTGGTTGTTGAACACGGTGGCGTTTCCAGTATATATTATTAAATAACAAAATAATTAAAGTTGTGTTTTGCATATAATTTCTTAACAAAGCAATGTTAGCCTTAAAGTGCTTGGCAACTACTATGAACTTTAAAGCTAAAGTAAAATATTTCTTTGGCTACAATAAGAAAATTTAGTGTTGCCATTGTAATACAAAATGTTGAATAAATGATATCATAAAATTATTTAATATTATTTAACAGAAACAATATCCAAAAATTAATGTGAAGCATAAATTGGTTAATTTTTATACTTTTACGTCATATAAGTACATTTCGAAAGAATAATTCAATTTTTATAAATGCGAAATATTTGAAGATGGCAATACTGAACTATGTATTTATAGTTAAATATGAGATGCAGATGGTGCTGCTGCCGTCTCCAAAATAATTAAGTAGCTGGCTACGAGCCGACAATTGCTGTTAGCGGCATTTGATGTCGTGTGTTCGTGTAGCTTGCTGTGGTGAATTTGTTTAATGCATCAGTTGTTTTCGACAGCAGGTATTGTATTGACGTAACGCCGATGTTGGCAATTGAAATAAGGGTTATTGTGTTTCTTAATTTATTTTGAGAAATAACTTCTTTTTTAAATTTAATTATTAAATTTTTGTTGGAATATTTAATTTCTTTATTTCTTAATTTCACTGTTCGTTCAATAAATTTGGTTGTCAAAAAATCTTTTCCGTCCAAAATTTAAAATGAGACTATTCTTTCGACATCGTTTAGCAGACCTTTAATTCTATGGGCGTTATTTAATTTTCATAACAGTCTGTGGGAAAATAATGCTTTAATGGAAAAAGAGAAAAGAAATATGTTTTTTAACAAACTCCCTCATTTTAAATTAATTTCAAATTTTACTGCAACGAGTTACTAATTAATTTAATGTTTTGTTTCGCTTTGTTTAATTGATTTGTATTTTTCTGAAAGTTTTGCTCTCTCTTCGCTATTATTATTATTATTTTACTCTGTATTTCGAATGCGTTTAATGGGCGATTAATGCATAATTGCATTAGTTGTTGTGCAGATTAGACGAAGGTAAATTAGTAAATAATAGATAAATTATTATGCACTGGACGTCAGAAAAAGGTTTAATTACTTTTATTAAAAAAAGAAAATAATGAAAAAAAAATGAGAAACGAATGAAAAAAAAAGAAAAGGTGAATAACATTTTAGATTTCATTATACGAATATCCATTAGATACTCGTACTATTGCAGCAAAGCATGCAATACTAATGCTAAATTTAATTTTAAGTATTTGTTGTTATTGTCGAGTGCAGTAGTATCTATTATTAAGCTTTAAATGAACTGAAGGAAACAATTTGTTTTTCGTTTTTCACTTGATTTTCGTTTTTTTTTTCTACTCGTATCTTTTTAACAAATATTTCATTGAAATGTAAACAAAACAACATTAAATGCTGCTACTTACAGATAGATGCAATTGTTTTAAAAATAAAAAAAAAATAACTTTAACACTTTCGTTTTTGATTTTTTGAATTTCATTTTAAAATTGTGTGCGAACGAAAATGTTTGTTGTTATTTTGTAATTAAATAATTTGAAATTGAAAGAATTTTAGTTTTTGTTTGGTTAAAGAGAAAATTAAAAAAAAAATACATTGACTGCTTTACAAGATCTTATATTTTTCATTTACAATTTCAACATTGCACATAGGGGCAGCTACTTACATACATGTGTATATACATTAGGGTTGTTACAAGGTATATGAGAAAAAAAATTTATCGTATATTTCGCCTCAGGCCCTTAAAATGTGCCAATTGGCTTTAAAATGCGATTGACAAAGTTTCAGCTCATTGTGATAATATTAACACTTTCTGCATTGAGGTTGAAGTTACGAAAAACAGTGGTTTTTTCAACAAAGAAAACCGAGTTTTACGTTCTTAAAGTTGAAACTATTTTTTTTAGGAATATAACTCGAGTCCTATATAATAGGAAATTTTATGCTTATTAATTTTGAATTTAATAATTTTTTGGCTAAAACTGATGGATTTACCCCTAGTTTTTATTTAAAAAATTAAGTACGTAATTACCTAATTTTTATTTAAAATTAAATTGTAATTAAATACGATTTAATTTTTTCAGTGGTGAATTAAAGTTATTAAATTACGTTGAAAGTACGGCAGCACTCAAAAATTTCCAAATATTATGGAAAGCTTTCCAAACAACATCTGTTTAACATAAACAAAAAAGTTATGTTATCAAAATGCAGAAAATTAAAATTGCATAACAGTCGTTAAGCAGCTCTGGGTCGGGGAACATCTCTCGCGTCATCGTAATTATTTCTTAAGTGCGGTCAGGCTTGTGTGTGTTGTTTGGCCTCCGAGAGTTTTTCGTCTCGCTCGCACTGGTTGACTGATCTGCCACGGATAACCGTATAATCTTGCGGTTTTTTGTGGAATTTCTTTAACAACCACGTTGCCTACTTCCTATGTGAAGGCATAGGTCGTGTACAGTCAGTCACAAAACCTTACAAAATACTGTTAATACCATCTTGGGCATATGGTCTACGTTACTCCGCCCATATTTGTGCAACACCATATTATGCAAATTTACTTTGCATTAATATGTTTAATAAATAAATAAATAAAATTGCATAAAAACACATTTTATGAAACCAAAGGAACATCAGAATGCATTTTTCTATTTATTTATACCATGATATGAAACTATGAATTGTTTATGTTAAGGTAGGATCACACGATTGCCTCAATGCACCAATTATTGGTCCATATTATATGCCCATCGTGTGATTTCACAATTTATTGTCCCATACGACAATCGAATCAATATTCTGATGATTTGCCGCAATCAAATGCAACTTTGGTACGGCAATCGTGTGAACGGTTGATAGGCAAACATGCCCCAATAAAAATGTTAAAAATACGCCAATATTTATTGTTTTCTCGAGCAGCAATCAAAGTAGTCAATAGGAGACAATTTCTTAAATTAATTTATTTTTTCGTGTGCGCCAAGTGTTTTCGAAAGTACTGTGAGCCAATCTTTAACCCATATATTAGGTTTTTATTCGTTTAAAAGAACGAAAATTGCCTCTGCTTTGTATATTTAATAAGCACAAAATATAAAAAGCAGAGACAATTTTATTGTTTTAAGCGAACAAACCATTAGTACGTACAAAATAAAACAGAAAAAAATTATTTCTTAAAAAAAACTATTTGCACGTAAAACAAAACAAACTACCACAACAGCTGCTTGTTTTTATTGTGCAAGTTAGAACTATCGTATGACTGGGCTGCGGCAATTATTGTCCTAAATTCATTCTTCACCAATCTGCGTCAATCAAATTTTTATAAAAGGGGGCAATCATGTGACTGCAATATATTTGATTGGGATAATTTAGTTATTATGCATCAATTCAACACAATAAAAATTGGGAAAGATTGGTGTATTTGCGGCAATCGTGTGATCCTACCTTTATGTATTTATGCAAATTAAACGAAATTCGTCCTAATACGACCGCATGATGTTTTCAACCCAACCACATGATGTTCATGTGTATGTTTGAAATAAACACACACACGCATAAAAACATATGGTGCGCCCATAAAACTTAAATATTACTTAATTACAAAAGGTTGGGGGCATTTAATTATTATTTAATTATGTACTAAAAAACAAAATTTCGTATTTAATTACAACTTAAAAATAATTACAGTTTGATTATTAAGTCAAGAAATGGGCATTAGTGACAGTTGTCATTTATCAGCCAAAGTCGGTAAATCCTTCGTAAAAAGGTTTGGTAAATTTTTATTGTTGCGATGACTTTATTTTAATTATTGCATTAGTTTTTTAAACAACGAAACTATTTTCATTTCAAACCTGTTCTAATAGTTCCAGAGCATCAAGGAGTATGAGTTCCAGAGTATCAATGAGTATGACATCAAGGCAGAAAGACAAAATTTTTTAATTGGTCACATGTCTCATCAAATAAGTGGCAGTAAATTACCTTCTAATTGTCAAGTCTTACGTAGTTTGTTTTATAATATGCGACAGGTTAAATTAAACAATAAAAAGGAGGAGGTATTATCGAGGTACCGAAAAGATTATTACTGAGAAATTGTCTGTATTGTTGGATAGATGTAGCATTTCTGATAGAGATGCGATGCGAATTATTGCAGCCACAGCGGAAGCGCTAAAGCATGTCCCACAAAATTTTGTTATAAGCAGAAGTTCCATACGAAACCACAGACAACAATTTCGACAACAACAAACTAATTTGATCAAAAATAGATTCAGAAACTCCGATTTAGAAGGTGCTGTTGTGCATTGGGATGGAAAATTGCTTCCAGAACTCTTGAGTAAAGAAAATGTAGAGAGCCTAGCGATTTTAATTACTTGTGGCGATGAAGAACAGTTCATAGGAGTTCCAGTCCTTGAAAATAGTACGGGGATTAATCAGGCAAAGGCTGTATTATCAGCAATTGAGCAGTGGGGAGCAGCTGGAAAAATTCAAGGAATGTGTTTTGATACCACGGCAGTAAATACTGGTCGCCATAGGGGAACCTGCATTGTGTTAGAGCAGTTATTAGCGAAAAACTTTCTTTATTTGGCATGTCGCCACCATATTTTGGAAGTTCTTTTAAATGAAATTTTTAATTGCAAGATGGACAGATCCACTGCTCCTCAACCAGACATTTTTCGAAAATTCCAGACTAGGTGGTCTAAGCTAGACAAAAATAAATACAAAACAGTTATAGAAGATAAAAATATTAGAAATAAAATAATTAAACCGGAACAAATTTCCAATTATCTTTTTAAACAATTAAAAATTCGCCAACCCACGGATGATTATAAAGAATTAATCCAACTCTGCTTAATTTATTTAGGACGCCTACCACAGGAGAAAGTTACGTTTAGAGTACCTGGAGCTTTTCATCACGCCAGATGGATGACAAAGGCCATTTATTGCCTCAAAATTTATCTTTTCAGGGATCAATTTTCATTAACTGATTTAGAAAGAAGGAAGATATTTGCTTATTTATAATCAATATTTATGTAAAAGCATGGTTTAATGCACACAAGCCCACCCTGGCTCCCAACCACGATCTACAATTATTAAAATCTTTAGTTCAATATAGAATAATTGATAAAGAAGTTGCAGGCAAGGCATTGTCTAAAATGGTATCTCAATTCGGAACTGGTTGCTTTTCATTTTTTGATGATACTTAAAAAATGTGAAAACAAGCATGGTTAGAAAATTATGGGCCGAAGAACAAAAGAATGAAGCTAATTCTGATAACAGGGATTTCAAAGCAAAACTTATTTTCCAAGAAGTTGATAATTTGCTTGTTAAAGAAATTGATTATCTTGTTTCTTCTCGGACTCTAACTTTTTTCAAGAGATTTGAAATCGATACATATTTTTTAAATACTGATCCTGATGTATGGTGTGAAAATCAACATTATTTGAAAGCTAAAAAAAAATAGTGGACGGCTTAAAAGTAGTTAATGACACAGCTGAGAGAGGAGTAAAATTAATCCAAGACTTCAACTCATCCTTGACAAAAGATGAAGACCAACGACAGTTTTTATTACAACTTGTTTCTGAATGTAGGCATCTTTTTCCGGACTCTTAAAAAACTACCGTATGTAAGCCATTACCACCATAAAATGTTATTTTTTATAATTATAATTGCTTAATTCACAAAACCTCTTGTATCTCTGTATCGATTGTATTTTCATATTAAATACAATAGTGTAACAATTGTTGTTTGAAATTTTCATATAAAAATGAAATACACTATAACACTTTTATTTCATGTGTTTTTAAAATGTATGTATTCAGAGAGAGGCTCTCTGAGAGAATTTGTATGTAGCTTGTTCTTCTTTTTTCATTAAAAATACAAAATACATTAATACACCACACAGAGTGTGTTCACAATAAAAAAACAAAAAGTGTATTTGATACACAAATACATGATTCAAATTGTTGTGAATTAAGCAAATGTTATGATATACAATTTAAAATTGTAACTAATAAAATTTGAATACTATTTAACAATAGATTTATTAATAAAATTTTATTTGAAATAGATATAATGGATTATTACAATGTTTTTTAATATTTCCATGGAAATTAATATTTGAAGATATTCACTACGGCCTGAACTGGTAAATGATAAATGCCACTAAATCGATCAATTTTAGCCAAAAAAATTATTAAATTCAAAACTAATAAGAATAAAATTTGCTATTAAATAAGACTCGAGATATATTCCTAGAAAAAAAATGGTTTCGACTTTATGAACCAAAAACTCAGATTTTTTTGAAAAACCACTGTTTTTTCGTAACTTTAACCTCAATGCGGAACGCGTTAATATTATCAGAATCAGCTGAGACTTTGTCAATCGCATTTTCTAAAAAAAAAATCAAAAATCCAAAATAAATTTTTTTCTAACCACCCTAATATACATACATATACACAAACATATTTACATATATAGATATGTGAAGTACACGCGATAATTCAAAATTTATAAATGAGATTTAAAACGGGACTAAAGTACAAAGTTTAAATTATAAATACAAGAATAATTATAAAATCAAGCATTTCGTTAAGAAAACCTCGATATAAAAATGTTGGTTCTAAAAGTATTTAAAATATGCCGATCCTATAGGTATGTATGTATATAGAGGAAATTATTTTCTCGAATTTACATTACGGAAAGCGCTAGAAATATTACACTTGGTATTAAAACACGCAAAAAATTTTTATACGTGCCTCAAGCCACTGTTAGATTTTTTATATATTTTTTTTTCAAAATAATTTTAAAAATGCACTAAACAAATTTTTTTTATGAATTGCATATCAATTTATATACAGGGGCATTCTGTAACCACTAAAAGTCTCGGAAGTCCAAACAACACATACAAGCGTATTCGCACTTAAGAAATAATTACAATCAAAGAGGATAATACAGGTGACAGGAATGCGGCAGATAATTGTGATTTCTGTATGTCTCGCTCGCACACTCATCAAATCCTCTTTACTCTTTCTTTCGCATGGTATTCTTTTAACGTAATTTCATTTTATACTTCGTGGCTTCATTCGCTCCATGATTTTTGTAAATAAATGATAAAAATTAATATTTTTTTATAAAAAGGGTTAAAATTAATAATTTAATAATTTTAAATAATAATAATAATAATTTAATAATTTTAAATTTAATAATTTTAAAACAAATTTTAATCAATTCACAAATTATTAATTTTCTGTTGTTTACTAAAAACCACACAACTTTTTTTTAACAAACAACCCGCGAAGCGATTAGCTTGTCTGCGGAAAACTCCCAGGGTCTTTGGCAGGAAACGAACCAACGACCTCCGAACTGAGGGGCTAGCATCGGTACCACTTAGCTTAGGACCAGCCTATTTTCGTTTATATTAGTACGCAAATCAGCTGATTTTAGCATTTTTCATAAGTCACTTTTTTCAGCTCTGATATCCTCTCTGGTTGCGATGACGGGAGGGCCAAGAAGGCTAAACATGCATATTCAAAGCATTTCCTTTCGTTTCGAATTATGAAAAAGTCCTCTGTACTATCGCTGCCGATTTTGTTGTGTGGCAACACTCCATATCGATGTGTAAAACGTAAGAAAAATCAACTTGGAAGCGCTGAATTGTGATAGTTTTTTTCTTTCTGGTCATATACATATCTACTAATCCGATTATAACAAGACATATTCTAGAAAAGCATCTATAGTAGTAAAAAGCATGGTGCATTAATTTGTTCAAAGTATTTTTTAAATCATTAACAACTGTTACAAAAACTTTCAGAATGTAACTAAAATAGATTACATACATAATTTCATTCTTCCTTGTGGATTTAATCCTACAAATAAAATGCGAAATTAAAAACCATGCAAATGAAACAAAAAAAAATCTGGACAAGTGCCAATTAATTAATTAAACATAAAAAATGAATTTAATACACGAGAACTTGAAGTAGTGAACATTGATGTTTTTACTTTAAATTGGACACATGACCTCCCACATGGGAATTAAGAAAAATAATAAAACAAACAAACAAAAAAAACCACAAACAATTTAGTAGAATTTAACAGACATTTTGTAAAACAAAATTTCTCCAGATGTTATCCGGTTAATTTATTTAGGGTATTCCTATAAAATGGCAAAAGATAAAAAAATCAACGCTCGCTTTTATTTATATTTATTTATATTTATATTTATTCAATGCAATCAGTTTGGCATGCACTTTGAAACAGAAATATTGAAATGTAATAGAAATTGAGTTGCGTTTTTAAACAAAAGTTTTTCAATTAAAATTACAAAATTAAAGTTATGCTTGAGTTGATGATCATGATGATCATAACAAGCGCACAACATATTACGAATTATATGGATAAATAAATGTATATGTGACAGCGCATAGAGAAAGGGACCTAAGGGTAAAAAAAAATCAATTTTCACTTTTTTTGATGTGGAAAACATCTGAGCATCGAATGAGACCGATCCCATGCCCCAAAAGTGTTCCCTACCAGAGATATGCGCGTTTTATGAAGTGATGTTGCTTCAAAGATATGCGTATTTAAATCTTTAAAATGACTCCCCTGGACAAAACTAGTTTTTACCTTTGGGTCCTTTTCTATTTTCCGCGTTACACATGTATGTATGTATGTATGTACATATATGGTTGAAATTATGAAATTATGTTATTATCAAAGCCAGTCTATTCTTAAAATAACTAAAATTCCAGTGAAAAAAAATGGAAGTCATCCTGGTGGAACTACATTTTCATTGCTTCCAAAAAATCGATATTTTTAATTTGCCGAGAGTGAGCAAAACACCATGTAGAAGCTTATTTTAGTCACACAAAACCTTGTAACTCCTCCATAGTGTTATAAAAATACTCACCAGAATTAAATAAAAATTTAGTTTTTTAAAGAAATTTATGAACTAATTTTAGTCTAAAATTTAAAAGTTATTTGCTTAAATTTCCATGAAAACACTTTTTCGGGGTTAAATTCGTATACAAAGAAACGAATTATTAAAATAGGTAACTATTTACCATTTTTCCTAGATAAAAATATTACCATAGAACACAAAAAAGGGAATTTTTCTTAATATCGCTTCCAATTCAGTGACCATTCATCGAAAAAGAGAACTTCTTGCAATGACAACCCAATGTAAAAATCATTAGATCGGATCGAAATTTTCACTACTTCCACATTTTTTTTCACTGGGATTTTCATGACTGTTTTGGAGTCTCTTTTTTTACTGGGATGTGACGTACCGTAAACAGCTGATTCCTGAAATAGAAATAATTAATTAGAAGCAAAAAACTAGCAAAGTTTTACTGCACAATGTGTCCTAAGGCAAATAATTTTGTTATATATATGTATCTTTTGCACTAGTGATCGGATTACAAAAGAATATATCGTCACCTAAAATGCAAAATAACGAAAATCAAAAAATTAAAAATTTATTTTCTTATTGATTAAGATCCACTACATCATATTACATACATACATATTGTATGTACATATGTATGTATGTGTACAAAATTTTGCATAAAAAATATCAAAGTTATAAGCAAAATTCCAAATAACGTATCATCAAGTGCATGATTTTCTTAAACAATATAACGAATCATGCATCACTCACTCCTGTTTTTAATTGAAGTAAGCATTGACTTTTTAGTTATGTATATTCAATTTAATTTCATCTTCATTTTAGTACAAATGTTTATTATTCTGAGGGCCATTATCATGACTTAAGGATAAAGTTTTCGATAGTTATTCCTAACTTTAGCAAAACTGAACTATAAAGTGACCTTTAAAATTTTCCATTATTACAACTGTCCGATAAAATAAATAATAAAATGTTTGGTTGGTGGCAACATTTCTGTGGATATTGTGGATACTGTTTGCTAAAAATGATTAGTGCAACTTGCTTTTGTTTATTTGTCAAATTACAAACATAATGAAATTAT
The DNA here is from genome assembly GCA_905220375.1 of Tachina fera. Taxonomy (NCBI): domain Eukaryota; kingdom Metazoa; phylum Arthropoda; class Insecta; order Diptera; family Tachinidae; genus Tachina; species Tachina fera. The sequence goes on from LR999964.1 coordinate 65,143,741, forward strand.
TTTTGTCAATTCTTTTGCTTTTTTATTATTTTAATGTGATTTGTGTTGTATTGTTTTTGTTTTATGCCATATTTTGACCAAATAAATTTGAGTTTGTTTTATAAAGTAGAAAGTGTGGCAAGTGGCGAAAATGTGGCAAGTTCCATCAGGTAATGTAATATTGACTATGTAATTTTGAGAAGTTGCTGTACGGTGGAAACCGTAAGAGGAAAAGTATTGAAATTTTCAAAAACGGTAAAACTAAAAAAAATTCAGTAAAGTGCGACTCTGACTAGCGCACGAAGTTCATATAGTATTACATATCTAGTGTATGTACGGAACCCTTCGTGCGCGAGTCAAAGTCGTACTTTACTGAATTTATTTTATTCTTAGCATTTTCGAGCACTATTCAAAACCTGATTTAGCTGAAAACATTTACTTAGATTTGGTCACAATTATAAGATGCGCTACTGCACGTGTTTACTTACATATTCCAGGGTGCCCCTGTGGCTGAGCGGTAGCGATGCTAGCCCCTCAGTCCAGAGGTCGTGGGTTCGATTCCCACCATTGACTCTGGGTGTTTTCTGCAGACAAGCTAATCGCTTTGCGGGTTGTGTTTGTGTTGTTAAAAAAAAAATATATATATATATATAATTTTAACGATAGGTAAATCCACTAAAAGAACGTGATAACGTTCGATAAGGCTACGTCTGCCCTTTTTTATGACAAAAATTTGTAAATGTAGAGTATTATTCGTTATTATTAAACTTACATACGTATTTTTATCTGTGCACTCGTGCTTATTAAATATTTCTTATTTAACACCTGTTTTCACAACGGTCGACCTGAGTAGAACATTTTTATGGAAATCATTAATTTCTTTGAGGGATGTTCAAACAAAATTTTCAGACGAGTCGATTGACTGGCTTGCAGAAACAGAGGGTTAATGTTCTTTTTATTGAATATTGCCTTATTCAAAGTGAAATAAAGTAATTGCGCGTCTAAAATGTTATAAAAAATATTAACATTATTTTTGAGCAGACTTAATTCTTTTTAATATTTTCTAACAATAATTCCAACAGATTTACCTGTAAAATGTTTCCTAGACACAGAAAAAAAGATTTGTAAATACAATTATTTTTTTGTGTTATATCAATTAAATAATTAATTGTTTTTGAACCTACAACGATTTTAGTAAATACAATTAACGAAATTGTAAGCTAAAGGAAAATGTGTAAAATATTTTCAATTAAATACATACATATATATATCAACAAATAGTTTGTTGAAATTAATTTATTTTAGTGAGAAATTTTTAGATTCTTTAATTGAACTGTAGTGAATTTTAATCAGAAAGAATTCATAGTCAGGCTCAAGTTCAGTAATTTTAATTCTTATTGAATGAATTATTTTTATTAATTAATGTGAGTTTCTAAAGAAGAGAAGAAAAATTAAACTTAGACTTTAAGCTGGGGGAAATACCGATACTTTTCTGTGCAGCCACGCACTTCATCAGCACCCTAGTCTATCTACTTGGGTAGAGATTCTTATTAATATCAGCTATTTAACTTAAATTTACAACGAAACGGAATATGAGAAACGATTGTTGTGTAACGATTGTTGTGTAAAAAAATTTAAATTTGTTATATCAACAATGATCATTGTTAATTTTGAAATTAAATATTAACAATTTGTAGTGTTTTTTATTGGGAATTGTTACAATTTAAGTTTAACATTTATTATCGCCCTAATAATCCCAAATTATTATTTTACTTACATATTCAGTAATTATTATTAAAAATACATTGAAGCTGATTATTGAGGGGTTTAGCTAGATCCTGTGCGCATTTTACTGTTGCTAATGCAGATCATCAAAAATTTCTTAGAACAGCTAGAGTTATTATGTTATAAACTTTCATTTAAACAAATGAGAAGCTCAACAAATACCAAAGTTGATATAAGAACTCATTAATCAACATGTTTTTTTATTTGCTTACTTTACTACATTGGCTAACTTTTTTCAGCTCAAATTGTAGTTGTAAAAGTATGTAAGGAAAATAAATGTAAATAACAACAATAGTTTTTAAAGAATAGAGTGTTGCCACACAAGTATTTTTCATCGGGTGTAATCAAGTTAATTTTTAGTGTTTTTTATGGGAATTGTTACAATTTATTATTCGATATTATTAAACATTGAAGCAAATAAGATCCAATGGATCCACTATCAAAATTATGCTGTGTTGCACACTTTTGCACTTTTAGTAGTAAAGCTAAAGTTGGAATTGTTGTCGCTTTCATTTTAGCTGGTGCAGTGACTTTACAATTGCGAGACATGATGCCTTGTCGGAAATTCATTACTGCGCTGCATCTGTTGCGTAGTGCGTTTGTCATGTCAAAAATTCTAAAATACAACTCTGCAATATACATATGTATGTATGTATGTATTACGAGCAAAAAAGCATTTCAAGAGTTCAATAATTTTCAAGCAATTCTGACTAGAATAAGTTCCGCAAAGCTTAAAAGCTTGTCTTTGCATCATCCACTCATGACAAAAATTGCTGTTGCAACTGATGAGCAAGAACTTAATTTGTTATTTATTATATATTTTGTTAAAATAAAATAAAAATATATCACCCGGATAGTGTAGTATAATTTTGGGTGATTTTTTACATATAAAAAATAGTGTATGAAATCCTTGAGTCGTTAGAACGATCTACATACATATATAGTTCAATGTTTATGGATGATTTCATGTAAATGTTGACCGCGGATATATCTGAAATGGTTCATACGCTGGGTAAAATTTCCGCATACTTACTCCAAGATATCGTCCGGTGTCTCACGAATAAATTCTTCAATATTGTCTTCCAGTGCGTCAACCGTTGCGTGTTTGTCCCTATAGACATGAACCTTAACATAGCCACACAATAAATAGTTTGAATTCGTTAAATCGCTCGATCTAGGCGGCCAATTGAACGGCTCCAAACATGAAGTAAACTGTTTACCGAACTCGCCTCTCAATTGGAAAATTGTTACGCGTAATGTATGACACGTGGCACCGTCTTGCTGAAACCACATGTCTGCCAAGTGCACCTTTTCCTTGGTGTGGGGGGGGGGGGGGTGAACAAAAAGTAACAGAGGCCCAATTGCTGCGAATGGTGCCGAATTAAAAATTCACGGTCGTCAACAACACTGGCGGATGCAGCTGCAATATTTTCCTCTGTTCACTCTGACGTATGCGTTTTGGTGGTCAATTAGCCGCCTCTGAAGGTCGCCCAAAACTGACCATAAAATGGAAGAAGTGCATTCATTGATTATCAGCTGTTGATGCCAAATTGAGCAATTTGAACCAAAATGTCAAAATTTGCTTGGAAGTCTTCTGACTACATGTTGTTTTTTGTGTTGTAAAATTGTTGTAGGGAAGAGTTTACCGAATACTGAATTCGCGTTGCATTCGCGTTAAATAACCTGCAAGTGTTGTTCATTTGTAAGTCGATTCATGGCTAAATTATAGACCAAACTGAAAATGTTTGACAGTAACATCATACACGAAAATAGCTGAGTTGCCAAAAATAGGGTTGCCAAAAAGAAAGTTGATAAAAAATCATTTTTTATTAAGATATCGTATATTACAGCATACATTTTTTAACCATAAATTTGTTTTTTTAAATTTATTTAAATTTTGTTTTTGCCGAATAAAAAAAATTTAATTGAATTGTAATCAAATGAATTTTTTTGTCTGCGTTGTAATTATTATTAATCTGCATCAGCTGAGCAAACCAATCGCTCATGCGTTTCATATGTAGCGCATTATTTGAAAAATATGACTATTTAGAGAACCTTGCGAACTTATATGTTGCGGTAGGCTAAAAAAAATGGAAAATCTTTGAATAAAGTAATATAATAATAATAAGTTTATTTTAAACACTTATTGAAACTCCCTCGTATTTGATATAATACAAGAAGCAATAAGAAAATAAATCCCATGTATGTAGAAATTGTAATATGTATTTATAAAAAAAATTATACTGATAATAAATTATGTGTAGAAAAAATATGTAAACAATTTTGATTTGATATCTCGGTATGTACGAGTATTTCGTCGGTATAGTTTAGATTTCGATCATAAAGAAAACAAACATTCTCTTGCTCCACATACTCGTGCGTATGATAAGTATAGTGTGGTTCTAGTGTATTATTGGCTGGATTTCCGTTAAAAATTTCGATGATATCATCTTTTATTGTTTAAACATTTCTTTTGTTTTATTTTCTTTCCTTACAATTTGTTTTTATATTTTTCATAATTTGTTGTATATTTTTGTTGAATTTTTTTTTATATTGTGTAACTCGAATACATAAATGAGAATGAACTGTGTTCTCTCTAGTGCAAGACAAGCACAAGTACTGATAATTTTTGTATCAATGCAGCTTTTTTCAGATTTATATTGCAACAAAAGTTGATTTAAATGTTTTATAAAAATACTTACATACGTACATATGTATGTATGTATTATTTAAAAAAAAATATATATGACGTTGCAATTATGTCTGATTAAGAGGAAATGTTTAATGTAAACTTTTGAGCATTCTTGCAATACATGTTGCTTCTCGTTAATAATTTCTTAAATTTTTGAGATTTTTCAAAGTGGCAACAACGAAATTTTTGCGTAATAAATCAGGGCTAATTGTAAAAGCAATGGTATTAATTGCGTAAGTGGCAGCTAAACAATTAATCTTGCGTTTTTTTCAAAATATTTGGAATACAAGTAAACTATAAAAGTTCACTTATATATGTATATAAAGTGGTTTCAAAATGATTTCTTTGCTAAATTTATTCGAAATTTGATTACATATTTTTAAGAAACCCCGATTGCGAAACGTTTACATTTGTCAAATATTTGCACAAAATAGCGTAACCACAAACACAAATGAAAAAATTTTTGATCCATACACTTATTTATCAAATTAAACAGTTTCGAACACAACTAATAGACAATGTCGTAGAACCCAACATTATTGCCTACTCCTTAACTTGACAAACTTTTGTCGTGAGTTGAAAAATTTTTCATAAGCATTTAGTGTGGACAAATGTCTGACAAGTGTGTCCGTATTAAAGACCTGCAAAAGACGTCTTATAAGAACTTTTAAGACATGAGGGCAATTTCAAATGATTTACTACAGTGAAATCTTCTGAAACAAACGCTAAACAATGTGTTCGGCAATACATTTGTTTAACTTATTGCAGGTATAAAGCAAGCCACAGACCTTGCGACCGTTGGTACAACATGAGAAGGTTGTGCATGAGATTGTAAAGTGTGTGGGTTCGTTGTATGAAGTTGTGTCTCGGTTGTATGAAAGATCAAAAAGATTTGATTTTTTGACAGGTTGTATAATTTAGGGGTATGTTGTACACTTTCATTTCATTTTGTTTTCATTTTCGTAGCATCATATAAAAAACGTCACGCACGAATTCAAATGTGCGTTTAAAATGTTATGTAATTTTTGTAGTCTTTTGGCTCACTTTCTTTTAGTGTTTTAAAAAGTTTTTTTTTAGAATATGTTTCTTTTTATATAAATCAATTTTTTTTACCAAATTTTTTTCTGCACTTTTTTACATTCTTCTTTTTCGTTTTGCACGAAAAAAATCATCGACTACAATATGCGCAGTAGTACCCGATGTCATGTTTACTAAAAATTTTGTTTTGTGAAATGAAGTTGTGCGCTAATGTTGCTCACGTTGTTGTATAGTTTGTGTTCAAAACATACAACTTGATAAACCAACGTGTTGTACCAACTGTCGCAAGGTCTGTGGCTTGCATAAGAGTAAAGAAGAAAATAGTTCGTGAGTGAAGAATTTGTGGTGCTTGTGCTTTTTTCTCTCATTGACGCGTAATTTTTGTATGGTCTCTTATTTTTCTGCGCACATACAAACGCACACATACATTTACATGAGTTGTGTGCACTTGCTTTAAAAAAGCTCGCTTAAACACAAACATTATAGCTTACCATCTAAATCTTACACACACACACACCCAAACGTACAATATGCAAAATAACAAGCATACATGTATAAACAGTACTTATTTTCATTGTTTGTTTAAACAAGACGTCTTGGCGGCATCGCTTCCCTATAGGAACTCAAACCCTTTTGTAAGTACCTTCAAACTGGTTTTCTAATAACCACAACTGGTTGATTAAGTGACTTTTTTCCTTGTCGCCTACTCACTATTTTAACATAGGCATGTCATAGACGGTAGTCAATTGGCCATCTCTGCATGACTTTTAAATTGACTACTAACTACTTATTTTTCAACTAATTTGTAGTTAATTAATATTATAGTAAAAAATATATATGTATATTTATATTACATATATTATATAAATACATACATATATGTGTATATTTATATATATCTATGTAAATTTATTCATAATTACATATACATATGTAGATATGTACATATATATATATAAATATTTATTCACTAAAAATAAAAATACGAGCCGCTAATAGAAAATATTATACATATTAAGTATTGAAATTCCTTAGTTTTTTTTAAACAAACATTTGGCATTTGATTTCATGGCATACTTCTTTTTTCTTTTCATTTACTTACTTTGCTTTTATTTATTTCTTACGTGTGCTTCTATTCAATATGTTTGGTTGATATCTGCATGAGATTTAAACCAATTTGTAGTCGCTGCGAAATTAATTAATTTGTAAGTTAGTGTTTTTTGTCAATTAATTATTTTATTTACTACAGGGTTGTTAACAGTCATATACACGTACACCAATACAACCATCGTGCTTCGTTAATAGTACGACAGCATTTATTATTGGCTTAGTATAATGCATGCCACGAGAATACATTTAAAAAACATGACGTATTTACATTTCAAGACTGCTTACGCAGGCCACTAGTCCGTACCTTTAGTCATATTGTCTGAATCATGAAACCATCCAATGATAATAATATTTTCAAGTCAAACTCAATCAACGTCTTAACCAATGCGAATCCATACTAGGTGGTCGCAAGGGATCAGGTGACTATTTTCGCCGCTTGTAATTTGAATATATCTGGGAGGTCAAAACACATTTTTCAGTACATTTTTCTGACATTTCAAGTATAAATTTCTCAAAGCGAATTGAGATAAGTACACTCAAAAAAAATGAACTAAAACTTTGGAAAATTTTCTAAATTTGAATAAAAAAAGTTGTATGGCGCCAAAGCTGTTTTTACTTGAAACCAGTAAAATATTTCCTAAATTTGTAGTTCATTAATGAACTAGTTTATAGTAATTATATTTTCATATTTAAGTAAAATTTTCCTAAAATTAAGTAAAATTTTCCAATAAAATTCGGAGATTTGCACAGAAATTTTTTCGTCTTTGATCTCAAATTTAATAAGTTTGCCATTTTTTTGCCTTTAATTCTGGTACTTATTTTTATTTTTAATTAATCTCTATATCAAGTGATATGTTATTTATTATATCTTCATATTATATTTTTAATTACAATTCACCATACATACATATAAATTCCTTGAGAGTTGACAAGTATTGAACCAGCAACCTTCTGATTGATAAGCAAGCACTCTAACCAATTGCATAACAAGGCAGCCTGAATAAGCATTGAAATAATTGAGTTTTAAAACTTTATTTTATTTACAAAAAAATAAAATTCATGTTCAAATATTCCTCGAAAATATGAAAAACTTACTAATGCAAACAAAATATATATTCTATAATTTAAAGAAAAAATACTTAAACTGGTACATATTTTCCTAAAATTTAGAATAAATTTTTATATCTTTCAAGTAAGTCAAATTTCATGAACTAATCAGGAGTAATTCATTTCCTAAAGTTTATTTTTTGATTTAAGACGAAATTTACTAGTCCTTAATATAAAATTTCCTTTAGTTCATAACCATTTTCCTACATTTAGTAAATATTTTCTTTAAGTCAGTAAACATTTCCTGAAATATGAGAAATTTATTGTGTATTTTTATGAACTATTTTTGAGGATATGAACTTTTTATTTTTTACTCATATTAAGTAATTTTTACTATATTTTTGTAAAAATTTACTTAAACTTAGAAAAAATTACTAAAACTTAGAAATTTTTTTTTACTTGAATTTAGGAAAAAAATTCTTAATAATAGTATAGGTCTTTTTTTTTGAGTGTATACCTTATATGAAATTGCCTTGGTCTTAACTAAAAAAACCAATTTGCCATAAAACGAAGTTTTGAATTTAAGTGGAAAAAGAAAATTTAATTTTTCTCACAAGAGTTGAGCACGCAAGATATTTGTATGTAATTAAGTGTGTTCTGGAAATAGTAGAGAGAGTAGTAAAGTACTTTCAAAGTTCTTACAACTTATTTTATATAATAGGGCCCTATTATTAATATAACTAATAATGCAGCAATAAACGTGAAATTTTGTGCAAGTAACGATTTTTACAATGCGCGTTGTCTTTCAAAAAAGTTCGAATTGTACATGTGGGTGTGACACCTCCCATAAAGAAAAAATAGTTACTTTTAGAATTCTGAAAATCTAATATAAGGAGAGCGTTGAAATTTTGTATTGATAACTCTGTCTATACATGTTGTATTGTCTTTGGAAACAATTTCTCAGAAATGAAAAATTATGCGTGGTACTTTTCATAAAGTGCAAACTTTTTGTTTGTCCTTAAAAACAATACCAGTGTACCCATCTTGCTACAGTGTAGCGATCTTGCAACTGTTTTTTGAAAACAGTTGTACTTATAAGCACTGTTATGTAAAAAAATTACCTGTTGCGCTAATCGGGGTGTTTCAATAATCGGTGGTTGCGCAAATCAAGCTCGTACTATATTTACATATTTCTTCAAGTTTTCTTATTTTATTTTTATTAAATTACATTTTTTACTGTTTGTGCAAAAGTTGAGAAGGGGTTTCATGAACAAGCAACAAAAGTTTGCACAATTGACAATTAGAGTTTTCAATAAAACCATTACGGCCCTATGTATAAAAAAAAATGGCATGAAGTTAGCATAACGGGCAAAATTGAACATGATGTTAAAGAGTTTTGGGACGAAACTTCTCATTAAAAATCATGCTAGGACTTAGATGATGATTAATATTAGGTAATGCTACTGTTTTTAGTGCTAAATTGAATTTGTTTACACCTAATACAATTTCGTCACTTATGCTAACTTCATGCCGATTTTTGCTTATACATAGGGCCGATAATATCTCTAGTTGTTCTAAGAAAGTTTTGTGTAAAGTTTTGTGATGATCTGCGTTAGCATCAGTGAAATGCGAATGGAATCCAGCGCATGGAATCCCCAATAACCAATTTCATTGTATTTTTATTAATAATTTTTTTTTACTGAATAAGTAAAATAATAATTTTGGGATTATTAGTGCATTAACAAATGTTGAATTTCCTTAAAATTAACATTAACTTAAAATGAATTATTTCCCCTTATTGTGAATGGCGTCGTCGACGTCACATTCAGACGCAAGTAAATGTTGTCATTTGTCTATTCTCTATCGGCAACAATTGGCTCTTATTGACAATCTCTTACTAATCTCTAATGCTTTTATGCAAAAACGATTGTTAAATTTAAAGCATGCGTTAAAACCGGTTTTGCCATACAAAATTCGTTTGTTAAACCAACTTTAAATTTACCAATCGTTTTTGCATAAGGGGGTATGGCTTTATAAACTAATGGATCATGTTAGTAGTAGTCAATTGTTGTAGACGATGAGCAGAGAAGTGACAATTTTTACTGTCGTCTTGATGTCGCCATTCACAATGAGGGGGATTAGCTCAAATGTGCGTTTTTTTTAGGATGACTATTTAAAAAATTTGTGTAATAGACAAAAATTGTCTTTATAACCTTCCCAAATATGAATAACAAAATGCTCCTTTTACCCTTTTAATGAATTACAATTTCCCTGGGGAAAATTCCCGTGAAGAAAGTAGGTATACTGAATATGAAGGCGATGGAGAGGGCGAATTTCTTTTGCGAGCTTTCTCCCCAAAATTATTTTGAAGGATAAGTTTGAATAAGCACCGAGATGTTGTTTAAGGAATTTGTATCCAAGCCCTGCACACATGCAGTTCTAAAAAAACTATTTCTGCCTTGAGAAAAAAAAAATACTAAAACACTCAGGGACAATTTTACGATGTCGACAACGTTCGACTTGTCGCACACTTTCATTTTAAACAACAATATATGAAAGTTTGTTATTGTTTTGAATGTAAGTGCGCGGCAAGACGTTGTCGACATCGTGAAATCGACCCTCAATTTAGTTAACAGGTTAATATAAGATGTCTTTACCTGTAATATTTTCAAGACCGATAACTTTCTTTTATATTTTATTTAAACAAAACAAATATTTTTACGAGTATTAACACACAAACTTATTGGCAATGAAAACGTAATTTATTTTTTTATTAAATTTCTATTTCCGAACTCTTGCATTAGTGCAGAATAAAATGCAAACATTAGACAGCTGATACAGATTTTATTTACTTCCCCCCTATTTGCTAATTCCCTGCCTATTTAGAACAGGAAGATATTTCTCGAAAACAAATGATTGGGAAGAGATGAACCTCCCTCGAACATTCATGATTGGGCTGAATTAAACTTTTAGCATGAATTATACCACGAATATGTATATTTATAAAGGTTGTTTTTTTTAGAGGTATAGAACTTCGAATTGAAATAAAACACAAGAAAATCGTTTTAATGTCCATCAATTTGGCTTTATTGGAAGGATAATTTTATGCCATTATTGTTTAAATATGATTTCGGGCATGTGGCCGCCGCGGCTGGGTCGAATAAAGCCAATTCTACAGGTCCAATTTTCAACCACTTTTTCGAGCATATGGGGCCGTATGTTGGCAATAACGCCACGAATGTTGGCTTCCAAGTCCCCTAACGTTTCTGGTTTGTTGGCGTAGACGAGCGACTTCACATATCCCCAAAGAAAATAATCCAATGGTGTCAAATCACACGATCTTGGTGGCCAATTGACAGGTCCATTCCGCGAAATTATGCGCTCATCGAATGTTTCCTTCAATAAATCGATTGTGACGTGCGCTGTGTGGCATGTAGCTCTGTGGCATGTTGTTGGAACCACAACTCATCCACATTCATGCCATCCAATTCGGGAACAAAATAATCGGTTATCATGGCTCTATTGCTGTGCACGGTGGCGAATCGATTCATTCGGGTCCTCTTCAACACTTTGCTCTACAGCGGCAATAGTTTCTTCGGTGCGCACTGTTCGACGTCTCTGCGGATGCGTATTATCACATAGAGTAAACGTAGTGCGAAAACGATCCATCGTTAACCGAATTAATTGCTCTGATGGACGATTATGTCGACCATAAAATGGACGGAGCTTGCGGTAAACTTCGCGAACTGAACCATTATTTTCGAAATAAATTTGCACGATTTGCAAGCGTTGTTCTTTTGTCAACCTGTTCATGATGAAATGGCAAACCAAACTAAATATTAATCACTTGACAGCTGACAAAATGGCCGCCAGTTAAAAAAGTGATGCCAACTTAAAGTTCTATACCTCAATAAAAAACACCCATTATTATAACATTTAGTTTGAAATTGCATTAGATAGTTCGATATCGTATTTAATACAAGTGTTTATTTATGATATTTGATGAAAGTATTGTATTTGTTTTATATAAACTATTTCATTTATACTTTTATCTATGAATGTATTGTATTTAACATGCCTTTTGTGATAACGGAATATTCAATTTGATTATACGAGTTAAGAATTTCAAAAATAAAAGCAACAAACGTAAAAAAAAACAAACCAAAAAACGGTTTTCAAATGAATTTTAAGGTGATTAGTAAATAAAAAAATAAATTAATCAGTTATATGTTTTTTATTTCTTAACAACAAACAATATTCGCATAAATTATTTATTATATTTGGCAAAAAAAAAAAGCAAACAAAAAATTTAAAACAACTTTAAAACACAACACAAATTTTTAATTATCTAAAGAACACAGTGGGTCGTATTTAAATTTAAATGTCAACAATAATTGTATCAAATAGCAAAATGTGCATATAAAAAAATTTTCTTTGCAGAAAGTTTGTGAAATTTTTTAAATTTTCTATTGTGTTGTTTTCTTCTTCATCATTCGAGCAAATAGCTTTTTCATCTGAGCCAAAAAAAATTTTTTTAAGTGACTGTGCAAAATGCAAAATACAGAAAAATGCTAATACCTAGTGTCAATTGTAACTGTAGTTGGAAAACCTTTAAAATTGCCAAACATTTTAAAAAGTGAAGTAAAAATATGGTAGAATAAATAGAAGGACCTTTTTAATACATGTCGCTGTCTATAGCTCCGGGAAATATCAAAATTCAAAAGTGGCCCGAAAATAGCAAAAATTTCCCGAGAAACTTTTTATTTTAAATTTTTTTGTTCTTCCACAAAGAAAGCATTCCTTAAAATGAAAAACGTTTAAAAAATGTCTAGGAAATAGTATTTCAAAAGATTTTGCTTCTGTTTTTAATGAAAAAATGCCCTTTGAAGTCAAAACTTTACCGAAAGAAAAATGCCCCTACAATTTTTTCTAATTTTTTATTTTTCCCGATTATTTTCATGAATAAAAAGGAAACATTTATACAAATAACACCCAAAAACACTAAAACAAGCCTTATGTGGGTATATATTCCTTTTATAGCTAAAATAAAAAAGGTTTTGCAATTGTTGCCAAACAGAAAAGAAAATCAATGCCAAAGCTCGTATACTATATGCTGAAATAGTTCTGTAGTCGAAGTCAGCGTTCGGTAAGCCATACACACAAAAAAATACCAATGTAAAATCACCATGCAAAATGTTTGATCTCAAATCTTATTATAAAAATGTTTAAATGTGTTGGTGTTCATTTGCTTTGTTCATAGCTGCCATACTGTGCTTAGTTGTGTGACTTGTTTTTGTGTTGTTGTTGTTTATTGCGATGTCCGTAAATAGTCGACAAACTACGTATTACCATTGCTGGTTACCAGTCTTTTAGTTGGAAGGTCGCAGGTTTGAATCTTGGAGACAAGTCAAAGTAGTTTTTTTTAATCACACATGTAATTTAAATAATTAATAAAATACAAGTACTTAATTAAATTCATGTGGTTTCAACTTAAAATAAGTTTGATTGATTGATTGATCTTAGAGTTATTTCAAAAGTAACATTTTTCTTTGAAAATTACTATAAATCATGTTAAATTAACATGAAACACATATGAAGCAAAATATTTTTATTTAAAGTTATTACTCCCGGAGAAAAATTACATCTCATGTGCACAACATTTTTACATTCGGTATCGATAGTGAATCAATAACCTTACCATATAATTAAGTTGAATGCAAATATTTTCAATTCGACAGCGTGGTCAATTTGATCACGTAATAAAGATATTTGTTGCGAATTGCCCGTTTTTCCTCAGTGTACTCCTAAACCTTTTGTTAGAGGGTACTCTTGAATTTTGTTTTCTTCTAAAAAAATCTGTCCTTCCCAAGTTTGCCTTAAAAAATAAAAATAAATTCAGCAAAGTGCGACTTTGACTCGCGCACGAAGGCTTCCTTCCGCACAGATACATAGGCTGACTTCCTAAACGCAAGTTGCAATTCATATTTACAATGCATACACTTCGTAAACGCATATGTAAACTTTCTGGCAATGTCCAATGTTCCTAATCGTTTGGCAACTCATTTTAATGAGTATCAGTTGTCAAAATCGTGCATCATTTTTATTTTGTAGGCAAACATATGTATGAGTTGCATAGCGACGTTCCTAAATGCCGATAAAATGCAAAAAATGTCTACGCAGCGCAAGTTTGCTCTTAATACATGCTTAGCATTGCACACGCATTTTATTAAATTGTGAATTGCAACTTGCGTTTAGGAAGTCGGCCATACTACATACATACTTACATATGTAAATTAGAGTGGCCGTTAATATATATTTTTTTATTTCTTATATTCTCTCCCCCCACCCCAAATCGGTTCAGTTTTTTGTAAAAAAAAATTCATAGCGATAAGTTGTTGTTGGCGGTGCGTTCACCCCTCAAAGTTGGCTTTTAAGCCCATTTTTCAATGTAATTTTCTGCATCTTACTATCTTTTAAAAAAATCATTTTACAAGAATATGACATATGTGACAGCGCATAGAGAAAGGGACCTAAGGGTAAAAAAATAAATTTTCACTTGTTTTTTTTGATGTGGACAACAAAAAAAAAAGTGTTCCCTACCAGAGATATGCGCGTTTTATGAAATTAAAGTACACCAAAGATACACGTATTTAAATCTTTAAAATGGCTCTGCTGAACAAACCCGGTTTTTACCCTTATATCTCTTTCTATTTTGCGCGTCTCATATGGCAATATTTCAGCTCTTCAAGTCAAAAATATTAGTTTCAAAGAAAATTTTTGCTAAAATTAATATAATGAGGAATATAACCAACAAAATACCAAAAATTTTATGTAACAAAATTATATTTATATGGAAATTTTTTATTATAAGCATTTACAATAAGTTTGAGGTTACGTTAATCTTTGCTTAATTTAAGATGAGTTGCTGATTGGGCTTCTGCATCCGATCCTAGATCTGGGGCTGCCAGTACGTCTTCAGGAAGATAGACGACAGTGGAGATTTATCCGGCACCGTTTGTGAGGCTTATAGCGCCCATAGCCGGTCGTTAGATCCTCGTCAGCTAATAACAGGGTACGCCACGTCTAGGGAAGATTGACAGTTTTGCAGGAGTGGCTGTGGGGGCGCATTACTACACATTGAGGCCCTATACTCCTTATAAGGAGCCAAAGGAACCAATATGTGTACAATAACAGCTTATAGCTATTAAATTATTTCATACATATACATATAGCAAAAAAAAGAAGAAATAATCACATTGAATAACTGGGCTTGAGGATCAACTTTAAAGGGCAGACGCACGCACCCCTAAAACACAACTTATCGATATAAAAATTTTTTGTATTTAAAAAAAAATAATAAAAAAAATTCTCCATAAAACTAACGGCCACGCTAATGTACATAAATACACATGTATGTATGCAATAGCATACGTACTTTAGACTATATAATCGAATATCTTACTTGATATATACATTTTTCAAAATAATTTAAGTATCCGGTAAATTTTTTTCAGTTTTGGAGCTTTTTTCGTTAGGAATGTTTTTCGGGTTTTGGCGATTTTTTAGTTGGTGATTTTTTCGATTTTGCGTTTTTTTTCGATTTTGCCGCGTTTTTAAGTTTAATGCTAGAGTTAATGTCGACGTCGTCGACGGCGTCAAATCGTATGAAATTGTATGAGAGCAGTTAATCTCAACGCCGTAAGAAATTCGACGCCGAAAAAGTCCAATCTGTTTAAACTTTTTTGGCGTCGTTGCGGTGTTTGCTCAATGTTGTTTTATAATCAATGTTGCTGTATTTTCAATGTTGTTGTATGTTCAATGCAGTAGTACACAGCTGTGTTAACAGCAAAATGAAAAATTACGACGAACATCACAATTCCGGCGATAAGAATCCGTCAACGACGTCGACATTAACTCTAGCATAAGTTTTTTTTTTGTTTTGGCGTTTTTTTTGGTTTGGCGATTTTTTTTCGGTTATTTTTTAATTTGGCGCTATTTATTTTTAATTTTAGAAAATTTTTCGGTTCCTGGGTTTTTTATTACTTTTGGCGATTTTTTAGATTTTGCTATTTTTTCGATTTGGCAATATTTTAAATTTAACAATTTTTAGTTTTAGCATGTTTGAAAATTTCAAGAGTTTGCAAGATACAGCAAGTTATCAAAATTACAATAACTTTAATTTAGATTTTGTAAATTTCCGTTTTAATTGGTGCCGTCTACATACGAGCACAACAAACTTTAAAAATTTCAAGTGTCGCTTTAGAATACCCTATAATTTTTAACTGCCATATATTTGTTCTTGTAGCGGGCCAAAATTTTACATATTCTGAGAATGAAAATGACTTAAAATAAAAAAAAAAACTAGAACATTTCAAATAGCCTGAAAAAGTATTGTGAGCAATGTTTTTTCCGGTTGTTTTCAATACAAAATATTTTGTCGCCTTTATAAGTATTTTTTTTTATTAAAATACTATTGGTTTCATTATTTTAAGTATAGAGATGTAAATAATTAAGATAGTTCTACAAAATTAATTTATTTTCTCATTATTTGCAGGCCTGCATTGATGACAATTTAGAAATGGTAGAGTTTCTAGTGGAACAAGGGGCTGATATCAACAGACAAGATAATGAAGGTTGGACACCACTGCACGCTACAGCATCATGTGGGTAAGTACGAGTATTAATCAAAAGAATGTTCTAAAAACAAATCAATTTATAACAACATTATTGGTGTTAACGTCAAAAATCTACATCAACGTTTTGGTAGTCGCAGACCTGCACAGCGCCAGGCTGTAGCAGCAGCACTTACATATCTAAACCTCAACAACTAAACAAGTTACAAAATTGCATAATTTTAAATTTCATCATTTAGCCAAAACAAAAAGATGAAAAAGAAACATATAATATTTTTCTTCATTTAAATTTCACTTTGTGTGCATATTGATTGAATGGCTGGCTGGCTGTTTTGCTGGCGGGTGCTTTAAAATTTTTCTTTTTTCTTATTTTCACTAAATGCCACCGCTTAAGTATGTTTGTTTGTATAATAATACATATGCAGTATATATGAATATATATGTATGTATACATATATACATACATATATACATATACACATGTTTGTATGTCTATGCATAATTATGTAAATATGTATAAAGGATTTATTTGTTTTTGTTGTTACTATTTTTCTTTGTAGTTTTGTAAGCATAGCACGTTATTTAGTTGAACGTGGTGCCGATGTTGCCGCCGTCAACAGCGATGGTGATTTAGCCGTGGACTTGGCTGTCGACATCCAACATATGCCCATGATTGATTTCATGCAAAAAATGGTGGCCGAACAACAAATCGATTGTGCTAAAGCCCGCCAAGCTGAAGAACAACAAATGTTGAGCGATGCCAAAAAATGGTTGCGTAGCGATGCCTCTGAAGTTGATCGACCACATCCAAAAACAGGTGCAACAGCGCTGCACGTAGCAGCAGCAAAAGGTTATACAAAGGTAATTTTCATTTCAATTTCATTTGTTATGTTGTTATTTTTCAATTTCGTTTATCATTTGCAATTTAAATGATTTCGAAAAGTCAAAAGTATTTTTTTCTTGCAACAAATTAAAGCATTTATAAAATTTGTTCGTAGTGTATACATATATTATATGTATGTAATGGGTGTTTTTTATTGAGGTATAGAACTTTAAGTTGGCATCACTTTTTTAACTGGCGGCCATTTTGTCAGCTGTCAAGTGATTAATATTTAGTTTGGTTTGCCATTTCATCATGAACAGGTTGACAAAAGAACAACGCTTGCAAATTGTGCAAATTTATTTCGAAAATAATGGTTCAGTTCGCGAAGTTTACCGCAAGCTCCGTCCATTTTATGGTCGACATAATCGTCCATCAGAGCAATTAATTCGGTTAAACATGGATCGTTTTCGCACTACGTTTACTCTATGTGATAATACGCATCCGCAGAGACGTCGAACAGTGCGCACCGAAGAAACAATTGCCGCTGTAGAGCAAAGTGTTGAAGAGGACCCGAATGAATCGATTCGCCACCGTGCACAGCAATTGGAGCTTTGTCCATCAACTTTATGGAAGATTTTGCGCAAAGATCTTGGCTTGCGACTTTACAAGATCCAGCTTGTGCAAGAATTAAAGCCGCGAGACCATGCAATGCGTCGTGATTTTGGTGTATGGGCCGAAAATGAGATTGATCTCGATGCTGATTTTCATCGCAAAATTTTGTTCAGTGATGAGGCTCATTTTTGGTTGAATGGAGTGAAGAGAATCCATATGAGACCCTTGAGACGCCATTACATCCACAAAAACTGACTGTTTGGTGTGCTCTATGGGCTGGTGGAGTCATTGGGCCATACTTCTTCCGAAATAATGCTGGAGAGTCAGTTACCGTTAATGGAGACCGGTATAGAGCCATGATAACCGACTATTTTGTTCCCGAATTGAATGGCATGAATGTGGATGAGTTGTGGTTCCAACAAGACGGCGCTACATGCCACACAGCGCACGTCACAATCGATTTGTTGAAGGAAACATTCGATGAGCGCATAATTTCGCGCAATGGACCTGTCAATTGGCCACCAAGATCGTGTGATTTGACACCATTGGATTATTTTCTTTGGGGATATGTGAAGTCGCTCGTCTACGCCAACAAACCAGAAACGTTAGGGGACTTGGAAGCCAACATTCGTGGCGTTATTGCCAACATACGGCCCCATATGCTCGAAAAAGTGGTTGAAAATTGGACCTGTAGAATTGGCTTTATTCGAGCCAGCCGCGGCGGCTACATGCCCGAAATCATATTTAAACACTAATGGCATAAACTTATCCTTCCAATAAAGCCAAATTGATGGACATTAAAACGATTTTCTTGTGTTTTATTTCAATTCGAAGTTCTATACCTCTAAAAAAACACCCTGTATATGCACATTAGAGTTTTTCTTTTTCCTGACTATTTAATTTCCCGGGAAAGCGGGAATTATTTTTCAAATTCCCGCCCAGTACAAAACAATACATATCCAGCTAAAAAAGTATGCATGGAGCATATATGATATCCCATATATGGATTGGATCCATGATCCATGATCCATGAGAGTATATGGACATATATGATAATATACATATCTGTAGCAAAAAGGAAAAAGTGCTTAAGTCGAGATAAGCTAATTTTGTGTTAATGGTACCACCGTAATCTGAATATTTAAAGGTACCTCTGGTCAAAATCTTAATTATTTTGTGTTATTTTAAAGGAAGTAATAGCACTATGACTTGAGACTTATCTTTTTTAGACTTCTAATCTCATTTGTAATAACAGCTTAAGGGCAAACAAATCAGTCAATGATTATATGTATTTTATTTTTAAATCTGATTTAAACACAAAATTTTCTTTTTCACCACAAAATTAAATGAATCTTAAATAGCGAACATTGTGTTTAAGCGTTGTTTAAGTTTTACAAACATACCATATGTTTTGTGCATGTGTGTGTTTTTTGAATGCATGTACATAAACATCATGAGGTAATATTAAAAATAATTTCGTTTAATTTTCGGAAATATACAACAAATGTAACACATATTTTCATTTCATGAAATATATAAATAGAAAAATGCATTCCGATGCTCTTTTTGTATCATAAAATGTGTTTTTTGCTATTTAATTTTTCTGCAATCTGATAAATCAACTTTCTTATTTATATTAAACAGCTGTTCTTTGGAAAGCTTTCCATAATATTTGGAAATATTATAGTGCTACCATACTTTCAACGTAATTTGATATTAACTTTAATTAGCCACTGAAAAAATGAAAGTGTATTTAAATCAATTTTAATTTTTTGTGAAAATTAACTTAAACTATGTTTAAACATTCAGTGATTTATTAGCTATAATTTAGGTTATACTGTGGTATTTTTCAATTTAAATGTATTACTTACAGTGCGTAGAACGATGTTTGCTTAAAAAAATAAACCCAGGCAGAAACTGTGAATTTTCCCAAAAAATATGTATCACCACAACACTGTAAACACAAAATTACGACTCTTCCAAAATTTTTGTATCACTACATTACTGTAAACACAAAAATATGACTTAACGTTTTCAAATACCGCGTTCTTAGTAATCCTTAGACTTGGTTCAAACTCGTTCACTAGTTAATTTTTGCCACAAACCAATGATCAAACCCATGTAATTTAAATGGGTTTGATAATTGGTTTGTGGCAAAAATGAACTAGTGAACGAGTTCGACTCAAGTCTAGTAATCCTATACCACTACAACACACACAGAAAAAAATACCAATGTAAAATCAACATGCCAAAAGGTTAATTCAAATCGTTCAAATCACATTAAATTTACTATGTTGTTTGAGTGTGCTGGCGGTTATTTGCTTTGTTCATAGCTGCAATATACTTTGTGCTTACTTGTGTAGTTTGTTTTTGTATTGTTGTTTGTAAACAGCCGACAAACTGCTGCTGGCTGGTAGGCAGTGTGCTAGTATTGCATTCGGAGGATCGCAGGTTCGAATCCTGGAGTCAAGTCAAAGTATTTTGTATTTCTTTTAACTAAAACTTTTCAAGTTAAAACATTTTGTTGTTTTTTTAACTAAAACTAAAACTTTTCAAACAAATTGTATGTAAAATTAAATATTAAATAATGTTAAATTATAACTTAATTCAAGATGGTACATATTTAGTGTGTATCTTAAGAATATTTAATGTTCTTGTGGCTGCAGGGGTAAGCACATTGACTACCACTCGATGAGTTCCGAGTTCAAATCTTGGCCGGTGAACCCAATTTAATTTAATTTATATACAAAACTTTTTCTGATGTCTATGTCAACCACATGTAAGTTAAATAATTAATAAAATACAATTATTACATTAATTTAAATTCATGTTGATTTAACTTGAAGTAACTTTGATTCAACATGATTCTTCATTTTGATTTTAACAGTACTTAAATGTTAATTCAACGTAAAATAAAGTTATTTAAAAAGGAAATTTTTTTGACAATTACTATAAATCATGTTAAATTAACATGAAACACACATGAAGCAAAATGATTGCCAAAAAATTTAAAATTAACCATATTTTTAACGATTCTACAATACCCCGTTTAAAATAATTCTATACCGCTACAACACTGTAAATACAAAAATTTTATTTTAAAAATTACAACACTTAATATGCTAATGTTTTTGGTTTTTCGTTTTTTCAAAAGTATAGTAAATTATGTTTCAATGTATTTTGTTGTTGTGGTCTGTGCAAGGTACTGTCTTTAAAAATGCTATTAATTTTAAAGGGGTTCTTTAATACGAAGCATGAAACCCCTTATTATGTTAGAAAAAAATATTAAAAAATATAAAATATAAAAATAGGACTTCATTACAGAATAAGCATTAATAAAACAGTTTGACGGCCTGAAAAAAGGAACCCTATTGTTCTCGCTACGCTGTCCGTCTGTGCGTCACACGGCATTTCCTCAGGAACTGTAAGAGCTACGGACCTGAAATTTGGACAGAGTATGTAGAACCTTAGCCGCTACAACAACAAATGCATGAGAATTAAAAATTAACGGGTGTTCCAAAACAAGCAACGAAAAATGCTAAAATCTCATGTAATATAAATACAATTGTATGTTCATATGTATATTGACACTTGAAATTTGTGAAATTAGTGTATTTTTGTATAGACTACAACAATTAACACTAAAATTTAAAAAAATTTTAATTAAAGGGTTTTCCATCAGTTAATGCAATTTTGACTATATAATTTTGACAACTTGCTATATCATGGCAACCGTAAGAGGTAAACTCTTGAAATTTTCAAAAACGGTAAAACTAAAAAATCTGAAAATTATAAAATTGCCAAACCAAAAAAAAAAAATCGCCAAAAATTCAAGCAAATGGCCAAAACGAGAAAAATCGCCAAAAATAAAAAAAAATTCTAACACTAAAATAAGTCGCAAAATTCGAAAAAATCGTCCAAATGAAAATAATCGCCAAAATGAAAAAAGCGCCAAAACCGAAAAAAATCGCCAAACGCGAAAAAGGCTCTCCAGTAACAAAATAATTGTTAATATGAAAAAAAATCGCCAAAAAGAAAAAATCGCCCAAATAAAAAAAATCGTCAAAATAAAAAAAATCGCCAAAATGAGAAAAAGAAGTGTCAAAGCTAAAAAAGCGCCAAAGTGAAGAATCGCAAAAACGAAAAAATCGCCAAAAAATTAAAAACGCCAAAAACCGAAAAAATCGCCAAAACGACAAAAAAAATGTGACAACTAAAAAATGGCTAAAATGGGGGAAAAAATCCAAAAACCGAATAATCGCCAAAACAAACAAAAAATCGTTATAATAAAAAAAATGACCAAAAAAACGCTAAAACACAAAAAAAATGCCAAAACTATATTTTATATAGGCTACTAAAGTTCGTATTGAATTACATATCTCGTGTCCGTACGGAACCCTTCGTGCGCGGGTCAAAGTCGCACTTTACTGAATTGTTTTTAATTTAACGGACAATCAGAAACACGTTCACTTTATACGGATGTTGAGGGTTTTTTTTTTGTCAAAAGAACGTTTTATAATCTCTAGAGACTTGCAGTTTTATCTCCATTTCCTTCAAATAATTTTAATTCCTTTTTGCTCGAAAATAATATTCTTTGAATCAACACATTGCACATTTGGCCCCAATTGCTTACAGAACACAATGACGTCTAAAATCGTCAGTGATTTTACTATTTGGGTTTATAGATCGCGAATGTCATCCTTTATTTTAAGCTCGTCAGAAAAGTCAAACAAACGCGCATACAAAAGGAAAAGTTAAATTGAAAATACTCGTAGACAAACGTCACCAACATCCGTTCTTATCTATCAACTCAATTGCAAAAACGTCATCTGTTTAACCCACTACTTAACTGCAGAAATATGCAATGAACACAACAATGTATTTCACCAACTTCTTATCATTCATTATATGGTTTTTCAGAAGCAAGTACAAGTATTTTGCAATTTGTATCTTTTGCCAGCAAAGAAAAACATTACAAACAAAATTATAGTTTGATCATATTTTATTGTCTCCTTTTGATATGATTCTATTTTAAATGCCTTTTATAACTCTTAAACTTCAAATTTTACACTCAATAGTTCTTAATTAAACATATTACCCTGCACCTATCCGAAGGTCTTTTCATATTTCATAAAGTAAATAATAAATAAATAATAAAGTTAATTATAGTGAAATGATTTTTTACCCAAGTTTAATTTTGTTTCAATAATATTATATTATATTTCAATTATTAAAGGTATTCATTTCAGTTTTTTTCTCGTTGGAAAAATATAATTTTTTACAACAAACACAGGGAAAAAAATTTGAAAAAAAATTTTAAATTTTTTTCCTGTGTTATCAAAAAAATTAAATTTTTCCATTTTTCTAACGGGAAAAACCTGAAATGAACACCTTTATTATAAAGAATATTTTCCAATATATCGCCGGAAATAAGAAAAACAATCGTGCTTAACTTTAATTTAGCAGTTTTTGTTTTCAAATGTATTACCATTTTTTCTATAAAAGATGTTACTTTTTTGCGGGCCATACGGGTCAAATC
Source organism: Tachina fera (assembly GCA_905220375.1). NCBI lineage: Eukaryota > Metazoa > Arthropoda > Insecta > Diptera > Tachinidae > Tachina > Tachina fera. The sequence goes on from LR999964.1 coordinate 65,166,999, forward strand.
AGTACTGTACTGAGGCCAATTTATGCCTCCTCTTCTGTAGATCAAGTTAACAGGTACAATTTTTGCGAATTCTTGGCAAAGACGTATATGAAGTGTCTGACGCTGCTCTGTCCTGCTGGAATCATGTTCTTTGGATAGGTGCATATTAGGGATGCCAATCGGGATTGATTTTTGGAAATTGACAAATCCCGATCTCGGGATTTTCGGGATCTCGGGATTTTCGGGATCCCGGGATTTTTCGGGATTTTCGAGATTTCGGGATCTACAATTTGTTGGTAAAATAAATTAGTTTTTTTAATAAATATTACTTTAATAAAAAAATTTTAAGCATTTTAAAAGTTTTTATATTGATAATATATCATAATACCATTGTCTTTAAAGTTAACAATTTTCTAATAGGAGAATAAAATAAAAATCAAAAGAATTTTTCTCATCTATTTTTAAGTTGATTAATCACATTTGATGTTAGAGAATTTATACCGAAAACCATAACTAAATATGAAAATTTGCTTTTGTTTTCAATATACATATGTACATTTTTTATATAATCTTAACCAACACGAACATACTTACATATCTATGCACTTTTGAAAGACGAAACGCATTATCCGGTAAATATTTCTTACGTTTGCGTTAACCCGACAACAAAAAGTTTGCACTTGCCTTGTATTGTATTCTACTTCAATTGTAAGGAGCTGTCAATGGTACTGAATTGTTACCGAAAAGTAGATAAGTGCTAATTTTTTTTATAGCGTTGAGGAGTCGACATTCAGTTAGTTATACAATGCAATTATGAATAAATTTCCGCAATAAATTTCTCCCTTCTCCAATTAGATTTTTTTTGTTTTCCCTATTATTTGCTACTGTTTGAAATTATTCCCCGGCAAAAATTTCTCGTGGAATTTTATTCATAATTGCTCTCACAATATAGAGTAAGACGGAATAAATTTGTCAAACTTATGAATTTTCCAAATGTTATTTCCCTTCCAAAGCTCATATTATTCTTTTTGTTTTCAAAATAATTCTTAGTTGTATATTTTAGCACCTTTGATGAAAATAACCGTGAGAAAGTAGTTAAATTATTTTGCTTATGTTGTTAATTTATAAGAAATATGTTACGAATAGTCCTTAAATTGTTAAAACTGCACTTATAAAATTGTATGGGACTTTTAAATATTATAAAAAAATACCATAAAATTAACGAAAATTTTAATTTATAAATAACTTTTTATAAAAATTGCAATGAAATCCCGAAAAAGAAATCCCGGGATTAAATTTTACAAATCCCGGGATTAGGGATTAAATTTTACAAATCCCGGGATTCGGGATTTGCCAAATCCCGAAAATCCCGGGATTTTCGGGTTCGGGATTTCCCGTTTGGCATCCCTAGTGCATATGTATGTACATATAACGATTCAAGGTAATTAACCGCCGTCCCCTTTCTTTTTGCAAAAAAAGAACCTATAACTGCCCATACGGCCTGTTTACGCAAATGAACGGGCTAGTGTCGCTTGCTTTTCGTATTCGTTATACTCCAGTAATAGCACATCTGCTAATGCCCATTAAGATCAAAATAGTTGCTGAAATGTAATTTTTGTAACACGCACGTACGCGCAATGGGCGGTCGGTCCTACCTGACAAATGCTCATTGGAAACAAAATTCCCAAAAGCCATAGTAATTATGTAAGTTCCAAGAGCACGCCCTTCGGATTGATAAGCTAAACAAATATAAACTTCTTGAATGGTAAGAACTCCTTTTAATTCTAACATTTTATATGGACGCTGTACTTGTAATGATTCAACTGTCCAATTAAGATAATCTGTGATATTTTCACATAATAAATAAACAGAGGAAAAATTCCTTTTTTCCCAAGCCAGTTCGTAATGATAAAATGTAAAATATTTTGCTCCTCTTTAACATTAAAGAAAAAACTGTTTTTCAGAAAATATTTTATGTTAATTCCCAGCAAAAAATTACTAATGACTTGCCTTACCACACACTACATACCGTCTTCATTACTCTCCCACACAAATTACATACCATCTACATTACTTTCCCACACAAACTACATACATACCGTCTGCATTACTTTTTAGCTGTTACGACAGTAAAGTAAAGTAATAAAACAAAATAAGTTATAGATAATGCTAAGTTCAAATCCTGTAGAAGGCATATCGTCAGCCCATTATTGGTTTGGAGCATATGCCAAAAAGTCGGAATGGAGAAAAACGACGACGAAACGATGAAGTTTCCTCAAAGTATACAAGATAGAACTTTTTTGTATTTCACCATTGCTTCCGACATATATTTGGAAGAAATGTGTACATTTTTGTAGACTTTCATGAATAAAGTCAGAAGTTAATATTACTTTATTGAAAGAGAAAAATACTGTTTTGTGCCACATTTTCATAGAAATAATTCGAAAAAATATGAAAATTTTCCAAAGACAATAACAATTCATCACACCAGGGTTGTATTTTTTCGTAGATCGCACGACTTTGTATGATAGTGAGTCATGGCTTTAAGAGACAAACTTTTGAAACTTTCAAAAAATCCCAAAATTAAAAAATCGCCAAAGTGTTTGAAGTCTACTAATGATTTGGCTAAGCACCAATGAAATACTTTAAGCACAAGTTTAATTAACTCAAGTAAATTTTAAGTAGATTATTTATTATTATGATTATCTGTCTAATTCAATAATAATAAAGTTTACATTTGCAAATTCTAATTATGTTTCTCTTAAATTTTTTTTTCATATTCTAGGTTTTAAGTTTACTGCTCGCGGGTCGTGCCAATGTTGATGCTCAGGACAATGATGGCTGGACACCACTGCACGCAGCTGCACATTGGGGACAAAAAGAATCGGCAGAAATGCTGCTGGACGCCATGGCTGATATGGATTTACGAAATTATGCCGGACAAACCTGCATAGATGTAGCAGATCGTAAAATGGTTAAATTCCTTGAAGAATACAGAGCAAGTAACAAACGTATGAAACGAAGGCCATCTAGTCAAATCAGGTAACATATAGACAAAAGATATTTTACCATCAAAAATTAACTTTTATAAATTTCATTTAAACATTTGCAGCAGAATCTCAGATACAATTGAAAATCATATCGATAAAACACCAACTAAAATTATACGAGTTGAAGTAAGACCAGAAAATAATAAGGATCATGTTAATGGTAAGTTTGAATGTAAATTCTAATTTGAGTATATTGGTTATGTTCAAAAAATTTTTATAATTTATAAAAGAAAATATAAAATAATTATCTCTTTAATATATTTTTTCTTAACTGTAAATTTTTGTTTAAATGTTCGTGGCTTTGTGGTGGGCGTTATTTTCATAAATATAATTTGTCATTTACTATTTTTGCGCACATAATTTTATAGGGTCTCATGGGCGTTAGGGCATTATTTCTCATTTCATTTATCATTCCATTATTTAATTATATACATACATATTTGCTGATCCCTCTTTGTTGGCATTTTATTCTCCATAAATTTTACCTCATTTATATTTCATTTGCAATGCGTCTCTCTCTTTTTATTTGAACATTGCTCATAATTCATTAATGAACGAATGCATTAATCTATCAGCTTACTATGGTTTTAGTGTTTAAAAACTTAAAAATTGACATCCATATGTTTTTGTGCTCTTGTTGGTTTCGTTTCTTTTTTCTTTCTACCATTACTTGTCTCTGTATACATATGTGCCACTGTTTGATTTCATTTATAATTTGGTGTTGTTCACAATGTTGTTGATTGTGGTAAAATATGTTGACTATAGCTTCAACGCAAGTGGCCTCTACTTCGGGACTTACGTCAAGTAGTTTACCGACAAATTCTGAAACCGAAGAAACTGATTCAGATCTTACAGATTCCACAGAGAGTTCGCATTCAACCAGCCTTTCTGATCGTGAAGGTATCTCTAGTTTTATGAAAATGTTTGTAATCCTTTTTCTTTATTTAAATATTGCACACTCTTAATACTTATTAATTTATTGGTAATTTTTTTTTTGTATGTAATTTAATTTTGTATATAAACTTTGTGTGAACATTTTTTCTCTAAATATTCTTTTTGGGGAGTTGTGTAAAAATAGCGAACAGATTTCAGTTCCGTTGCCAGAAGGCAAACAAAAGAAAAACCGACGGTAACCCGGAGTTTTTGTTAGCCAGGAAGCAGAGGAACAAGTCGACAGGCACGAAGCCGACGGCGAGCCGCTGCCGGTTATTTTTCTGTATATCAAGCCGTCGCCGATCTTATCGGCTCGCATCGGCTCAAAACCAGCCGAAATTTTATCTGTTTAGAAAGACAAATTTCGGAGAAAAAAATTTTGAAAATCGATTTTCAGTTTCTATTTTTATTTTCTCTTTAAATTTTTATATGCTATTTGAGCCGCCGAAAATTCTCTATGTGTGCCGCTGCCTGTCACAGAACTACTGCGCCGCCGCCGCCGCCGACAATTTTGCCTCGACTTGTTTTTCTGCCAGGAAGCTTAAATTTGTTATTTCAAATGACAGCTCTTATTTTTAATTTTTTTTCATTGTCGTCGGAAATACAGTTTTTGATAACTGACAACGCAACTGAAGTATTTTTTTTCATCCATAATCAGTCCACCTATCGGTGGTAAAATAAAGTATAGGGTACGTTCGTAAATTCAGCAAATTTATGAATCTATTCTGTAATTCTGCCAAATTTTACTGCTTATGCGTGATTAGATGTTGCACATGCCTTGCAACTCTCAACATCTGTGCATAGTTGATATTTTTGAACGAACTGCTAACAATTTTTAAGTCAGCAAGTAATTTTATTTAAGAAAATCTTGATAAGAAAAGTGACAATTTTCTTTTAAATTATATTAAGAAAAAGATTGGAAAGAAAATCGAAGCGGACATTTCTTGTAAAAACATAATTGGCCATAAAAAGAAGACTACTGAAATAAAAAAACTTCTTTGAAGTAATAAAAAACTACCAAGATTATGTGTTTCAAAGTAATTTTCAAATAAATCAAACTTTTTTGTTAAAATTCTAAACATGTAATTTAAATATTATGTAAAAGATCTACAATAACCAACCGTGAATACCGCTATTGTTTTACCTTCTTTACTTTAAATTGTTATTCCAGTTGTCGTTATCGAAGGATAGCGATGACTTTTGACATATAATTTACATTCTACAATCAAATTTTACGGTGATGTTGTATTGAAACGACCTTGGATTTGTCGTCGTCATTTTTGATAATGAAAAAAAAACTGAAAAATTTCAAACAACAAATGAAAACAGTTTGAGAAATTAGTGCAAGAGTTGCAGAAGAATCGCTCTCTTGCAATGGGATTTCGCAGCAGAGTTGTCAGATTCTCTCCGGCCTATTTCGCCAAATTGATTTTAAAATTCGCCAAAAGTCGCCAAAAACCAGTTTTATGTATCAAATTTTATCAGAAAATCGCCAAACTATAAATAAAATCGCCAAAAATTATTTATTGTAAATTTTTCTCATGGGAATTCAAAATGCATCAACGACTATATCTAATATATAAAAAATCACAAAAATCAAATTGTTTTAATATCTTGCAGGCAAGTCTTGGTAGGATTTATTTTTGACACTACTCCTTCAACAAACTAATTTTGCTGAACTAAAAAATTTTTAAGTTCAATTTTGTTAAAAAATAGCCTAATAATCGACAAAAAAATTATTTATCGCCAGAAAAATCGCCTTGTCGCCAAACCAAAAATTTGGACGTCAAACAGGTTAAAAAATACCCACGTTTTGCAAGAAATCGCCATATCTGACAGCCCTGTTTCGAAGAGGCACTCTTCCAAGTAATTTTAAAAACCAATGCGAAGAAATTGGAAGGCTATTTTATTCCCTTGTCCCGCCGATAAGATTCTTAGGATAAATGGCAAAAGGTAAGGGATGAAGGGATAATTAAGCAGTTTACTTTGAACCCGTTAAAGCAATCTGTGGCAGATCTGCTGCAGTTTCAGAAAGAATTGAAAGCTGAGCAGAAGTTCAGGAAATCAAATTAAATAAAAAATTTAGCTAATGAATTAGCGGAGAAGTAGAAACAACTAAAATAATTTTTCCTTCTATGGAGTCTGAATTTATCTCACAAATAAAACACATTTTTAATTTTTAATAAAACGTTTTTCCAAAAATATCAAAACAACCAATTCTGTATAATCATTAAGGGCGAACGTTTCTAGAACAATAATGTAATCTAAATCTTCGAAATATTCTCCATATTCCGAATAATTAAACACATCCATTAAAGCGTTATGTAAGGACGGGTTTAGATCTGTGTGCCAATTTTAAAAAATGCCACAAATGCGGCAATGCATTTGAAAATGTATACAAGGTGCGTATATGAGCTGGTATGCATTACTGTCTTACATTTGTGCATGGAATCATTGCTTCTGTAATAGAAATTTTTGCCGCTGGTATAGAATCTTATGTATTTCATTATGAGAGCGTTTTTCTTATACTCTCACAAATACATACTCATTCTCCCAAAAATGTTACCATACTTTCAATAAATTTCATGAATTTTGTAAACAAAACTACAAAGAAGAATAAACACAAACAAAATTAAACAAAAATTAGAGAGCATTTGAAGTTACTGCCGTAGATTTTGTTATGGGCTTTATTAATTTGACAGCGATTTTGCTTGAAGTTGCACTTAGTCTGTTTCATAATTAACTTTTGATTGTATGACATTCTCATTGAGAAGTAGTTATATTAGGTTAGTTTGACAGTTTGCTGAGAAGAGAAATGCTGTGTACATATCTGGCGTTGTCTTTTTAAAAATGTGTGCAAAGCCGTTCACATTATGTTATTTATATGGAAAGCGATGCCACACAACGAAAAATATTGAAAATGACAAACGTTGCCACTAGTACATACTATTACGATGTCACAAAATGCCATAGTGTGTCTCTGCAAAAGTAAGTTTTCAGCTCATTTGGGTTTTCAGCTCACAGGTCTTCCTGTGTTATCCGAGGGTATTAAAGGCCCAACTATAATCTGAATATGCGAACTTAAGCAACTGTGTGGTTGCATATTATGGAACTTTTCGTCAAGTTTCGTTAAATGTCATTTGCTTAAGCTAAGTCCCAAACTGAACGCACATTCCGTACGCAAAACACTGTTTGTGCATTTTTTTAAACTCAAGCAAACAGCATCAGAAAATATTCATTGACTTTAAATATTTTTTTATTGTTTCTTATTTTAAACTCAGAAAAGAAAGCAAAACTTTTATTTTCATTCTTTGTTTTACAATACGTGAATTTTTAATAGATAGAAAATTTCAACAAGTTAATTTGATTGAATTGCATTCATTTAGTAGTTATAAGAAGAAACAAAATTACTAAAAAATTGTGAACAGTACCTATATGTGCAGTTGTGGCTAAAGAATACTTAAGTGCATGTAAGTACATTGTGGCCACTTAAAAGTCACATCAGAATTGCTTAAGTATTTGACAGACTTATCGTTCAATTCTGGCATTAGCTTAAGCCAGTTTATTCAGCTGGAACAGAATAGAGTAGTTGTAGTAGTAGCTGAAACTGACGACGTAACTAGTAGCGCAGCAAGAAAAAAATGTGAACAGAATATTGAAACTTTCTGCATGGTTACCAAATAAATACTTTCTTAAAACCATTGCAAGACATTGCAAGATTATACAATAATAATGTGTGAATTTGTTCAATTTGCAACACGAATTAACTTCGTATCTGTTGCCTAAAAATCAATAAAATATTTTAAATATATTTTAAGGTGCGTTTCCTGAAGCAACAAAATTCTGCAAATTTGCAAAAAATCGCAATATTGGAAAGAAATACTAAAATTTATTAAAACTCGCTAAAACTGTAAAGCAAGCAAACATGCCGGAAAAGTCGCGAAAACTATGTACATTTCCAAAAAAAGACTTGCTTAAATTTTGACGATTTCATAGCACGACTTTGATTAAAAGTCCCTGAAAATATAAGGTAGTAGCAAATAAAATTAAGAAAATTACGCCTGTCGGGAAAAAAGCGATAATTTGCGAAAAGTTTCAAAATTTTAAATAAGTTATAATATTGATTACAAATCGCTAAAACTGTAAGAACTGCAAAACATTCGGTAAAAATCATGAAAAGTCGAAAATTCGCAAAAATTTATTCACGGCGGGGCGATAACAAAGTCTAATATCGTTTAAAAATCGGCAAAAAATTTAGGACTCTGAAAACATGCAAAAGTAATTTTTTCGCGAACTTTGCAAAAAATCGCGAAAAATTGCAAAATTTTAAATAAGGCGCAATATTAATTAAAAATCTGTAAGACTGTAAGGAATGCAAAAAAATGGCGAAAAGGATGAAAATTTGCAAAAACTTACTAACAGTGGGATGATAACGAAGTTTAATATTGTTTAAAAATCGGCGAAACTGTCAGAAGCTGAAAACATACAAAAGTCACTAATATCGCGAAGTTTGCAAAAATTCGAGAGAAGTTGCAAAATCGGAAGCAAACCCTAAAATTGATTAGAAATCGCGAATGCGGTAAAAATTAGAAATGTTGGGAAAAAATGCGAAAAAAAATCGTAAGCTAACAAAAAATTGCTAAATGTAATAAAGAAATTACCAATAAAAATTCACTACATAATATTTTAATCAAAAGCATGGCAATCCTTCTTGACATATACTACAAACATTTATTTTTTTGTCGCGCAACAAATTTAAAAATTTCGAATTTATCGCTTGAACTTCCACTGTAACGACTACCACAACTACGCATTCTGTTTACTTCCCTTTAAAACAACAGTTTTTTTTTTGACAGCTTGCAGCAGCGCTACTCGTTACGTTGTACTACAGCTACTATTCTGTTCCAGCCTTTAAGGGGATAGTGCAAGTACAGATGATGAAGAGATAGATGTATAGAGAATTTTAAATTCTGTGGTCTTGTCATTAGCTTCCAACTTTTCTCTTCTCCGGCAAAATAAATTTTATTAAGCCCACGTTTTGTTATAATAATAAGTAATGCTAGTAATTAACAATTATTTAAAACCAGGCGTGTACTGCAAGAAAAAATTTCAATTATATTCAATAATACAACAATTTATGACGTTGTATTTTCTGGAACTTCGAAAATTATGTCGTAATATTTATATACTCAGATTAATTTTTTACGTACAAAAAAACTAAAGTACAAAGTTTTATTTTGTTTACCATGCATATTTCTTTTAATTTGGTATTTATTCAATTGTTATTGTTTTCTTAAAAATTTATTATTTTTGAATGAAAATTAATTGTACCTTAAATAAAATTTTATACTTTCATATGTAAGATAAGAAATAAACTGTTAACAATTCTGTTGAGAAAATGAAGTACATTTCGAAAATTTGCGGCAAGAAAGTCAAAACTCAGAAAAATCGTTTTTTAGAGCCACTCAGACTATTATACTTTGTATAAATAATTCGTGCAAGTGCGATAATTGTGAATGAAAAATGTCAAAACGAATGGTAAAGCATTAAACACATTCACCACAGCAAGCTACCGACTACGTAATGTCAAAAATAGGATACACGTGTTTATATGAGAATTATTATTTTGAAGACAGCAAGGCAACATGGCGGCAGGTTGTTGCCAATGCCGATTTTGTCGTTGTAGTCCAATTAAACTAATTTCTATTTCTTTGGCTGAAATGAGAAAATTCAGTGTTACCAGTATAATGCAAAATGTTGAATGAGTAATATCGTACAATTATTTCATATTATTTAACAGGAAAAATATCCAAAAGTTGATGTAAAGAATAAATTTATTAATTTTTATACTTTTACGCCACATAAGTACATTTTGAAAGAGTATTTTAATTTTTATAAATGCGAAATATTTGCAGGTGGCAGTACTGAACTATGTATTTATAGTTAAATATTAGGTGCAGATGGTGCTGCTGCCGTCTCCAAAATAATTAAGTAGCTGGCTACGAGTAGACAAATGCTGCTAGCGGCATTTTATGTCGTGTGTTCGTGTAGCCTGCTGTGGTGAATGTGTTTATGCAAATTTGATATAGTACTTGACCATTTTTTTAATTTTTCTAAACTATTATCGTTTCATCTGATCATAGTTACATTATTACAAAATCCAAACTAACAAGTCGGCTGTTTCAACGCCGATGCGGTGCCGTCTGTTATATTTCTTAATCTTATTTAAATCAACTACTTTAAACGTCGATTTTCAAAGGCCGGCACGACCATAGCGTGCATGAAACTGCTATGCCGCCGGAAGTCAACGATTAATGTAGGCATGTTAATCCTCAACATCTGTTTGCTTTAAGGCACAGTTAGCCGACAGTAATGGAATGTAACTGCAACGTAGGAAACAGCTGATTGATATTTTTTTATACGAAAAGTAGGTTATGTCACATTATATCTCTATAACCATTTACACTACTTTTCGCATAACAATATCGATCAGCTCTTTCCTACCATTGCAGTTAGATTCTATTACAGTAGGCTAACTGAGCCTTTATACTTGTATTTTTAATGTAATAGTAGGTGTGATGGTGTGAACCCAAAATGTCACTTTACGTTAGATTTTTTGACAATTGAAACAAATGTCTTTATATATCTTTCTTGTAAAGTGTAATGAAAATCTTTATACATGTATAATAGTCTGAGTGACCCTTTAATATAACAGAGCTAATTGTTATATCATTCTTTATGCAAATATCTTGAATACTCATATATTATGAGGAAAATTTCAATTTATTTTACTATTTTTGTTTTTATATTATTCAGTTACTCCATTCGCTGAAATTATTTTACTACTAAGTTGTTAGTAAATTCAAAACTTTCTATTCGTTTTCTCCAAAATGATTTTCAAAAAGCATTGAAACTTTTTTAATCTTTCAAATATCTATTTTAATTTTTAATATTTTCAAATATCTATTATTTTGTTTTGTATGAAATTACGTTGATGTTTCTTAATTTTTTTTTATGTCTAAAATAATAGTCGTATATCTAACTTTTAAAATTTTCGGGAAAATTCTTGTTTGAGTATCGTTTTAAAACGACATATAGAATGACAATTTTACCCTAGTACTCTTATCGTATTTCAATATAAAATTATGGGTTGTATGTGTCTTTTTATAATGACGATCAAACGAGAATAATTTCAATTTTCATATGCATACATACATTTACAAATAATAACGTTTAGTACTTCTATTTTATTTATCTCAATAATTTTTAGATGATAAATCATCTATGCAGCAAACAACAAATGAAACACCTGCCACAGAAGATGAGGCGCCATGGCGACGTAATAACGTTACACGTGTGCGTTCATCAAATGAAAGTCCAATTAAGAATCGTATGTATTTTATAGATTTGTTTGTTAATTTTCTTTGAATTGATTTCTAATTTGTTTTAATTGCGTCCTGTAATAGAAGTTCCTGATAATGAAGTTAGTAAAACAAATAATGCCACTACAGAGACGGATGTTATTTTAAGACGAACTCAGAGCTTTGAAAATGATGAAAAGTAAGTAAAAATTTATTATTATTCTTATTAGTTTTTTTTAAGATAAATGTTTCCTTTTCGTGTGTCCTAAATTTCTTAAAAATTTCATTTGAAGTTTATAGGAAAAAGTAAGCATTCGGAAAGGTTTTTTTTTTTTTTGAAAGTACTCGTTGCAAATTTATCGAATAGTAATGCTTTATAAAAAAGAGAGTTGTCTAATATGGTAGTATGGTTCAATGATGGTGAATAGTATTTTAGACTATTTTTCTCTTCTTCCAAGGAGATGTAAAGGTGTTCCCTCCCGTAGATATGCGCGTTTTATGAAGTGATGGTACACCTGGTACACCAATGATACACGTATTTAAATCTTTAAAATGGCTCTCCTGAACAAAACCAGTTTTTACCCTTAGGTCCCTTTCTCTATGCGCTGTCACATATGTACATACATATATCATTCCTGCAAAAAATTTCAAAAAAGGTAATCGGATTTGGAATTAAGCATTTTTGGTGGAAGCACTTCCACTGGATTACCAACTTAATGCTTTTAACAAGGCCTGAGACTAGAATAATCGATTCTTGAGAAGTACTTACTTTTTTTATCTCTCAACATATTCACGCAATCTTGTTAAAAATATACTGTTTGTTATTTCACTTGCTCATTTTATGAATAATTATTTGAAATGTTTTGTCAGTATGTCTAGAATTTTACTTTTGTTTCTTTGTATTTTAATTTGAAATTTATTTGCTGGTTGTTCAGCTTGGTCTATATGCATTTCATTGTTGCTGTAACAAATCATCAGTAGACTTCAACCACACATTTTGAATAGTCACAATCCTCTTATCTTATGCACAGACTTTCAAGAACTATTTGAGCATTCACAAATAATAATATTTTTGAAAATCACAAAAGAAAAACAAGCATAGTAGGCTTAAATTATTTGCTGGATTTTGTATTAGTTTCTAAGCCTACTATGCTTGTTTTTCTTTTGTGATTTTCAAAAATATTATTATTATTTGTTAGTTTGGTTTGCCACTTCATCATGAACAGGTTGACAAAAGAACAACGCTTGCAAATCGTGCAAATTTATTTCGAAAATAATGGTTCAGTTCGCGAAGTTTACCGCAAGCTCCGTCCATTTTATGGTCGACATAATCGTCCATCAGAGCAATTAATTCGGTTAACCATGGATCGTTTTCGCACTACGTTTACTCTATGTGATAATACGCATCCGCAGAGACGTCGAACAGTGCGCACCGAAGAAACAATTGCCGCTGTAGAGCAAAGTGTTGAAGAGGACCCGAATGAATCGATTCGCCACCGTGCACAGCAATTGGAGTTTTGTCCATAATTTCGCGGAATGGACCTGTCAATTGGCCACCAAGATCGTGTGATTTGACACCATTGGATTATTTTTTTTGGGGATATGTGAAGTCGCTCGTCTACGCCAACAAACCAGAAACGTTAGGGGACTTGGAAGCCAACATTCGTGGCGTTATTGCCAACATACGGCCCCATATGCTCGAAAAAGTGGTTGAAAATTGGACCTGTACAATTGGCTTTATTCGAGCCAGCCGCGGCGGCCACATGCCCGAAATCATATTTAAACATTAATGGCATAAAATTATCCTTCCAATAAAGCCAAATTGATGGACATTAAAACGATTTTCTTGTGTTTTATTTCAATTCGAAGTTCTATACCTATAAAAAAACACCCTGTATATATGATACCCTAATAACAGCACTTATAAGATAAGAGATGAAAAAGAACTTACTCTGACGATCGACGAAAATAAACTGCTGGAAGAATTTGAAAAGCATAAAAGAAGAAGTTGTATCGAAGATTCTATTTAAAAAACTACAAATAAATTCAAAAATAAAAATATCAAAAATATTACGTGTCACTATTGTGGTATTGGTCATATACGGAAAGATTGCTGGACATTAAAAAATGAAAAACATCATAAAGCTAAAGTCGCTGAAAATGAAGAAAATAATTTGTGTTTCGTTCTAAATGGAGAAACTAATGTGTTGGTAGTCGACTCAGGCGCAAATTGCCATATTTGCAGTAATGAAAATGAATTTATAAAATTAGATAAATCGTGTCAAGAAAAAGTAACGGTTGCAAATGGTGATGGAGTTTATTCAGCAGGAAAAGGTGCCTGCAAGTTAAAAATGTTTAATCAAGAGGGTGCTGAAGAAATTATTACGGTCGAAGATGTTCTATACATTCCATCTTTTAAAGGAAATTTGCTCTCAGTTAAGAAGTTATCGATAAAAAGGTTTAAGATTCTATTTTCGGGAGCGAAATGTAAAATTTTAAACATAAACAATGTTGAAGTCGGAGTTGCTAAATTTATTAATAATTTGTATCAACTGGTAACTGAACCTTTTCAAGAAGTTAACAAAACTGTATGTAATCTTGATAAGTGTCAACACTATTATCATAAGCTTTTTGGATACCGGAATATTAACGCAGTAAAAGCCATGCAATCTGGTAAGGTAAAGAAAGATTTTAAATTTATAGATTGTGGTATCCGAACTACATGTGATGTATGTGCCAAATGTAAGCTCACAAAGAATCCGTTTCCGAAGAAAGTAGAGCAAAAATCCCAAAATATTCTCGAGCTAATTCACACGGATATCTGTGGACCCATGCAAACTATAACGCCTAGAAAGAAGAGGTATTTTTTAACTTTTATTGACGATTTTAGTCGCTATACTGCTGTATATTTGCTGAGTGAAAAATCACAGGTTTTTGATAAAACCAAATTATATATTGAAATGGTAAATTTGGAAGGGTCCCGAAATGTATCAGGTCCGACAATGGAATTGAATACAAATCGAAAAAATTATCGTATCATTTCACAATTTAGTGTTCCATATTGTCCCCAACAGAACGGAGTAGCTGAAAGAAAGAACCGATCGATACCTTGTTGAAATGGCTCGATGTCTTTTAGAAGAAGCTTGTTTACCGAAAATATAATGGGGTGAGTGTATTATGTATTCCAACTATATATAAAATCGACTCGTTACAAGTCTAATTCCCTGTACTCCATATGAAAAATGGGAAGAACAAATGCCAGATATAGAAAATTTACAAATATTTAGTTCAAAAGCTTATGTCTTAGTTCCTGAAGTGCATAGGAAAAAATTCGATAACAAATCAAATCTTTTAACGTTTGTGGGTTGTGATGAAGAAAGCCAAGGACTACGCTTTGTTGATACAAGTACTAATAAAATAACAATTAGTAGAGGTTTTATATTCGTTTTTTCTAAAGAAGTATTAAATTCACAACATGATGACAACAGTGATAAATATTTAGAAATAGCTACTTCTCCAAAAATTATCGAAAATAGTCCTGTTATTACTGATGATGAGTCTGACCTTGGATCCTATTGCAGTATTTCAAAGGATCTTGAATATTTTACAAACGCTGAAACAACCAGTAACTCATCTGTAGCAAAAATTCAAACAACTGAACCAGTGGTTCGAAGTTCATCAAGAATAAACAAAAGTGTGCCTCCAGTGAAATATTCGGCTATTTTTATAGAACTGAACGAAATTGTTGAACTTAAAACTTATAAGTAAGCAGTAAATTCTAAAGAAAAAAAATTTAATGGGAGTCCGCAATGAAGGAGGAGATGGAATCTTTGAGAAAGAATCACACGTGGGAACTAGTACAATTGCCATCAGGTGCAAGTAAAGTTGGTTGTAAGTGGACATACAAAGTAAAAAAAGATGTTGATGGCAAAATTAAACGTTTTAAGGATCGTTTAGTCGCACAAGGCTTTAATCAAAAGTATGGTTGCGATTACGATGAGGTATTTGGCCCCGTGGTACGTCAAGCTACATTTCGCTTACTGTTATCAATTGCTAGCGTAAGAAGATTACATGTAGAGCACATGGATGTAAAATGTGCTTTTTTTAAATGGAAATCTGAAAGAAACCATCTACATGAAACAACCTCCTGATTTTATTGAAGATGATGGTAACAAAGTATGCAAGTTAAAACGTAGCTTATATGGACTTAAGCAAGTAGCAAGCAAACGTTTGGAATCAAACTTTAAATGATGCTCTAGTAAATTGTAAATTCATCCAAAGTTTATACAGTAAAGTCATCAATGGGGAAGATATTTATATATTAATTTATGTTGATGATTTGGTAATTGCTGGTAAGAACAAACTTTTAATAAAACATGTACTTTCACTACTTAAAAGCCAATTTGATGTCATTAATTTAGGTGAGATATCTTATTATCTAGGACTAGAAGTAATGAAATCCAAAGAACACTGATTTAAAATACGTCAAATGCAGTACATTGGAAAAGTTTTAATTAAATTTGGTTTAGAGGATGCAAAACCATCCAAATATCCAATGGAACCGTCTTACCCTTATTGCGTAATGATGAATATCCAAGTTTACTGGGTTCACTATTGTATATTGCAGTCAATACTCGTCCTGATATTTGTGCTAGTGTATATATTCTTGCAAGAAAAACGAGTAATCCAAATCAGGAAGACTGGAATAAATTAAAGCGTATTACAAAGTATTTAAAGGGTACAAAAGCTTTATTCTTAAACCTCAATGAAAACACTTCAAATTCAAATTCACTTTGTGGTTATGCTGATGCTAATTGGGCCGAGTGCAGAATCGATAGAAAATCAAATTCTGGATATTCTTATTTAACAACAGTGCAGTGAGTTGGGCTTGCAAAAAGCAAACAACTGTCTCATTATCAACAGCGGAAGCAGAGTTTATTGCATTATCCGAAAGAAGCAATCTGAATCAGAAATGTTTTAAGCGACTTAAACTGCAAACAAGAAAATCCTACAATTAATTTTGAAGATAACCGAGGTTGTCTAAATCTAATAAAAGAGGAGAAAGTTAGTAATAGATCAAAACATATCGATATTAAATTTCATTTTGTCAAGGACTATGTCGATAAGAAAGTAATTAAATGTCAATACTGTCCTTCAGAAGAAATGATCGCTGATATGCTAACAAAACCCTTACAAGCTAGAAGATTGGAAACATTGCGACATAAAACAAATATAAACGCATTCGCAATTGAGGAGGAGTGTTAAAAATATACTCTTTGTTATTTCAATTGCTCATTTTATGAATAATTATTTAAAATGTTTTGTCAGTATGTCTAGAATTTTACTTTTGTTTCACCTGAAAATTTTTCATATAATTTTATTATTACTAAAGGTATTCATTTCAGTTTTTTTCCAACCTTTACTATTTTCTTTTGAATTGTATAATTTCATTTTTACAAACTTAAATAAATTTTAACATTGAATAACAATCTTTTAATAAATCTATTATGTATGTATGTATATCTAAAATAATCATTCTTCTCATCTATCAACTTGTACATCATTTTTTTAAATTGTAGGTAATGTGATTTGTAAGCCAGTAATGAAATTTGGTAATCAGAAAAGTAAGTCATTATAGGGCAAGTAGTTCTGATGGCAATGTGTAATTTTTTGCTGTACATATTTGAAACCAATAAAAAGTGTGATGAGTTTGCTATACCGGTTTTGTCTATCATAGTTTTTTCAATAATTTTTAATAAATTTCGTTTCAAAGCTTTATTACATATAAGGTGTCTTCCACAATATTTCGTGCCAGTTCGGACTAATGAGAGTAAAAAGAAAATTACTCTCTGAATGTGACAAAGTTATCGAAAATTGCTGTAAAGCCAAATCCCATAATTGCACATCTAAAAATACTAATGTTGCTTACTTTTTAATTAATTAAATTTAATTTGAGTGTTTTAAGTCACTTAAAACACAAAACATCACAAAAACAAAAAAATTACATCATTGGCAACAGTCTGTAAATGCAGTCCTCACAAAAACATTAATGTGAAAAAAGGCCAAGTTCCTTTCCAAAATGTCGGCCATCAAAAGTAGTGAGATAAAAATGTTGAGCAAGTTCGTGTTTGGTACAATATCTATCACTGCAATTTGGTATGCCCCTGTGGCTGAGTGGTAACGATGCTATCCTCTCAGTCCAGAGGTCGTGGGTTCGATTCCCACCATAGACTCTGGGTGTTAAATAATTTCTACAAATGTGCTGTACATGAAATATATGAGGCTTAAATTGTATGGGCGTGTTAGCACCCACTTTTTCAATGAAAATTTATAGCCTTGTATTATTGCAACATGTATGCCAAATTTCAATAAAATCACTTGAGTTAAACGCCTTAGATACATATGTATGTGTTTTATTTCTGAGCTTTATGGGCGTAGTCCGGACCGTTGGTAAAAATTTTCGGGTTTTCAGATTTTTCGAGGTGATTACTCACAAAGTTCTACTTGTGCATCAAAATTCAGCTCCCTAGCGCAGATTTTAATTTTTATAGGCGTAGCCCCGCCCCCTGATTAAAATTTTAGGTTTTTCAGATTTTTCTAGTTCATCGCTCACCTAGATCTAGTCGTGTACCAAATTTCAGATCTTTAGTTAAAGCGGAAGTGCTTCATTAATTTGATGAGTGTGTCAGTGGTCAGTGGTCAGTAGTCAGTGGTCAGTGAGTATGTCTTAAAATATGCACTTTTTGCACCTCCATATCTCAGAAACCTTTTGTTCTAATTTTCAAACTTAGCATATGAGGTAACATGGATTTTATCTAATTATGAATTAAATTTTAGAAATTTACGACGGCGGGGGAAAAAGTTTTCAGGGGGGTAAAAATAGCTCGAATGGCTTCCTGTAAATATGCACACTGCGTGCATTGGCCGGAACTTGGCCTGGCGCACTGCCGTGCGCCTAGATGTAAAATAACTTTAATACATATATCGTCGCTGCAATAATAATGTATTCTTAATATACTGTGCGGCAAACCAGTAACCACCCGGCGATATTAAGGAAAGGTATGAGTAAAAATATGCACAAATTTACGGAAAAGATTTTTAAAACAATACCTTCCATTTTCCTTTTTAATACATTTTTCTAAATAAAATCGTGTTATCTTTATTTGCAAATTGTCTGATTAATTTTTCAGTTTCATTCTGATTATTTAATTCTTGTCCGAACTTACACAAAACAAAGAGTTCGTACAAGTTTGTACAGGAAATGAAAAAAAAAATTACTCCCTCATTCACTCTCTAAATTGCATAAAAATTGTTATCTGGAACGCTTTTGGGTAACTTTGTACAAGTTCGGACTGTATCGTTATGCATCTAGAACAGACCTACATATGTACATATATTGTTTATATTTTATCTTCTAGTGCGTGTTTTAAAAGTCAGTTGTTTGGTGTTGGCTTATAAATTATTCACAAAATCGAGCGAAATTCATCACACCTTTTTCATAACATACCTGAATAAAAATTGAAAACAGAGGAAATTTTAGATTTTTTTTTTATTTTTATTAAAGATGTCAATAAAAACATGTTCAAGATTTTAGTACATATGTACATATATGTATATGTATGTAATTTTTCCTAACGCTTTAAATACATACATATATTCACCACAGCAGGCTATACGAACACACGGCCTCAAATGCTGCCAGCTGCGTTTGTCGCCTTGTAGACAGCTGTTTAATTATCTTGGAGACGTCAGCAACATCATAAGCAACTGATAAAGGCTCGCTAGGAAACAGCTGATCAACGTTCAACGAATGTGCTGTCTAGGTATAAGCGGCGATATGAGAACTACATCCACCAGGGCATGGGAGACCGTTCCTTATGTCCAACCTATACCCACACGTACAAAATACAAAGCAACTCTTGCTACAAAGCGTCTTCAAGTGATGGGGAATGTATCAGACTGCAAATGTCCGACCGGGTACGTGAGACTAGGGTTATAACTGAATTCGAGACATTGATACCAGAAATACACTACTGGGTCAATCAAACTCTAGAACAAACACCCGTGGGAGTTTGCTGCTACACGGATGGCTCGAAGCTAGGGGAAATAACGGGCCTAGGTTTCTTCATAGAAGAACCGGATACCGAGATTTATTTCCGCTTGCCTGACCGTAATACAGTCTTCCAGGCATTTTGTATTATATTGGAAGCCATTGTCTTTTCATTGTCCATTGGATTTTCATTGTCTCTTACAAAAATATAAATTTAATTAGACTAGGCTGGTGACAGTTACGAAAATTGTCGAGAAGTTATCATGGCGTCAAAATAATTGTTTCCACATGAACGTGCGTATTAGATTTTTTACTGATTGTGCTGTGGTATTATACAGCAGCATTCTACTGCTTCTTTGTGTTACAAATGAAATAGTTTTCTTGCAGGCGGAGAAATTTTTGATTTCTTTCTCTAAAAATTGTAGTTAGTGATTTTGGTTTCCTCTAGAAATAGATTATTTTATAAGTACAAAATATTTTTGTAATACCCAATTGAAATACTTGAAAACGATTACTTAAAAAGATGTCAGTTGTATGTAAGTACTTCTATTTATTTGTACAACAATTGCAAATGCAATTTTGCTTTTCTAATACACAGTACTATAATAAATTTTAATTTTACATTGGATTTTTATCTACAATATTTATTGATAATAATTCCTATATCAATTGTATTATCAAATGATTTTGTGTCAACTTGATGCACTATGAATCAAAATATTCTATAAACAATTCATAGATTATAGCATGAAAAAAAAGAAACTAACAATTGAATGAGAAATGAGAATAACATTTTAGACGGCAAAGTCCGATTACGTATTGACCTACAGTATAAATTTGTAATAGGGGAAATGCTGACTGGACGGATCATATCATTAGATAGACCAGCCTAGTTTGAAGATAGAGACTTTAAACTTAAGATGTAGCGATCCACTAAAACGGGATTTCCGGAAATTCAGATGTTAAAAGGCAAAAACTGGTAAAAATCTGAAATTTCATATTTCCAGAAAACATTGCGATACAAAGACAATTCAAATTACATCATATTTAGTTTGGTACTTTTCCAATATTTGTACTTTCTGGGGCATTTTTTTGTACCTTATTTATCTTGTAAAGTATTATTCTGGCCACGGAAAATTAATTTAATATTTTTTTCTCTCCTTGAAAAAACTCTCCAATAATCCGTGGCACTTTTTGGAAGCTCAAGCAAGAATTTCCCAGCAAAAAATTACATATTACCATCAGAACTAATTGCCCTCTAATGACTTACTTTTCTGATTACCAAATTTCATTACTCATTAAGTTGGCAATCCAGTAGCGAAGAGCTTCCACCAAAAATGCTTAATTCCAAACCCGATTACCTTTTTTAACATTTTTTGCCTTTTTTAATTTTTTAGTGCAAAATGGCTAAAATAGGTAACAAAATGTCTTCAAACCAATCTACAATGACTGAAGAAAAAAATTCAAACGGCGTCATATCGTCAACTCATTATTTATTGGTTGGACCCATATACACAGGTATAGGGTATATGTATTTTTAATATCTCCTTTCTGAATCCAAAACATGTTTTGCGAAATTAGTTATGTTTTCTGAGATATTTAGCATCCATTTTGCTCCATTTCAACTATTTTAAGGTTTAATAAGTATTGTTTTGCTGTACATGCCACACAGTTTGGTGTTTGCGTCAAATTCTTCATACCAAAACATTCGAAGTAAAGTTAACTCTTGTTTTGCTTCATTTCTATAAGAAATGAATAATAAAAAAGAAGGTGCAGTAAGAAAAACTTGACAGCGACTGTTAAGCAAAAACATCATCACTCAGACGCAGCCGCCGATTAAATGTTTTAATATAAACTTATTAAATTCTAAAATAAAATAAAAGAAACCTTAATTATGCATGTTTGAGTATAACAGAAATCATTTAATTTCAACACAATACCAAAAAAATTGGTGCTCGTATATCTGTTGTCGAAAACAACTGACTCCTGTCAGCAGGTTTATGCTATTTTCTAGACCTTGGGGAATGGAAATAGATTGTCAGTTGCGCAAAATTCTTCTCGAGAGCGAGTAAACAATCCCAATTTTTTTTGTATTGTGTTAAAGTGGCGTCGATGACGACAACTGGAATAAGGGTGATTAAATACACTTCAATTAATTGTTTTTCTTATGTAAGTGTGTAAGAGGATCGATAGTTAAAAATATTATTGCGGCGGCTTCTTGGTCGGCGTCAAACGATCAACTTATTTCTCTAGACAGCAAGAAAAATAAACAAAACAAAATAATTCTGAATACTAAGTCCTGATTCACACACATCAGGTTTGACTCGTCAAGTCTTGAGCTTTTAGGAAAGAGCGTTGAAGAGAATAAAAAGGGGTACAGACTTGACCGTACCAGTCAAGTTTGCTTTTTCGTTTTGTTTTGACATTGAAATTGATGAGACTTGATGACTTGACTTGACGGTGTGTATGAACGCAAATGCAGGTTCAAAAGAAAATTGGACTAAAACTGATCAGCTAAACCTGATGTGTGTGAATCATGACTTAGCAGTAAAATATATGTACGTAAGAAGCACAAAAAGTTACTTTTTGAAAATAAATTAAGAAATGTAGTGTATGCGGCACAAAACGTATTTTTACTTTTACAATAAAGTAATGTTAACTTATAACTTTATTCATGAAAGTTTACTAACATTTACAAATTTCTTCCAAACATGTGTCGCAAGCAATGGTGAAAACAACAAAAAAAAACTATCTATCTATTGAGAGAATTCCATGTAAACCTTATTTGTCGTTTTTCTCCATTCTGACTTTTTAGCATATGCTCCAAATCAATAATGGACTGACGATATATTCCTAAAAATTTATAGGAGAGCTGCTGGGTACTTTTTAGATAATTGTAGTTTAAGAAAGTAAAAACTGAAACACAGAAATTAAAGTTAATTTATGCCCATACTCTGCTTGAAAATATCTCGAATATGTTCGCACAAATGGGGGCGAAAATGGTATTTGGTACATTTCAATAATTTAAATTAATTTAAAGCCACAAATGAAATTCATACTACAAAGATTTACGTTTTTTTCATACGCTTAACCCGAAAATACTTCCGACATATTAAAATTGAGAAAAATCTCTAAAATGAAATAATTTAAAAACAAAGAACAATCGTCGAAGCGAAAAAGCATCTAAAGCCTGGTACTCTGTTCGAAGTTGCGAAAAACCTTGAATATTTCGCATGAAAAATTTGACATGTACTAAATGTAGCCCAACTCGCGTTTTTTTTTATAAATTTCTTGCTTTTTTTTGCTTGAAAGTATGCAACATTGTTAAAATTCCGTGCGAAAAAAGCACTGCTCACATTGTTTCGCAGCTAAACTAAAATGATGCCAGACTAATTTTGCATGGAAAGACATGACTTTACGTGTTTTTCACAACAAGAACAGAGTACTACTTTTGCGAATTTATTTCGTAAATATTTCATACCAAACACTTTTATATGTAGTTAGACAGCATTTCGCACGAAATTGTGAACAGAGTACTTGGGTTAACCTAAAAAAACCGAAATGAAAATTTTGAAAAAGTTAAAAAATTGACAAACGAAAGAATGTTAAAGCTACAAAAATGGCCAATATGGTCACCTGACTCATTCCCAGTTGATCATACGAGCAAAATGACGGCTGAATATTTTTTTCTTAAAAAAACTCCAACCAATATGGGTCTCAAAAAAAAAAATCGTTTAACGAGTTTTGTTTAAGGAATGAACATGAAAAGTTTGCCAAGTGACCATAATATCTAAATGGCGTATACCTTGCACATATTCCTCCTTATCGAGAATAAGAGGCAAACATCTTGTTCAAGTGAAATATTTCGCATGAATAAAAAATTTTGAACAAAATTAGGAAATTATATAGCAAAAACGTAAAAATTGGCGATAATAATTTTAGGAAAAGGGAACACATTTCATGTAAAGTTTTATTCCCTTTAAGGGTGATTGGATTTGAACCCTATCTATGTCTATGGAACTCAAATGAAAGCGCTATGTTAGTACATTGAAAAAAACCTGCTAATAAAGTAGCGGGCAATGTTGCATTGACATTGCTATAAGAAAAGTGTGCACTATGTGGTCTGGGAGACATTATCAGTGCTGCCAGATTTTTTTCATTGAATTCCGCATTTTCACCTAATGAATGTTTTCTAAAAACACCAGCATATGATTTCAAAATAAACACTAAAAATAAAAATAAAAATAAAAATTTTCTATAAAATTGTTTTAACTCAAAAATAAACAGGCAGGTCGGAAAAGTCTTCAAAAATCCTTTTATAATCATCTTCATTCCTTGTAAGGTACATACATATGTACATATGTAAATATATGCATTTTATATTATATTTTAGTAAACCTAAAGACTCGTGGAAACATTCTTACTTTTAGGGTAGGGTGTAAAATTAATTGCAATTCTTAGCAAGCAATTTTATTTTATTTTATATGTTTTTTAGTTGGAAAAATACCTGTAAAGAGTGCTTACTTTTTCTTACGGTCAAATTATTTCTTAGCAAAAATTTATTTAATACATATTTTTATTTGAAATTATTAACACCATTTTTATTTTATTTTTTCATTTCTTTTCATTCATATTATTATTGTACGAATATGTTGTTCAAAAATAATAAAAAAATAAACTTGAAATAAAAATTTAACTAATCACTCACTAATCATTATTCTCAATATATCAAAACTTAACGAAATAAAAAAAATTAATAAATAAATTAATGTATGAATATTTTTGTGCGTGTATGTTCATGTGTGTATGTGCTAAAAATTTATTTAAACTAAAAATATACTCACGTATTTTGTTACCTCAAAAATCCAAATAATATCAACTAAATTATAAATTTTTTTAATTTTCATTTATTAAATTAATGCTACTACAACTCATTGTTGCGTTTAATAATAATTGAATAAAAAAAACCCAAAAAATAACCAAACTTATTTTTGCAAAATTCATCTGCTTTAACTAAAAGATTCTATCAAAAATATAATGAATTGCGAGCACGTATCAAAGCTAACTCATGCCCCATAATACCGGCTACACTGCAACAACATCAGCAACAACAGCACCAACAACAACAACAACAACAACAACAACAACAACAACATCAGCAACAGCAAATTCATCAAAAGCAACAAAATAACAATGTTAACAACAATAACAATAATAACAATACTACTGTAATAAACAATAGTACAATAATAACTGGTGGTAGTGGCAGTTGTTTGAAAAACTCATCATCAACAACAACACCAGCAACGGGAACAGCAACAACCACCTTCATAATTACACCCTCTACACCAACTACTAATAACAGCTTATTCACATCACAAACGCCATTACTAGCAACACCAACATCACCACCTGCCACAACGAATACACTGGACTCTACTGCGACAAATTTACCCGATTTCACAACCGCTGCTGCCACCAACACCACCACAACCACTTCCTCCACCATCAACATCACAAATATCATAAATCCAAATTATTCTGTACAAAGATCGGCTTCACTAAAAGATCATAAACAAATATTTATCAGGTTTGTTTTGTTTTTTGTTTGTTTTGATTGATTTGATTTGATCGTTCGCTTTTTTTCTATTTCCTACTCCTTTTGCTTCCCTTTCTCTCATTCAATTACTGTTATTAGATTGTAGTGGTTAATTAGTTGTAGAATGTATATGTGTGTGGGTGTGTTTGTGTTTCGTTTTTTATTTTTTATTTCTTAAATATTTTCCATGTTTTTTACACATTCCTTAAATAACGCAACACTGTATGAGCTACAATCATACGCATAAGTATAAAAATAGTTTGAGTATTTATTGGGTAAAACATGAGTATATACAGGATTATTTTATTTGCGTACACTTCTAACATCAGTGCTGCCAGAAAAGTAAATTTGTAAAACGCTAACATAACGTCAAATTTCATAGCAGAGAGAGTGATATTACGTGTGGACTGTAATATTAGTATTATATTAATATTATATCAGATATTATAATATTGTTTTCATAACACATATTTAGAAAACAATATTATGATATCAAGTGTCAAAAAACGCACACATACATAGACACGAGAAGAGAAATTTGTGTATTAAAATGAAAATGAATATTTTTTGGTAAGCAATTGCTGAAATGTTTTAACTATACACGATGCATTAAGGAAATGCCAAGATTTTTTATAAAACACACAGTAACATTAAAATAAACGAAGATGTTCACTGCGCGCCTGCCTGTTAATTATGAAATATTATGATATTTACAAGAGTACGTTTTCCCCTACATAGATATTAGTATTAAAATCAATATATTTTTCTTCTCATTCTGGCGACGTTCTATTTCATATTATATCAGAGTTAATATCAGGTACAGGGCACGAAGCCGACCTGGTTTGTCGACCGGCGGCGGCTGAACAATATAATCTATGGCGGCGGCTGAAAGTATATAACAGTTTATAATTAGAGGGATTTTAAATTTATGAGCCAATATGGAAACAGTACCTTACAACAGATTTTAGTGCGATAAATATGGTTCAACTATAGACATATTGTCATGGATAAACAACTGTTTTTTTACAGTTTCGGGATTTAAACTACTTCTCATAGCGTTGACACAATTTCTTCATAAGCTAACAGCAGGTTTATCCGCATGGTAACTTTCAAAGTGAACTTTAGGCATTTTAATAGTCAAAAGTAGACGGTATCTACACCAATGTTGCCAAAATACATCATTTGCATTATTTATTTTATCGGACAGTTGTAATAATGAAAAAAATTAATGGTCACTTTATCGTTCACGTTAGCAAAAGTGAAGGTTAACTATTAGGAACTTTATCTTTAGGTTGCAATAATGGCCATTAATGTATTATTGTTATTTATTTATTGTAGTGCGCATAAAAAATGTAAGTTTGATAATTATAGAGCATTAATATAATTAACAATTTCCCTAAATATGTGCGTATATGATGAACTCGGTAGCTCTATAAGCAAAAAGGTAGCATTTATTTTACTTGAGTAAACAAATGTTCTCAAGTTTACTCTTCGGAAACATTTTTAACATTAACTTGCGATTGCATGTGAAAACAGTAAAGCAAATGGTAGGAGATTCGACTATTCCGAAAATTTTTTCGTTGATAATACGCATACAACAATTGTATGTCACCAGTGGCGTGTGTAATTATAGCGTAAAACAAATAAATTAACAAAGATGTTATAACTTCAATGCATTAACTTGAGCAGCCTATACTTAAGTTAATGTTACAGTTAGTCATTTTATTTTAGGTGTAGGCTACAAGCAACGGAATCAAAAATATTTAACATACACAAATTTATAGTGATTTTGTAAAATCTGGCACCCTTACTGTGCAGAATCGGCTCAGCTGGTGCCGTCGGCTGAAAATTTTAGCCGATAAAAGCCGTGTGCATCGGCGGCGGCTCATGGTGCTCAATATTTATCGGCGGCGGCTCAAAGCCGGTTCTGAGCCGATCGGCTTCGCCCCCTGATCAGGTATAGACGCTATGTAAAATAGCAACGTTGGCTATGGCTATTTAATAATTTTGGACTGGAGAAATACATTTATCACATTTATGTTCGGTAAATTGAATAATTTTTCAAAATTAGAAAATTTCTACAACGAGTAAATGTCTATTTGGTGTATTACAAATTCCTCGATTTGGTGAAACGTCAAAGTCAGCTGTTAATAAAAGAAATCACATTTTAAATAAAAAATAAACATTAAAAATGTCCCGCTCTAAATCTTTGACTTTGTTTTTATTCATACAAATAATTTTTCTTCATACATGGAGCTAAAATTTAAACACACGTTAGTGGTTTTAAAACTATTTTATCAAACTGCATGTAATTTGGTTATAAAAACCTCACATTGTAATTGCTAATTGTCTTTGATATTTCTTTAGTGATTTATTGGAATAATAGCATATTCGACCAGGAGTTTTTTCACTTTTTCCTTTTCTCCTATTATGAATTTGTTTTTCCCTGTTTTTACCAAATGCGGGAATAAAAAAAATTCCCCGGAGAAAAAAGTAGGTATTATGAAAGCAATTGAACTTGCTTTTTTCACTAAAAATTTTATGTTTATTCGACTTGAAACTGAGTGAAACGATCAGCCCAATCATGAACAAAAATTCCGCGCGAGTTTATTCACTTTTCCCTTTTCTCCTATTATGAATTTGTTTTTCCCTTTTTTTACTAAATGTGGGAATAAAAAAATTCCCCGGGGAAAAAAGTTGGTATTATGAAAGCAATTGAACTTGCTTTTTTCACTAAAAATTTTTCCCTTGCAAAACAGAAGGGAGTTTATATAAAAACATATTTAATACTTTAAAAAACACAAATAATGCCCAAATAAATAATTTATAAACTTATTTTTACATAATTTTTTAAGTTGGTGAACAGGGTTACCGTTAGGAATTTTAGAAAAGTCGCACAAAAAGTCGTTTCAGAAAATAAAAGTCGCACCTCATTTTCTAACGTTTTTTTTTATTAATAAAACGCATGACAAAACAAAAAACAATTGAAACAAAAAAAAAAGCTTGTTGCAGAATCCATTTTTATCATATTTCATATGTAATGTTTTCATGGACACTGAAAAAATTTACTTTTACCAAGGTCAAAAGAGTAGTTAAGTTAAAGTTAAGATATTTTTGCTTCTTATTCTACTTCCTTTCGTGATTTCATATTTTTTAAGTGAAATTAATTGTAATTCAAAAAAAATTTAACATACATACTAAATACTACTTTTTAGAAATTTCATTTCCACATAATATTATATATAAAAATAAGTTCATCACAGGGAATTAAGTCTTCCATTAAATTTAAAGCTGACAGCATTGAGTTGCATGTTTTTACTTTTAATTTATTAGTTAATTTGTTTTTAAGCAAAGCTAATTTCGAAAAAATTCTTTCTGCACAAGCCCTGCTGTGAGGTAGAGTTAACACGTGTACGGCCAGTTTGTAAAAATCAGGAAACATTGGTTCGTCTAGCGAATTCTTTAAACCACCAATTTTATGCCAAAATTTTAAAAAATTTTTAACTTCAAAAAAGTGTTCATAATGTTTATTATTTACTTTACTTTCTAATAATTTGTACTCACTTATGAAATCTTCAGGCTTACTTATAACATAACTAAATTCTAGAACGAGATAAGTGGTAAAAAAATTAGGTTGCAACAAATATCTTATAATATTTAGTTTTTTATCATCAATATTTATCCATTTCAATATTTCATCGCAAAGCCATTGATAAAAATTTAAAATATGTCGTTTAATATAAATGCAATCATTTTCAGATATATTTTGATTACTTATTGTAGTCTCCGCTTCATGGTCTATATAACAATTTTTTTTTATCTTTAATATTGATTTCATATTTATAACCAGCCACAATAATTTCAAACTTTGAAACCAGTATACATACATATATTCTTTCTTTAGAAAATTTTGCAAAATTTGAAGAAGAACATCTTTTGTATATGGTATAATGTATACTATTTGCGATGATTCGCTTTGAAAACATTTGTTTAACTTATTCATGATTCCAAGAATGTAGCACAACAATTTTATAAAAATTTGGTTCATAGGTGATAGATAGTCCATTTTGATTTTCATTAATCTTGTTCAACGTTTTTTTACATTTTTGTTCTAACTGGGCTCGAATGAACTAGTGTTGCAGTACTGTCCACTGTTCAATTATTCTTTTTTGCAACCGACTCAAACGAAAGCCATCTTGTGTATGAAAATCTTAACAGCTTGTGTTCAGGAACATCAAACATTTTTTGTAATTCCAAAAAATCAACTTGTCTGTTTGAGCTTTTAAAAAATTAAAAATGTTTTTGGATAACTTTTCTACGTCCTCAGGTATGCATTCTAATGCATAAACGTTCATTAGATTCACAGAATGACAGGCACAGCCAATATGGAACAAATTACTTACTATCCTCTTTAACCATAGTTGAAGCATTATCAGTTGCAAGCCCAATGAAATTATGCAATGGAATGTTATAGTTTTTAAGTGCTTCAAGTACAGCATTGCATATAGTTTCGCCTTTTCCATTTTCAGGCTGAACTAATTGAAAAAAACTATCTTCGGTCTTGCCTTGATTAATATTGAAGTGTCTCACTACAATGACAAGGCATTTATCGGTTGAAATATCTGTTGTTTCGTCGATAATGAGACTAAACTTTTGACTCTTCATTTTATAAACTACGGACATATGCCCTTCTTTTTCAAGAAACTGCAATTTTTTTACACATACATACATATATACTTTCATTAATTAGTGTACTTCGCTTACTGCTTTTGCTATATTCGAGTCTGAAAAAATTGATGTGTTGAATTTACTTAAACCGACCATAGAGTTAAACGAGTGATTTTTGATAATAGTACGTAAAGTTAACTTCATTTCTGCAATTTTTACGAAAGTCACAGGGTTCTTTTGACAAACATTTAGTCAGTTGCATTTTTTTCAATTTCAGAAGATTCTTTTACATTACACTGTGATACAAAAGTTGAGAAAAATTATTCAGGGGCTCTCATGTACCAATTCTGTTTTTTGGAGTCCATAGAGAACGAAAATTTCTTTTGTTTTTTTAGATCACTTCGGAAAGTGATTTTTAACGGTAAATATACGACCTGTTTCCGTACACTTATTTTTATATGTATCTACAGAATATGCATACAAGGGCATATGCTGAATAAATACTCTGAGTATCATGCGTATATTTATTTTGTACGAATAAATATCCATGCTCTTGAGTATAAACAAACTCCGACTATAAGTATAACACATACTCAATACGTATGTGACTTTTTCAATTATTATACGAGTATGATGTGTAATATTTTAGTTGTTTATTGCTCGCGTAAATGAAGTAGAGATTCTCTTGTGTATTCGTTATCGGCTATAGTCATAGTTGGTTTGAAAGAAAATATGTGAGCGTACGAATTGTTTGTTCTACAATTATGAGTACACGCAGTTACTAAAATTAAGAGTATGTATTTAATTAAGTATATTTTGTTTTGAGTACTTGTCATCTTTTCTTGTACGGCTAAAACGTAATTCAGTAAACCGATTTTGTTTGGCTTAGCCTTGGTTTGGTCGATGCGAAAAATAAAAATATTAATACCTAATGAGCAGACTAAATTCACTTTTATTCCATTTTCATCGCCAATCACACGGTAGTCTACTATCAATGGCTGTCAAACACACACTGAATGATGCAGCTTGTTCGAATTTTGGCAGTTGTTGTTGGACGGAACAATTAAGAGGCGGGAAAGTCAAAAAGTCAAGGCCTTTATTTGTGTACTCGTAACCTTTTAAGAAGTCAAATAAGCATGCTCTTTACAAATGCTGTGGAAATCAGCAAAATATAATTTCTTAAGAAGGATTTCCACTTGTCTCTTGCTGGGATTATATATTCTAATTCTAAGGAAGAAAAATACATCTGATTGAATCGCTCGGTTTTTATTTAATTCAAATAAAATTATAATCATTCATTTCATATTTTGGAAGTTAGTTTGTAAACGTTCATAGTTCAGTAGTCCAGCTTTTGATGTAGTTTATCATGCTTTTTTCGTTTTAACTGGAATAATCAATATTAAAACTAAAAAAAGAACTAAAAATAGTTTAATATCAAGCCTTATTCTCGATTTTATCGTAAGCGCCATGTTATCGAAAATATACTTTTCTATTGCAAGTAAAATTTTATGGGCCTACCCATAGTTTGGAATTATGAAAATGTCAAAATTGTTGGTTACTTTTAAGATATCGGACGTACAGTTTTATCGTAATCGGTAATTTACGTTAAAAAAACATATGTATGAATTTGAATATTTAAAAAAAAAACCTTCTCCTGAAAAATGTAATTTTTGTCGTTTACGATAAAATCGAAAATAAGGCTCGATATGTATATCGCACTTAATCAACAAGAGGGTATTAACTAAAAATTTTCAGTAGATATGAAAAACTGTTTATTTAATTTTTTTTTATAATTTTTAACTTAAATAAAACCTCAAATCAAAATAATACATTTTTATGAAAACGTACGCTCCATTTCTATATCCACTCTTGTATTAACTCAAAATAATACCTTTTTGGTGATATAAATGTTAGTTATATATATAATGTTAGTTATTAATGTCAGTTACTACACTTTCACAAAAATGGTTTTCGACATTAAAGAGTAATCGGAATAGGTTGAAATTTTAACAGTACATACTCGCATATATATATATATATATATATATATATATATATATATATATATATATATATATATATATATATATATATGTATATATATATATACATATATATATATATTGATGTTGTTAGTTGATTTCTTTCAAAAAGTGAAAATATAAAAATTTCGAGTTAATATCCTTTTGTTGATCAAGTGCGATATGTACATACATAATAGACCTTCTTCCATAATTCATTCAATAAAATATGTATGATTTTTTTTTCAAAGTTTAATTTAACAAATATTTAGTAATATGCTTACACAATAATTTAGGGTTCTCATTTCTTGAAACAATAATTTATTTAGATTTCGATTGTAGTTGCATTTGTAATTAGAGATTAGTGTTTATTACTTTTAAAAATTATGTATTTCAGAAATAGTTTGTTTGTCAAAATAATAATTTCATAAATTTTCTACTTTAGGAAATCGCCACCCATACACTCTTCAGTGACAACATCTCCTGCTACGGCTGTTGCAAATACACCAAGTCCTGCTGCTGTAACCGCACCCATCAGAAGGTATACTTTTTACATTTAAACTTTATCTCACTTATTATTTCTATTCACTTGGTTTTGTCTTTTAATTTGATATTTTCACTTTTCCCCACAAAAAACAAACACTATTTTGATTTTTGTTAGCAGCACTTCCTCCAATTCTTCTACCAATAGTTCTTCACAATCAAACACTCAAGTGGCCAAGAGTTCCACACAGATTAAGGATAATAATGCAACTCTAAACAATAAACAAAATCAAAATTTGAATAAAGTTTATAATCAAAGTACTAGTTCAAGTACTAATAATACAAATGGTTCAGTTGCAGCTGAACCTGCCAAACAAAAATCATCTACCGGAAATATATTTAAAAATTTCTTCAAGTAAATATGACTGAAATGTGGAATAGATTTTTAAATGTTTCAAAATACTGTAAAACATGTATTTGTTTGTTGTTTTGCGTTTGTAACCAAATTGCTCTTTAAATTATTTTACTTAACTTATTTTTTTGCTTAACCAAAAATAATCTTTATTTTTTCTTAACCCTTAATACCCCTAACAAATCTAGTATGTACATATATATTTTTTCAAATTCAATTAAAATGTTTGTGAAAAGCGTTATTAATTACTTATATGTGCCTTCCAAGTATTAAAACTTTACTATCTTGATCAAAATAACTAAAAATATATTTTACATACATACATATGTGTACATAGTGTTGACATGCTAACGTTTTATTCAGACAAGAAATATGTATCGTTTAGACTTCTGTTATCTCTAACATCATACCCACAAACCTAAATAAGAGCGGCAAGCGTTGAGTTAGTAACAGGGTACGTATTTCAGTACAATAAAATAATATTTTAACATTGAATTGTACTGAAAATGTACCCTGCTGCTAACGCAACGCTTTTCGCTCTTATTTAGGTATGAGGGATAGTGTTGTTTACCATTGTTGCCCTTAAGCCCAGTACTCTGTTAGAATTCTAAAAAATTTTGAGCCATGCGAAACAAATGCCACTCATATTATTTCGCATTTAAACTTGAAATGATATAGTGGCAGCTCTTAAACGAAAGAAATAAATTCAGTGAAGTGCGACTTTGACCCGCGCACGAAGGGTTCCGTACGCGCACGATATATGTAATTCAATACGAACAATATAAACTATAGTTTTGACATTTTTTTCGTTTTTGGGTTTTTTCGGTTTTAAGCGTTTTTTTAGTTTGGGGGTTTTTTGAATTTATTTGCGCCTTCTGAGTTTTGGCACTTTTTTCACGTTTTAGCGATTTTGTTTGGTTTTTGAAGTTTTTTTAATTTTGGCAATTTTTATTATCTTGACGTTTTTTTTATTTTGGCGATTTTTTTTATTTTGGCGATTTTTTTCATTTTGGCTTTTTTGGCGATTTTTTTTAGTTTTGGCACTTTTTTTTCGTTTGGAGAATTTTGTTCGGTTTTTGGAGTTTATTTTAAATTTTGGCGATTTTTTAAATTTGGCGATTTTTTTAATTTTGGCGATTTTTTTCATTTTGGCGATTTTTATTTTCACATAAACAGTTATTTTGGTTTTGGCGCATTTTTCGCGTTTTGGCGATTTTTTTCGGTTTTTGGCGTTTTTTTCATATTGGCGATTTTTTTTTCATTTAAACGATTTTTTCGAATTTGGCGATTTATTTTAGTGCTAGAATTTTTTTTTTTAATTTTGTCGATTTGGCGATTTTTTTTAAATTTTTGGCGATTTTTTTCAGGTTTTGGCGATTTTTTTCAGTTTGGTTATTTTATAATTTTCGGATTTTTTAGTTGTACCGTTTTTGAAAATTTCAAGAGTTTACCTCTTACGGTCTCCAAGATATAGCAATTTGTCAAACTTACATAGTCAAAATTGCATTAACTGATGGACCACCCTTTAATTTAAATTTTTTAATATTTTAATGTTTATTGTTGTAGTCTATATAAAAATACACTAATTTTACAAATTTCAAGTGTCAATATACACATGTACATACAATTGTATGTATATTATATGAGATTTTAACATTTTTCGTCGCTCGTTTTGGAGCACTCTTTAATTTCTAATTCTCATGTATTTGTTGTTGTATTGGCCAAGGTTCTACATACTCTGTCCAAATTTCAGGTCCGTAGCTCTTACGGTTCCTGAGAAAATACCGTGTGACGGACAGACGGACAGCGTAACGAAAACAATAGGGTTCCTTTTTTCACCTTTGGTGTAAGGAACCCTAAAAAGAGACAGAGCACGAAGAGATTCTATAGGTCCGTTTGTTTACTTTTCTAGTAATATCCAGTAGTTAAGTAAATTTTGGGTAATTTTAAAATTTTACTTTTTGTCTCTTGCACAAAAAGTACGCGAACTGAAAAATTGCACACATTTGCAGATTAATCAAAACAGCTGATCATAGTGTTGTATAATATGTTGTATAATATATAATAGTAGGCAGAAATAAGTATACACATAAACCTTACATCTCTAAAAATTAAAGTAAATAACACAATTAAATTTAATATAAAAACGGATAAATTTAACGATTATTATTCTTTAATTTGGTTCACCTTGAACATAATAGATTTCATTTTGTTTTTGTTAAACTTTTACTTGAACTTTTCTATTTTTAAATGTTTTTATTAAAAAATTTATACTTTGTATTTGTTTACTTTTGTTTATTTTATTGAACCATATGTTTTTCTCATTCAATGGGTTTTACTGCCAAAAATTTCTCCAGTAAAAATTTGCAGACTCTCAGTCAACAACTGTCAATTTGCTCTCTCAATTGGCAATTGGCACTCTGTTTTGCACAAATTTTGGGGTAAACAAACGGACCTTATGTCTGTTGCACCACCTTAAAATATTGTAGAACATGAAAAAAGATAGGAATTGACATAACAAATTTCTTACTGCAAAATACATACATACATATGTACATGTTGTGTGAAAGCATTAAAACTTTGTGTATGTAAAAGTCAGGCGGTAATTTTAAATGACAAAATTTCAATTAGAGCGCGTTCTATTTTCTTCTGACATCAGCTGCTGTAACAACAGTGTATGTGCTGGAAAAAATCTAAAATCCTGGTCCAAAACTTGCAATTTTTGTTAAGGCAATTTTTAATGAAAAAGAGCGATAGAGGAATAAAAAATTTATATATTTCTATTTCAACACTCGATTGCTGCAACGAAAATTGCAAGTCTGCCTCGGGACGAAAAAAAGAAGTTATGTCACATGTTTCTCGTATTAAACATGGTTCGTTTGAAAGCAAAAATTATATGTTGTCTTTAAATTGATAATTTTTACAGACTTATGTCCCTTTGCACAATGTATGATTAAGAGTTAACGTGAACTTTAACTGACAGGTCTTCATACAAAACTTGCCGTTAAAGTCCCTGTTAGCTTTTAATTGTACATTGTGAAAAGGGCCGATAATAAGTTAAATATGACTCACATAGTTGAAAAATCAGATTTTAAA
Source organism: Tachina fera (assembly GCA_905220375.1). Classification (NCBI taxonomy): domain Eukaryota; kingdom Metazoa; phylum Arthropoda; class Insecta; order Diptera; family Tachinidae; genus Tachina; species Tachina fera. Next base: position 65,202,651 of record LR999964.1, read on the forward strand.
ATACAGCCCATGTGAAAGCACCATAAGATGCAATATAGTATTATTGGCATGTCCAGTGTTGCCAAAATGTTGTAGGCATTTCCCACCATATAGCCCCTGAAAATACGCTAAAAACCGCCAGCTTAATAAAAATAAACGCTAATATAACCGCTGAATTTCTTATAACCAACATATGCCTTTTTTATGGTTTATTGGAAAAAAATAATAAGATAAATTTTATAAAATATGCATAGATTTTATATATTATATGCATAGATTTGTGTATGTCGGAATCTCATATTTCCCCAATATTTGTAAGCAAAACTCACCCTACTATTTAAGTAGGTATTTTATTTCTTGCATATTTTCCATACACGAACATCGAATCCGGAAAAATTAGAATCCAAGGGACTATTCCATCTATTAATATTAATGTTTAACCTAATTAAGTATCTTTACAACATTTTCTTTTCTATCTCTTTCATTTTCGATAGACCTTAATTATTCTACACGTGTGGAATAATATCTTGCCATTTTGCTTGAAGTATTTGTATAATATTGTTAAAATTTCCTGATTTTGATAAAACAAACTCTGTGGCTCCACTCCCATTGGCTTGAAGTTTAATTTCGAATGAAAATTTCAATAAAAAAAGTCTCTAATCAAAAACAAATTATTCAGAAAAAGTTATTGTTTTGAGGATTTGGTTATATTATGTTTTCCTCATACTCACTGGTCCAATCACCCAGTTTTCGGTTTGTTTTTCGTTTGTCTAAAGATTTTTTTTACTATTTTTTTTATTACGTAAATAATGATTAAATTTGTTTGTAATACAATTTTAATCTCGATTTAAATTTTATTCACTAAAAATTAGATTTGTTCCCTTTTATACTCGTATGTATGTATATACATACATATATTTTTATTTTCAACCTCTTTCTCTTTCTTTCACATTATACTACACGACCACAATATGAAAATTTTTTATTTGCAAAAAAAGTGACGTTAGTTTTTTTTTTGCTGTACGTGTTAATATAAAAAAATCAAAACAAATACCAGGATATGTGTCGCATAGCTGCGTTAACAATACTTTATTTTGATTCAATATCTTGCTTTATAAGTTTCAGAAAAACGCTGTAAAATCCGTCAACTAAGAAATTTTTCCGCTAAAATTCCCGCTGGTGGTTTTTTAAATAGACTTGCCGCTAATAACAACAAAATACAGTCATATATAGCGGGAAAACCACCGTTTTGGCAACACTGGGCATGTCGAACAAATTCTCAATTTCCTCCCTAATATTACAGAAAAATTATGATGTTATGAGTGGGTCAAGCCGGGGTTTGAACTCGGGCTCTCGTACAACGTCCTTTGCTTTGTATTTGACGCACTAACTGCTTCAGCAACTACGTTGACCGAATCCCAAACGGGATTACATTTATGCCCAATCTGGCATGTTGTGAGCTCTACACGGTGGTGCGGTGTAATCCACAATATACAGAAAAACCCCTAAAATACAGAAGAGAGCCGAATGTTTCTTCCTAAGCCTTACATGTTCTGCAAACTCATGTCCGTGTCGCCGGTTATTATGCTAACCAGTCTCCTGAGTGTTGTCCTATTCAATCTTATAATATCTTTTGACTTTTCTTGATTCGTGATGCCCCTTAATAGCATTTTGTCAAACTCTCTCATGTTCTCTCATATCTGGCACTGTTTGAGTGTTTTAAAAGGATATTGAATATGAATAATGTTTAATATTTATTTTATATAATAAATAAATAAATAAAATAAATAATTTTTTAATTAGAAACAATACTTAGCCCAACTACCACAAACAGCAATTAATTAATGTTAATTTTATTTTAATTTAGGGCTTACTAAGTTTAAATTACTTGTAGCTGTAGAACAGAGATTTCTCGAGATCTTTAGTGTAGTTAGTAGTTTAGTGATTGTGATCTCAAACAAATTGATCGTGCATGAGTGAGAAATTGTTCACCGAAGTAAATTTTTCTCGCCTATAATCAGTGATGCCAACAATTAAAAGGCAAAACGAGCCAACTGAGTAGCCAAAAAGAGCTAAAAAGAGCTAAATTTTAAAATATATGAATGTACATATTTATCATTCAATTTTCACTTCAAGATTTTTTTACATTAATAAAAATAATAGTAAGAAAAAATAAAAAATAATAATTTAAAATAAATCATTTCACAGCAATTGATGCAAATATTTATCTGCATTAAAAATATAACCATACACATTTACATATACATTTACATTTGTATATACGTTAAGTTACAAAATAAGAACAATCATTTTCAAAAAGAGTTAGCTTTAGAAGGATCTTTTGTTGGTTTAATCCATTTTTTTAAACGCGGGATTTGATTTCCAAGCTTTCCTATATTTTTGGCAGTAAGAATCCATTTCAATAATTTGTGGAAAATTTTCTAATTACTCAGAAACGAACACTTTATAATAAAAACGGGGTTTTACAATTTGAAATACCTAAATACATAAATATATGTATCTTACATAATTGCGAAAAAAAAGTATCTGCATTTGCAAAAACATAGTTGCCAAAAATGTAAATGCCCAAAGCAGAAACAATAGGGTTAAAGCGGGAAAATTTGCTATAAGATCCAAAAAGTGCCAAACGTGCCGTTTCCACAATTGAAAAGAGCTTTGTTAGCTCTTTTTTAATAAAAAAGAGCTAAAGAGAAAAATTTCGAGTTAGAAGCAATCAAAAAGAGCTAAATTTAGCTCTAAAATAGCTAAGTTGGCATCGCTGGCTATAATCACAAATTTTTGGTCTTGTCTCTCAGAATCATTCGTCAGAACATTCTTATTTAAACAAGTTTATTATTCACCCTTATTCCAGTTGTCTTCATCGACGTCACTTCAACATAATACGAAAAATTGGGGCTTATTTACTCGCTCTCGAGAACAATTTTGAGCAACTGACAATCTATTTCCGTTCCCTAAGGTCTAGAAAATAGCATAAACCTGCCAACAGGAGTCAGTTGTTTTCGACAACGTATATACGAGCACCAATTTTTTGATGTTGTGTTAAAGTGACGTCGATGCCGACAACTGTAATAAGGGTGATTGATCATAAAATAAAAGGGAAAAATTGTTTTTATTTTTTTTATCAAAGGTATTCACGTCAAAAGCTTCACTGTTGTGGAAAAGCAAAATTGCAAAATTTTCAATAAATATAACAACAATCACATAGAAAATTATTTTGCACAAATGATGCAAAATTGTCAGGGTCTGAGTAAGTGCAAGATTATCTGAGTAAATTTTGCAAAGTTGTGCAACTTTTTACGGCATTGCCAATCAAAAAAAAAAAAAATGGAAAAAAGTACTTAAAAATCAACCATACGCCAAATTACAACGCAGAAATAACTGAATGTTTTTCTTTTAAATAAAAAAAAAACAATTTGGTTAAAGATGTTTTCGATACAAATAAAATAATTAAAAAATTTTAAAAATTCTTAGCTAAAAATAAATTAAAATAAATACATAATTTTGTTATTTTCAAAAAAGTTATGGCTCAAATTGTTATTAGAATTTTGTTAAATACTACCAATATTATTAATAATGATATTTTTATTAATTACAGAACTAGTCAGCGAATTTCTAACACTTTGTTTCAGCATTTAAACAAAATATTTTAACAATCAAGAAATATACGAGTACAATTTATCTATGTACATTATTGAACTGCTTTATATACTACTAAACAAAATGGGTTGCTGACACCAGAAAACGGAATTATAAATTTTGCACAGTTGTAAGAGTTGACGTGAATACCTTTATTATTTCTGTTCTCATGCCTGTCCAACAGTCATAACAAAAATACAACTGTTACGTCCGTAGAACTTTCCCATTTTTTAATTTGGCTCAAAAAAAAAATGTAGAAGTAGTGGGGCTCGTTTATAACGAACAACCGGCTATAACAAACGAACAACTCCAATCCCAACAGTTGCGCCACAAAATATAGTTGCGCATTATATATCATGCTATTTTTCTCTCCTTGATTTTTAAGAAATATTTTGATCCCTTTATAACGTAACTCGCATATATGTATGTAGTTGTTATAACTGAACTGTACACTATAAATTTAAAAAAAACCCCAGCTAAAATAAGATTTCTCTCTAGTTCATCGAAAAGTTACTAAAACTTCAGAAGAGCACTAACATTTTTCTAAAAAAAAAAGAGTTTGCGAAATTAATAAATAAATTTCTTTAATATATTTTATTTTTCTGTAACTTCTTATTGCATGATTAAATTGTTTTGTGTAGAAATAAAATTTAAAGACAACTAAATAATTTTATTCTTCTTCAAAATATAGGTCCTTCGTGCCACCGGTACGTGATGAGGAAAGTGAAACGCAACGCAAAGCGCATGCAAAACGTGTACGTGAAACGAGACGCTCAACACAAGGTGTTACCCTGGATGAAATCAAGAGTGCCGAAGAGTTGGTGAAAAAGAAAAACTCCACGATGAACAACAACAATAATAATAATAGCAGCAGCGTAAGTAGTTTAAATATTTGATTATTGATTTTTGCAGGAATTTAAATTCATACATTTGATTTGATATTTTCACAACCAAAACAACATCATCATTTACCTGAGAATCATTGAGTTTTATTGGAAAATGTCCTTTGTCCTGTTAAACAATTGTTTTTTTTTCAACATTAATTCATTTCACTTGCTACCACAAACAATTCAACCATATATTTTCACCAATCCAGCCACCACTATCACATCACGCTTATGGAAGCGGTATATTGTTGTTTAAAAATTTTTGGGTTTTGTTTCGTTTAATTTAAATAGATTTGTTTAAAAAATATTTTTAACTTGTTATTCTTATAATTAATTCAATTAGAACAATCAATTACTTTTATTTATTGAACAAAACCTCTTTAGACAATTAAATATCGGTAATAGTATGTAAAGGATTTCGGTTAACATTTTGTGTTTGTTGGTTGGTTTGATCATCCACCCATCTCCAATACCCATACAGTTATACAAACAATTATATAAACACCCACTAATTATTGTTAATGTTAACTACCATCCCTATATTAAGGGTTGTGGTGTTTTGTATTGGAATTTATATTTTATTGTTAACGTTTTTATCTATTGTGATGGTTTGTTCGTTTGTTTTTTTTTTCTTTCTTTAACTAGTAACTTTAACTAGTTTTATAACCATTTTCCCTTGTACATTTTACTCGTTTACCCGAAATTTTTACAACACAAATAATAAAAGAAAAAAAAGAAGAAAAATAAACAACGTTACATGATTCATATGAGTCTGAAATCAATAAAATATTCATTGCTGCCTGTATTATAAGCGCAAAATATAATTGGCCTCTGCTCTTCTACTGCGACATCGTTCACAATTTGATTCCTTCATTCCTTCTATTTGATTTGCTGTTAATATAAAGCTCCAAAAAGCTCTTATAAGTTTTTTATCATATTTTTTTTTTAAATCTTTTTATAAGTAGCTTAGGATTGTTATTCTACAGAAATTTATTTTTAATTACTTAGAAGTTTGAAAAAAAATATAATTATGTAATTGTCAAGAATAAGGATCGTATTTACAAAAGCTTGCTAAAGCTTAAGTTGGCTTTAAAGATTTTAGAAGTAAATTTTAACTTTAGCAATCGTTTGTGCCTACGGTAATAATTTAGCAAGTTGAAAATATTATTAAGTATTTTATTTTTGTACAAATCCATGATATTTTCTTTCAGTGTGCATGAATAGGTTAGTTAATTTTTTTCTCTAGTGTGTTAGTTTTGTTCTAAATTTTTGCATGATTGTTATAAACTACTCGTATATATATATTTGATTATACACATTCCTTCAAAAAAAAAAATTCTCTCAATATTTTATTTTTGATTATAATTCAACATCAGTTATAAAACCCTTTGGTTATAAATAGTAAAAAAACATAAATTTAAAAAAATCATGTATGTAATTTTTTTTACCTTTCCAAGCGTCAAATAATTTAAAGTTAAATCTTAACACCTTGTGCAAACAAATAACATGTGTTTGAAGTGTACGTTAGAACCGGATTTTCTATGGAAGTTTTGTTTTAATGAAAACACTTCAAGCACAAGTTATTTTTTGTGATATGGTGGTAAATGTTTACCAAAATGTTTTGCCAAGAATCACGAAGTTCCATGTTAACCTCTAACAAGGATGGGGGACCATTAGCTACGGCATTAGATCCGCAAGAATAGTCGTAAAAACATCGCACACTACCACATTGTGGTAACTAACTGGACAAAAAAAAAAAAAAAAATGTCTAACAACATTCTTTATGATCTTTTAGTGAGCTTCTCAATACAAAAGACAACAGTAATTAATGTTTTGTTTTCTTTTGTTTTAGCTCTGATCAAGTCAGTATTTCTCAACACTTCGTCGCCTCGGAATGGGTTTAGCCCATGCAAGGGCGTAGCCAGGATCAAAATAGGGAGGGGGCGGGGCAGTTTATTTTCTTAATATATTTTTACGTGGCTTAATCATAATTGAGTTCGAGATCATAGTTTTCTATTGAAAATTTAACTTTAATAGAAAATAGTATTATATTTACATACAAAAAAAATATTAGTTTTTAATATATTTTTCTCTTGAATTAGTCATTGTTTACAACCATACCTCCTTTGCTGCAATGTAATGCTTCATGTCTTGTGTACAGATGTGCAATAGCTTTCCGTGAGCACCTGCCTTGGCGGCCTAATCTCACGGGTGCCAAAGCACCGGGTGCTAGGTAAGACGCCAGACCATCGCCCCCATGCACCCTTTTTAGAATGAACCTATGCACACTCCTCAAAGGCACATAGGTTGCAATCTTTGTATATAGTTATCCCAGTACTACATTCAAGTACCTTGCTGAGGTACTTTGAGCTATCTAAACTCTGCTGCTATGTCGAAGTCATAGCTGCTGCTATGTCCGTGCCCATAGCAGCTTCTGTTGAATGGCAACAGCACCTAGAATAGTGTCTGGCTGACCGCGTCACGCCAATCACTAGCATTGATTTAACACTGGGAAGCCAAGACTATTCTCCCAGCGATTTTGGTAGCAACCACAGCCACCACCTTAATTCTCCGGCTTCCACGCTATAGTGTTGTGTATACACCATAGCGAGGCCCCCAAGAGAATTCCTCAACCATTACCGGCACAGCTCAACCACTCATCCGAAATGAACGCATGCCTGTGTCGCCAAATATCCAGTGCCTACTCCACACATACCAAAATCATCCCTTAAACCCCGTGGGGTAGGACGAACTCGGCATTTTAGCAAAGAACACTGACGACCACTACATGCACTCAATAACTTCAAAGCAGCTCGGCTGTCGGGCCACCGGCACCCGTGGAACCAGAAGTAGCCTCTGCTCAGACCTCGAAGTTCCACCACAAGGGCTTCACCTCTATCGTCTTTTGAACTCAGGGGCAGCTCTAGGTGACGCTGCACCTAATTGACATCAACAGGACCTGTCTTCCTTTTGTTATAAATATGTGCACATCCTTTGCTCTGTTATTTCAGAGATCGGGTAGTAACAACATAAGTTCTATGGGTAATGTACCAAAGGTACGTCAATGGAAAAAGCCACATTACCCCAGCTGGGGCCCCGGGCTTGCCACACCCGTAGTCGAAATCGACTCCCCTGGGGGGCATGTCTTGTGTACAGGAAGGAATTCAAATAAGTAAATACTTGTTAATAAAATAAAATAAATGTCTGTCAATGTTTATTTTCGTTTGGCAGGGGTTTAAAGCCCTCTATTCTATTCTCAAAAAAATAAAGAGTAAATAGTTTATACTATATTTGAATGCAAAACATCCACATACTTACTTACGTGAACATATTTTATACATATCGCACTTGATCAACAACAAGGTATTAACTCAAAATTTTAAAATTTTCAGTAGACACGAAAAATTGTTTGTGGTTACATTTTAGGAGAATTTAAAAATCCAAATACATCATGGTAAGCAAACACCATTTGAAAATATATTTACATTGAGGGTATTCATTTCAGTTTTTTTCCTCGTTGGAAAAATGAAAAAATGTAATTTTTGACAACAAACACAAGGAAAAAAAAATTCAAAAATTTTTTTAAAATTTTTTTCCCTGTTTTTGTTGTAAAAAATTAAATTTTTCCATTTTTCCAACGAGGAAAAAAACTGAAATGAATACCTTCATTGTTTTTATTTTAAAACCTTGAAATTATTGGGGAAAAATATCTATGTTTCGAAAAGAGTCACAAATCATAAAAAATTTTAACAATTTTATTATAGAATTGGTTACATTTCGAATTAAAATTATAAAGTAAAACAAATTTTGTCAACAAAAGATTGGTCAAAATACATTGAAATTTCACAGTAGATACATAGATATTGATGTTAGTTTATTTCTTGAAAAAAGTGAAAACTAAAAAATTTTGACTTAATTCTCTCTTGTTGATTGAGTGCGATATGTATTTTCATATTTTGGTACTGTTATGGGTATAAAATGAACATAACGTAACGGTAGAAGGTTTTATAAATATATGTTTGTAATAGAGATGTCATGTATAATAATTTCTCAGAATTTTAAATTCATTTTCGAAGCCGTAGAGGGGGGGCAGCTGCCCCTACCTGGCAACGCAAAGTTGAAGTGAAGAAAAATGACAAAGAAGGTTTACATCAAGTTTTCTCAAATTACACCCGATAGAATTTTTTTTGTATTTTCAACATTGCTTCCGACACATGTTTGGAAGAAAATTTTAAATTTTTTTGAACGTACATTATTGAAGTTAGAAGTTAATATTACTTTAAATAAATAATAATAAAAATACGTTTTGTGCGACATTCTCCACTTTTCTTAACTTCTTTTCAAAACGTAGCTTTTTGTGCTCCATAAGTATACTTCACTGCTGTGCCACAGCTGTGAATTGAGAACTTGTTGTTTTGTTTATTTTTCTTAGGGCGACTTTTTGAGTTCAAGATTAGAGATTAAATTAACCTTAATCTTCATTTGTATGGTTTTAATTGCCAGCTTAAGCGACCAATTGTGGTGGTTTAATCTTACTTAATTATTGACAACAATTATTTGTGAAACATATAACTTTTTGTAAAAATGGCCAACTTCCTAAACGCAAGTTGCAATTCATATTTACAATGCATACACTTCGTAAACGCATATGTAAACTTTCTGGCAACGCCCAATGTTCCTAATCGTTTGGCAACTCATTTTAATGAGTATCAGTTGTCAAAATCACGCATAATTTTTATTTTGTAGGCAAACATATGTATGAGTTGCATAGCGACGTTCCTAAATGCCGATAAAATGCAACAAATGTCTCCGCAACGCAAGGTTACTCTTAATAAATGCTTAGCATTGCACACGCATTTTATTAAATTGTTGCACTGCAACTTTCGTTCAGGAAGTCGGCCAATTATATGATAAAATAATTTAAAAACACATAAATAAATATATATATTTTATATTATTTATATATCTCCTTTAACACGTGCAATATTTTACTTGTAAATAATAAAATATGGCAGTTTCTTCTTCTTCCCACAAAAAATCAAAATGTGTTGATAACATGTATGACTTTTGCACAGAAAATGTTGTCACTATTTTTTCCCTCAGTATGGTAATACTACATATAACAAGCAGTTTAAACTACCAATCAAAAACATCAAACTCAATTATAAGAGATTAAGTTAATTTTCGGATTAGCTAATTAGAGAAATAAACTAATTTTAATATCGAACCCGAAAAGTCGCCCTTACTGTCCAGAGAAATAATTCGATCGTTTAACGTCGATCAAGACTTACTTATTTACTTATTTATTGAAATATTTTTTTTTATTATTAAAAATACATTGAAATTTATTATTGAGGGGTTTAGCTGGATCGCATGCGCATTTCTCTGTTGCTAAAACAGACTTTTACCAAAAAAATTTATAGAACAACTATATTTATTATGAGTATGTTATAAACTTTCATTTAAACAAATGAGAAGCTCAAAAAATAACAAAGTTGAAAAAAGAACTCAATAATCAACATGTTTTTTATTTTCTTACTTTAATGTTTTTTACTTTTTCACTGTGAGGAAAACTGGGCAATGTTTGCAACATATGCAATAATATTGTGTAATAGATGGACCGCTTTACAATGGCAAATGAGGTGGTGGGATGAATTTAACCCCTCTAAATAAGTCTTCACGTTGAATCGCGTGTATCTTTTTACCTGTATTCTCAGCTAGAATTACTGGTTATGTATAAACTCGTTATACCATGTTCACACTTAAGTATTTAACGCCTCGTGCGTGTTTGATAGCTTAAACACGGCGATTTTGAGATATTTTACCATACATTCACTGACTTGTTTTGTTAAACATCTCAAATGAAGTGCTTAATACTATGTTCACACTTCTGGTTTTAAACGTGCTTAACGCCTCATTCGTGTTTAAGAGCTTAAACACGGCGATTTTGAGATGTTTTACCATACATTGACTTGTTTTGTTAAACATCTAAAATGAAGTGTTTAAGATTTAAACACTTCCTTAAACACGCAAATGGAGCATGTTCAGTCCGTTTTTTGTGTTGTTACAAAATGGCGGCACGTGAAAAATTATTTCGTATACAAGCAATTAGTTAAAAAATACTCAATAATTTAAAAAAAACATTTGTTCTTTAAAAATAACAAACCCATTAAAATGCATTATCGTTCGTAAAATTTTACAAATACAATAATTTAATGACAAAACGTCAACCTTAAACATCTCACATGTAATGTGAACGGTTGTGTTTAGTTTTTTAAAACACTTACCTTAAACGCGTTTAAGACCATAAGTGTGAACATTGTATAAGATTTACACACTTCCTTAAACACGTAAATGGAGTATGTTCAGTCCGCATTTTGATAACTCTGGCAACTTTGTGTTGCTATTAAATGGCGGCAAGTGAAAAATTATTTGGTAAACAAGTAATTAGTTATAAAATACTCAATTATTTACAAAAAAATTTGCTATTTGAAAATAATAAATCAATAAAAAAGTATAATTGTTCCTAATTTTTTACAAATACAATAATTTACTGACAAAACGTCAACCTGAAACATCTCAAATGTAATGTGAACGGTTGTTTTTTTAGCTTTTTAAAACACTTGCCTTAAACACGTTCAAGACCATAAGTGTGAACATGGTTTTATCTTACTTTATTTTTATTTTTGTATAGTGCTACTCGTATTAATGTTATTCGTAAGAATTCTTGGCAAAACACTTGGCATAATTCCATAATTCCACGGTCAAAGATTTATAATTCCCTTAGGCAAAAAATACAATTTAGATGTTCCTTGTTTGTTAAAATTTTGCAAGCGTTCCAGAATCTCAAAGTCCATGATTAAAAAAATCGTTTGATCATATTTTTTTAAATGTTTTGTTGTATCTACCTAAACATACTTTTTGTTACAAAAACACACATGTTTTACTTTGTTGAATAAATTAATTAACAGAATGAAATGCAAGTAAATGTTACAAATGAAACTACAACAACAACAACCACAGCAATAATAACAACAGGAACAATAGAACAAGATTTAAATAATGAAAAAGGACAATCCCAGGACAAGCCCACTCAATTGCCCACAGCTGAAACAAGTGAAATTGAAACGGTAGACGAACAAGAAAGGGAAATGGAAATGGAAACGAACAAAACAAATGAAATTAAGGAACGACAGCAGGAAGAAGATGATGAAAATACAACAGCTTCATTTACGATAATAGCTCCCAGTTTCGTTGCAAAGACAAGACCATCTTCACTTATCGTCACCGCCACCAGTTCAACATCGAAAGAGTTGAGCCACAACGACGAAGAAGTTAGCGCTACATTTATAATGCCACCACGAAAAGAATCACGAACGCCCACACCGACCACGGAAAATGTGGAAACTACGTTGGTGGTGAAGCCAGAACTAAAGGACAGTTCTCCCACAAGAGATTCCGTAGATAAAAAATCTAATAAGTTCCTTGAAGAAGATGGCAATGAAAAATATTCTAAATCTTCAACGCACAATAAAGAAAATGAAAACCATGAAAACAAAAAGACTGAACCGCCGCCTTTAACAGACGTGGATGCCACAGCAACTCAACAGCCAACAATAAAACAGACACCTTCACTACGCGCCCAGTCAAGTGAACGTATACGAGCGGCCTTCTTCAATCCTCTGCCACTGACCACACAAACGACCACTACAACCACCACGACTACTGTCAATACCAGCCCGGCCGCGAATTCAACTACCACCACACCGACACTAGATAGTCCGGTGCGCTTGCGGGAGAAGCGTTCACTTTTCGATATTGACAATGCCAGCTCTCAGACCTTAGCTGACAAATTACGCTCCGAAGCGAACAAATATAATTATGATGAAAAACGAATCGGCATAATCATAAGTGAACACTCAACAATTCATGACGCCAGCCTGGAATGCGATACCTCGCCTTCTTCTCTATTGAGTGGAGTTGGTAGCGCCGGCGGCGTAGGCCACAACAGTCGTCGTAGCTTAGATTCAACTTCGTTGCCAAATTCTCCTTTACACACGCGTGATCGTGACGCCGCTGGTAGCGATGCCGCATCCACAAAATCCTCGACCGTAACAAGTAGTACTGGAGGCGGTGGATCGACGGGTGTGGGTGTTGGTGTTGGTGGTAGTTTTAATAATATTTTATCGGCTGAACGAAGACCTTCATGGCGTCTGAAATTTGATTCTGGTTCTAAGGTATGGTTCTATACAATACACAAACAAAAATAATATATTTTTTTTTTTCGAAAACAGCAAACAGGTTTGATGCGTTACGACGAGCAACTGCGAGTTAGCCGAACACGACGAGTGGGTTTTGTGTTCGAGAAACTTTTGATTCGTTATACGCTCAAATCGGCTTGTTGCACAAAATATAGTCTAAAACACACACACACACACAAATCCACTTGAAAACTTTACACAAAATTTTCGTTCGTTTTGTTAAATGTATTTGTTTTCATATAAAATTGATGAAACTTGTCCTTTTCTTAAATGTGCGTCCTTACGCATGCCTTATGTTTTTTTTTTAATTTTATATAAAACTGGAAAACTAAATGTGTTTTGTGGTAATATATCTATATAAATTATATATGTATGTGTATTTATGATTTTTTTATAGGCCTTTCAATTTGTTTTATAAAATTCAATTTTATTTTTAAGCTTTTCACCCACCATTCAAATTTTCATTTGATCGTTTTTCGTAATTAACTTTTCGTACTAATTTTATTATTTTTCCACTTATGTATTTATATCTTGTTTTTTTTTCTTTTAAATTAAAATCAAATTTTTTCTAACTTTATCTGTAGCTCTTGTTGCTTTTGCTTTATTTATTGTTTATCTGTACTAATCTATTTTATTCTGTTCATAATTTAAAATTTCACTCTGTTGTTCTTTTCCGATTGTTTTTCCATTCCATTTAAATGTTTTGCATTATCTCACATTGATTGATCATTTTGTTTCTGTTTCTTATTTATTAAGTAGTATTTTTATGTGTCTGTGAATATACATTTTAGAATCTTTTGTATAAAAAAATTGCATATAAATATTTATTTTTAATTTGTATATAATTTTACAGCGAGCGGTAGTCTGTAGAGCATAATTGTTTTCTTCGTAAAGTTTTCCTTAATCAACTTTAAATATTGTTGTATATTTTTTACTAAATTAAAATTATAGTCCCTATAAAACTATACGAGAGACATTGAAATTTAATATTGTATAAAGGGTACCATTCTTCACTCCAAATTCGAACTGGGACAGATTTGGCAAATTTAATAAATTACATTGAATAACTTTCTAATAACTTGCTACGAGTATTAAGGTAGGGCCACTCTTGGAAAATAATTGTACAAAAAGGCGTGAGGAGCCCTTCACAAATTATGTAAAAAATGGATTGCATTATTATTATTATTATTATTATTATTATTATTTATTGGGCAGACATTTAAATAACGTTGTAATAATGGCCCTAAAGCGATGTTCACGCTTAAAGCATCATTCGTGTTTAAGAACTTAGAAATGTTTTACCACACATTAACTTGTTTTATTAAACATCTCAAATGAAGTGTTTAAGATTTAAACACGTAAATGGGGTATGTTTAGTCCATTTTTGGCAACTTTGTGTTGTTATTAAAATGACGGCACGTGAAAAATTATTTGCGAAACAAGTAGTTAGTTAAAAAATACTCAATTATTTATTTAAAAAACATTTGTTGTTTGAAAATAATAAAGCAATAAAATTTTTACAAATACAATAATTTACTGACAAAATTAACGTCAATCTTAAACATCGCAAATGTAATGTGAACAGACGTGTTTAATTTTTTAAAACACTTTTTCCTTAAAAACCTTTAAAACCAAAATAAAAATAAAAATGCTAGATCGTAAATTTGAAAAATTTTACGAAAGAATATGCCAAATATAGCAGTGAAACTGCTAGCGAACTAAAATGACAATAATGGATTAATAAATTAAAAAAAAACGAAGTTACTTCCGTTTGCCAATGTCGACCTATTTCAATAATTAATTACACTGCTCTGCATAAAAATGGGCTCTGAGTTCGCTTCAGCTGATTCTTATGTAAAATGACCTCCTGATGCCGAATATAACAACTGTTTCGCATCACATGACACATAATTTTCTGGGGATATACCTCTCCCCACTTTTTTTTATTTATTTGGGTAATTTAAAAATTATAAATTTATTGAACAATACTTTTTATACATGTTTGCACAAATTCTTTTTTTATGTTTTAAAATACTTCCGATCCAGGGTATTCATCTTCACCTTTATTTGGTGCTTACTTTTCTTTCTTAGCCTAAAAAGCTTTTCTCAAACTGTTCGATATCTTGATGAAATCGTTACACTTGTTCATCAGAAACTGCTCCTAAATTTGCCGGAAAAAAATTCATGTTACATCCCATAGGCTTATACGGTAACAGCAACTCCTGAACATGATCGACATAGTCACCACCTTTTTGTTACTCAAAAATTTCACGTGCACATTTTGGAATGCAAGCCAAGCTCGTTTTTCTTTTAGATTCAGGAGTTCAACAGGTGTTGAGTCTTGGAAAACTTGTCTGATTTGGGGTTCCACAGATTTTACCGTCAATAAGCCGAGGAAATTTAGTTTTAAAAAGCTTTAAAAATTTAAATTTTATCAAACCGAGTTTGATGTGGAGAGGTGACAATTAAATATTTTTCTTGGGTACTAGTGGATCGTCGGCATTTTTGTGATCGGGAGTGAAATTTTCTAGCAGAGGCCAGTTTTGTATAATTGCTCGACCTCGGGTGTCCGTCCCACTCACATAAAAATCAGAAGTATTTGGTGAATCTTGATTGTAAGCCCTTAAGTAGAGCAACATCATCAGTCAATTATAATCACGATAACTTAGATATTTTATCAAGGACTCGTTTGATGCTTTCAAAGGTCTCTTTCATATGTACGGAATATGCAACTAGGACTGACGATAACTAATTTCCATTGGCCAACAGTACAACTTTCAAGCTCATCTTTGATGAACCTGTAAACAGTCTCCACTTGTCAAAGTCACAAGGTAGCTTCAGTTCTGTCATTAATTTATTTCTATCAGAACAGAACACTAACTTTCTTCCTTCGAAGTAAATAATTTCAAGGTTGACTGTCTGGTCCTCTGAGAAGAGATTTTTACTCCCTTTTCGAGTAGATTCCACTGCTTAAGTCGATACCCAACCAGCTGAGATTTACTCTTAGATAATTTCAAATCCCAAAAGAGATCATTCAATTCAGACTGACTGACGAAATGACGTTGCCGATGGGCTAAATCAACTTAAATCCTCATAATCGCTGCACGTTTCATTTGATGGTCATCAGAGTCCATTGAAATATTTCATAATTTCGTTCGATAACGAGTACCGTAATTCGCCCCCTTGTTTCTGATTCTAGCTTATAATTTTTTGGGCCAATAGAATTGGCAAAGATTCATTGTGAGGAACTGGTCTTAGAGCAGAAGGAATAATCGTATATTGAATAGAGTGCTTACTTCTTCCAGAGATTCCGTTGATGGAAGTCATATAATAGTTAGAATCCGTGAGATGACAACTAGGTTCCCGCCAAACTATGGGCACAGCAAATGGCATTAATTTACGGGTTCCTTTAAGCCATTTAGGTTAGGTTAGGTTCGATTAGCAGGCTGCTGATAAGGAAGGATGAAATTTAGAGTCCAGGTCACTTGGCTCCAAAGCAATGATATTTTTTTGCTACCTGTTAGTTGAAGAGAAGATAGTGAGAGAGGGTGGTAGGGAAGGGATAGTGGTAGAGAAGACAGTTGGTGAAGGAAGAGTTAGAGGAAAGCTTCATTCTTTTACAACTCTGCTTTTTTTGCACGCTTTTTATTTTTGGAACCCAATGCTTTATCTTTATTAGCACTTTTAAAAAGCTGAGAAAGAGGTTTTCTTTTTTTCTTTTATTGTCAGCTCCCTGCAAGCATAGCAGAAGCTTTCAGGATGATTTTTAAACTCTCGTAGCACATTTAAATTGTAAAATAAATTTCTTACTTAATTTCAACTCACAGCAAAAAAATGTCAACCGTTTTACTCAATTTAGACAATATAAGAACACCGAATTCTCATCCACAACACCGAGATATTGACTTTACGATTGCTAGAGATCCTCTTAAGATAGATACATATAAAGTGTAGAGCAGAGCTATAGAGAAATTTAACAGCTAAAATAATTTTGTATACATTTTAAATTGAATTCAGAACCATAAAATAGTCGAAAATAGTGCGGGGTTAAACCTCGAAAATGATGAGTGATGGAGAAGGTCAATTTACATAAGCATCAGGTGAAACGGTATCAGGGCTTTTTCCTCTTTTATTTTTTCCAGAACAGTGCAATTTTGCACAAAACAAGCAAAAATAAAATAAAATTATATAATTTAATAATGAATGAAAAAACGGTTATGGTACAAAAAATAATATAGCAACTTCACTTTCCGAATTACACACCAAAGTAAAATAATTTCCCTTTAACGTTTGTAGCAGTTGGCAACTATTATTAACAAATAAATAATTACTTTACTATTAAAAAAAAAAACAAAACTTAATAAAGCATAATTGACATAAATAATTAAAAATACACAACATACTCTCTCTCTCTCTCTCTCTTTTACTCACAAAAGATTTTAAGAAATCTTCTTTAAAACGTTTTATTACATACATATTTTAACTTGAATAATAATTTACATTAAAACTTAACTAATTATATTTCAATTTCAATATTTCTTTTGAAAAACTTCAACGTAAACAGTTTAAACTGGAAGATGCTACAAGCGGAAATACATATCCACCGAATAATAGCACTATAATACCCAGTGCTCCAGCTGTTATAGCTGCTGCTAATTCCATGTCACAGCGAAGAATAAACACATCAAACAATACAAGTGAGTTGAAACATATTGTTTTTGTTATAATGTTTTTGTTTTTGTCTCAGGACATAATAATAATTCTCTTATTGTATATTGCAGTTTCTTCTTCCAATCAATCATTGAATTCAATTGGTCGACCCGTTTCGGCACCACCGACTAGTAATTTAAGCAATAATAGTAATACAGCTAGTTCAAACACCTCCACCACTAGTTCCAACAGCCACTCTAATAACGAAGATAAACTTAATGATAATAGTTCCAGCAGTAGTGGTTTTGGTTCATATTCATCATCGCGCCGTTCGAATACAGCCACATTAAGCACATCTTTAGCACCCGATTCGCAAACAACTGGTACTAGCACTTCCACTTCCACAGCGAACACCTCTACAGCAAATATCAATAGCAATAATGATGATAAAGGTAAAAGTGTAAAATTATTTGGTAATTATTTTTTTTTGCAACTAGTGAATAACAACAACAATTAATTAAACTATGCTAAATAATTAAGACATACATATGCCAATATGACCTAATATAGCACACCGTTTCAATCCCCACATATCTTTTAAGCATTTTAAAACAGTTTGCTTCAAACATTGAATTATATTACAATTAAACTTAAGTCTATTTGAAGCTTCAAAACAAAACAAGATTTTTTCATACGTACTTACATTTGAAACAAAAACAAAATTTGTTTTTGTTTTAATGTCAGAGTGAGACAAAGCGAACATTGTCGCCACCTGGGATAGGCCCTGAAGCATATCGTCGGTTTGTTTCTGCTTTGATGTATGGGACATTTGTAATAAAATTGAAATATATGAATAACGTGTCCTCTTTCCAAATTCGTTATCAGTTTTCCGATATCTTGAATATATCTTTAGATATAGAGGTGAAAATTTGCGTCATATCCACAATTTTTGAACATTGTAAAGTCTGTTTTACGGCAATAGACAATTTTTTTCATATGTGGCACATTACTCAAGTAAAAGTATTAACATTGTTATTCAAGTCTGTTATAATGTATGTTCATCAATGCATATTCTACTCAAAGAACGTAAATCAAATCAAAGTACAATAATTTAACTATTGTGAATGAAATTAATTGATATTTATTTTTAGGGTTCCGTACACCAAAGGTGAAAAAAGGAACCCTATTGTTTTCGCTACGCTGTCCGTCTGTCCGTCACACGGTGTTTTCTCAGGAACCGTAAGAGCTACGGACCTGAAATTTGGACAGAGTATGTAGAACCTTGGCCACTACAACAACAAATACATGAGAATTAGAAATTAAAGGGTGCTCCAAAACGAGCGACGAAAAATGTTAAAATCTCATGTAATATACATACAATTGTATGTACATATGTATATTGACACTTGAAATTTGTAAAATTAGTATATTTTTATATAGACTACAACAATAAACATTAAAATATTAAAAAATTTAAATTAAAGGGTGGTCCATCAGTTAATGCAATTTTGACTATGTAATTTTGACAACTTGCTATATCTTGGAGACCGTAAGAGGTAAACTATTGAAATTTTCAAAAACGATAAAACTAAAAAATCCGAAAATTATAAAATTGCAAACCGAAAAAAATCGCCAAAACCTAAAAAAATTGCCAAAAATTTAAAAAAAATCGCCAAATCCAAAAAAATCGACAAAATTAAAAAAATTCTAGCACTGAAATAAATCTCTAAATTCGAAAAAATCGTTTAAATGAAAAAAAATCACCAATATGAAAAAACGCCAAAAACCGAAAAAAACGCCAAAACGCGAAAAATGCGCTAAAGCCAAAATAATTGTTTATGTGAAAAAAAGTCGCCAAAATGAAAAAAACTGCCAAATTTAAAAAAAATCGCCATAACGAAAAAAATCGCCAAAATTTAAAATAAACGCCAAAAACCGAAAAAATCCTCAAAACGAAAAAAAAGTGCCAAACTAAAAAAAATCGCCAAAACCAAAAAAAAAATATCACCTATATGAAAAAAACGCCAAAATTAAAAAAATCGCCAAAATAAAAAAATCGCCAAAATAAAAAAAAACGCCAAAATAATAAAAATTTCCAAAATTAAAAAAACTTCAAAAACCAAAAAAAAATCGCCAAAACGTGAAAAAAGTGCCAAAACTCAGAAAGCGCCAATAAATTCAAAAAACACCCAAACTAAAAAAACGCTTAAAACCGAAAAAACCCAAAAACGAAAAAAATGTCAAAACTATAGTTTATATTGTTCGTATTGAATTACATATCTCGTGCCTGTACGGAACCCTTCGTGCGCGGGTCAAAGTCGCACTTCACTGAATTTATTTTATTTATTATAACAATTTCTTTTATTAAATATAATCACTGTCTTTTATTTCTTTCTTTGTTTTACCTATAAAAGTCATGTTATATAAATAAAACTGATATTTTCACCTTTTTTTATATCTACTTAAATATATACAGTAATTTAAACCACTTGAGCAAGTAGTGAACAATATTATTGTTGTTATGAATGTGGAATGCCTTGCCGAAGATTTTTGTAATTTTTTCTTTAAGTCCTAATAACTTTTCATGTTGGATGTAAAAAGTTTATCGACTTTTAAGTTTGAATAAAAAACATATGTATCTATTAATTTAATTATTAAACAAAAAATTCTATCTATTATAAAACTAATGAACTAAACATTCTTCATCGATTTTCTCGAAAACACATTTTTGTCCAATACATCAAAACAGAAACAAACCGACGATATGTAGAAACGTGGTTGTTTAGTCATGCAGCTGAAGAACTGTGCAAATCTGTCAACGAGTTACAGAGTTTTGGAACATTGAAAAATTTTCTACTCTCACTCTGTCTCTCTCTCCCTCTTTTAGTGTGCCTTAAGGCCGGGGCACAATGAATCCGCCATACGTTAAACTTCGCCTTTTTCAAGTGGCATTAGCGCAGCAACGGAGAAGGCTGCCACAATGAATACTTTATTGGCGGACGCTTTAGTATGTTGATTCTCTATTTTATTTATTAAATTCAACTTTTTTATTTATTTCTTTTGTTTAATTTTCTTTTTACTACCAAAAAACATACCAAAAAAACCAACCAATATCTGTCAAACTACTCAAGGTACGCAAAAAGTTAAAAGTTGAACAATGTTTGTACTTTGCGTTGACGGACACGTACTGAATGTAACAGACCTCATAAGAAACCATGTATTTCAACTTAGCTGTCAATTGAAAAAAAGCGAAGTTTAACGGCTGCCAGATAAAATTATCGAAAAATCGTCGAAATCTCGATAAGCTATAAAATAATCGTCATTTTATACTCGAAAAATCGTCAGAAAAATCGGCTGAACCAAAATTAATTTTTTAACGTGTATACTAGCCCGGGTCGATTTGTATGGATTGAAAAAAATAAAAAAATCTTATAGTAAAAACAAAATGTACATGTAATTCTAAGAAGATTTTGCGAAGAAACCATGCGTCTAAAATCAAACCCTATACAGCGCCGCTCGACATGAAAATATATTTACTCTTCCTGAGCTGCTTCTTTTTTTGGCTCCTGTCTGCCCTATTTACAGCCATTGACTTTAAAGATGAAAATTGGGAATCAAATATTATGGATACACTCGTATCTACGGTGGGTCGCGAAAAAATTAAAAGCAGAGAGTACGATCGTGGGAGGAAGAATAATAATTCGAATTTAGTAGCATATATATCAGTACATACATTTTTATATTTGAAAAATAGTAATTAAAAGAAGAGGAAATACATCCATTTTCATGTCGAGAAGCGCGGAATGGGGATTGATTTAAGATACGTAGTTTCCGCAGAATTTCGTGTAGATTACGTAAATTGGGAATTTGAAAGCATTCTCTTCTTTTAACGCCTTAAAACTTTGCTCCCCTCCGTGGTACAATTATGAAAAATTTGATAAGTTGTGTCCAAGTTTTGATCTCAGTACTTGCGATTTTAAAGAAACTTTGCTTTTTTTACGTTTGTGTTATTTGAGAATATCAAATTACGCAGATATCAATATAAAATAAAGAGGATGCAAAATTACACCAACATCTTTAAATAGGGGTAAGTAATACATGAATTGTAAAAGTCGATTTTTTCACAAAAAAACTGGCATATTTCAACTTTTAAAAAATCGTCAATTTTAAGCAAAAAATCGTCAAATCGTCATTTTGCTATTTTGGGCACCAAAAATCGTCAAAACGACGATAAATCTGTCAGCCGTGATGCGTTATTACAATTTGAAGTTTTCCACCTTTAAAAAAATATCCGATACCGATTTGAAGCTTTTCCTAGTTGTTAGCATGATCACAAATTGTTTTATTTTCTTCTTTCAGATAATGACAAAGAAAATGATAATCGCAGTGCTTTGGCCACCCAAGCTGTTATTCAACGAAGAAGAAAACCAAAGCGCCGCTCTACTGGTGTGGTACATATCGATATGGATGTAAGTAATATCAAAGTTAATATATTTAAGTTCACCTAATCTTTAAGGATTGTTCACATAAATTTGCCAATTTAACTATATATTGATAAAAAAAAATTTTAAATTCAATAATTTTGGCAAAAAACAAAAGGTATTCACGTCAAAAGTTGCCCTGTTGCGGAAAAGCAAAATTGCAAAATTTTCAAAAAAATATAACACTTACATAGAAAATTATTGGCATTGCCAATCCAAAAAAAAAATGGACAAAAGTAACCATACACCAAATTACAATGCAGAATAAAAGTTTTTCTTTTAAATGAAAAAACAAGTGGTTGAAGATGTTTTCGGTACAAATAAATTAAGCCCGAAATGATAAAAAAAAATCTTCAAATTAGATTTTAAGATAACAAATACATAATTTTGTTATTTTCAAAAGACCCATGGCTCAAATTGTTATTAGAATTTTGTTAAATGAGAGTAATACCAATATTATTAATATTGTTATTTTTATTAGTGAATTAATTACAGAATTAATCAACGAAGTTCCAACACTTTGTTTCAGCATTTAAACAAAATATTTTAACAATCAAGAAACATACGGGTACAATTTATCTATATACATATTGTGCTGCATTATAGACAACTAAACAAAATGGGTTGCACACGTCAGAAAATGCAATTACGTATTTTTACACAGTTGCAAGAGTTGACGTGAATACCTTTATTATCTTTTTATCGTTTGCTTTTCTAGCATAATTGCAAAAGCAAAAAATTTTACCTGCAATTTGCGATCCCGTTACTTGTATTTAAATTTATTGTTACATACTCCGTTTCATAAAAGTAAGTATGCAGTAGGAGAATATAAAACTTTTATTTGACATTAAAAAAAAGAAAGGATCTGTTTTTTATGAGTGAAATAATTATGCACAAGTGTAATAAATTAATAAAACAAGAGGAAGTGAGTTATCAAAGGATATGAAGGATCTGATAATACAACTTTTAAAAGTGTTGTGAATAAGAGTAGTACCACGGTACAAAAAAAATTATAGAAAAGTACAACATAAAATAAGCCGCGTCCTGGTCGACCCCAATTTATTTTCTAGCCAAGAAGAACGAATTATTAAGGTGAACCCAACGATAAGTGCTCCGAATCTGTAATCAAATATTGAAAGGAAGTCGGAAATTCTTGTAATCCAGAAATAATCCATCGGGTTTTTTAATGCTAGATACCACTACCGAAGTCTAAGAAAAAAAGCCATTTATTAGCCAGGTAAACCGACTAACCGAATAAACTTCGCTTAAGATCACATAAACCAGCCAAAAACTTTCTGGAACACGGTCATATTTTCGCACGAGACAAAATTGAATATTTATGGTTCTTTATGGAAGTGATAAAGTGTGGTACATTCCGAATTGGAACAAAAAAACGTGACTAGTGAAACATAGGGGTGGTCCGGTATTAGTTTGGGGGTGCGTGGCAGCATGAGGCGTGGGAAACGTTGTCTTTATCGGTGGAACTATGGTTAAGTATGTGTATATAAACCTATCAAAACATAATTTGAAAGAAAGTTCTACGCAATTAGGTTTAAGTGAATCTTTTATATGACAACATGACAACATGACAATGACCTGAAACCATACGGCTCTTATTAGCACACCAAACAACTGAGAACTCCACCTCAATGACCCCATCTAAACCCAATGGATCATGCCGACCACCAAATACGAAAACGAATGGCAAAGGAATAACTGATTTAAAAAAAAACATTATCATGGAGGAATGGTTAGAAATTCCCAGCTCTGTGACGCAGCATTTGGTTCATTCAACGCATTCACGACTCGAAGCAGTTTTAAAAACCAAAGGATACCCTACCAAATAAAATAAATTGATGTCCCAAACTATTATTTTTTTAAAAATCAATAACAGAATTCACTGTTCGTATTAAATTTAAAACCCTTTTAAATATACTACGATTTTAAACGACCAAGAGCGAGCGATTTTTTCTTCTGTATTGAAAAAAAATTGTTTATTGTTCAATTCAAAGAAACTCTCTGAGAGGATTTTTATGTAGCTTGTTCTTCTTTTGTACAAACTCTGGTAAATAAATTCAACTCCAACATTTAATACAGTTTTTAGTATAATAGATGGTGTAGGCATTGTTAATTAAAAATTTATGCATTTTGCTGTTGCCGTGTTTTAAATTTGCCACGATTTATCAAAGCTACAATATATAAAACATTTACAATAGCCAACCGTGAATGCCGCCAAGATATATTATATAGAAACATTTTTATGAAATTTTTTTTCTAAAATACCTTTTTAAAGCCTTAATAAGTTTTATAAATAAGGCTGTAAATGAATAAAAGATAAAAATTAGTTTTCTATATTTATGATTTATTTGAACGGGCTAAAGTTCGTATCGCTTTTTTAAGCCAAATTACATGTGATAATTATTAATGAACAAATAACATCAAAGTTAGTTGTAAATATTCTGACAACACATAGTTGAACGGAACAACCAGTCGATTTCGAAGGCCACTAAACCTTCATCATCAGCGTTCTTCTGTGTTGGTCCACTGTGTGTGTGGTGTCAGTTGATGTAGATTTCTGCCTTATATACGAAACTTTCTTGCAAATGGAATACGTGAATTGTTTTGATTCATCGTATTTCAATTTTGCTGAAACGTGTTTTGTAACGGAAGCCCAAATGTACCATCTCTAATTTACAACAGACTTACCATTGTCGTTTATTCGTTACTAATTATGCACATGTTAGTTAATTTGCTTATTTTTTGTTCTACTTAAGACAAAAAATATATATAAAAAATTTGTTTTGTTTATTAGTATTTAAGGTTACCTTTTATTTTATAATATGTGTCAATAGACAGACTGCATACTTATTTTAGTTATACACTGTAGATAGATCAATTTCTATTATTTTTTGGGTTTTTACTGCATATTTTCAACTTTTTATTGCATATCGAATGCGCATAAAATACTTTTTTAGAGCATATATGTTTGTATCTGGTTTCCCTGCTGATTACCATGATGGGCAGTATTATACAAGACATTTTCATAATTTAGTATTTTTTTTAAATCAATTATATTTTTTTCAAATCGAACCAAAGTTTTTAGTACATCTACTCTACCGCATCACCTGCTTGCTATATGTATATTCTGAAAGAACACATGGCCAATATCAATGTACATACATACATATATACATATTAAAGTCCTGCACAAGACCATTTATAAGACATTTCAAGACATGACAGATTTTTCAAATGCTTTACTACAGCGAAATATTCTAAAACAAACGCTAAACAACACTTTTGGAAACCCAGTTGTTTCAGTTGTTTGTCTTGCCAACAGTGTTGTTTAGCGTTTGTTTTAGAATATTTCGCTGTAGTAAAGCATTTGAAAAATCTCTCATGCCTTGAAAGGTCTTATAAATGGTCTTGTGCGGGACACTAATACATATATATGTACATATCGTTAACTTAATACGAAAAGGCCTTAACTCATGTTTTTCATAGTTTACAGGAGGAGGAAAAAACTAAATAAAAAAAAAAGATGCAATATTGATACAAAATTTTTTTAAACGCAATTTTTATTAAAAATACTTTAAAAATTTAGTGCTATATTAGTTTTATTAATTTTAGGTGGTGTATCTAGTAATGGTCTATCGAAATATGTAAAAATATCGATTTCGAAAAATTATGAGTTGGGGCCTTTTCGTATTAAGTTAACGATATGTATGGGTGTATGTATATGTATGTGTTAGTGATGCACGAGTATTCGTATTCGAATTGTCGAATATTCGGGCATTTTCAGGCGAATACGTATGTATTCGTATTCGATAAATTCAGGCGGATGCGAATACGAATGTATTCAGGCGAATACGAATACGAATATTTTTCCAAAGAAATTAAATAAGTAAATGCATAAATCCTAAACGAAATTTAAATAAATAACTAAAAAGACGAAAACTAATTATCAAAATATAAAAACAATAATAATCCTGAAGAAGTTAACCAAAGGTTAACGAAATATCGATATAAAAATAAAAATATAAAGAAATTTATAAAATTTACTGACTAAATAACTAAAAATTTTAGTTTGTACAATAAAATTTTTTTATAGAAATTTGTGCTTTGCACCATTTTCAAATATTATTCAATGACGATCATTAACATTTTGGGTACTTTTTATTAACTTTAAAGTACGCCAACAAGAGTGCGAAGTCCTTTTTCATAACAATTTTTTAATAATTCATATTGCATATAATATTCGTATTCGTATTCGCGAATATCGTTTGAAATATTCGTTTTCGTATTCGCGAATATCAAAAATTGACATTCGTTACATCACTAGTATGTGTGTATATGCATTTTTATTTTTAATTTATAAATTTCATTAAATGCTTGCTGCTTTCAATTTCGACCTTGACTTTGATTGTTAAAAGCAAAAAGTGAAAAAAATGATCTCTAAATTTTTCGTAAATTTTTTTTTAGCAATTATTTCAATAATTCTTTTTTAAATTACTTATGTACGTCAATGTAATAAAATTAATAATTTATTTTAATTTTATTTTGTTATAGGAACTAGATCCAGAAAAACAAGATTCTGCCAATGATAATGAGGAAAAGGAAAAAGAGGTGAGTCTTTGCATTTCTTCTATTTTTTATTTTTTTTTGGTTTCTATACAAATGAATGCAAATTTCTTTTAACATCACTTAAAAATTATATGTATTAAATGTTTATAAATTTTATTGTAAGTACGAGGGAGGTGATTTTATTAGTTCAGCTTTTGCACGAAACCAAATTTTTTATAATCATCGGCTGCCGCAGCTTTTCTGTTAAGATGGAATCAAAACTGCAGTTATAAACCGGAACAGTTTTCCTCCGATATCCTTTTGACTTGCATGAAAGCAAGCCAAATCATTAGAAGTAAGATGAATACATCAACAATTCGAAATACAACTCATAAGCAAATGATAAATATGCGATGAGATTGCCTATTTTTATTTTATTTTTATAAATGATAATGATAAATGGTATGGATACCAATGGAATAGTTGTCAAAACTCAATATGGCGGCCAACAGACGTCATTTTGTAAATACGAAAAAAAAGTCGGCGAACTATATCAAAATATGTATTATTCGACAGGTATTTTAAAATCATCTTCAGGTCTCTCTTATGATTTTTCACTTCGAATGACCAGTTGTGATGTTTAACGGTTCAAAGTTGGTCGCAGTCGTATTTTATGATTTCTTAAATTACTACTTGTTGTAATAATACTGCCGTATTCATAAAAATAAGTTCGGTTTATAAAAGTTTTTTAAAACAAATTTTTTATAGAAATTCATTTTATAAACCTTTTATAAATTAAAAATATTTTTTTATGAATAAGGCCGCTATTGTTTCTAATATGACTTTTGCAAGAATTACTGACTGCTCCTCGTATTTTGATCAATTGCGGTATTGTGTATTTTAAATAATCGTTAAAAATATTATGGTTTGATAAATGATGGCGCAGTTTAATAAAATGCATTGCACTTATTCCAATTGCCAAGTTATTTATAATTTAATTTTGTTAAATGCTAAATTTTAACTTTACGTGCATACGTACATACATACATAATTACATTTTTAAAGCACAAATATCACATATATAATTCATTCGAGTATGTTCTGCATTCCACATGGCAGCAAAACGTTTGGAATTGCCATATTATTGTCATGTGGAAATAAGTATTTAACGGGTTATCCATTTAGTGGTTTAAAAACTGGCGCTTTAGAGAAACATTTGCTTTTTAGGAATATGGATCGTTCAGCAATCGAAGAACACGAAAAATAGTTAAAACTTATTACAAAAGTGGTGGCCATCTTTCAAGCATTACGAAGTGATTGCAATTTGCACACTGTCAAAAATATCGCTTCTCTTAGTGAATTTGTAGCGGATAGTACCAACAACCGCCCATTTAGAGCATTATGGCCGTAAAATAACCCACTTTTTTTGTCCTGCAATCGAAGAGAATGAACTGGAGGGTTATTCTGTATTGCGATGCGAAAGTCAATGCGACTCGAAAACATGCAAATTCGAACACTTCCTATTCTGTGTTACGACGTTCCCAAAGTACTTTTTTTATTCGCATTTAAAATACGAAAATGTGGCACATCGGTATTCTGTATTGCGAAAACAAATGTCAGATACATACGAAAATCGCAAAATATATTCGACGGCAAAACAGCATTCGCAAAGAACAAATGTAAGTGAAGAATTATAATTTTGTTTATTTATTGTTACATTAATTGTTAAAATTATTCAGGGAAACAAACAACAAGACCACCAAATCGCACCAATTTGAAATAATTGTGGAATTTATGATGAAACACAGCCAACTGGCAAAGGGTCATTGTTGTTTTCAATGCTTCAAAATAAATTACCTTTTTGCATTCAAGCTTAGAATATCCGATTTGCTTCTAAGAAATCTTCTTTGCACCCTTTCATTTTGGTCATGCGCCTCTTCATCATCAAACCATAGTACCACAGAATCCATTTTTGATAAATTACACATATATTATATAAATTAATGTTATTTTGTAAGCACAATCACAAATTTCTTTTTCTTTCGTAAATTTAACTTTGACGTTTATTTTAGACCAGCGTTGCTATTTCTGGCCAGCGTTGTTATTTTTGACCGGCGTTGCCACGATTTAAAATAGAACTCGAATGCGATTACGAAAGCCTTATAGAATACCAATTTTCTTACGCATCGCATTTCATTTGCGCATCGCATTGATTTTCGCATCGCAATTCAGAATAAGGCTCCTGAACGATATGTGCTTTTAACAACACCGTGCCACGAGGCACACACAACACGACGGATTTTTGGCTTTTTAGCTTGGAAAAATTACCCGAACGCGCAATTTCAAAGTTTCTCGACGTCAATTGGCGACCAAGATCATGCAATATAACGCTTTTTAGACTTTTTTTAACATTGGAACATTTGAAAACCAACATATCGCCGAGAAACCGCCCCAAATGTGCGAAAAAGAAGTCGAAAACAACATCAAAAGGATTGACTGCTGCATACAATCTAAATGACATTGTAGAATTGCCCATATTGCGTATTGGTATCATATTGGCGAAAATGTGTATATATCGTTACAATCCCTAATTTGTACTATTACGTCCAAATTAATAATAATAATAATATTTGATTCACAGCTCTTTGTTTACTGTTAGTTAAACCGCCAAATGTCATTGGTTAACAAATAGTTAGACAACAGCTGATACGTTGTAAACTTTATTAGTATTGTTGTTTTATGAAAAATTTTAGACGCATTTCACACATACATTGTCAAGCATCTTCTTTGTATTTAGCTGTCACACATTCTTTTTTTACCCGACTGTGACCAAAAGAAGGGTATTGTGTTTATCAGTATGTATGCATTGTCTACAATTTCCCTTTCATTCGTCACTATAAAAGAAAGAGAGAAAACAGATGTATTGTACTTGTGGTGGATTTTTGAACAACTTGTCAATATAAATAAATTTTTATATACGTAAGGTATAGAAATGTACCAGTAAATGTCTGGTTCGTATGTCTCCATGTTGCCATAAGAACTACTTATTCAGTATGTAGTCAATTGTTTTAGTGTTACTAGTAGATTTTCAATGACAAGCACACGCTAAATGTCTATAGCACAAAGTATTGTTTGGGGAATAATTGTAGAGTAGTACTGGTGACAAAGTTAAAAGCGACTCAGTACATTTTCACCATCGACATTTCCTTCAGGCTATGTATGAATGTATGCATGTATGCGTGCTCCTTTGCGGCACTATATAAACCGAACGCGTGAACCGATTTTGATGATTCTTACGTCAATCGATTTGTCTTAATTGCGGGAGTCACTAAAGATATGCCAGTTGTCAAAATTCAACAGACGCCATTTTGTAAATACAAAAAAAAGTCGGCCATCTATATAAAATGGGTATCATTTGACAGTCATTTTAAAATCATCTTTAGGTTTCTCTTATGATTTTTCATTTCGAATGATCATTTAAGATATTTAACGGTTCAAAATTGATCGCTGTCGGGTTTTTTGATTTTTTCTTATAAATACTTGTTAATTTTTCTATTGGATAAATTTTGGTTTTTCCGAACCAATTTCAGAACTAATTCAATATCTTGCATAATAAAGTTAGACGAGCGAGCACTTTTTTTAAACAATTTTTAATATATAATATATATAATTTTTAATATATATATATATATAATTTTTAATATAATATATAATATAATATAATATAATAATATAATGTACACAAAAACCACGTACTATAGCAGAGCTGCCAATATTTAAACTTAATAGTTTGTTAGGATGGCCATTCTTTGCTCATGTTAAGAACTTTAGTTAAACATTGCACTGTGAATATCAAGTATTAGGCCCAATAATCGACTTTCCAATTATATGGCATTTAGCTAATAGCCACTTTAATTTAAGTGGTTTAATTTTTTCAATGGCTAATTAAAGTTATTATTAAATTACGTTCAAAGTACGGCAGCACTAGAAAATTGTCCATTGTTATGGATTGCTTTTTAAAGAACAGCTGCTTATTATCAATAAAAAAGTTAGGTTATCAAAATGAAGAAAACTAAAATTGAATAAAAACACAACACAAAAAGAGCATCAGAATTCTTTTTCCTATATATTTTTCCATGATATGAAACTATATATTGTATATGGTATATATTTATACAAATTAAACGAAATTCTTTTTAATACGACCACGTGATGTGCATGTATGTACATGCTTTCAATAAACACACACAAGCACAATAACATATTTATATATTTTTGGTACTTTTTGACCATTTACATTCTAAAATACTTCAAGCAGGAAAAATCAATTTGTATTCTTCTCAAAAAAAAAGAGAAAAAATCAATAAATACAATATCGTAGCTTTTCTTTGGATTATGAGTGTAATTTGTTGTTGGATTTCAAAGAAAACCTACGATATATTGCATTTACACTGACGAAAGACTATTTGCATCAAATACCGAATACCGCCAATGTTTGATAATAAAAATTACCCTACAAGAACACTACCAGTTAAATGACCGATCATTTAACCGGTTGTGCTAACTGGTATCTCTGTTAAAGTTTGTATTAGTTTATTAGGAGCAATATGTAAAAACTAACCGAAACTCTTGTGTACATGTGATTTTGCATCTCTCTCTATATCATTATTCCACCCGACTATGTAACATATATTTGTGCTGCTTTTTCTGATTCCTTTTATAAGGTTATGACTACCAAAATATGGGTTAGCTCTAACCAGTTAGGCAAACGGAAATCCTGGTAAGCACTAACCAGTTAGGCAAACGTAAATATCGGTTAGCTCTAACCAGTTAGGCAAACGTAAATATCGGTTAGCTCTAACCAGTCAGTCAAACGTAGATATTGGTTAGCTCTAACTAGTATATTAGTATATTTAAAATTTTTTTTCATTTACATTTCAAATTAAAATTTTTATT
Source organism: Tachina fera (assembly GCA_905220375.1). NCBI lineage: Eukaryota > Metazoa > Arthropoda > Insecta > Diptera > Tachinidae > Tachina > Tachina fera. Next base: position 65,234,085 of record LR999964.1, read on the forward strand.
AAACAAGAAAAACACAATATTGGAATTCTTAAATATAATTTAAGCAACATGCCCTTCATCTTACTAACCAAAGATGGATGCGTGCTTTCGGTCACTGAGTACAAACGTCCGCCCAGAATTTGTTCTTATGGCATTACATTTTCCAACAAAGCTTTATGATCCTCCGTCATGCACAAGAGTTTGGAATTTTTTGTTCGTAAGTGCTCGTGATCTCAGATGGATCCATACGTTCTATCAGTTGGTATAAACGTTCGTTCAGTATTTGTTTCTGATCTTGTGATATTGCATTTACCAACAAAGACAAAGTATTTTCAGGTCCTTAAAGAAATGGTGAGAACAATTAAGTCATCTAAAACAAAAATATTACAAAAAAAAATATTACCATTTTGATGCATTTGCGGAATAGCCAGAGTTGCTTGAGTGTTGTGGGCACTTAGGACAAATGTTGGCCGAGTCCCATCTTAGGTAAAGTTGTTGCAAGTACCATGCCGCAATGACGGATATTGTTGAGAAAATATAGTACGAACGTGTTTATCGTCGATTGCATCAAAATGTATTGTATTTAAAGCTCATTAAGCGTAAAAAAATAATTAAAATAAATTTATTTTGTCAATGCAAATTCTTGAACACGTTTTTACATACATACATATATTTTATTAATTTCCCATTATTTAGGCTTAATTTTACACTCAGAACTTTAGGAACACCACTGGCTTTTCATTAAAGAATTTAAAACACAAATATTACAGCCATATTGCACAATTATTTAAATTTTATTCCAAAAACGTGTAAAAATTAACTTTTGGAAAAGTTTATCCTGTGATTTTTCACAATCATTTGTTCCAAAAAGCATATATGTATGTTAGAGTGAAACAACTAATACAATATTTGCCCGAGCTGCCACTAGCAAAACTTTTTTGTTCAATACACTTTTTTTCCTAAGAACCCCAAAATTTCCAAAACCCATTTGTCTACTAATTAAAATTTTTTTCACAATAAATAATCAAATAATTGTAATTTATGGAAACATTATCAATATATTTTGATAAAACTTTAATTTAAATAAAACTTAAACAAATATGTGCAAAAATTACTATAAATAATATGCAATAAGTATTATAAAAAGAATCCTCCAAATTTTAATGAAGAAACGAAACTATGGCAGCTCCGGTAGCAATTAAATTGTTGCATGTGTGTTAGTAAAATTGTTTTGTTTGTGTTAGTTTCGGTCATTCATTTGTTGTAGGGTAGTTACATCATCATTGCATTAACAAAAAAAACAATAAATTGAAACAAAAAATTTTGAATTGTATCAAAAATGGTAAATACAATGGTACCAACTTTAACATTCCTAAACTGTATACATATCGCTCACTTACTTTTACAACGTCATAACTCACAAATGAGTTTAAACTCACACAACTTAATGGAAAAATAAAATTTAATTTCTCTGCCAAGAGTTTGGTATACAAGATATTTTTATTAAATCTTTGCATAATGTGAATAACGTTATGAGGATTAATTCTGCATTATTAACTCAAACATCTACTTTTTTAGTTATGACGTTGTTCAAGTAAATGAGATATGTAAAACTTTTTGAAGTTTTTATTACTAGTGAGGAACTGCTTTTGTTGCTTTATTTTATGCTTAATTAAGTTTTTGTTTATCTTTAAAAGAACATTTTTTTATAAATTTTGCATTGACCTCATTTTCTTTGTTCTAAATTGTATTAACTCATCAATTAAGATTGTAGTGTAATTTAGTACAGATGTGTTATAAATGAAATACGAAAATAATATAAAATTTCTGTATATTATTGAAATAATATTGTGTTGCCTTAAAATATAAATTTTAAAAATAATTACATTTTGATGAAGAAAATAAATTACGTATCTTAAAATTGCTTAACTCGTCATGGGTTAAAAAAAGAAATTTTGCGAGGGTGGTTCCAAGATTTATATAGTTATTGTAATAAAAATTGCATAGAAAAACTTTACACACAAATCTTATCAATTTCAACTATTCAACTATACGAATCAATAAAAATTTTTAAACAACATTATAGGACATACTTCCAGAGGCACTATCCATTATCCACTTACATAAATCATGGTACGAGATATCTAATCTATATCCATTCCAAACAAGAGCTCGTCCAACTTCTAGCCCTTGCAAGGCCTGACTTGAATTAAGATTTTTTGTCTAATTGATGTCCCACATCCAACGCACCTTTATTTATATTTCTTAAAACAAACCTTTAATATCTCACCACACAACAAGACTCAACATTTTAACAGCGAACTTTATTTGTGTCTATGTTTGAATTTGATTAGGCTAAGTTTCGTATTTGTTAGGAAACCAAATTATATATGATAATTTTTAAGCAACAAATAACACCAAAATTAATTCTGACAACCACTAGCATAACGGAACAACCAGCTCTTTTTGAAAGCCGCCACCACACCTTTATCATCAGCGTTCACACACCTTCATCATCAGATTTTTATACACATTTTTCAGTGCAAATGGAATATGTGAATTGTTTTAATTCATCGTATTACAATTTGTTGAAAGCTCTTTGTAATGAAAGCTGGCGAGAAACTAGAGTTTGCTAAAAACCGATAAAATGAAAAACTGCGATTTCTGTTTAAAATTTACTTAAACTGAACGGTTTCGGTTTTTTAATTTTTGAGGGTTATTGTGTAATTCGATTCGAAACCAAAATTGTTTGAATTTTTGAATTTGTATGCTTCTAACATATAAACTCGAAAGCTTTTCCTCTGTCCTTGCTTCAAGATTAAGAGCCAAACATCACTACAGTTTTGTTGAGTTTTCTAATCCAAATTTAATATTCTAGTTAACATATTCGAACCAGTGATCGGCAATGAATCGTGTTTTTGCTATTCATGCTGACTCATGAAATTTTAAATATAAATATGTATACATCGTTTAAACTCAACTACTCTGATGTACGCACTCTCGCAATGACATTGATTTATAAATAATATTCATACCACACTCACACTTACAAAGCACCTCAGTTTGTTTTCTAATTTCAGAATATACTTATACTACTCGCATTGATTTAGCTCATGTATGTATGTTTATTTAAAAGTTTAGTCATTAAACAGTTTGCAAGTAGTATACAATAGTAGTAAATAGAGTTGTTTTTCAATTCCAACAACAAAAAAAAGTAAGCAACACAGTAACAAACACACAACCTCATAATTATGATTTAATGTTCGTATGCAAAGTTCGCATTGTGAATCATGCTTATTTATTTTGTATCGTCCATAGGCATTGAGTTAAGGAGAGTCGAAATCAACAACGTAATAAATGTTGCTATGTATGAGTTCGATAAGCACTTCAAAAACTTTCGAGTGAATCTGACTCATAGACAACATTGCATAAGTAGAAGTGCCCATAAATACAAGAAATTATAAGTCATGATTTAACTATATTCACTTTTTCATTTCTAATTACACTTCTCTGATCCGAACCCTTTGAAATGAACTCAATAGTGTTTGCCTTACAAGGCCTTGAGATTTTGTTTTGGAATTACATGTTCTAAAAATTCCAGATTATAATGTACAAATTGACATTTAAATATCGAGTACATCTAGTACTAGTCCAATCATCCATTATATACATATAAGTTCATTTAACTCCCAAAATTATCCATTGTTGAACTGTATTTTTTATGATTCGATTTTTCATAACTCATACGTGGTATTATTTCTTTTTTGCTTTAAAAGTCATTTTGTATTAACTTAATTATAACGTGATTATCTCATAAATTGAGATTGCGTTATACATACTTCTAATTGAAAATCCATTTAAAATACCAAGAAATGGAAAATCGACGGTTTCGAATATTTGTCCTAAAAACCGTTGTTTGGATTTCAGTTAAAACCGAACTGCAAACCCTAGTTATCATAATTTAATAACATCACACTAGAAAACTGCAAACTTTTTTAAAAATTAAAATATTAACTAAAACAAAACTCCACTGATAAACAAGCATTCTCTGAAGCAAACCAAATAATAAAGAAGAAAGAGATTCTTGGAATAAAAAGAAAGCAAAGTTTAGTCGTATCAGACCCAAACCCTCTATATGGAAAACATAACTGATATTGAATATCTACGGGATTTAGTCTTAACACTTAAGAATGTGTATTGAGGAAACTAACTTCTTAAGCTAACCGAGCTATAAAGGCTTTCATTTTCATAAGTGTAACCCGATTGGATTAATTTGAATTGCCCCTCTCTGAGAAGTAACACTCAGTCATTCTAGTGGAACTACATTTTCATTGCTTCCAAAAAAAATCGATATTTTTAATTTGCCGAGAGTGAGCAAAAAACCATGTATAAGCTTACTTTAGTCATACAAAACCTTGTAACTCCTCCATAGTGTTGGAAAATACTCACCAGAATTAAAAAAAAAAATTTTTTTTAAAGAAATTTATGAACTAATTTTAGTCTAAAACTTAAAAGTTATTTGCTTCACTTTACATGAAAACACTGTTTAGGGCTTAAATTCGTATAAAAAGAAACGAATTGTTAAAAAAGGCAACTATTTACCATTTTTCCTAGATGAAAATATTATCATAGAAGACAAAAAAGGGAATTTTTCTTAATATCGCTTCCAATTCAGTGACCAGGCATCGAAAAAGAGAACTTCTTGCAATGACAACCCTGTGTAAAAATCATTAGATCGGATCGAAATTTGCACTACTTCCGCATCGCAAACTCTACATTTTCATGACTTTTGTGGAGTCTCTTTTTTTTACTGGGTAGGTGTTACCTTTTTTTAGGGAAGGGATGATATAAAAGAAAGCTTCATTCTTTTATAGACCCCGCTTTTTTCAACTTAACCTAACCTACTTATTCCAGCTATGCGCCATCTTCAATATTCCTTTGGATACTAAAAAAGAATAAAAAAAAATGAAAAAGTGTCTCATCATTAGACATAATTTGTTAAAAGAAAACCTTCAGCTTTCGAAAAGTCAATATTGGCATTTCCACAGGAATGTAAACTTTTTGTAGCGTACGGACACTAAATAAATATGCTTGTTTTTTTTAAAGAAAAATTAACTTTTTCTACTTCTTTATATATTTGCATAGACCGTTAGCAGCTCTAGATTTCGTCGCCTCAGAATAGGTTTACCCCATATGTCACAAAGTTGAAGTGGAGAAAAACGACTAAGAAGGTTTACATCAAGTTTTCTCAAAATATACCCAATGGATTTCTTTTGTATTTGTATCACTGCTTCCTACACATGTTTTCAAGAAAATTGTTTTGTGAACTTACATCAATGAAGTTAGAAGTTAATATTACTTTATTGTAAAAGTAAAAATACGTTGTCGTGATGTGACGTTGACGACGCCATTCACAATAAGAGGGATTATACATAAATTTTAGTGCATTTAGTTCTCAGTAGTCTTTTGAATTTCGTTAATAAATTCGATGTTTATATGGATTTTATATAATTATGTACATTATAATCGATCAAAAAGGCGATTTTAAGCTTTTTGTAAGTTACACCCTTTTTGAATTTATAAGACTATATGTATGTTGATTAAGCACTCCATACAGGTTTCAATTAAATTGGCGACTAAGTCGCTTGTTATCAAAATCAAGACGTGTATGGCTCTGGCAATTGATTAGTTTGATTTTGATTTTTCAAATTGACTTGTAAATCTTTCTGTACTGTGTGAGTTCGAGTCTCTTCATCAGCTGTGAAAATTTATGTTCGCAGTTTTATTTTGTAAAGAAAAAAATAATTTTTTAAAATTGTATTAAATTTCATTGAATTTTAAATAAAAAATATAAAAATTAATGAATGAGTGCAATAGAAGTTTTTTAAATTTTAAATTTGTAATTGTGAAAAAAAATAAATATAAATTTGACAGTTGAATGAATGACAGAAAATCTGTCAATTCAGTGTATGAAGTGTGTGGCCAAGAATCAACTCAATTGAAAGACTCGACTGCAAATTGAATTGAAACGTGTATGGGGTGCTTTAGATAATTTTTTAGACTTTTAAAAAGAAAGTATTGTGTCAAACAACAACGATCCAGTTTGCGTAATTAATTTATTAATTTATTTTTCGTTGTCATATTCTTTGCAAATGTAGAATCTACTAATTCGGTTGTGTTAGTAATTTTGAGATCGCCCTCGTATATAATAAACTTTTATTTGCATGGCAATGTGATCAATGTCTTTGATTTTAATATAATTTTTCTTTAAAATGATTTATCATATTAATTAAATTATGGTAAATTTTTTCATTTCAATTTTGCTTAACATTCACCTTTAAAATATAAAAAACCAAATCTAAATCTAATGTCATTGCTAATCATTAGCATTAATTTCTTTTATAACATTTTTATTCAAAATTGTAATAATTTTTCTTAAGTTATGCCAGACAATCTGTCCGACAGACAGCCTTACGACATAAACAAATTGGTTTAAAAAAATTTACAACGATTTAACAACAATTTAAAGAAAGAAAAAAAATTATTATTAAATTTATGTTTTAAAACGACAGGCACAGAGAAATTTTTATATTTAAAGAGGGGTTTTTGTATTTCAAATTAAAAAAAAAAAAGTGAATTATCATGACTTTTTCGGTTAAATTAAATGTTGTGGGACAGTAATGACAGAAGACAATGGGGGCCATAATATTTGTTTATTTATATTTTGTATTTTTGTTTTGTTCAATACTGATTGACGTTAACATGTGTTCGTTCGGTATCGAAAATATTAACCATATAACGAGTGTGTTAATTTGGTTAATTTATTTATATAAATTATATAAATTTTTATTTTTTTTCCTTAGCATCTGTTGCAAATTTATTTTAATTGTTTCTACGTAATATTTGTGTTCATTGGAACTTATTTCACGCGGGATTTGTTTATTTATTTATTTTTATTAGATTTAAGAGAAACGGTGTTTAGAAAAATCCAAAAGACATTAATTTCACAGTAAAGTGGAGAACTGTATGTATGAATGTACCAGAGATGGGCGCGTATCGTGTTTTTTATACGACCCGAATACGAATGTTAAGATGTCCAACACATACCCAATACGCACGCGAAAAAATTTCTCAACACGATACTGTACAATACGCACGAAATAAAATTGAATACATATATTTGTTTAATTTCAGAAAGTTAAGCTTATTAGACCCACACACTATCAAAAAAATTTGCTTATGTTGCGTGTTTGACGATACAAAATATAAAATTTTTTTAAACTAATCAGAAATAATTTTTAGTAATTTATTTCTTATTGAATGAAATATTTTTATTAATTAATGTGAGTTTCTAAAGAAGAGAAGAAAAATTAAACTTAGACTTCAAGCTGACACAACAATCGTTTCTCATATTCCGTTTCATTGTAAATTTAAGTTAAATAGCTGATGTTAATAAGAATCTCTACCCAAGTAGTAGATATCGGTATTTCCCCCAGCTTAAAGTCTAAGTTCAATTTTTCTTCTCTTCTTTAGAAACTCACATTAATTAATAAAAATATTTCATTCAATAAGAATTGAAATTACTGAACTTAAGCCTGACTAAAAATTATTTCTGATTAAAAATCACTAAAGTTCAATTAAAAATCTACAAATGTTTTTAAACTCTAAAATCGTTTCGTGTTTTTCGTGTAAATTTTTCTCAGCACGAATCGACCCAATCGAGCACGAACTCAGATTTTTTGTCAAGAACAGTTCGTGTTGGGTCGTGTGTGTTCATTTCACGAAAAAAAATCTTCGGAGATTCTTTAAATGTACTAAATTAGTCATTGGTGTACTATTGTACTTTCGGAGTTTAAATAGTACCAAAAAAAGGTACAATTGTACCAACTTTGCCATACCTTATGTACATGCCTTTGTTTGACAGGGTGAGTTTTAATGCAAAGCATTGCAATAAAATTAGAGAATATTTTTTTTTCCAAAATAGGATGATGGAAAATATTTGATTTAAACTTCTGAAGAAAGTTTATTCCACATAAAGTATTTTTGTTGCAATTTTAGACACCGAGGCCGTGTAATTCTTTAGATTTCTATAGAGAAATATGTTTGTTGTTTATAACACTATGAATTAGCAAAACTACAAACAAACAAAAAATACAAAATGTGAAAAATTCCATGACCATAAATTTTTTACGGAAATCTATTGTTTGTAGATGACGTAAAAACGCGTCGTCATAAATGGAAATTAGCCTGAAAGATAAACAAATCAAGAGGGAAATTACGCCTTCAATACCACTCGAAAATTTCAAATATTTTCATATAAAATCCATTGAAATATTTTGTAATTTCGTTCAATAGCGATTGCCGTCATTTCCCCCTGGATTTACGTTAAGGGCTTTGGACACGATCAAAATGTTTGCTGTCAAGTTCGCGTACGTGTGCTTGTCGGCTTGATGTTATCATGATTGATGGCCCACCAAGCATTCATTTTAATTTTGATTTTGTGCTGTTCATTTGGTTGAAAATAATATATAAAAATGTCTAAATAAAGAAATTCAATAACAATAATAGCAGCAGAAGAGGAAAGCAAAATTAGAAAGTTCTAACTCTTCTTTTCTCTTCACCAGTCATATTTATGTTTCTCTTCTTTTAATTCCGATTTTTTGGGGAACCATTCACACTGGAAATATAATTATAATGAATATTTGTAAGGGCTTGATGGGTTAACAATATACAGGCATTAACAAGTTACAGCAAAATATTTTGATTTTCCATCAAGCATCGTTGGTGTCACACATACTAAAAAATTCTCACGCATACTATAACCAATCTCAGCAATCTAAACCCCGTTATGTTTTTACACATTCACATGTAGTTCATATGGCAACCTGAAATTCGGGCAGATCTGTATGCAAAGCCAAAGTTGTCATATCAGAATTGTGAAATGTTTGAATATACGATTTTTTACGAAGTAGTGTTGATTTGTACTCCTCTCTTCATCTTCAAATATTTCCCTTTTACCTGATGTTGCAATTTTAAATTTTATACGTTTGGATGTTCAGATTTCTGCATTTTTTTTTACAAAGAAATAGCCGCTGAAGAGTTTTTAATAAAATTTGGTACACAGAATGTGGTTATATGCTGGATTGTGACATGGACATTTTTATTGCGAAAATGATATGATTTAACCCATTATCAGCCTGTAATGGTCTCAAAAGTTTTAACATTCCAATTAAAATATGCCCCATATTTTTGGTAACAGTATGAAAAAGATTTTTGAGAAAAAAAGCTTTCAAAATTTCTTATGTTAATTAACCCATTACTGGCCAATAATCCGACTAATATTCTAAGGGCCATTATTACAACTTAAAGTTATTTAAAAGTAGGGGTTTATCGGACGTTTTAAAAGTTTTCCATCAGTACGATTTTATCTTAACCTAAAGTAAGCGCCAAGGTAGAGGCAAATGTATCCTTCTTGGTAAGTTAAATCAAATTTATAATAATGAGTAGCGTTTTATACGTCCGACAAAATCCTACTTTTAACTATCTTTAAGTTGTAATAATGGCCCTAAATGTGAAAGTTGGTATGTTTAGATGACTGTTCCACTTTAACGCAAAAGCCCGCCCATACATTAAATTATTAAAATATGGATACAAATTTGTACTTTTGGTTTTACTTCTGTTTTTTGCTAAACTTGATATACATATGTAGTTTGTAGAATAATTACACACAGTACAGTTTGTAGGATAATTTAAGTTTCTTTGTGGATGGGGACGAAGTCGCGTGAAGGTTCTACACGCGAATAAACTTCCCTTATTGTGCATAATATTTTTCACGGTTACATTTTTCCTTGGTTTTGTGATTTCAATATTTTCTTTCCAATTAAATAATAAAGTTTTTTAGGACCCGACAAAAATCATTTAATAATGTTCATGATTCTTAATAATAATTCCGTGCAACATATTTTTCATTCACTTCCACTAAATTTTATGGCACAGGTATTTTACGGAAGAATTTTTATTCGCTGCATCTAGAATACCATGAACTTGGTATGGGCATGATTTATGTCGGACATCGCAAATGGCTAGTGGAGACCGCTCATGTCCATGTTTTGTTCATGCTCTGACATCAATGCCCGAGCATATGTCTGAGCAACAATGTTCGCCATGACATTCGCCGTCCGCAACCATTTGAAAGAAAAGATACAGAACAAAATTGATAACTATTCCATCTCTATTGCATTACCGCAAAATACTTTGATATGCCTGAACGTGGACATTGCACGTGTTTTCACCACAACAAGAAAGTTGATTAATTTTTCACTGTTAGTCTGCCGGCGTCATGTTCATGTCATGTCAAAATCGATGGCTACTGGGTTACACTTAAAAATATTTATGGCCTGTTTCACAATAACAACACTTTCGACTTACAATTTATACGGAAAACAACAATAAAATATGAAAATTTGTTTTTGTTTTCAATAACCCTTATTCCAGTTGTCAACATCGACGTCACGTCAATACAATACAAAAAAGTTGGGGCATGTCTACTCGCTCTAGAGAAAAATCGTGTGCTACTAATAACATATTTCTGTTCCCTAAGGTCTAGAAAACAGCATGAGCCTGTTCATAGCAGTCAGTTGTTTTCGACAACGGGTAAAAAAGTCCGAGTTGTTTAGTATTGTTTTAATGTGTCGTCGATGTCGACAACTGGAATAAGGGTGAATATAAATTGTTAGTCGAAAGCTTCGTGTCATTATTGTGAAACAGACTAAAAATTTGTATATCTTTATTATTAATTAAAGTAAAATTTGTTTAATTCCTAATAAGTTTTCAAGCTTTAAAAATGTTCTTCTTTTACTAATATTCATTGAGAACTGAAAGCGGAAACACATTTCACTTAAAACCAATTTTTCCTTTCGGACGAATGAACATTTGATGGAATTTTTTTATTAAATATGTTATGTGTTTCAAGACTATTGGCCATGTTCTGAAAAGCATTTCGTTTTGAAATCGCAAAGTTTCAAAAATGGAACACTGTGCTCTCTTTATCAGATACCCAGTAAAAAAGGAGACTCCAAAAAGGTCATGAAAATGTAGAATTTACGATGAGGAAGTAGTGCAAATTTCGATCCGATCTAATGATTTTTACATTGGGTTGTCATTGCAAGAAGTTCCCTTTTTCGATGCCTGGTCATTGAATTGGAAGCGATATTAAGAAAAATTCCCTTTTTTGTGTTCTATGATAATATTTTCATCTAGGAAAGAGGGTAAATAGTTGCCTTTTTTAACAATTCGTTTCTTTTTATACGAATTTAAGCCCGAAACAATGTTTTCATGTAAATTTAAGCAAATAACTTTTAAATTTTAGACTAAAAATAGTTCATAAATTTCTTAAAAAAAATTAATTTTTTTTAAATTCTGGTGAGTATTTTCTAACACTATGGAGGAGTTACAAGGTTTTGTGTGACTAAAATAAGCTTCTACATGGTTTTTTGCTCACTCTCGGCAAATTAAAAATATCGATTTTTTGGAAGCAATGAAAATGTCCTTCCACTGGAATGACTCCCATTTTTTTTTCACTGGGAATAAGTGAATCAGTCATTACAATAATGACTTATGTTGTTAACACAATAATACGATATCATCAAAAAAATTATATGTTACGTCTACGTTGTTTATTCAATAAAATAGTTCGTTAAAAAATGTAAAACTAATGTAATTTCATTGTATAAACTAAAAAGTTTCATCGCAATGATTACATTTTTCATTTAAAATATCAAAATGTACGTTGCTTAATAAAAATCATGTCATTCAAGTAACGAATGAAAATATTTCGTTGTATGTATGACATTTTTTCAGCTAATGAAACAATTATCATAATACGAATGAAGCGTTGCATTGGTTGAAAAATAATGACAAAGTCGTAAATATAATGTCGAAAATCGTTGCATTTACGAAGATTTTTGTCTGAGTATATTTCAATAATACATATGTAAGCGTTTCTGTTCAGAGTTTAGAGCCAAATGAACTAACTAACTAACAGTTTCGACATTCAACTCGTCTAGAATATTCACATGAAAACCACTAAATTTTCAAATGTTTTCTGAACAAATTTTCTAGGAAAGTTTATTGCTTGTTTCGTGGAAACTACACCTTGATGCAGTTATATTTTTAAAATAAATTATCAAGATTTTAATTTTTTGCTTGAATTTTTATATTAAAAAAAATCAATGCAGAAAAACAATAGATTTTCTCAGTGCATTTAAAAATATAATTTTTCTTTTTCGTTCAAATCCACACCTGGTGCAGATTGTTATTACGTACAGAAGTACATATAGACACATACATACTGTTCTTTAAAAATTATTTAATAATTTAAAATTCTTGTGATTAATGACAAGGAAATTTTTGCATGAAATTTTTAAAACTGTTTTAAAAAGGATTTTAATGAGGCGTTAATTGAAATAGAAAGACAAAACATAAAATACAATGTTTCCAATTGAAAAATGCATGCATATACATACATATATGTATGCATACAAATAAAAAAATTATAGGTATTTGATTCTTAATTATTTTTACATTAATATAGAGAAAAATAAATGCAGGCCAAAAGTTGACTAGGTCAACGCCACCAACAACAAAAAAAAATTTTTTTTAAAACATTTTCTTTGCGTCAACTTGGTTGGTATCGTGTCTCTTTCATAAATTCAATGGCCTTTTTTTGTAATTTTAAATAGTGAAAACATCAAGATTTTACTATTTTTAGCATCTTGCATCTAAAACATAAAAACATGTACAGCCAAAAGGCTAAGAAAAGTGAATGAGACAATGATCTACAAATCTACTGAATAGAATATTTCGATATTTAGTATTGAGAGAAAGTCTTGACAATTGAAAATGTAGAAAATGGAACGAATGCTTCTTTCTTTGATTTAACATATTGTGAATAATATATAATAAATTACATTATTTTAGACCCTTGATCACAATTAGGATGACAGATAGCGATCAAATCTGCTATTTCCACGTTAAAGGCTGATACTAATTATTTTACATAGTCAAATGACTTTTGAGAAACTATACCCCTGATTCAATGGAAATTATGAAAATTGCGAAAAAGATAATAACAGCTCCTTATATCAGGGTTGAATTTTCTCAAAAGTCGAACTATCATGTAGGATTGTTATTTCATCGCAAGTAGTATAAAATAAAATGTTATAATAATAATTTTCCATTTAATTAATTTCAGTGAATTTGTTTTTTCGAATTTTAAACGCAACATGATCACTAGGTTAAGCTTTTTTTGGCACGAATTATGGTTCAAAATGGCTGGCAAAAAAACTCTGACATATAAAAATTTCTTCTCGGTTGCAAAAACTTGTATTTTATGCCAAGGTGGACTGAAAATGGCATTTTATGTCCATAATTGAAGAAATGGCTTATATGGCAAAAATGACATATTCAAAAAAAAAACTTTGCCGTGTTGATGACAATTGAAAAAAAATATAGATTAGCATTTATTGGGTAAATAGTACTAACATCAATGGGAAAATATTTTATACGGCCAGGTTTTGAAAACCATTTCGTTTTGAAACCGACACATTTCAGGAAAAAAAATTAACTAGAAATCTCTTTTATTTCAGCTTTTTATTTGGTTTTAAGATTTCATATGCTTGAGATATTTTATCCGAACTTAATTTCGAATTTACTTAATTACCCAGTAAAAAAAATGGAAGTCATTCTAGCGGAAGTACATTTTCATTGCTTCCAAAAAATCGATATTTTTAATTTGCCGAGAGTGAGCAAAAAACCATGTAGAAGCTTATTTTAGTCACACAAAACTTTGTAACTCCTCCATAGTGTTAGAAAATACTCACCAGAATTTAAAAAAAATTAATTTTTTTTAAGAAATTTATGAACTATTTTTAGTCTAAAATTTAAAAGCTATTTGCTTAAATTTACATGAAAACACTGTTTTGGGCTTAAATTCGTAATTAAATTATTATGTGTGTTTTTGGTTTTACTAATAAACTCAAATTAATATATAATTTATGCACTTTTATTTGTTGAAAACACTTGATTTATGGAAAAACTTTATTAATCGGTTATCCGGTTAATACCAAAATTAAGCGATTATTAACCTATTAAGCAAAAACCTCGATTAATTAATCGAGCGATTAACTGATCAAAGCAAAAACCCGATTAAATGAATACCCTAGATGATTCGGAACAAACAACCGACCTTGCAATTGGAAGCGTAAATTTTACCCAATCTATAATAAAGAGAAAAATATTAACAGGCCTTTTCAGCGAACTGCCTTACGTTAGTTAGAAGGCGAGCGATTATTAGGCAAACGATCGAGTTGGAAATTAAGTTCATTTTCTTTTTTCGTTTGAAAATAAAAGCTCTTTTTGTTTGTAATTAAACGTCTAAGAACAATGTTTCCATTACTCATTTAGTTGTAATTCTTAGAGCTTTTTTCATAGAAAATTAAAAGTTTCTTTAAATCAATCAATTGTAAAAATAAATAAAACGTAAAGTTTTAAAAATTTTTTTGTTTAAAGTATACAAAAGATACGCGTTTATTGAAAAAACAATTCTTTGATCCGTTGCACTTGGATTTTTTTATAGCGACCGAGATAACGCAGAAGATTGCGAGACACAGCAAATTTGCTACAGTTTCCACACGAGCAGTAAGTTCAATAAATGAAATGATTATATACCACTTCCAACAAGGAAGTTTTTCGAATACTGCTGGAGAAAATGGAATCGGCATTGAAACAAAACAGTAGAATCACTAGCGTTCTCGCTATAATTCAAGTGTCAACATTCCTAAAATTTCTCGCAACTGGTGATTACCAGTTTTGTGCCGGAAAGGAATGTATTCTATACATGTCGAAATCAAAACTTTCGGAGGTGGTAATTGACTTGATTGGACCAGCACTTTAAATTGCCAATGATTAGTTTTTTTTTATGCTGAAAAATATTTAAATTTTCTTGGTAAAAACATCCATTATTTTAAATTTTAATTGTAAAAATTCAAAAAAATTCACCAACACGTTAAATTTTTCCTGATTGTTTAATTTGACAGTTGATTTTGTTTGTGTCGTACATACGTGAACCAATTTTTCAAACGAAAGCTAAAAGCTTATTTGTTTTACAAAAACCAAAAGTTCAATTCATTCGTTATTTGACATACAATATAAAAAAACTTATGTTACAAAAACAGGCTGTAAGTTAAATTATGTAGCGATAAACTTTTAAACACTTTTACCTATGCCCATGCCGAATTCTTTGCAATATGTGCATAAATAATAAATAATATTATTTATTGACATAACATATTTCAATACAATAAAAACAAAAGTTTCATAGGCACAACGGAATAAAATAATGTTTTCATAATAGCAACGAGAATCGCATTTTATGTAATTGAGAAAAATGATTGTGAAAATGAAAATTAAAAGTTTTTTTTTTAATTTCACATTATCACAGAAGCAGAATCGACCGCAAGGATTCGAACCTGTGACTACAAGAGTTGCACGCTGCCTACTAGCCAATAGCAGGATGTTTTCTTCATTGTAGCTACGAAAATATTTCATTAAAGTTGCAAAAGAAACTAATTTCCATAACTATAGATTAATTACAATTGTGGTTTGATACTTTGAAATTATTTTATGCCACCTAACCAATTTAAAATATATTTTGTATGAATTCTTCATAAAAACATGTATTTACGGTTTTCATTACCCGAATGAAAATTATTTCGTAACGTAAATGATACTAGAAAATGTAAGATATTAACAGTGTTGCCAAAATGGCGGTTTTCCCGCTATATATGACTGTATTTTGTTGTCATTAGCGGCAAGTCTATTAAAAAAACACTATCGGGAATTTTAGCGGAAGAATTTCTTAGTTTACGGATTTTCAGCGTTTTTCTGAAACTTATAAAGAAAGGTATTGAATCAAAATAAAGTATTTTTAACGCAGCTCTGCGACACGTACCATGGTATTTATGAAGAGTTTTTTTTTCGATATAAGCACGCACAGAGAAAAGAAACTAACGTCACTTTTTTGCAAATAAAAATTTGACATATTGTGGTCGTGTAGTATAATGTGAAACGTTAAGAGGTTAAAAATAAAATCATGTATATACATACGAGTATAAAAGTGAACAAATCTCATTTTAAGTGAATAAAATTTATTTAGAGATTAAAATTATATTACAAACCAATTTAATCATTCTTTTCGTATTAAAAATAATAGTAAAAAAATCTTTAAAAAAACGGAAAGCAAACCGAAAACTGGGTGATTGGACCAGTGAGTATGAGGAAAATATAATATCAACCAAAATGTCTCGAACATAACTTTTTCGGAATAATTTGTTTTTGATTAAACTTTTTAATTAAATTTTCCTTCGAAATTAAACTTCAAGCTAATTTGAATTGAGCCACAGAGTTTATTTTATTAACACTATTTTTTAATTTCAGATAGTCAGAAAGTCAGGAAATTTTAACAATAGTTTACAAATACTTCAAGCAAAACGCCAAGATATTATACTACACGTGTAGAATAATTGGGGTCTATCGCAGAAAATATTGAAAAGATACTGATTCAGCTTAAACATTAATATTATAAGATGGAAAAGTCCCTTGGATTCTACTTTTTCCTGGTTCGATGTTCGTGTATGGAAACTCTGCAGGAAATAAAATACCTACTTAAAGAGTAGACTGAGTTTTGCTTACAAATATTGGGGAAATATGAGATTCCAACATACATACATACATATGTATGTATGTAATATCTATGAATATGTATACATATTTTATGAAATTTATCTTATTCTCTTTTTTTTTTATCAATAAACCATAAAAAAGACATATGTTGGTTATAAAAAATTCAGCGGTTATATTAGCGTTTATTTTTATTCAGCTAGCGGTTTTTAGCGGGTTTTCAGGGGCTATATGGTGGGAAATGCCTACAACATTTTGGCAACACTGGATATTAAGCACTAGTTTTCATAACATTAATGAAATTTGCATCAATATAATGTCATCTTTCATTTTATTGATGAAATTTGCCGTTGTATTAATGAAAGGGGTTCAACGTAACGGTTTCATTCCCGTTACGAATTGTTTTTCTTTCAGTGTATATTTGAATTTTTGGAGCATGTTCTTCCATTTCTGGATACAGAGCAATTTGAATCCTAGTGATTACAAGAAAACGGGTATACCAATGTGGGACACAGATGTTAATTCCAAAGTTGCTTGCAGATGTTAATTCTAGTAAATACTTATGTGTATGATGCACCGAACATAGAAAACAGCTCCTAGAATTACCTGCTAATAGCTCAAGTTCAGGTTGCGAAACATTGTAACCATGTATATTAACTTTGAAAACAATGTGCTGATTGTTTGTTTGCGGAGTTCTTAATTCTTATTAACGACGTTTTGAAAGGGTATACATTCTCAATATTTTGTACTGCGGTGTTATAAAACACTACACTTTGTTCGAAGGCAAAGCAGTAGAAAAACTTATCTACTCACTCACATGAAAATGATTCATGGTTACAAAAAGTTAACTTGTTAGAAAGGATACTGACGTATTAACCGTCTGCTTTCAGCCGAAAACAATTTCATTAATGAAACTTAATTCGCAAAAATGAATACGGCGCCACGTTGGAGGTGAAAGGACCCAATGCGCGACGTGGACACACAGAATTGATTGAAATTGAATTTGAAAAATTGAAATCTGCATTTGCATCGAAATGAAAAATCATAGGAGAAACCTAAAGATGATTTTAAAATACCTGTTGAATGAGATACCCATTTTGATATAGTTCGCCAACTTTTTATATATTTTGTTGGCCGCCATATTGAGTTTCGGTTACTGTCGTACCACTTTAGACACTACCAGGATTAAGACAAATTGATTGATGTAAGAATTATAAAAATCGGTCCACGCGTTCGGTTTATATAGTGCCGCAAAGGAGCGCACGTACATACATATGTACATATATAGGCTCATAACCACAATACCCTTCTTTGAGTCGCGCAGTCGGATAAAAACAGAAAACTAGCAAATTAGCTTTCTTTATGAAAACATACAGTATGTATTAAAATAAGCTTACAAGCAACATATAATTTTTTTTTTGGTAATATTTCCAAAAGGAATGCATTTACATTATTCAACTTCATTTATTTTTATGCAATACTTAGCGTAGAATGTTGTTGCCAAGTTTATTTTTATATTTTTGCAAAACAAAAATCCAAAATAACGAGACTTGTTCTCGCGCATAAAATACAAGAAATCAAAAGTCCTACAATGAGTTATTATGGCTGCAGCGCTGCAGCGCTGAAGTGTGTTTCATGTAAATTTTCCCAAAACTGTCATTCCATTTTTTCGTATACATACATATGTACATATATACAAAATTTCTTAACCAAAATTTCTTTTTTAACATATTTAAAATTGGAAATGTTCTCTATAAGAAAATAAATTATTATGGGGTAGAGAAATATCATCATTAGGGAAAGGATTTTAATGCATTTAAAATCACGTTTTATGTACATAAAATATGCAGTAAAAATATAAAAATATGTATTTAAAACTAAAGAATAAAAAGCTTCATTGCTTTCTTAGCAAACATTTTGACATTAAAAACTTAAAAAACATAAAAAGCTCAGCTTTAATGCTTTTTAGGGTTCCGTACACCAAAGGTGAAAAAAGGAACCGTCACACGGTATTTTCTCAGGAACCGTAGGAGCTACGGACCTGAAATTCGGACAGAGTATGTAGAACCTTGGCCACTACAACAACAAACACATGAGAATTAGAAATTAAAGGGGGCTCCAAAACGAGCGACGAAAAATGTTATAATCTCATGTATATTACATTACAATTGTATGTACATATGTATATTGACACTTGAAATTTGTAAAATTAGTGTATTTTTATATAGACCACAACAATTAACACTAAGATTAAAAAAATTTAAATTAAAGGGTGGTCCGTCAGTTAATGAAATTTTGACTATGTAATTTTGACAAATTGCTAAATCTTGGAAACTATAAAAGTTAATCTCTTGAAATTTTCAAAAACTGTAAAACTAAAAAATCCGAAAATTATAAAATCGCTAAACCGAAAAAATCGCCAAAACCTGAAAAAATCGCCAAATCGAAAAAAATCGACAAAATTAAAAAAAAATGCTAGCACTAAAATAAATCGCCAAATTCGAAAAAATCGTTTAAATGAAAAAAATCGCCAATATGAAATAACGCCAAAAACCGAAAAAAAATCGCCAAAACCAAAATAATTGTTTATGTGAAAAATAAATCGCCAAAATGAAAAAATATCCCCAAAATTAAAAAAAAATCGCCAAATTTAAAAAAATTGCCAAAACGAAAAAAGTGCCAAAACTAAAAAAAAATCGCCAAAACCAAAAAAAATCACCTATATGAAAAAAACGCCAAAATTAAAAAAAATCGCCAAAATAAAAAAATCGCCAAAATAAAAAAACGCCAAAATAATAAAAATTGCCAAAATTCAAAAACCAAAAAAAAATCGCCAAAACGTGAAAAAAGTGCAAAAACTCAGAAAGCGCCAACAAATTCAAAAAACCCCCAAACAAAAAAAAAACACTTTAAACCGAAAAAACCCAAAAACGAAAAAAATGCCAAAACTATAGTTTATATTGTTCGTATTGAATTAAATATCTCGTACCCGTACGGAACCCTTCGTGCGCGGGTCAAGGTCGCACTTCACTGAATTTATTTAACAAATATTTTGTCAAAACATATGGAATACAAAATACGAGTAAGCTCAGCCGAACTTTTATTTACGTACAATAATGAATAAATGTTTCTTTTTAAATTGTCAAAGATAAATCTTTGACGATTTTTTGTGAAAAAAATTTTATGTAATAAAAATGAAGTACTATTGGTACACATTTAAATGTTGCTATTTTGTTTGTGGAATATTCAGTTTCTAAGTATTCGTTGTTAGAACTATTTTTATACAATTTGTTGCATATATTTATTTTAATTTATTTTTTACAACATCTTTAATTAATTTAACTTGAGGTGGTAAAGTAACGAAGCCTCTAATTGGTATATAGTGTCAACAAGAAAGCAATACTATGTACAATATGTGTGCACAAATATCAATTTAGTTAGGCAGAAGGCTGTCGGATACTATATTTCTATTAATAAAATGAAAGAAATTTTAAAGTAAAAAAACTTGCCCCCATATGCAAAAAATAACGTCTGCTTCAAGTGTACGTTAAAACCAGTTTTTGTATGAAAATTTTGTTTTAGCGTAGACTTCAAACACACGTTAATAGAAATATAGTATCCGACAGCTTTCTGCCACGTCCCCCATTTAGTTACTGTAGAATGTATCCGTATCGTATCTCTGGATATTTTTCATTAAAAGCTGAAACATGCAAATAAGCTTCCAAAAGGGCTATTATACATACCATGCTCTTGGTGTTTTCTTTAATTTTCAATGGTATTAATATTCTTGACTTAAGCCAAGGTATTGAACTTCGAGTCCTACGGTGTTTTTGAATACCGATTCATATCACAAAAAAAAGATCGTAAATTTTTCTCATTTTCTCCTTTTTTGTTCTTACACAATCGTAAAAACTGCAGCTCTTACCCAGCAGAAATTTTGCTTCAAAAAAGCAGGTTTTTACTATTATAAAATAAAAGTAGCGCTGACAAACCTGCTGTTATCGCTGCTTATTTTTATATGGCGAGTGCTCGGTTTGCAGCACTGCACTTTTGCTCACTGTTAAATCACTTTTTTCCCGTAGGTTTCTTCATATACGTTCAATGCTTTTTAACAAGCTGGTATTATAAAGCGAAGTATAATGCGCTATTGCTTCAAAAAACACGAAAATTTTTTACTGGGTATATACTTTTCAACTAGTAAAAAGACTAAAAACTAACTAAAAAACTAAAAAATTGTATTAAAAATATACATTTATGATAAAATATGCAAAAATATGTATTTATTATAAAATATGCAAAAATATGCACTAACAAATCGATGCCATTTTGTCGCAAATTTGTTGATTCGGAAAGATATTTTATTTACGTTGATCTACGACCAACGGCAGAAAACATGTATTTACATGAAAATCCTTTCCCTAATCATCATCAATGTGGTGTGTTTTTTTTTACAAAAAATGCTACATTTCCATTAAAAAAGGAATGTGATGTTCGTTACCTGTATATTGTTATTACCCTGTAAAACAATTTATTTTTAATTATGCATAGGGTTACCAGGCAATGTGGGGAAAAATCGCTTCGAATCCAGATGGTAAAAAGGATTAAGTTGTATAGCTATGCTATTTATGTCACGACACAGAAGCTAGGACGTGATTTTTCTTTACAAAATTAATCGGTACTATTACAGTTATAGATTTGTTTTTGTTTTGATTTCCTTGTACTTAAAACCAGAGTACGAAAATAAACGAAAAAAATGGTTTGATTTTGTTTTGTTTCATTCTTTGAAGTGAGTGAAATAAAAACAACGAGAAGGTTTGCTCAATTTGTTTTTGTATTGTTTTTGCACATGATCGCAAATCAGAGAACACAGCCGATTGGCTGTGTGATAGTCTGGAAGCAAAATGTCATCAAAGTGGCATAGAAAATTTTCAAAACAATAATACTTTTCATTAGATCAGGGTTGCATTTTCACGCAAACCAAATTTCCAAGTCGGCTGTTTCGCCACCGATAGCGTGTCATCATTGTTGTAATGTTTTGTCATATGTATATCGGCTCGAAATTTAGAGTAATCGAAGCCAGTAAAAAAAGAGACTCCAAAAAAGTCATGAAAATGTAGAGTTTACGATGCGGAAGTAGTGCAAATTTCGATCCGATCTAATGATTTTTACATAGAGTTGTCATTGCAAGAAGTTCTCTTTTTCGATGCCTGGTCACTGAATTGGAAGCGATATTAAGAAAAATTCCCTTTTTGTGTTCTATGATAATATTTTCATCTACGAAAAAGGGTAAATAGTTGCCTTTTTTAACAATTCGTTTCTTTTTATACGAATTTAAGCCCGAAACAGTGTTTTCATGTAAATTTAAGCAAATAACTTTTAAATTTTAGACTAAAAATAGTTCATAAATTTCTTTAAAAAAAATAATTTTTTTTAAATTCTGGTGAGTATTTTCTAACACTATGGAGGAGTTACAAGGTTTTGTGTGACTAAAATAAGCTTCTACATGGTTTTTTGCTCACTCTCGGCAAATTAAAAATATCGATTTTTTGGAAGCAATGAAAATGTACTTCCGCTAGAATGACTTCCATTTTTTTCACTTTGAATGGAAGTATACTTCGTTGACGTAATTTTTTAACGATTTCGTAATATCTCTTCATAAATTTTTTCTGTGATTTACATAGAATATTTTTAACTGCTGAATTTTTTTAAGTGCCGGCACGTCCCCGCCTACATGAAACTGCTTTGCCGCCGCTAGTCAATGAGTAGCACAGGCATTTTCATTGAACAGCTGTTTTGTTTTCTGCTTGTATTACATATTTTATTTGAAGTGTGATGGTCTGAACGCAATATCTGATTTTACGTTAGATTTTTTGACAGTCGCAACGAATGTATTTAGATTTCTGTATCGTAAAATGTGATGAAAGTATTAATACTTGTATAATAGTCTGAACGGGGCTTAAGTATCATAACTATGATCGGGGTGCCCTAAGACACCTCTCTTCTTTTTTATTTTTATTTATATTTATGTCGTTTTAAGAATTTTTCTATTACTCGTATTACAAAAAACAAAAATAAGAAAGCATAAAATAGCTAATGCTAGATTGTTAGCGATAGCTAGATTGTCAGTGATATGAAATTCTAGTTGATTCGGTGTAACAAAATCGTCTTAAAAATGTGTCAAATAAACCTAAGAATCGGTAATATGCATATATACATACATACATATATATATATTACTAAGTCGAATTCGATCCCTAATCACTGGATCATAGCTCTATATGAACCCAAATCAAATAAGTAATCGAGTCGAGCCATTTTTACAGCACCCATCAAAGATTTATTCATTCTGTACTCATTGGCCATGCTTACATTCTTTTCTTTAGTCATTTTCAAATACATGCTTTTGTCCCTCAAAATGCTTTCAAATTTGTTCTATAGCGCCTGCAAAATTATTAATTGTCATGCATTAAACACATTCACCACAGCAGGCTGCACGAACACACGACTTCAAATGCCGCTAGCAGTATTTGTCGCTTCGTAGCCGGCTACTTAATTATTTTGGAGACGGCAGCAGCACCATCTGAACTTCATATTTAACTATAAATACATAGTTCAGTATTGCCACCTTCAAATATTTCGCATTTATAAAAATTAAAATACTCTTTCAAAATGTACTTATATGACGTAAAAGTATAAAAATTAAATTAAAATTATGCTTTACATTAATTTGTTGATAATGTTTCTTTTAAATAATATGAAATAATTGTGCGATATCATTCATTCAATATTTTGTATTGTACCCCAGTAAAAAAAGAGACTCCAAAAAAGTCATGAAAATGTAGAGTTTACGATGCGGAAGTAGTGCAAATTTCGATCCGATCTAATGATTTTTACATAGGGTTGTCATTGCAAGAAGTTCTCTTTTTCGATGCCTGGTCACTGAATTGGAAGCGATATTAAGAAAAATTCCCTTTTTTGTGTTCTATGATAATATTTTCATCTAGGAAAAAGGGTAAATAGTTACGTATTTTAACAATTCGTTTCTTTTTATACGAATTTAAGCCCGAAACAGTGTTTTCATGTAAATTTAAGCAAATAACTTTTAAATTTTAGACTAAAAATAATTTATAAATTTCTTTAAAAAAATAAATTTTTTTAAAATTCTGGTGAGTATTTTCTAACACTATGGAGGAGTTACAAGGTTTTGTGTGACTAAAATAAGCTTCTACATGGTTTTTTGCTCACTCTCGGCAAATTAAAAATATCGATTTTTTGGAAGCAATGAAAATGTACTTCCGCTAGAATGACTTCCATTTTTTTCACTGGGACTGGCAACGCTGAATTTTCTCATTGCAGCCAAAGAAATAGAAATTAGTTTAATTGGACTACAACGACAAAATCAGCATAGACAACAACCTGCCGCCATGTTGCCTTGCTGCCTTCAAAAGAATCACTCTCATATAAACATTTGTATTCTATCCTTGACATTTGGTAGTCGGTAGCTTGCTGTGTTGAATGTGTTTAATGCTTCACGAAGAATACTTAAGAAAAAGGAATACAATTTTTTATATATAAGGAAATTATATCGTTAGCTAAAATGCCAAAAGGCGTAACTATCAAATAATTAAAAATCGAGTTTTTGATTGATGGACATGTAGTTTAATGTCATTCATAATAAGCAGTGACAAATCCATTTTGAAGTTGTTGTAAGTTACACCTTTTTGCATTTTAGATAACGATATAAAACTTTTTTATGTTCTTATGTATGTCTGTCTATATATTTCAAATTTTACTGCAACTGAAAGATCAATATTTTTTAACCTCCCGTTTTATATGGAATGCCCCATATTCCTTTTTCGTTTAATTTTTCATCCTGTAAGATCAAAAAAGAAAAAATATAAAATTCTATAGCAGATAATAAAATTTTTTTTATATTTTATTTAATATTAAGTGCATATTTCTGTGACATAATATTAATCACTTCTCGAAATAAATTTAATAAAAAATTTAATACATATGTATATACATATGTACATATGTATGAATATGTGACAATAAATCATTTTTAGTTAGAATACTTTTGTTAATGTGCACAATTTAAAATTGTCAATATATTTGGGGTATTTACAAGGGTGTTTTAAGTGTCCCAAGTGTCATAATGTCTTAACATTTTAACATAGTTTAAAAAATTTTTTGGTTGTGGCTCAAACAAAAAGGTCATAAAGTAATAAGATTTTCTCAGCTATGTTTGTTGTTTATCGTAACCAGCGTTGTCAACTCGGTGCTTTTCGCACCGTTTTTAGTGCTTTTTAAAATTTTCGACGCGGAAAATTTTGTAGTTAGTGCTCAGTGCTTTTTTAAATTCATTTTCGGTGCTTTTTGTTTCGAGGCGGTGGCACTAAACCAAAAATTCAAAGAGAAATTTCCTAACCTATCATTTAAAAAGCATAAGCGCGAAGTTAAATGGAGCATTTCAAAAAATTCTACTAAGATTGTACAAGGCTTGGTTGAAAAAAACGTGACATATAACCCTCAAATTTTAACATTTAAACGCAGAAGTTGATCGCGTTTTGCTTTACATAAAAAATTTTCCAGAAAATTGTGTTGCCCGTTTTTTTGGTTATTTGAAACCAAAACTGATTGATGTATACATAATTAAAATGTGTATCGCATGCCTCAAATTTAAAATTTTAGGAATGGAATGCAAGATCAACAGTTTCGTATATTTTTTATATACATACATACATACATATTTATGAATAACAATTTTATTAATATAATTATTTTTTTTATTTAGTGCTTTTTTACTTAAATTACGCGTTTTTTCCTGGTTTTTCAGTGCTTTTTGAAATTTAAAAGTTGACAACGCTGATCATAACGTGAAAAAATTCGTGAAAGTTTGCCAAAGGAATTGAGAGAAAGATAGAGAGAGTAAGCAATGTACAAAGGTGCTAAAACCAAATTACAAATAAGTACAATATTTATATTTAACATTTACACCGATAGTCGAGCATCTATTATGGCCCTCGAATCCCCGCTTCTAAGAACAACAACAGCCCTCGACTGCCGACCATCTCTAAATGAGATGGCAGAGCAGTTTGATATTAGTATCATCTGGATCCCGGGGCATAGAGGCTTACAGGGGAACTCTAGGGCTGACGAGCTTGCCAGAATTGGGACAACCTTACAGGTTCCACCGGATTTGGAATGTGTAGGTTTACCGCTACTCTCTAGCAAACTCAGATTTAGGCGCAAGACAGAGACGAAACAAATAAAAGGTGCGTCACAACCCAGTGAAAAAAATGGAAGGCATTCTAGCGGAAGTACATTTTCACTGCTTCCAAAAAATCGATATTTTTAATTTGCCGAGAGTGAGCAAAAAACCATGTAGAAGCTTATTTTAGTCACACAAAACCTTGTAACTCCTCCATAGTGTTAGAAACCAGAATTCACCAGAATTTAAAAAAAAAATATTTTTTTAAAGAAATTTATGAACTATTTTTAGTCTAAAATTTAAAAGTTATTTGCTTAAATTTACATGAAAACACTGTTTCGGGCTTAAATTCGTATAAAAAGAAAGGAATTGTTAAAAAAGGCAACTATTTACCCTCTTTCCTAGATGAAAATATTATCATAGAACACAAAAAGGGAATTTTTCTTAATATCGCTTCCAATTCAGTGACCTGGCATCGAAAAAGAGAACTTCTTGCAATGACAACCCTATGTAAAAATCATTAGATCGGATCGAAATTTGGACTACTTCCGCATCGTAAACTCTACATTTTCATGACTTTTTTGGAGTCTCTTTTTTTACTGGGAAGAAATGATTGCGTGATCACAAGGCAGTTATGAACTCACCTAAATAGAGAAGGTACGGATTACCTAATTTCAAAGAATAGGAAACAAATCTCGATTCTAGTGTCCGTGTTAACCGGACACTGTCTCATAGGTAGGCATGCACAAAGGCTAAGAGTTGAACACAATGACTTTTGCCGTAGCTGCCAAGATATTGATGAAGTGGAAAGCATAGCAGATTTTCTATGTCACTGTCCTGGACTTGCAGGTAAGAGAATGGCCACAATGGGAGTTCTTGAATTCAGGGATCTTTCTGACGTTGCTGGTGTTGAACTTCAAGGTATTAGCAGCTTTATACTGAGCTCTGGATGGTTCGACGGTGGGGACTCCGCATAAACAGAGTCTTCGTGGTATCACAATGGACAAAAACGGTCTAAGCGTGTCCGGGTTTCTGACTGCCACCCCTACCTAACCTAACCCTAACCTAACAATATTTATAATTGTAAATTATAAGGGGTCGCTCACAGCTTTACTTTAAAACGTGTTAACTTATGAGTACCTTCTGAATACCCCATTTATATTAATTTTTATAATATTATTTGTATAGTTGGCGTCAAACATTCTAACGCTCTTGATCTTAATATGTTACATGTATTGATCATTTTTTACAACTGAAATAAGCTATTTAAAACTTTCAATAAAACCTTTTTTTTTTAAATTAAGCGTTAAGGCTCATAACATGTTATTGGTTAATATAAATTACATATATTTTTTACTTCTTTCAAACCTACATCCAAATATAATATTAATTACATGTACTGAACTGGAGGAGAAGAAATGACATTCCATAACTCCTCCCCCAAATCAGGAGAAATATAACATAACATAAAGCTATGATTTCGCTGCAGCTTTTTTATCATTATAATGCTTGAATTTTGCCGTTACGTACGAAATACAATATCATATAAATGACTGCTTATGCAGAAGTATATCCTTTTGGGGTAGTTTTTGGCCACATTTCTTACATTTCGTGCGGTTTCTCGGCGATAACTTGACGAATGATGGTTTTCAAATGATGCAACGTTAGGGAGGGGACATTGTATTTGCCTTAGCTCCACAAAAAAAGTCTAATAGTGTCAAATCGCATGATTTTGGTGACCAATTGACGTCGTACAAAAGGTGAAATTATGCGTTGTTATGTAAGTTATGCGTTGTCGTGTTGTTTGGTTCGTGGCACATATCGTCCAGTTCATAATTTACAATTGCATGCCAAAAAAAAAGTCAGTTAGCATACGGACATATCGCTCTAAATAGAGGGTTCTTCGGACAATCCGCTACACTTTCTCTACCAGCGCAGGCCTGATCACATCTCCACCGCTTCCAGTTTCTTAAAATTTCTTTGTGATCTTCCACATAAACGACACTTCAGATGTTAAATATTTAACAGCTGACAGCCTTGCTTGACCGGCGATTTTGAAACCTAACACTATAACCTCCATTAGTTAAACTTCAACTATCTGCGAGTGTAACTAAATTTTGATGGACTATTGCTGTTCCTACGAACTATGGGAAAATATATATACATACATACATATAGAGTCATATACACATACATACATTTTTAATTATTAGTATAAAATTGATTGGATTAATATTTCTAGATCGCAATTTAATTAAAAAATGTGTTGTTTAGTTTCCACAATAACGTGATTTTACTACG
This sequence comes from Tachina fera, assembly GCA_905220375.1. Classification (NCBI taxonomy): domain Eukaryota; kingdom Metazoa; phylum Arthropoda; class Insecta; order Diptera; family Tachinidae; genus Tachina; species Tachina fera. Next base: position 65,262,316 of record LR999964.1, read on the forward strand.
TATATTTACATACATATATAACAAATGTATCCAGCTGACGTAAAAAAACACAAACTACAGATTATATACACATTATGTCAAGAATAAGTTTTCAAATTAAAGAAAAATTTTTCTTTTTAATTTAATTTATAAAAAAAGCTTTTATGCACCATTACTCGTCAATACAAAACCAAAAATTGACAGACTCGTACTATTCATTAGTTTTTAAGGAACAGAGATGGACCAACAGCACAAAAGTGTTCTGGAGAGGGAGTACACAAGCTCCAATTTTTTGATATTGTATTGACGCGACTTCGACATTGACAACTGGAATAAGGGTGATTATGTTAAAAAAAAAATTCGATATTTCTACATTATTCTGATGCCCTACTTTTAAACTGCAATATGTGATCGAATCGAAGAGACGATTAGACTCCTTATTTATTACTATCAGAAATTTGAGAAAAGTGCTCAACATCTGTCAAAAAAGTTTTCGGTATCAAGCAGACTTATTTACAATATGCTTTATCGTAGTGAAAAAAGTGTTGGAATTAAATCATTGACTTGACCCTACGTCTAAAGGAAATAATACTGATAATACTGAGCACTCAATTGTAACAAAAGTAATAATTCAAGGATCTGTACCTGGATTCAGTAACTTTTAGTACGATGATCGTATCAATATCAATATCATTTAGGGCGACTTTTTGGGTTCGAGATTAAGATTAGTTTATTTCAATAATTGAAATTTATTTGCTGGTGGTTTACGTATGTTATACATATTTCATTGGCGCTTGAACCAAATCATCAGTAGACTTCAACCAGAAATTTTGAACAGTCACAAACCCCTTACTTTATGCACAGACTTTCAAAAACTATATGAGAATTCATAAAATAATAATATTTTTGAAATTCACAAAGAAAAAATAAGCTTAGTAGGCTTTGAAACTGATACAAAACCCAGCAAATAATTTATATTCAGGTGAACTCATTTTATTCTCATATAATTTTTGAAAGTCTGTGCATAAAGTAAGAGGTTTGTGACTGTTCAAAATGTTGTGGTTGAAGTCTACTGATGACTTGGTTCAAGCGACAATGAACAACGTATATAGACATGATAAACCACCAGCAAATAAATTTCAATTATTGTACTTACACTTCTGACAATATTTCAAATAAATAAATTTCATTAAAGTTCAATTAATGTTTTATTTTTCATTTAACCTTGCAAATACTTTTATTGTTAACCGATAGATTTCTAATTGTATAAGAATGTAGAAAAATAAAATGAGTTCACCTGAATATAAAGCCTACTAAGCTTATTTTTTCTTTGTGATTTTCAAAAATATTATTATTTTATGAATTCTCATATAGTTTTTGAAAGTCTGTGCATAAAGTAAGAGGTATGTGACTGTTAAAAATTTGTAATAAGAAGAAGCACTAGAGTCTCGAAACAAAGATTTTAGATTTATTCGCGAACATCAGACTAGAAAAATTTCACGAGAGAAAACAATGGAAAATCTTAGGAGATGAAGCCATTTCGTTACTTTTTGATCCTTTCATACAGAAAGATGTAGAATAATTTAAATAAATGATTATTATTTTAAGTATATATAAATATTCTTATGTTGTTTTCGAACCTAGAGGAGTACCCAAGGGAGCATATTTGTGGTGGGGTCTCCTTTATTATATGTTAAATTCGAATGAAACTTTTTACTGAAAATTTCGTAACTATTACAAAGAATTTGTTATTTTAAAAATTTTCATATATATATTAAAACTTACAAAGAGGTGCCCGAAACCCTCGTTCCAGTTTTCCTTCAAAATATTGCCAAAATGGGTATTTGGCACCTCTAAATTAATACATTAATATTCGTTACATTTACATATTTTTAAAAATGTCATAAAAATTGTCACGCCCATTTTACGTACAACGCCAATTTTTGGCACAAAGAATGCTTTCAATAAGAAATACATAATTCCAAAATTTCATACTTCTAGCTGCTTTCGAAGAGAAGTTATGACTTTTTTACAGCTAGATTGGCGTCTTGGACCACTGTGCGTCAGCCTGAAATATCATAATCAATCACAAGAAACACATCAAAATGTAACATCAAGCATGCCTAAAATCAAAACTTTTTGATTTTCATCAATCATTGCCGCTGCAAAACATTCAAACTTATTTTCACAAATACTGATGATTGATGAGAATAGGTTTTTAACAGTGTCTAAACCGCTTAAAATTACAAACAAAATCAACTCATATCATAAGTAATGGTATATTACCGCTAATCGTCAAGAGTTTTAAAAAAATAAAAATTTTGTGTATTGTTTTTGGTAAATTTTTTGTTCCTTGTTTTTATGAATTTTAATTTTTTATTTGCCCCAGTATAGAAATAAATATAAAACATGTAACAAAACAAAATTATCATATACATATTTATTAATTTATAAATTTGTAATTATAGTCAATGTGCAAATTCGTACTTGACAGACTGTACATATCTTACTAGGAACGTCTAATTAATGTGAGTATGTGTAGCCATAACAGGTGACCAAAAAGAAGAAAAAAAAACAGAATCAGACATACATACATACATAAATACGAAGGTAGGTTTTTAAATGAGACTTTTTGAAGAAACACAGGTTTTTATATAAAAAGCTATTTATTTTATTTTTCAACATAGTCTCCTTTGAGTTCTATACACTTAAAATAACGTTTCTCCATTTTTTTATCCCTTCCGAAAAATATGCTTTATGACCTCGACATGAAAATAGGCATTTGTGTGATGATTCCTCGTTGGATTCAAATCTCTTTCCGCCGAGCCATTTCTTCAACTTTGGGGACGAGAAATAGTCACTCGGGGCTAAAGGTGCAATCAGACGTGACATAACCACAGCAATAGAAAACAGCCGTTCGAACCAAACTAATGGGCAAAACTGTATTTGATTATAGGTGACTCGCCATAACGCCATAGAAACCAATTGAATTTGGGTTTGGTTACGGCTATGGCATTATGGCCATTTCACGTCTAATTGCACCTTAAATCTGGTGAAAAGGGCGGATGAAAGAGCAATTCGTAGCCCAATTCATGGGTTTTTGCCACTGAGACATGTGAGATGCCTATGGCATCCACAATCTTTCACTTTCAATCTCCGATCGGCTAAATCCACATCGTGGATATATTTTTTCAATTGTTTCGGATGTAGAGATCTGAACTGGGAGCACAGAACAAGCCGAACGTACGGCACAACGAAATTCAGTAAAGTGAAGAGTCTTCATAGTATTTATCAAGCTTTGCCTTGGTTTGAGTGATGGGGTTTTCCGCAAAAAAATAATCCTTAATGAGCACACGAACAGGGTGACCGATGACATTTTTCAAAAAGTGGCACCAAATAGAGGATTTATCATAAAAAAAGGGGAAACATTAAAAAAAACGAGACAACAACATTATTTAAATATATTATTATATAATTCACTCTAAAAAAAGGGACAAAAAGTGGCAAGGCAATCGAAAAAGTTGCAATTTGCCACTTTAGTCGGTCAAACGGTCACGCTGCACACTATGACTAAATTAACAACGCATCTTGTTCAAATTTAAACACAAGTCAACTGACAGTTTCCTATTCATATTAGCGGGGTTGCCATTTCATTTAAGAGGCGGTAAATTCAAAAAGACACTGAATTAATGACCCAACCTCGTATGTGTTTAATGTTATTATTCGATCTTTATTTTATTTTGCACATAAGGAAAAATATTTTTACTCTTTGTTTAGCTTGCATAGTATGTCGTTTTGTGATTCTCTTTACGAATAAAATATTTTAAAATTTCTTGATGTTCCACTTGTAACAAAAAAATCGCGTTCAAATAGAATAGAATTTTGCAAATAGAAAAAAATAAGAATATTGTGAAAGATTTTAAAAGATAGAATCGCCAGATTTACGGTTTTCAAACGATTCCCAAATTAAGAATTGCAAGAGTTTCTCTGGCGGCCTAAGTTCAATCGTAATTTGTTTATTATATAAGAAAACAATTGAAAATAAATACATACACAACAAAAGACTTAAATATATGTATATCGATGGCTTAATGCAAAAAGGGCGTACGTACCTCAATTTTTTTCGAAATCGCGTTTTCTGGAAGATAACGTAGAATTGCATCCACCTTGAAGATCTTAATACATTACAGTTCAAAATCAAGGACTTATGGCCACTTAAAAAATTATTCCTATAAAATATCGAAAGTTTGAGTTCCACCTTTCTTGTATTAAGCAATCGATATATACAATAAAAGCTAATACATAGATCAGTGCAAGTTAATATGTAATTTTGCTTTAAAATGTGTTTAAGACAGCAAACAAATAAACCAAAATTGGGGTGTTTAAACTACCTATACAGACCATATGATTTTGGTACATGTAGACCACATGACTTTGTTTCATACAGATACCTACTACATTTTTAGTTGCGGATCACTCAACTTTTTTCAAAGCCTCTAATTGTTCTTCAGATTTTGTTCGATCTGTTTTTTTACATTCTATTGTTCCTTTATACTTTTCTACTTCGCCAAACATAAAATTAATTTCAGTCTCATTAAAATATGCTGATCCTTTTAAATTTTGTTTGAATTTTTGGTTATGCAAAGAATTTGATAGCGTGCTGCAAAGCATCTGCGAACAAATCGTCGCATTCGTTATCGACTGACCTTTCGTATTGAATAAAATTTCGTGAGGTATCGAGTTCCCAGATTGCGGCGCTCGAAAGCTTTCGAATCAAAATTTCTTTGTGAGAGATTTTTTTTGTATTGTAGTACACCGAAAGAATTTTGCTTCATAAATCCAATGAAAAAATTCATTAAAAATTTTTCACAAATCTAATGATAATTTCACAAATACAATGAAAATTTCATGAATATTGTGAAACAATTTCATTGGAATTGCTTCCTTGATATTCTGGTTTCGTTAGAATATTTTATTGGATTTATGACAACAATATTTTCTAATTATTAAGAAACTCCTTTATATTTAAATTATATCATTCTTTTCATGAAATTATTTTATTGTTTCGATGAAGTTATAGCACTGTATTAATTACACTGTGAAATAAATTTGATAAAGCTTTCAATAAAATAATTTTAACGAAACTGGTTTCATTAATATAACGAAGCGTGACGTTGGTTGAATTTTAATAAATTTTTGATTAGATTAATATCGAAATTCATAGAATTTCTGCCGAATATTCTGTCAGTGTAGAATAAAAACCTATGATCCTTATAAAATTTAAACAAAGAAATAAAACAATCACTTATATTTTGTAGAAAATGGATTATTTGTTTTTAGTGTTCGGTACACCAAAGATGAAAAGGAACACTATTGTTTTCGCTAAGTTTTTCAGCTGTCAGTCTGTCCGTCACTGGCTGTTTTCTCGAGAACCGTAAGAGCTACGGACGTATTTTGAACCTTAGCCGATACAGCAGCAAATATATGACAGTTAAAAATTAAAGGGTGTTCGAAAACGAACAGCGAAAATTATTAAAATTCTACGTAATATTCATACAATTACATATAGATATAGGACCTTCTCCGAGAAAACGGACCTAGTGTGTAAAAAAAAGGGTTTGGAGTGGACTCTGGTACCTAATAAGGCGTAGAATAAGATGAAATGAAAAACCTTCTATTTTCACACACTAGGCCCCTTTTCTCGGAGAAGGTAACATATCGTCGCTGTTTTAACTGTAATTTTTTTGAAAAATTAGTTAAGTCTACCACATGAGTTATAATAGATCTTGTCTACAATTTTTATGACTGTACTGTTAAGCCTATAAAAGTAAAACTATTTCAAACGTTTCCATAAGAATGCATGTAGAAAACAATCATAAAAACTGCACTCCAGTAAAATTTTATAAAACACTTTTTCGACTGCCTTTTTGTGCCCCTTTCTTTAAAGTGAATTATATTAATAAATCGTTAAAAATAAGAAATTTTAGTTGTCTCGTTTTTTTTTTGAACTTGTTGAAAAATGTCATCGGTCACCCTGTATATGGCAACTTGAAATTAGCAAAGTAAGTGTATACAGCCTACAACAATTAACACTGACAATAAAAAAATCAAAATTAAAGGGTATTCTATCAGTTAATGTAATTTTAACAACTTGCTATATCTTGGAAACCGCAACAGGCAAACTCATGAAATTTTCAAAAACGCTAAATGTAAAAGATCCCAAAATTATAAATTCGCCAAACCGAAAAAAACGCCAAAAACTGGAAAAAATCGCCGAAACGAAAAAGGCGCCAAATAAAAAAATTTCTTAAACTAAAATAAATTGCCAAAATTCGAAAAATTAAAAACCGCCAAACGTAAAAAATCTCTAAAACTAAAATAAATCACCAAAATAAAAAAAAAAAATCGCCAAAATGAAAAACGCCAAAAACCGAAAAAATTCCAAAAAGCCAAAAAACTCCAAAAATAACAGAAATCGTCAAAACTAGATAAATCGCTAAAGTTCGTATAGTATAACATATGTAGTGTACCTACGGAACCCTTCGTATGCGAGTCACAGTCGCACTTTACTGAATTTATAATTAAAACTATTTAATATGTATGTACTAGGGATGTGCCGAATATCAATTTTTGATATTCGCGAATACTAATACCAACACGAATATTTGAAACGGTATTCGTGAGTACGAATACGAATATTATATTTAAAACTTATAGAAATTAAATTGGGTGCTATTTACGCATGAAAAATTAAATATGATAAAGAACTTCATACTCCTACGGCCATCTTCAAAAGTAAAATTTCGATTGAATACGATGATTTGTCCTCTATTTTTTACATTTATTCTAGTGTTCCACAATATTATTTTTTAAACTATTCATAATATATTATATCCCTATTTTCGATTCAATCATAAGCATAAATTTTTATGGATCTAGCGATAGTTTAGAATTATCAAAATTTCGACATTCGATAGGACTCGTAATTTCAAAATATTTCAATAGAGTTTATATGGAAATATTTTTAAATTACGAGTCGCATCGAATGCCATGATTTGCCCCCAGGCTGTCAATTTACGTATATAAACCATATTTGAATAAAAACAAGAATAATCCTGAAGAAGCTAACCAAAGGTTAACGAAATATCGATATAAAAATAAAAATATAAAGAAATTTATGAAATTTACCGACCTAAAGCTTAAAAAAATAGTCTCATTGAACATATATAAAAGGTCGAAAAATTAGATAAACAACATATATGAATATTATAAAGAAAACCTTCTCCTGAAAACTATAATTTTTGTCGCTTACGATTAAATCAAAAATAGGGCTCCATATGGTGCTCTCAACTAAACCAGCGATTAAACTTGAACTTATTTACTGGGCCTAAGTGTAATTTATTTCCGTTCTTACATTTTATTTTAAATTAATTTGTGGCTTTAAATATTATCTGTAAAGGTATCCCTAGACTACACAATATTATATGGCGTGTTATTTCGTACAGTACATATATTTAAAAGAACTTATACCCCTATCACGGTTCTCAACTAAATTCAGTTTGGTCGTCTAAGAGTAGACCAAACTTACACACGACCAAACTGTGTTTTAGTATTATGAACCACAACTGTTTTTTAGTCGAAATCGTAATCGTTTTGCCAACTTAAAATATAAATGATGACAGGAAAAACACAAAGTTTTAGAAAAATGGTTGTTTTTAGTGTTATGGCTCGATTATGGATGGCAACCGAACTGTGGTTGCGTTGCTAGTTGCCGAAATGGTATTACGGATGGCAACTTGCAACTAACAGCTGGTAATTTCAGTTGCCATATTGGTAACCACAAATTTGTAGTTGCTGCATAGTAAAAAGTGAAAAAATTAAAAATTAAGTGCTATATTGTTTTTATTTTTTAGTTTATTCTTTGCATAGTTAAAGAAAACATGATTTGAAGTTAAAGAAGAGATTGTTAAAACCTATTTTATTCAACATTTTGCATTTCCTTCTCTTCATCAGCAATTAATTCCACTTAACTAATAATTTTTAAGATAAATATTGTTTTAAGCACTTTTACTTAATCATTTTGTTTTAAGCATTTGTATTTCATAAATGTATTTTGAATTTTTGTTCGTATTATTTTCAGTTGCCAATATGTCATAATCGTATTTTCGATAATTTGTTGGCAACTGGAGGAAGTTGCCATACATAATACCAATTTTAGTTTCAGTTGCGTTGCTAGTTAATTCGGCAACTGAAGTTCGGTTGCCATCCACTTCAAAGAAATCATTTATATTTACCAAATGCATACAAATATGTGTAGATTTATTTTATGACAACGAAAACGAAGTCACGATTATAGATGTGCTACACACAGAAAAAATACCAATGTAAAATCAACATGCCAAAAAGTTAATTCAAATTCTTTCAAGTCACATTAAATTTACTATTATGTTTGATTGTGTTGGTGGTTATTTGCTTTGTTCATAGCTTCAATACACTTTGTGCTTAGTTGTGTAGTTTGTTTTTGTATTGTTGTTGTTTTTTGTTTGTAAACAGCCAACAAACTGCTGCTGGCTGGTAGGCAGTGTATTAACTAGTCTTGCATTCGGAGGATCGCAGGTTCGAATCTTGGAGTCAACAAAGTATTTTGTATTTTTTTTTACTAAAACTTTTCAAGTCAAAGCATTTGGTTTTTTTTAAACTAAAACTACTACATACAACAAATTGTATGTAAAATGTCCAGAAATAATTTTAAATTATAATTTAATTCAAGATCGTACATATTTAGTGTGTATCTTAAGAATATTTAAGGTTGTTGTGGCTGCAGGGGTAAGCACGTTGACTACCACGCGAAAAGTTCCGAGTTCAAATCTTGGCCGGGGAAGCAAATTAAATAATATACAAAAAATTTTCTGATGTCTATGTCAACAACACGTAAGTTAATTAATTAATACATTGAATTAAATTAATAATACATTGAATTAAATTCATGTTGATCGAACTTGAAATAACTTTGATTCAACATGATTCTTCATTTTGATTTTTATTTATTTATTTATTTAGGTATATAGAACAATGTTCCTTACAGACTATAATAACTTAATTAATATGTTATATTAATTATATGCATTAATAAAACTAATTTAATCTATTAATAAGGTATAAAATAGAGTATAAGGTATAAAACAGTACTTAAATGTTAATTCAACGTGAAATAAAGTTATTTCAAAAGGATTTTTTTTTGACAATTACTATAAACCATGTTAAATTAACATGAAACACACATGAAGCAAAATCATTGCCAAAAAATTTAAAATTAACCCTATTTTTAACGATTCTACAATGTTTTTTTTGTGTATACGTATTGGAAGAAAAATTCGTGCTTATTCCAACACTCTTAATATATCCTTTTCTCCTCCCCGGATTCAGGGAATTCAGAACTAAATTTATATACGCGAGTGTGTTAAGAAATTGTACAATAAATCTTTCGAGATATAAACATACATACATATAAAAATCTTCCATAAATTAAGAAAGAGAATGCTTAGTGATATAATTTGTGGGAAATAATTATTGTTATCTTTTTGTGCAATATACTCGTAAATAAAAAGACAAACTTAATTTATTAAATATATTATGCAACCTGCTATTATAATATACACACATAGAATCTTATTCTACAATATCAAATATTGCACAATAATATTGCAAGTATACCAAGGTACCATAAGACACACATATCGTTACCTTAATATAGAAGGGTCGTAACTCATTATATTTTTGAATTCGAGATTTTTGCATTTTTTGATACATTAGATGTTCTTCTTTCGAAATATTAACGTAACGATATATGGGTGTGGCACAAGCCACAAAAAAATAAAATTTAAAATAATAAAATAAAAAATTTTCCTTTAATTTTTCACGAACGAAATTTTTACAAAATCTGATTAAAACTAGCTTTTATGTTAAATTTATGAAATATAAATTTAAAATTTTTGATTTTTCAAATGCCTTCATTCCGTATTTGCGGGGTGTGAGAAAAGTTTGACATCACAAAAAAGTTAACTGGGGTTCTGCTGCAGGCAATATCATGTTAGCTTGTAGGTTAATGGTACGCCGTACAGTAGTACTCGTACAATTATTTAGCAGCTGATTTGCACTTTCGCTTAATAAATTTCCGTACATGAATATAAAATCCAATATAATTTTGATATTTTAAACTTAATGATCCGGCATCATAATTGTATTTGTTTGCATCCATCCAGCCCACGTCTCCCAATTTTCACCAAAAATATTTTCCTCTAATTTTCTTTCAAAATTTAATTTCTCTTATAAAACTATACAGGGTAGAATTCTCTTATAATGAGAACAACAATTCGCGTTACCTTTTTGAAAAAGAGAATTTTCTTTTTAAGTTCTTGCTTTCATTTGATTTTTCATTAAGAAAAAAAAGAAAATAAATACTGCATCTAAGGGAGATTTTATAAAAGCAATTTTCAAAATTTTTATGAATTCAGTCAATTTCTAGAGGTACATTAAAACGTTTCGTTTGTTTATTTAAGACCAAGCGAATATAAATTTATACATAAATAGAAGCTATAAAAATCTGTACAAAAGGCAAAGTAATAAAGAAAACTATCAGCATAAATCAAAAAAATTTTCATTTTAACTTCAAAAAATAAAAATAAACGGTGTTATTTATTGTGGTATTTATAGAATAATAATAACATTAAAAATTAGATTGAAAATAAAATCTAAACATAAAAAAACAACGCATTTTAATAAGAAAATATAAATATCAGTTTTTTTCTTTAACAAAAAAAAACCACAACTAATGTTTTAAATTTCTTAATGAAAATAAATATTGAATTTATTTATTATGTGTTACATGTTCAAATACGTATACATACATACATACATGTACTTCAATAGCTAAATTATAAAGATAAATTTTAAAATATTTAGTTCTAAGCACAAATTATGGCCATATTTTATAAAACATAACGTTTTTAAACGTTTAAAATTTTTATGGAAATCAAGAGTCTTATTTTGTAACGCTAAGCGTTGAAATTTTTTTTCTGTTTTGTTTTTGTAATTAAAAAATTTTTTCTTATGAAATATGTCAACGCTTGGCGTTGCGTTTGACAAAATTAAACCATAAAAAATTAAATAAAATTATATATTTTCATAAAAAATTTTAAATGTTTCGAAATGTTATCGTCGGTATCCTGCCAAAAAGTCCTAAGTCACATAATTGTGTTTCATTTATTTAATATTTTTTTACAAAAATTAAATGCATCTTGGACATAGTAGGCGTTTTTTGCTTAACAAATATTATTTTATGGACATAGAATTTTTTTAAGGAAATGTTTTTTTATAATCTTTGTATTAACTTGGTTCATCTTGATCTGATTCTGATTTATCATATAAATACGGTATTGGGGCCTTATTTCTGACGGTGTTGCATGCCTTCAAACTTTGGTACCACACACAGAAAAAGAAAACAATGTAGAATCGTTAAAAATAGGGTTAATTTAACATTTTTTTGGCAATGATTTTGCTTCATGTGTGTTTCATGTTAATTTAACTTGATTTATTGTAATTGTCAAAGAAAAATTTTCCAAGTCAAATAACTTTATTTCACGTTGAAGTACTGTTAAAATCAAAATGAAGAATCATGTTGAATCAAAGTTATTTCAAGTTAGATCAACATGAATTTAATTTAGTGTAATAATTAAATTTATTAATTAATTAACTTACGTGTGGTTGACATAGACATCATAAACATTTTTGTATATAAATTAAATTTGCTTCCCCGGCCAAGATTTGAACTCGGAACTCTTCGCGTGGTAGTCAACGTGCTTACCCCTGCAGCCACAACAACTTCAAATATTCTTAAGATACACACTAAATATGTACCATCTTGAATTAAATTATAATTTAACATTATTTCTAGACATTTTACATACAATTTGCTTGCAAAATTTTAGTTTTAGTTAAAAAAAACCAATATGCTTTGACTCCAAGATTCGAACCTGCGATCCTCCGAATGCAAGTCTAGTACACTTCCTACCAGCCAGAAGCAGTTTTTTGGCTGTTTACAAACATAAAAACAACAACAATACAAAAAGAACCTACACAACTAAACACAAAGTGTATTGCAGCTATGAACAAAGCAAATAACCATCAACGCACTCAAACAACATAGTAAATTTAATGTGATTTGAAAGAATTTGAATTAACCTTTTGGCATGTTGATTTTACATTGGTATTTTTTTCTGTGTGCAGTGATGAAACTCCTCCGGTATGGCTCCTGATGTACAAAGATTAAGTAAATCTTTTGACTTTTCGATTCTTATCGGAATTCATGGGCCGACCTTTACCAAAAACACGCGTTTGTTTATAAGTGTGCGTATTTATACTCTATTACACCAGATTAACCCTCTTATGCAAAAACGATTGGTAAATTTAAAGTTGGTTTAACACACGAATTTTGTATGGCAAAACCGGTTTTAATGCAGTCTTTAACTTTAAGAATCGTTTTTGCATAAAACCAATAATCTTTTGGTACTTAATTCCATTCAGCCATTCAGGCTAACACGAAATTAAGTAATTTCTAGCTCAAATTACGAATCGAATTGAAAACTGTTTATGCAGGTACTGAATGATATTTGAGTTGATTTCGGAAACATTTTATTCACTGCGGCAGACATTGAAGTAGTTGAATAAATTCTTTGTTATACATTTTTGTTACACACATTTTTCTTTAAAAAATTTTCATATATTTAATAATTTTCAACCTTTTTTTTAATTCAATATTGAATGTCAAAATTTTCATTTCTTTTAACTGTTGTTTCTCATATTTGTAATTTACTCATGTTTGAAAAAAAAGTAGTTTTAGTACAAAAACAGAGTTGTATATTGTAATTTCTTGTTCATTTCATATAAATTAAGTAAAGTAACTTAATTTTAAAATGTCAAAATATATGCGAAATTTCTTAATTTGAAATTAATTTCAACTGAAATCACGAAATAGCCCTGCATGGGCTATAAAAGATTTTACTTTCAACCATTTCATTTTATGCCCATTTTCGTCTAAATTTTCGTTTTTTATAAACTCCGATAGCTTTGATAAATCCAGAAAATCTAAAACCGCATTTGAGTTATATTATAAGGATTTACTTTACTTCTCAGTCGTTTGGAGAGTGCGAGTGTAAATATAGTTATACAGTCTTGAATGGTGTATACTGGAACATTTTTCTTATGCCTACTTAAAATTGTTTTATTAACAAAATATATTTGGGGTATTCACAAGGGTGTCTTAAGTGTCCTAAGTGTCCAAAGTGTCTTAACATTTTAACATAGTTTAGAAAATTTTTTGTTGTGGTTCAAACAAAAAGGTCATAGAGTAATAAGACTTTCTCAGCTATGTTTGTTGTTTGTCATAACTACATGTATAAATTCGTGAGAGTTTACCAAAGGAATTGAAAGAGAGTAAGCAATGTACAAAGGTGCTAAAACCAAAATACAAATAAGTAAAATATTTATAATTGTAAATTATAAGGGGTTGCTCACAGCAGTCATATTTTTTCGTTTTATTACTTTAAAACGTGTTAATTTGTAACTACCTTCTGAATATCCCAATTGTATTCTTTTCTGATGAGTTTTTTTCCCCTTCAAATTTGAGACTTACGCTTTTTGTGCAGCAATAATATAAAAATATATATAGAAAAAATATTGTGCAAAAAAGTCGATGCTGTGCATGTTTGGGTGTTTTAGACATAGAATAATTTGTTGTAATACAATAGCTACAAAAATATTGGGTGTTTTTTATTGAGGTATAGAACTTTAAGTTGGCATCACTTTTTTAACTGGCGGCCATTTTGTCAGCTGTCAAGTGATTAATATTTAGTTTGGCTTGCCATTTCATCATGAACAGGTTGACAAAAGAACAACGCTTGCAAATCGTGCAAATTTATTTCGAAAATAATGGTTCAGTTCGCGAAGTTTACCGCAAGCTCCGTCCATTTTATGGTCGACATAATCGTCCATCAGAACAATTAATTCGGTTAACCATGGATCGTTTTCGCACTACGTTTACTCTATGTGATAATACGCATCCGCAGAGACGTCGAACAGAAGAAACAATTGCCGCTGTAGAGCAAAGTGTTGAAGAGGACCCGAATGAATCGATTCGCCACCGGAGACCGGTATAGAGCCATGATAACTGACTATTTTGTTCCCGAATTGGATGGCATGAATGTGGATGAGTTGTGGTTCCAACAAGACTGCGCTACATGCCACACAGCGCACGTCACAATCGATTTATTGAAGGAAACATTCGATGAGCGCATAATTTCGCGGAATGGACCTGTCAATAGGCCGCCAAGATCGTGTGATCTGACACCATTGGGTTATTTTCTTTGGGGATATGTGAAGTCGCTCGTCTACGGCAACAAACCAGAAACGTTAGGGGACTTGGAAGCCAACATTCGTGGCGTTATTGCCAACATACGGCCCCATATGCTCGAAAAAGTGGTTGAAAATTGGACCTGTAGAATTGGCTTTATTCGAGCCAGCCGCGGCGGCCACATGCCCGAAATCATATTTAAACATTAATGGCATAAAATTATCCTTCCAATAAAGCCAAATTGGTGGACATTAAAACGATTTTCTTGTGTTTTATTTCAATTCGCAGCTCTATACCTCTAAAAAAAACACCCTATATATATTAAAAAGACGTGGGACTTTTTTACAGCACATAAAATATGACTTTTGGTACACTTCTGCATCATTAACTCAATTTTGCAGGACACCGACAATATAGAAAAAATTCAAACCAACTACATAACTAAGGCCGGGTTTACATCTGTGTGCCAAATGCCACACAAGCCAAAAAAAAAAAGCGTAGCCAACTACTATAATAACTAATGAAAAACTATTTGATTCAGACATGTATTTATTAAGTTAAACAGTTTCATTCATAATTAATAGAAAATTTTATAGAATCCAAAATGATTGCAAACTGTTTAAATCAATAAATATATGTCTGAATCAAACAGTTTTTCGTTAGTGATTAGTTGGTTACGTGTTTTTGGGCAAATGACACACAAGAAATGTCAGATGTAAACTCAGCCTAATAAAAAATTATTTTGAGCTTAAATTTTTTTTATACATTTTGTAGTATGTAGTACGATTCACTAACTTTTTGTAACATAATCGCATCGTTAAAATAATTATAACGAAATTTACCGAATTTTGCTATTCAGTACCATTTTTAACGTTATTCGATATTAGCTGTGTCGTTATTTAAGCGATAATATTTTATGTGCCGTTAATTTTATCGACAACAATCAACAGAAAATATCAGCAGCGTCCTATCGTTAAAAATAAGTTTCAGAATCACACAATCGTTATTTTTACCGACAAACGATTGTAGGATAGCTAAAAGTTACTGAATTGCACTACAGAAGCCAGGTGGCAATGTCAGATGACAAAATTTCAATTAGATCGCGTTCTATTTCGATGTTATAAAGCATCTTACATCAGCTGTTTTTCTATAGCAACAGCGTGCGTGGGGGCCAAAATATACAGGTTATGTCAGATGTAATTAAATATCTACGTACATATGTACATATGTTTTTGCATACAGTAAACTCGCGAAAACGTGAATACTCGAATACATGAACGACTCGAAAACGTGAACATTTTAATTTTTACATTGACTACTCTAAAACGTGAACAGAGTCTGAAAGCTAAAAACTAAAAAAACGTGAACAAAGTTTGCTTGTTTTTTTCGTTTTATTTTTTGAATTTACTCTTAGTTTTGTGAATCCGAAAACACATTTTTATGTTAGCGCCGATTTTTTGCAACAAATACATATATGCAAGAATACAACTTGCTTCTTTGTGTAAAAACTATTAGGAAATGAAATAACTCCCAAGAAATAGAATTTAATATTAAATACATCCCAATGATTTTTGCATACAAAATTCATAATAAAATAAGTCCCAATGCATTGGAAAATATGTACATACAAACATATGTTTTTGCTTGCAATTATTTCAGTGTTGTAAAATGAATTTATTTGGCTTTTTTCAACACTGAAACAAAAACTGGATTCAATTGATATCGAGTAACATCAACAGAAAACTTCTTGCTATCAAAATTAGTTACAATTCGGATGCAATTTCGATCACGTGTGCAGGAATTAGCCTTCAGGAGACAGTCATCTGATTTGCACATCTGTGAAGCTTCTAGCATTTAATTATTTGAAAGTAATAAAAATAACATTATTTACAAAATACTTCTATTTTCCTTTTATAAAAGAATAAAATATCTCTTACTGTTCTTAATGATTGTAAATTTAAAAATTTTACGAATTTCGAATTTTCCATTTTTGGAAACTTAGGTAGGTGTGGTTCAAAAATATGATGTATCCTTGTCCGGCTCATGTGAGGACTTATAAGTGGAAATTGGCAGCCGATTGCTTAGTCCACATCAATTGCATTGTATGTATGCATTGATGCTTAGCTGTATATTTATAATAATAATTTATAAAAATACATCGAAAATAACGTTTTAATGAAAATAAAAATCCTCTAATCAAATGCAAAGATGTACACCTGATATTTATTCATGCATCCATCTCCTGCAGTGATTGTATAAATCCACATCAATTTAATCTAAATTCAACTGACAGTATAATGATTTAGTATTTTTCTTTTTTAATTTATATACATATGTACATATCTATGTATATATCGCTGTCTGTAGTTTCCTTCTCTATTGACGGTTTGTTAATAATTTGATTTGCGTCAGTTTTTGGTTTTTATTTTTTGTCTGTTAAAACATAAATTTATTCGCCAGATCATTTACACAGATTCTATTTGAAACCATATTTGGTTACCGAAAAAAAAGCGTTGTTCACAAAAAACCATATTTGCTAGAGGTGCAATAAATCTAATAAGCGTTCTTTGTTATCGTGATTTGTTAACAAATATTTCGCTTGGGGCTTCATATTATTGCATGTTGATGCTACTATGCGGTAGAGAAGGCATTCTAAGTTGGTTAATACATTGGAGCGGACAAAAGGTATTTAAATATAAGTACATATATGTAAATATAGCGGACACGGTAGGTACAGCAGAAGTTGTTCGTTATACGCGATAGTTCGTTATAACCAGGGAAACCTGAAATATGTTCTAAAAAAAGATTGATTTATGCGCATTCCATATGCACTAAGAACTTGGAAATATGCACTAAAAAGTCAAAAAATATGCTATTAAAAATAAAATAAATTGGTTTATTTGTATATGAAAACATATACTTTTTTTAATTTAACATTTGCCTACAAAAAAAAGGGTAAAAAAGAAAAAGGAATTAACGAAGAGTAACTGAGTTTGAAGTGTAGGCTAAAACAAAATTACCATACAAATTTTGACTAAAATTTTTATTGGATGCTCTCATAAGAATTTAACTTCAATTTCAAAAGATCACGATATCAGATAATAAGACAAGATTTTTATTTATAATTTTTATTGCAATAAATAATAAAATATTGACCTAGAATTTCAAATAAAAATCGATCCAATCTCATCTAAATAAACTTTTATACATTGACAATGTTCCTTCAACGTCTACTCGATGCAACGTCCGTTACAAATAGCAAAACAGAATATGTATTGAAACTAATATATGTATATGTATAAGAAAAATGTATACACTGCATAAAACATTGGAACAGAGATTTAGATAGCGAAAAAACCTCTTTGCCCAGGTTTACAGGCAATCACCAAATGTGTTGACATTAATTTAAATAAGAGATGCGCATATAGCTATATTTTCCGATAGTCAGGCAGGTCTTAAGTTTCTCCTTTAGAGTGCTTTGACTCATTACAAAAGCAACAAGGTTTCCATTTATTGGATACGTGACCACAGAGGTCATCCAGGGAATGAGGAAGCGGATGACCAGCCTCTGCTGGTCCTTTTATGGGCCTAGAGCCGTTTAGTGGCGTAAGTCGGTCGGTCACTTCGACCGCTAAGGAAATGTGGCTGTCTTTTTCTGGTTTAAGGCAGGCCAAAGCTTTTTTTACATTTACATACAATTTCAACAGGAATAATTTACGGCTTGTTACTGGTTTTCTCTCTGGTCACTTTAGTGTGAACTATCCTCTGTGGAAAAGTAACCAAGTTCGTTCACCTTTGTGTCTCTTGTGCTTGGAAGATGAGTGAGTGTATCGTATTGTGTGATGATAGTAGAAGGCATGTTTTTCATTCTGAGTTTCTGTGTTCAGATGATATTAGGCGGGCTTCTCCAATATCTGTACTGACCTTCATAAGGATAGTCATACAGAGATTGAATTAATCTAATTTATAGATTTATGATAAAAAAGTGTCGCAGTGCTGGTCTTTGGACAAGATCTTCCTCCTATTCTATTCTAGATAGTGAAAAATAAAAATACAAATTTTGACCAACCCCTTAACTTGTAAGCATATTAACCCAGATAGCGCCGGAAATTTTTTTCTTTAAAACTTAAATTTTTATTTTGAAAATGAAATTTAATAAGTTTCTGGAAACATATTTTTTATTTTTTTTTTTTTGGAAAGGGTCTTTCTTTTAGAAGGACGGCTGCTGGGTTAAAATAAAAAAAATATGTTCTAAAAATTCGAAAATATGTTAAAAATATGCGTGTAAGACTGATATATGCAAAAACATGCCTTAAAGCGTAAAATATGCAATAACAAATCGATGCCAAAATTTATTAAAAGTTCTGAAAGGGATAAATATCTTGTCCCCGCATTAATACGTCGCACAAGAAAACACACGCAATTGCATATTTGCGGTTTCCCTGGTTATAACCGAACTCATGAGTTTGTTATTAAAGCTGCCTTTTCCAAATGCTATTCATAGACATATATTGCTACATTATTATTATTATTAAATGCATTAAACTCAATAATTTTTGTAGCACCTTACCCAATCGAGTTAGATTGAATTGTCATCTCTGTTTACTTAAGCTGTACTAAATTTGAAATGATGTAATTCTATTATGGATAATTTTTTCTCTTTTTAATGTTTTTTTTAGCTTTTTATTTAAAGATTTTGCTCATTTAGCATTATAAAGTCGTTTAGTTAAAACGTGTGCTACTTACTTAATAACAATTGTGTTGAGTTTTTTTTTTAAATAAATTATTTTCTTTTAATTTAAAAAAATTTTGCGTGATCTTGTTCTTTTCATATTTTTGTTTGACACAAATTGTATTCATTATTTTTTATGGTGACGAAATGAAATTTATTTTTATATATTCAGAACACACCGGTAGAAATTTTTCGTCAAACACAAACACAAAATAAGAAATAAAAAAAAGAACGGCAACAAATTTAAATTTAACATGTATTTTCAGTTTCGCCGAAAAAACCTAAAATATGACAAATTTAGCGAATTGTATAATAAATAATTTTATAAAAAATTTAGGTGTTAAATAAAATATTTATCTTATGTTAAAACAAAATAATTTTTTTTATATAAATCATCAAAAAGCTGTTAAAGCACTTTTATGCCTCTGCCAATTGCAACAAATTGTTTCAAAATTCAACATTTGTCTCAAAAAATTCTAAAATTTGTTTTAAATAAAATAGTGTCAAATTTTTGTTTTTGATCTTGCGAACTTATATACATATTTAATATTTTGTTTATTAATTTTCAAGTTTCTTATAACACGTGTTATGTAGCTTTTCAAGGCTGTTCTTCTTTTAGCATATTAGCTGCATTTAAAATAGCGCCCTCATTCAAGTTCCTCAGGGTGTCACGACTTACGCACACAACGACCTTTAAATGGAAAAATTTTTTTCTTTCGCTTCTCTGCAACTATTTGAAGCTTCGTGCAGCTCTTTATTTAGGGCAAATTTCAATTTGCATTTTACAATCACTTTTAGCTGCAGTGGAGGTCGTATTCGTATTTCTTGTGAGCAAATTTGCGAATACATTGCCCGAAATCATTCCTTCATTTGAATGTTTCTCTCAATATATCAGTTGTGGCACGCAGTAATGCAATCATGGGCATTCAACTTTGTAGCGGTCATCATGAACTATCGCTCTGTTCGGCCCATTTAGGTCTTTCCCGATATAACGTCCTACAATACCAACAGATTTTTTGCGACGCACTGTACCTTGGTTGATCATAAATATATACCCTCGTATGATAGCTATAAGTTTTGGTACATATCGCTCATTTATTTAAAGAACATCATAACTAGAGTTTTTTTTCCTTTTTCTTTTTAAATATCCCGGGATCCCACTCCACAGAAATAATAAATATTAAATTTGCCAGGTATTAACACAAATTTGATTAGAAAGCTTAATACACTCACTAAAACAGATCATATATACATAAACACTCATATGGGCAATTCTCAGGAGACGGACGCGACATTCGTACACTTTTATTTGAGCAAAAAGCAAGAAAGGAATGGAAAGAAACAATACATATCTTAGAGTTTTAAAGCAATGAAGGAGTAGTATATTTAAGAAAAAATTCTGGGCGATATCAATAACATAGTAAAAGGATATAAGCAAATATCAGAAAGAAACGGACGCGACAAAAATAGAAGTTATTTTTGTGCATTTTTTTATAAGTACATAATTCAGCGAAATTTTATGAAGAATTTTTTTTTGTGTAAATTCAGAAATGAAGGTGAAAGAAGACCTTTTATGTGTAGATTTATGAAACATGAAAATTTTGTTTTAATTTTTTTTAAATGGTTAAAGTACAAATACTTATTTACTACTGAAAAAAGTTAATAAATATTCATTTTATGCGACGAATGCGACATTAAGGTATAGGTGGAAGCAACCTCAAACAACTTCCCTTATTATAGCTCTAGTCTCCTTTTTTTCTGCTAATGCGTAGGTTGTTGTTAGAACGAAATTTGGAAATCACAAAAAAACTAAAAATTATACAAATTACTTTAAATAATGGCTAAAAAAAGATTCAGAAAAGAAAATGTTTCTTTTAAAAGTCCCATATTTTGCTCAAATTAAAAACGCTTTTACATTTGTAAAGTATAGAGCTTCATGCTTTATTATTTAAAACAAAAACAAAATTTTTAAGCAAAAAAAAAATTTTTTTTGTTGACCATTTTCTAAACAACATTTTTAAGCAAAAAAAATTTTTTTTTGGTTGACCATTTTCTGGAATTACCCATATGTTAATTCAAATTGGGTTTTAAAACAAGAACTTTTAGTTTTTAAATTCCTTAAAGGTTTTTACAAACTCGAAAATTTTTGTTATATGACCTCAAAAAAGTAAACAAATATAAGTAATAACCAGGGAAACCACAAATATGCAATTGCATGTTTTTTCTTGTCTGATATATCAATGCGGAATTAAGATATTTATCCATTTCAGAACTTTTTATGAATTCTGGCATCGATTTGTTAGTGCATATTTTACCCTTTAAAGCATCCCAGTGAAAAAATTTAAGTCATCCTAGCGGAAGTACATTTCCATTGCTTCCAAAAAATCGATATTTTTAATTTGCCGAGAGTGAGCAAAAACCCATGTAGAAGCTTATTTTAGTCACACAAAACCTTGTAACTCCTCAATAGTGTTAGAAAATACTCACCCGAATTTAAAAAAAAAAATATTTTTTTAAAGAAATTTATGAACTATTTTTAGTCTAAAATTTAAAAGTTATTTGCTTAAATTTACATGAAAACACTGTTTCGGGCTTAAATTCGTATAAAAAGAAACGAATTGTTAAAAAAGGCAACTATTTACCCTTTTTCCTAGATGAAAATATTATCATAGAATACAAAAAAGGGAATTTTTCTTAATATCGCTTCCAATTCAGTGACCAGGCATCGAAAAAGAGAACTTCTTGCAATGACAACCCTATGTAAAAATCATTAGATCGGATCGAAATTTGCACTAGTTCCGCATCGTAAACTCTACATTTTCATGACTTTTTTGGAGTCTCTTTTTTACTGGGATGTTTTGCATACTTCAGTCTAACACGCATATTTTGAGAATTTTTCGAGTTTTTAGAAGATATTTGGAGTTTTTAGGGCATATTTAGGTACTTTTTAAATAAATTTTATTTTAAAATTAAAAAAAAATTTTTTTTTGGTAAAAATTTCTACCTTTTTTCATCAAAATTTCATATTGTAGTGAAAGAAATAGTAGTATGGGGAAGCAATATTTTGCTACAATTATGAAGTTAGACTTTAAAAAAGGCTTCTGAATCGATTTCACACGTTTTCTTGCGAGTTCTGATGTTAAAACACATGATAAACGTGTTTAAATAACATCCAAATTTAGAACAAAAAATTTTAAAATGAACGATTTAAAATTTTTTAATTTTCACTCACTTGTAAACAGTCTTGTGAAAGAAAAACGAAACAAGAAAATTATAAAATTTTAAATCGTCCATATCCAATTTTTTTCTGCTAAATTTTAATGCTAGAACAAATACTATTGATTTGTATATTACAAATTTCAACTTAAACAGGTGTAACACAGGTGTATTATAACATCCTCAATGGACGCTAATTTCAATAAAAACTTGGTTTGGTAATTGTGACGAACGCTGCCCCGATTACATTAGTTGAGGTTGAAAAAGAACATTTTCAATGTGTAAAAGTTTATTTAGATGTGACCGGTGGCGATTTTTATTTAAAAAGCTAAGTGAATAGTTTTTGTTTATTGCAATAACAATTATGAATAAAAAGCTTGTCTTATTCTTCAAAATACAGTTTCGAAGTCTTAAATTTAAATTTAGTTAAATTTTTGTTCTTAATTAATTTTTTTATTGTTTCCTTCTTCTGTTTATTTTATTTATTTAATTTATGTTATTTTTAAGGGCATATTTTTAAGTTTTTAGTGCATATTTCGAAGCTTTGAGTGCATATTGAATGCGCATAAAACATTTTTTTTGGAGCATATTTCTGGTTTCCCTGGTAATAACTTACGGCCTTATTTATAAAAATTATTTAGACTTTATAAAGACTTCTTAAGGAAAAACCTTTTTAAAGCCTTAATCAGTTTTATAAATAAGGCTGTTAATATTTAATAAAAATAAACACAAAATAAAAAATTCTCAAGGCTTGATGTCGAAAACCGAACAGCAGATTTGTTCTAAAAAAAACGTCCATTCAATTGAGCTTTCAATGTAAAACAATTTTATTAAAAGTAAAAAAGAGCATAACGATTTCAATAAATTACTTTAAAACCAGTGACCGAAAATAATTGTTATTTATTTTCTTTGAAGAAGAAGATAATGTTACTTGAAAATAACCATTATCTGCTTTAGGCTTTTATTAACCACTGTCGTGAGATACTCGTATCCGTATATTTTTTTATTATTATTTCCCTGGATCCCGCAGAAAAAAATCCCGGGAAATCCGGGAAAGCTGTTATTCCCGTCCCGGGAATTCCCGGGAACAAACCCTAGTCATAACTCAAAAAGTGGAATTTTCGAGTAAATGATCCAGAATTAATCGTTATTGCGTTCTCATATTGGGTAAAAATTTCATACAAATATTTTGTTTATTCAACTATTGAGAGAAAAATTAGATTTCCTTTTTCCATCAAGTTGTGTGTAAATTGAAAACTTTAAACTCATTTCCTGGCAAATTAGTTTTTTTGAGTTATGACGTTCTTTGAGTAAATTGGTTATATGTACATACTAGTGTTGTAACGAATGTCAATTTTTGATATTCGCGAATACGAATACGAATATTTGAAACGATATTCGCGAATACGAATACGAATATTTAATACGAATATTCTATGCAATATGAAATATTAAAAAATTGTTATGAAAAAGAAGGACTTCACACTCTTGTTGGCGTACTTTAAAGTTAATAAAAAGTAACCAAAATTTTAATGATCGTCATTGAATAATATTTGAAAATGATACAAAGCACAAATTTCTATAAAAAGAATTAATGTATTTGTACAAACTAAAATTTTTAAGTCATTTATTAAAATTTCATTTAGGATTTATGCATTTATTTATTTAATTTCTTTGAAAAAATATTCGTATTCGCATCCGTCTGAATTTGTCGAATACGAATACATTGGTATTCGCCTGAAAATAGCCGAATATTCGACAATTCGAATACGAATACGAATATTCGTACATCACATAGTACATACATATAATACAGTCTGCTATCCACCTTTTTATTTAGTGACCTCTTTAACATATTAAAGCGCGTGAATTTTTACCAAACATAAAAAACAAACAATAATAATAAACATAAAATTATGCGTTTTAAGACATAAAAATTTCATGGGCTAATTTCCTTAATTATTGGTTTATTTTTAGTTCAAATTATAATAAAAATTTTCATTTCGTTTGCTGTGTTCCTTGTGCTCTCCTCAAAAAGCGTGGGTGACTCAGCAAATATAAGAATAAATAAATTTAACAAAAGTAATTATAAACTCATTCAGTTTTTTTTCTTGTTGTTGTTGTTAATTCTTTTTTTAATTTTAATTTCATCTGACAATTATAAACGTGAAGGAACATACATATTTTGTTTTAAAAGAAGAACAGAATAATGTATTTTTTTATATTAATATTGAAAAATGTTCTAAATAATTTACAACGCTGTTGCTCTATTTGTTTGCATTTAAGAACGTTTTGACGTCAGTTGCTTTTCAATTTGATATTCAACTTAAGGTAAGGTCAGACTTGGGAAATATTCGATGGAAAAATCGGTACTATTAAATAATGAACATTTTTTTTCTATGAAATATCTTTTGAAAACAATAACATATTTATTTTATATAGCATTATTCTTAATAACATTTCCCCGGAAGTTTATTCCCATACTAAAGTAATTTTTAAACTTGCAGTTAAAATAAAACAACGACACTCGTAATGAGATGCAATCTTTATATATGTACACTCAGAAAAAAATACACCATGACAAAATATTGATTTAAATTCATTCAAATCACATTAAGTTTACAAGAAATAACATGTTGTTTGAGTGTGTTGGTGTTTATTAGCTTTGTTCGTAGCTGCAATACGCTTTTGTGCTTAGTTTTATGAGTTGATTTTTATTGTCTTTTGTTTTTTGATGTTTGCAAACAGCCGACAAACTGATGCTGGCTGGTAGGCAGTGTACTAGTCTTGCATTCGGAGGATCGTAGGTTCGAATCCTGGAGTCAAATCAAAGTACTTTGTATTTTTTTTACTAAAACCTTTCAAGTCGAAGCATTTTGTTTGTTTTTTTTTTAAACTAAAACTAAAACTTTTCAAATAAATTGTATGTTAAATGATAAGAAATAATGTTAAATCTAGGCGCACGGCAGTGCACCAGGCCAAGTTCCGGCCAATGCACGCAGTGTGTATATTCCTGTAAATATGCAAATTGAATATGTGAATTGTTTTGATTCATCGTATTTCAATTTGCTGAAACATGTTATGTAATGAAAGCTCAAATTTACCATCTCTAATTTTCAACAGACTTACCATTGTCGTTTATTCTTTACTAATTATGCACATGTTAGTTAATTTGCTTATTTTTGTTCTACTTGAGACAAACTTTTTTGGTTTGTTACTATTAAGTATATTTATTTAATTTTTGCCACAGGCCCATAGCTATTAATTTTAGTTAATTTTAATTATTATTTTTCTAACTTAATTTGTTTCTATATTTATAATTTGAACGGGCTAAAGTTCGTATCGCTTTTTAAGCCAAATTACATGTGATAATTATTAATGAACAAATAACATCAAAGTTAGTTGTAAATATTCTGACAACACATAGTTGAACGGAACAGCCAGCCGTTTTCGAAGGCCACTAAACCTTCATCATCAGCGTTCTTCTGTGTTGGTCCACTGTGCAAAAAAGTTTCGTATATAAGGCAGAAATCTACATCAACTGACACCACACACAGTGGACATAACGATCTAATTTGAAATAGCTTTGATTCAACATGATTCTTCATTTTGATTTTAACAGTACGTAAATGTTAATTCAAGGTGAAATAAAGTTTTTTCAAAAGGAAAAATTTTCTTTGACAATTACTATATAAATCATGTTAAATTAACATGAAACACATATGAAGCAAAATCATTGCCGAAAAGTATTAGATTAACCTTGTTTAAGTAGATTTTAAGTTGAAATTGTTCTGTGTGTATGTATATGTATAATTCTAATGTACGTTTGTATGTCACTGAACTCCCCGTTTCGATGGCGCCCTGGATGGAGATTCACAACTCAGCCTGGCTGATGCCGGTGCAGTCGGTATCTATGTTATTTATTTATACTGCAACTAAACGGCTGGATCGACTTGCATGAATTTTTGTTTACGCATTCAAGTTGGGGCGCAAGACAACGTTTGCCGCGCTCAGCTAGTGTGCATATATTATTAAAAGTCAAAAATTACATGGTTTCTTTCTGCGGATGCAGCATAATTATGTGCCGAAAAGCTATAAGTTCATATTATCCTCATAAGCACACTTTAAAAACGCCGATACACATACATAAAAACTTATGTACATATATTTTTATTAATCTGCTGTGCCATAATCAGTTGTTAGAATTTTTTGTTTAGCCCTTTGTGACGCCATATTGCAGATATGCAACAAACCATTCAATCCTCATAAAAACCATTAAGTACAGGCAATTGTTAATTTTATTTTAATGCAAAAATTTTGGTACATTGTCTAGTTTCGAACTGTAAGATTTGTTCTTAAAAAAAAAAACTGTATCTCTTACATCACAACAGATTTAAACTAACCCTGCGATTTTACTCAATCAATACTACCGAAATTCATTTTTTTAAACTTATTTTCCAGCGGTTTACGTCGTAAATTTTTTTGAATGTGCAATTAAATTTTTTATTGTTTTTATTGTTAGAATATTATTAGAAAAGTTTTTTTTTAATTTGGAACTTTTATTGCCAAGATATCTGACTTTCTTTCCTCTTACTTCTTCACCCATTTTCACAGCAATAAATAAAATTTTAAAAAAATTTTAATACAAAATTTTTCACTTGTGCTACGAGCTCCTAGAATTTGTAGAAAAAAAAACAATTTTCTCGATGTTGCGTCACAAAGGGTTAGGACAAATAAATTAACAACTGGGCGCATCTCTTTGAATTCATTCAACTTTTTTCACAGTGCAATTCGTCTCTAGAAAACATAACTGTAGTACTATCTTCGCTCGCCACTGTATGCTTAAAGATTGAAACTTGAATGCATATTCGAAAGTACCCCTAGTCAAAATTTCAATAAATTTGTGAGATTTTTCAGGAAGTTATAGCACTATGACTTGCGACTTTTCTTATTTAGACTTCTAATATCATTTGGAATAATAGCTTAATTTAGGTTATACTTTGGTATATTTCAGCTTAAAAATATTACTTACAGTGTGTAGAACGATGTTTGCTTAAAAAAATAAAGGTTAACACAGAATTTTCCAATTTAATTTTAAAAGAAATACACTTGAAAATCGACTTAAAAGCTTAAAAGTGCTCTCGTGCAAAACAATAAAATATTACTCAAGCACTTGTTCCTTATTGCCACAGATTTTATGAAGTTTTAATTTATTGCATTTAATAAATTTTTAATGGTATTTAATTATGGCACTCAATATCGAATTAAATTACGAAATATTTCAATAGAGGTTATATGGAAATATTTCGTAATTTCGTTCGATAACGAGTGCCGTAATCTGCCTCTGGATACTTTAATCGTATGTGCTTTGTCAACTTTGAAGTTAATGTACTCGTCTTATGATATGGGTCGATGTTCTAATTATTAAAATATAAAACCATATCTAACGTCAAACTCCCAATGAATAAGTTGAAACTATTGAGCATAGTTGTTTCGGCAAATATCATTTATCATATTTAAATTTTATTTCCTTACACTTACTTCATCATACATATATTTCCGTAGTCCGACTATAGCTTAGTTGTACAGCTTCTTTGTTTTCAAATAATTTTCCATTGATTGTTTGTGCTGTTTGAAATAAATTTTTGCTTTTCATTTAATTATTTTCAAAGGTGAATTTGGAATTGAAATTGAAAATTTTGTGTTAATATTTTTTATACAAATACATACATACAAAAAAATATCAATCAATATTTTCCTTTGTTTGTTTTGTATTAAATAAATAAATGGTTCTCCCTGGAACTTTTACAATTTGGTTAATTTAAATATTGTTTTGCGAATACAGTGAAGGCAAAATAAGTGTGTCAGTTTAAAATGCTAATTATAATATCGAAAGTAAACTTTCGACTGAAAATTATATTGAAAACATTAATGGCCTATTTCTCACCTGCGAAAGAAGACGTTCGACTTACAATTTATATTGAAAACAAAAAAAATTTTCATACTTTATTGTTGTTTTCAATATAAATTGTAAGTCGAACGAACGTCTTCTTTCGCAGGTGAGAAATAGGCCATAATAATAACAAAAATTTAAAATTGTAAAAACCCCCAAATATATGTGGAGAAGATGTGTTAGCTTCTAAACTAATTTTTTTAAAACATAGCTAAGAACCCTCTCGATCAAGTCACCTTTCAAACAGAAAAAACTAAATCAAAATCGGTCCAGCCGTTTAGTCTGTACAGACACACATTTACACAGCTACACACTGCAAACTTATAACACCCCTTTTTTTTTGGTTGCGGGTTAAAAATGTGAAAATTTGTTTTTGCTTTCAATATAAATTGTAAATACAGTAAGGCCTCGATTATCCGTGATTCGATTAAACGGCAACGTCAATAATCCGGGAAAGAAATATTGTAATTGTTTTCTTTTTGTCCATCCAACTGCTTTCAGCAATCATATTTTTCCCTTATAGTACATATTTATGCATTTTTTTGATTAAACACAAGCATAAAATCCATGAATTTTTCTTTTATTATATGCGGTATATACATAGATGTATAAGTAAGTACAAAATATGAAAAAACCAATAAAAGCTGTTAGCCCATTAACCGGGAAAATATATTGTCTAGAATATTCGCGGTCCCGACCATTACGCATAATCGAGGTCTAACTGTAGAAAGTTTTCTTTCGATATCATGGCACAGGCATTCAACTATACGATAACAAAATTAATTGATTTCGATATCAAACCGACCGGTTGGTTATTCACTGACATCCAATCACATAATCGGTAAATGTCTATAGTTTGGAATAAAATTGCATTAAATTTAACTTTACTACTTTGGCGTATTAAAAAATTTGCATGAAAAGCCCTAAGTTGGCACTACCTTAAATGCGCAAAATTTGTCTCGTGATCAGGCGACATTAGAGTCGAGAAAAATTCGGCAACACACATATGTACATACGTATGTATGTATAAATATGGTATCTGTGCAAATGAAATCTTTAAGGAAACAACGAAAGCAATGTTGTGAAAATAATTCTTAATTTGCGTAATTAATGATCTAGTGAAAAATTTAATTAGCCGTTTTTTCTCTTCGCAATCATTAAATTGCTGACATTTTCGAGTAACTAAAACAAATGTTATGAATTTAATTAAATTTTTATTATAATGCGTTGTGTTAAATAAATAAAAAGTAATATAAAAACAATTGAAAAACTGTCATCATCATCATAATTTCTGTTTGTTATGTAGAATCAGCCAGAGAATTTCAGAGAAATATTAATTATTTAACCAGGGCGTAATATGTCTTTCCGCTCACGTTCACGTCCTACACAGCCTTTGGCATCACGTAGACGTTCTTCGTCGAGCTCTCGTGCTCAAAGCTCGGGAGCTTATAATTACAATGGCTCATCCTACAATAGTGGTGCTTCTAATGGCTACACAGCATCCAGTTCTAGACCTTTAAGTACTGGGTATTATCCAAACAGCAACAATTCATCATCTTACTATCAGAGTCCTTATAACAGTAATTATTCGTCAAGAGATAATCTCTATGGTTCGGGCTCTCTAGCCCGCAACAGTTCCGGAAATCTGTACTATAGTAACGGTAATAAATCGGCATCATCATCAGCATCATCGAATTACCGCCATGAATATACAGCTGCTTGCTCTAAGGAGAGTAATTCTACTAGCAATGCTGCATCTGCTGCTTCTGCTACTACCACTTCTACTTTAAGCAAATTTCAAAATTCCTCCTCGTCTACATCTTCATTGAATCACCAGCATATTCATCACCATTCGATAACCATTTCCCTAACGCCTCCTGGCAACCACTCCAACGTCAGCAAAAGTAACTACACCAGTGCTTATAATAATTCCAACAACAATTACAAATCATCGCATTTAAAATCCTTTAAATCCTATACGCGTTCACCACATGCTTCCTCACCCTTAGCCTCATCGTCGAAATCTTCATCACCCTTATCTAGCTCTGCCGCTTCATCTTCAACTTCTTATGCATCTAAAGCTTCCACTGCTATTTACGAAGGCAATGGCAAATATCAAACTTCCAACAATAGCATTTCCTCCTCTACTTTAGCAGCTTCAAATGGTTATGATGGTTCGCGTTACTCCTCAAATCCCTACAGCAGCAATAGTGATCGTTATATCAGCCCCTATACTTCATCATATGACAAAGGAATAACCACAGCATCCCTTAGCTTCAGTATGGGTCCCTCTGCCAATTCATCAAAGGGCTCAAATTCTTATTTGAACAAGTCTTCAGCACCGAATGCCTCCTCCAGATCTCTCAGCAAAACAAAATCATTATCAGGCTCGAATAGCAGCCTAAATGCATATCCCACATCAGCATCGGCCAGTAATAGTGGTAATGCATCAAATGCTGCTGCCATGGCGGCCATAGTTTCACGCAGCAGTTCTTTAAGAGAGCAAGAGCGTAAGTCACGAACACGTTCACGCTCTCGCACGGCGGCTAATCGTTCGCTTAGCGCATCGTCGGAGAAGAGTGAAGGCTATGAAGTACGTAGATGGCATAAGAAATATTTAATTGTGTTCAATTTAGTTCATAATTAATTGTTTAACCCTTTCGTCTGAGATCAACAGGAGCTTTTTTTTCGAAAGAAGCCTAAAACTATATTTACACTATTTGAGTTTTCGCCTAATTTCAATGGAAAAATTAATACATAATGCTATCAGCGCAAAAGTGGTGTAATCCCAAACTATTTAATTGTTGAAATCTTTTACTACATATTTTGCTATATTATGTTCTGTGCAAAAACTAATTTTCAGCTTAATATCCTTTTGAATGCCAAATATTTATTACGCAACTTTTGTGCGGATAGGTGATAATGTAAAGAATGTTTTTATTACCAGAACAGCAACTAAACAAATGTGGGTTATGATTTTACCCTTTAAAAAAAACACAATAAAAACAGCTGATTGAAGTCAAATAAAATTGAAGTACCTTTCAAAAACTACTTTTAAAAAAGTCAGACTTTTCAAAAGAAAAATTTTACAGGAGTAGTAAGACAAGAACTTTTGGAGTTCCCAAATTTTCCACAACGACATCTCTCTCGACAACGATATGTTTCTCGAACCTTTTAACTGATTTAGATTAAATTTCTCTCGTTCGACACAGTTTCAGTTTTTGAGATAAAAAAAAAACAAATGAATATTAAAAATCGAATTAACAAGAATTTTTGGATTTATTAACAATAATACTTTTCTAAAAATTTGGCGACAACGAATCCATTGAACGGATGAGTCTAATTTAGAAAAATTTTAAGGTGGCGTTGGCTGAAGTAGTTAGCACGTGGATTGCAAAAACGAAAGTCCTGGGTTCAAGACCGGTCATCGTAAAAGTCATTAAATAACAACCCCACACAATTTTCTGATGATCATTAGTATCCCTTTGTGTCAGTTGTTGTAAGAAAGAAAGCCACTGAACTATACCGACTTCAGCGGATACTAAACCTTATGTAAAATCAGAGCGCCTCTTCTTCGGTATTGTGAATCAGAATTATCGGCTAAGTCAAATAACCAATAAAATGGCTACTGAACACATTTAAAAAAATTTAATACGCCTCATTGACACCAGAGGCGCTGCAACATTGCCTTAACAATAACAAGCAAAAAGCAGAGTTGTAAAAAAATGAAGCTTTCCACTATCTCTTTCTTCACCACCTGCCTTCACTATCGCTTTCACTTTTCTTCTGCGAGAAAGGGACAACTGTAGTATATTAACAAAATAATCAAAACAATGTGTGAGAAAATGTGTATTTTGTGAAATGAAGAAGTGAACATTAAAAAAAAAATTAAATGAAAGAATTTGTTGTGTTGCACTAAAAAACAGAATGTGAAAAAGATTGTATTAAAATAATGACTGGGATTTGTTTTCAAATGATTGCAAATTTAGCTTTAAGCAATTTCATTCAAAAATGTTAGTACTCGCATGTATTTTCCTTTTACTTACAAAAATCATACAGCGAATGAGACCACAAAGTATAAAATGAAAATACGTTTGAACAACTGATCATTCCCACATAATGAAATACAAGAATTTGTAGTGTTGAATTAAAAGACAGAAGGTGTTTTCAAATGATTCCTGATGTAACTTTTAAGCATTATCATTCAAAAATATTAATATTTACCTTTTAGTATGGATTCACACACGTCAACTTTTGTTGAAGGAAATACGAATATTTTTTTTTCTACCAGCTGAGTTAAAAGTTTATCAACAAAAGTTGACGTTTGTGAACCGGGAGTTATACCCTTTTTAGACACAAAAAGTTTACTTTGCAAAATCTTAATTTAGCTGGGAGAAAGACAGAAAGAGATAGTATTCCTCTCTCTCTCTCTGTCTTTCACACAGCTGAATTAAGACTTTGCCATGTAAACTTTGCGTGTGTAAAAGCAGTATTACTTACAAAAATCGCACAGCGAATGAGCCCACAAAGTAAAGAAAAAAAATAAATTGTGGTAAATCAATGCCACTAAGAAAGAAGCATTAAAGAAGATACAGGTATGTACTGAGTGAGCGAGACAGTTCGAAAACATAATTATCTTCCATATCGTGATATCTCTGTGTTGTTAGCTCACGAAAATTAATATGTATATCCAAAAAGTTCGTCATGACGAAAGGGTTAAAAGCATTATTTTTAAAGAAATTTGCATTCAACTGGAAAACTAAAAAAAGATCATATAAAAATTTTTAACATATTAATTTTTTAACTAATAATTTTTTTTTTCATTTAGAGTGGTAGCGAAACACGTCCTAGCCGTTCACGTGCTGGTAGCACAGCTAGTACAGTTTCGGTCTCCACATCCACCTCGGCCACAGACGATAGGAAAACACGTGATAAATCCGAAAACAGTGGTGATAATATTGACTATAAGGCTCTATGGGAGGCTGTTAAGTAAGTTAAAATGTGTCCACTTACAAGAGAGGAAGAAATTCCAAATGGACTCTTGCGACTTCTTTAACATTTTAAACGCACAAATTTGATCTAATTTTCATTAATTTCTTTTACAGATTGGAAAATGAAAAACTTAAACAACAACTGAAGAAAAAAGATGATGAAGTTGTACAAACTAGAGCCACCCTGGAAAGATTTGCTAATGCTGTAAGTAATTTAATTAATTATTTTTTAATTCTACAATACATTTCTACAACACTGAGCTCTGTTCACATGGTATGTTATTGTTGCATCCATATAAAGCGATGTACGGATATTTTTCGTGTTTGTAAAATAATTATATTCCACCTTATCGTGGTTGGCGTATGAGTATTTCGACTGCGATGTTTTTGAAATATAGGAGTATTAAAGAACACTGTAACATTTTTTCTTTAAACTATGACTATAATGTCGTAGTCAAATTCGAAATACACCAACCAATATAAGGCCCATTAATTGTCTTGGTTTAGAGCGCATTCTATTACGATGTAAATAATAGTATGCCAACGGTTATCAACTTAATGTCGAGGGACTTCCCAATGGAGCACATCAACAATAATGATTTTTTGTACATGCTGAAAAGTTTTTCTCAGCACATTTAGGTCATGACTCATGAACAGAATATCCTTGTTATATGACATATGTACATACATATTCTCTTTCTGATGGATTTGTCCCACTGTGCAGAACCCATTAATGTCCGCCGAATTTGCCTGAGATATGCTCCTTATTGATATACTTAAATAGATTTACGAAAGTCCAATAAGAGCCGAATTAATAACCCTTATTATGAACAAATCTCGATCTTCGACTGTAGTCGAAAGTACTTTTCAAACGAATTTTCATTTGGTGATTTTTTAAATTTCCAACAACTTCAAAATATTAAGCTCAAGAATCATACAGAGTGATGGAAATTAGAATACACTTGGTATGCAGAGCAAATTGATGATTTTCCTTCATAATTCAAATGTTTCGAATTGTACAGTCCTTACGATCTTAGATGTACATAAAATCGACAAAAATAACTTTCAATTTGTATTTGCGTACCTAAAAATTAAAAACAATCGTTTAAGATTGAGCTTTTTAATATTTTTTTTGTATAAGAATACTTCATCGAATTCTAAATTCTGTTCGATAAAAAATTCATTGCCAAT
This sequence comes from Tachina fera, assembly GCA_905220375.1. Classification (NCBI taxonomy): domain Eukaryota; kingdom Metazoa; phylum Arthropoda; class Insecta; order Diptera; family Tachinidae; genus Tachina; species Tachina fera. The sequence goes on from LR999964.1 coordinate 65,296,785, forward strand.
GAAATTTTTGATGTTCACAATATGAATTTAACATTCGATTTTCGCTGTTCGATAGCCAGCAAAGATCGAAAATCGAATGCAATTCATTATAAAGAAGGCAAATATGCTATTCAGTGTGTTGCGTGCAAATTCGTGAGAGAAAATATTTCTCGCAATCGAAATTAAAGTTGATTACATAACCAAATAATGGTGACTAAGATGTGAAACTTAACATTAAAGCAAAAACAAAGTTTAAAAAATTGGTTTTGTGTTCCAAAGAATTCTAAAATTAAACAAACGTGAGGATTTCAAAGCGTTTCTCTCTTTTTTAAAAACGTTGAATTTTGTATGATTAACAAAAAAAATTACATTTAAAAATTTTTGTTTTACATGTAACAAGTCGACGCGTATTCCAGAATATGCATCAATAATTTATAGATTTAATGGCTTATTTATGGATGGCAACCGAACTTTAGTTACGTTACCCAGTTGTTAAAATCGTATTACGCACGCAAGTGACAACTAACACGGTGGTTATTATGCGATTCGAATCGAACGGAAGTGTTTTCGAATTGTAATGCTAATAAGATACAAATTCGAAAATTTTTATTTTCGAATCGAATGACACAATAACCCCCAGCTGTTGATTTCAGTTGCCATATTGCAATAGTATATGTTTGAGGGTGGCGTTGGCTCAAGTAGTTAGCAAATTGAATACAAAATCGAAAGTACTTGGTTCAATCCCTGTATCCAACAGTCAATAAAGAGCAACACCACGCATTTTTCTGATGTGCCTTAGTGTCCCTATATATGAGTTGTAGGAAAGTTCAAGTGATGAAGGCATAGTCACTGGTCACTGAACTATACCGACTTCAGCAGATACTAATCCAAATGTGACATCAGAGAACCCTCCTTCGTTGTATAGCAGAATCATCGGCGAAGTAAAATAGCCGATAAAATCGCTACTAACTACAGCTTAAAAAAAAATGTAATACTCCTCATTTAACATCAGAGGCGCTGCAACACTGCATTATTAAGAACGTGCAAAAAGCAGAGTTGTAAAAGAATGAAGCTTTTTTCTCTATCACTATACCTTACCTAAATAAGGTAACACCTAGTAATACTAGTAGGCATTCATTGCCACTGTGTTACTTCTCTTTAAAAAAAATATTAAATGAAATAAACCATTCCTCCTTGAAGGGCGAAAATATGCTTTAAAATTAATTACAATATATTTCAAGCAATAACATTTACTCACAGTGGACTTGCTAACTCTATAGGATTTGAATTGTCCCTTACTTTGTGCTTCCTTCTCTTAATAAAAAAAATAGTTGTATTAAACTAACTAATCATCTTTATGATTAAAATTTTTTTAAGTCCTTTTACTTAAAATTTTTTCATAAACATTATTTTCAGTTGCCAATCTGCCATAATCATATTTTAGGTAACTTTAATGTTGACAATGAAACTAAAATTCAGTTACCATACATAATCGGCCCATAATATATCCGTCGTACAGTAGCACCTAAACTAAAAATAATGGTAGTAAATCTATATTTTCCGAGTTAAATTTTTTAACATTATTTTGTAATAGGATCACTAGTTCAGAACTTACAGATCTATTAGCATTACTTTCAATTTAGGTTCCATCGGGTGTCGGTCAAGAATTCAGGATTCTGAATTTTCAGAATGCAAGTTTTTAGAAAGCATTGGGATCGTTTCATTTGTAAATGCAATTTAATATCAGCAACTAAATAAAAGACCACAGATCTTGTAGGCGCAGAATGTCCTCCACATCAACCTGTCCAACCTAATGGTAACCCCTTAAAACTGCGATTGATTCAAGCACATGCCATTACACAGAAATCACAAAGTGATATGCTATGTAACAAATGCACATCATGTGAATGGAGCTTTGTTTAGGAAAATAATTCCATCTATTGCTGAAGTCGACGGCAAGTTGAGTCATGTTGACGGCTTAAAAATGTTAGTTATATATACACGTTTGTCAGAGTTTTAGTTAACAATTTTTTTGCCGTCAGCTAGATGTTCTCGATAATGATTTATGTAATTGCTGGAAAATGTGTTGTAAAATATCACGCTACACTATGGTTGGAAAAGAAACATGTATTATAAATATTATTAAAAATATTGTTTATAAGATAAAAGCAAAAAATTTTTTGGTTTGATATTTTAAAGGGTTTTTGAAATACAACAACTTTTGGGAATATTTATTTATACAAAACATTTAGGATGATTGTTTTTAATCTATTGTATAAATTTTCTCTCACTTAACTCTCCAAAAATATATCATAATATAAAACTTTTGTTAAGAAAAAAAAACAGCGCTTTTCTCTCTCTCTCTCTCCCTGATAAAATTGCACTTAATGTATTCTCCCAAAAACCGCTAATAAATTTTATATAAGGGAAATTTAATATATACATACACATACATTAAAATAAATACCCAAAAACCGAGATGAAGAACCCTACACACTGCTTTTGCAACCCTTTTTCATTACTCGTATTTTGTAAAATTAACCCCGCCACTGGTTCGAAAACTTGAAAATTTTGTCAAAGTACATATATTGAAACACTTTAAATTTTATTTGCACCGCTAATTTGAAAACAATCAATCAAAAAATCAAACGAACATTTTTTTTGCAAATTAATAACTTTTGCAGACCACTAAAAATTCTCTGTCAGAGATTGAAAAGCGCGAAAGGAGAGCTATGGAACGAAAACTTTCCGAATTGGAAGAAGAGCTTAAGGTAAATACCTTTGAACAAAATTTCCTTTTAATTTTTCCTTATGTTTTTTCTTTACCTCTTACACAAAGAAAATAATGCAGAACTTTATTTTTTATTTTATTTTTGTTTTAAATAACCTTTGCCGACTTAAAAACAAAACAGCTTCTCTTTGTTTTATTTTGTTGTTGTTTTACAAATACACCGAGATAATTTATTTTTTTTCTTTAATTATTTTTGGTTTTGTTTATACGCTTTTGTACTTACACCATTAATATTTGAACAAAATTACTTTGGCTTTTAGCTTGTTTACACTTACATATACATATATTTTTTTTTACAATTGTATCGTTTTTCAATGTACCTATTTGTTATTTTAATTTTTGCCGCCAAAACAAAAAGAAAGTACGTTTATATTTATACATGTGTAGATTCTTAAAATGTTTCTTTATTAATCTGCAACCAAAAAACTTCTTGTCATTATGTGTGCAAAAAAAAACAATTAATTTTTGGCTTGTCTCAAAAAATATTGCAAGTTTGCACTGTGCAGTGCAGTAAGCAAGCCATATACACGTGAAACTGGAACATCATGGCGTATTAGGGATCAAATAAAATAAAATTCAAAGTAAAACTGCGTTCATAGATAATAATTAAAGCAGAGATGGAGACAAAGTTGACCACTTTTGGTTGCAGATGAAACTACTTAGTGTCATCTCATGAAAGAGAATATGATAGGCCATAGTTAGAGCAAAATTATGTATGGGAAAAATTTTGTTTTTTTTCTGCACAAAAATGCTTATACAAAATTTATCCCAAAAACGCCGCATTTGAAAGTAATGGGGCCAAAAGTGTTAGTTTTTTTTATTAAATTTTTTTTATGAAAAGTGCACAGTGCGCATGGTCTAATAAAGAAAATATACTTTCGGTATCTCATACATTTTTTGGGTGCTCTGTTGTACATATACAGGTTCTCTTATTCAAGAGGTGATCGAGTTTCATGTTTTTTTATAAACATATTCAATTATTTATCATTTAAGTAATTTATTAATTTTTGACATATTGTCATAAGTTTATTTTAATTGAAATTTATTTGCTGGTGGTTAAGCATTGTCAGTAGACTTCAAACACATATTTTGAACAGTCACAAACCTCTTATCTTATCTTATGCACAGACTTTCAAAAACTACGAGTATTTGAAAATTCACAAATAATAATAGGACGGATCAATAAGCCCGTGACTTTTTTTTGCAAAACAAAAATTAATTTTTCAACATAATCTCATTTTAACTATTTACTTAGTCCAACGTTTCTCAAGTTTTTGTATCTCTTCCAAAAAAATAGGATTTTTCGAGGTCCTGAAAATAGGCCATAATTTCATCTTTCCACCGAGCTATTTCTGTAGATTTGGAAATAGGAAATAGTCACTAGGGGCTAAATCCGTGGAATATTGCGGATGGGGTACCAATTCGTAGCCCAATTTATAGAGTTTTGCCATTGACACTGCACACGTGTGCACTCGTGCATTATCTTGGTGAAAAGAACTTTTTTCTTGGCCGTATGGGGTCGTTTTCTTTTTAAATCCTCATTAAATCGGTCTAATAAGTTGTCATAATATTCGCCGTTTATTGCTTTTCCCGTTTTGAAGGTAATCGATGTAGATTATCCCGCGTGAATCCCAACAAACGGTTGCCATCACCTTATTGGCCGACAAACTTTCCTTGGCCTTCTTCGGAGCCGGTTCACCCGGAGAAACCTATTGTTTAGACTGCTGCTTGATCTCCGGAGTAAAGTAATGGATCCATGTTTCATTCACAGTTGCAAAACGACGCAAAAACTCATTAGGATTGCGGATAAACAACTCTAAACAATCCTTTGAAGTTGTCACACGTTTACTTTTATAATCAATTGAGAGCAAACGCGGCACCCATTTTCCAGACAACTTTCTTAAGCCCAGCTGATCATTTGAAGTCGAAATCACACTTCCATATCAACAATCTCACGCACTTTTACTCTTCGATCGGCCAACACCATATCGTTGATTTGTTTTCGAAATTTTCGGTGGTACTGACCTCAATTGGCCGTCCAGACCTTCAGTGTCATTTGTATTTGTGCGACTACAACGAAAGTCAGTAAACCAATTTTTTACCATTGAAATCGATGGTGCAGAGTCCCCATAGTATTTATCGAGCTTTCCTTGATTTGATTGACGGGTTTTTTCCCCCAAAAAATAATGTTTAATGATCATTCGAAATTATCTTTTTTTTATTTTTAGAAAAATACACGAGGTTGTTGTTGTTTTGAACAGCTGTTAAACGAAAATTAAATGATAAAGACCTGCACAAGACGTCTTATAAGAACTTTTAAGACATGAGGGCAATTTCAAATGATTTATTACAGGAAAATCTTCTGAAACAAACGCTAACCAACGTTATCGGCAATACATTTGTTTAACTTATTGCAGGTATAAGAGTAAAGAAGAAAATAGTTCGTGACTGCAAAATTTGTGGTGTTTGTGCTTTTCTCTCTCATTGGTGTGTATACAAACGTCATGTGTGTACATGCATACATACATACCGTCATAATTTGTGTATGCTCTCTTATTTTTCTGCGCACATACAAACGCACATATGCGTTTACATGAGTTGTGTGCGCTTGCTTTAAAAAACCTCCCTTAAACACAAACATAATAGCTTACCATCTAAATCTTACACACACACCCAAACGTACAATATACAAAATAACAAGCATATATGTATAAACAGAACTTCTTTTCATTGTTTGTTATAAACAAGACGTCTTGGCGACATCGCTTGTTAACAGTCTTATACACGTACACCAATCCATCCATCGTGCTTCGTTTATAGTGTGACAGCATTTTTTATTGGCTTAGTATAATGCATGTCACGAGAGTACATTTAAAAAACATGACGTATTTACATTTCAAGACTGCTGACGCAGGCCACTAGTAAATGACGACAATTGCTCTAAATTTGACAGTAGTCTACTAACAGTTGGTACTTAATGGTAACTACGAGGGAAGTTGGAAAAGTCAAGGACTTATTGATCCGTCCTCGTATATAGACAATTCTTAACCACTAGCAAATAAATTTCAATTTCAATTATTTATTTTATTGGCACATTATGTCAAAACAAAAATCATCCGAACAAAATCTGGGTTCTTTTTTTGTTAATTAAGGAAGGTATACTCGTATTTGAGTTATTAACAATGAATGGAATGAATCCAATAGGTTAAATTCTAACAGCCGTATTCATAAAAATTTTAAACAGCGTTTCATAAGTTGTTTAAGCAATATTCGCTAAAATTGTGTTCATAATAGAATTTTAGCTTAAAAACCGTTTTTTAAACCTTGCGTAAATTAGCAAATTTTAAAATTGACTGGCCCCATGTTTAAACCAATTTTAAGATGACGTTGTTGTATTTTTGCTTTGTGTTTGTTTACATTTTTAGTTTTGCCTGTATGTATGTATGTGTGTACGTATGTATGTACGTAGATATGTACATGTGAATGCTATTTAGAAGAAGAAAATAAAATTGTATTTTTTTAGAAGCTCATGATGAAATTTCAAATGAACTCCAAATAAATATTTACCAGAGAAGGAGCAATCAGTTTTCCATTCCCATTTCGTCTTTTCTCAATGTAGAGAAGAAAGAAAAATAAAAATAATAATTATAGTGATGTATAAAAACTCACAACAAATAAAATAGAACTCGTTATTCTAGTGCTTCGTAATCTGCAATAAAAAAATCATGTAATAAGCACTTTTAAGAAAGATTCGCTGTAATCTATTTTTATTTTTTTAAATTTTGACGAGTTGGAACACATTTTTTATTGTATAAAAACAATATTATTCCAAAAATGGACAAAAAATAAAAACAGATACGAGTACTTTGTGAATTAATAATCGTTGTTTAGCAGAACTAGGATGCAAGTGGCAAATAGTGTTGCCACGATATTTTAAAAAAAGCAAGTTAATTGATTTTTAGTTAAAACACTGATTATGAATACAAATATTTAAAAAACCTTATTTAGCCTTAAAATGTTTTTTAACTAATATGGTTTTTAAACCTCAATCAACTTTTTTTTATGAATACGGCTGTAATACTACATCACTACGCTTAAATATAAGCGATGAAGTAGCTTTTACTGGCTTTCATATAACCATACTCAAATAATTTTTGCTCATGTCCGGTTTACCGATTTGGAAAATACGTTTGTTTGACTAATTACATTTAAAGCAAAATTATAATTTTTGTATTGTATTGTTTTCGTTGTAATTTATTGAATGAACGTCTTTTTCGATATGGCAGAATAAGTCAGTAACGTCTATTGGAGTCTACATAACCAAGGCTAAATAAATACTCTACGCAATACTCATTACTGTAGTAGTCACAAAACATGACAGCAGAATTCATTGCCGCAGCAGCTAGCCAGCCTATAATCGCGCCGTATGCAATGCTTGGCTTGGATCGATACGATGAATTTAGGCCGGATTCATACCACTGCACTTGTGTTATGAGCTCAGTGTGGCTAAATAAACTTCGCTTATAAAGTGTGGCAATACTTGAATTGCAGTTTCAGCCTCTTACAGTTGTAACCGTCACTTGTCAGATAATCTCCACAGCTGTGTCTGGCCGCTTTACATAATCAGAGCTTCGTGCCACCTTTTTAAGGTCATAGACCTTAGTTCTAAAAATTTCATTTATCATTGCAATTAAGGTTTCTGGTCTTAAAAATACGATTGGAAATCACTTTTTATGAGGAGGCCCCAGCTGCTTAAATTTTACGTTATTGAGCAATGAAACAAAAAAATTCATTTCACTGTGTTGTAAAATATTATTTTAATTTATTTTTCTAATGCTCTTAATTGGATACTTCACTTGCTAAGTCGATTAACTCTTATTCATTTCTGTTTGAACTGATTCGAATTTCATTCAATTCTTTTTTGTTGTGGAAAAAATTAATACAAAATTTAGCTAATTAGTAACGAATAAAAATCAGAAAAGAATGATTCATTTACAGCTCTGGTCTCTGTCTCCATCAAAGCTCGAATGCTCGAAGCGTAAAAGGGTAAATTCCTTACTTATTTATAATTAGTTCTTGAAAGTCTAAAAAAACCGAACAAATTCATCTTCCTTTTATATTAGCTTCAGACTTAAAAATTTGTAAATGTCGAGACACATGTTTTTTGTCTTCTATGTCTAGAATCAGCATTTGTATACATATGTATGAGTATATTGATAGAAATATATTGATTGCCTTGGCTCCTATAAGGAGCATAGGGCCTCAGAGTCAGACTTTAGAACCTTGTTATTTTTTTTTAACTTAGATTCTCTTGCATCTGACGTTTTTCTTCTATCGAGTTAATCACTTGGGTAAATGAAGCATTCAATTATTGCAATAATTGAAATTTCTTATTTAATTTTTATTGGTTTAATTATAGTTTGGTTTACAAAATAATGAAGTATTTAGTATTTTTTAGCAAACAAGAAAACTTTTCTTATATTTTAGTTTGTTATTTACAACAAAAAAAAATGGCGAAAATAATGTATTTTCTAAGTTTAACATTTATTAACGCACTAATAATCCCAAATTATTATTTTACTTATTCAGTAAAATAATTTTTTATTAAAAATACATTGAAATTGATTATTGAGGTGATTAGCTGGATCCTATGCGCATTTCACTGTTGCTAATGCAGATCAACAGGAAACCTTTACCCAAAGCTTCTTAGAACAACTAGAGTTATTATGTTATAAACTTTCATTTGAACAAATGAGAAGCTCAACCAATAACAAAGTTGAAACAAGAACTCAATAATCAACATGTTTTTTTATTTTCCTACTTTACTACATTGGCTGACTTTTTTCAGCTCTATTTGTAAAAGTATGTAAAGAAAATAAATGTAAATAACAACAACAACAAGAAAATTTATTGTTTTCAATATAAGTGTTCGATTAAACGTTATTTGTCGTTCATACCGTTAGATATAAAAATCTACAAATAATGTTCCTTATCGCTACACGCATACATATGTATGTATGTGTATGTGTAAAAAGTTTGAAAAAAAGGCTTTAACGTTAATAAGTACTTGTTACCATTTTCGCTAACGCTTTCAATGTAAATCCGCCTATTTCGACAGGACTAAACATGACCTCGAAAGTTTTTCAACAATTTAATGAAGCTTTATTTAAATTCCAGCAGAAAACTTATTATTTACTTATAAGACAAATTTTGTCAATTTATTTGCAAACATTGGACACAATTCTCTCTTTGCCTTTATTTACATATGTGTGTGTTTAATTATGATTTATTTAATAAGACAAATTTTGTCAATTTATTTGCAAACATTGGACACAATTCTCTCTCTGCCTTTATTTACATATGTGTGTGTTTAATTATGATTTATTTATACTACATCATCTTCATTAACCATTTCATCGTTTCACGTCATATACAAACTATATTTTAAATACATCCTATAAATAATTGTTGTTTAATTTTGAGTTTTTTAATTTATCATCCATATGCATACATATATTTTTCCTATAAATGTCATGCCATTCATTCATTATTTCATGTGTACGTTGTCAATCATATTGTAATTTATGTACATCCCCCCTTTATGCCGCGTACTAGATACAATCTGTGAAATGTTTTTTTTTTATACTTGCGAAACGCAAAGTTTTGTGATTATAAATAATAATGTATACAAAATAATATTATATTGAGCACGTTAAAAATGTTATTTTATAGATCTTTTTAACAGCCTACTTTTGGGTGTTAAGGAATATTTTTAACATTTCCATTTTGATAACACCGTAAAAGTATGCAACGACTTTGGCGTTTAATATTAAATTCGTTTTTTACTTTTCACTTCCTGTTCTCTTTTTGTTAATCGTTTTCACCCTTAATTTTATTCCGAAACCTTCAATCAACAATTTCAATTACCATTTAGGTCGACTTTTTGGGTTCGAGATTAAGATTAGTTTATTTCTCTAATTAGCTAATCCGAAAATTAACTTAATCTCACATAATTGAGTTTGATGTTTTTGAGTGGTAGTTTAAACTTCTTGTTATGTGCAGTATTACCATACTGAGAAACAAAATACTGACAACAATTTCTATGAAAAAGTCATACATGTTATCAACACACTTTGATTTTTTTGTTGGAAGAAGAAGAAACTGTCATATTTTATTTTTTACAAGTAAATATTTCGCGTGTTAAAGGAAATATATGTATAAGTAATACAAAATACATATGTATATTTATGTGTTTTAAATTATTTTATCATATAATTTATACAAAAATTTATATGTTTCACAAGTGTTTGTAAAGTAAGATTAAACCACCACGATTGGTCGTTTAAACTAGCAAGTAAACCAATATAATCGACTACCCAAAAATTGCAAATGAAGATTAAGGTTAATTTAATCTCTAATCTTCAACTCAAAAAGTCGCCCTTAAAGTCCAGTACGGAGTTCTTACGAATTTTAACATTTTCTACACGGAAAAATATTCCTGTAGCCTTTTGCATACAAACAAATTGATATATTTATGAATTTAAAACACACAAAAAAACACTAAAAAGTAATTACAATTTGATGAAACATTTGAACATTGATTTCTGTTTCGGTTGGCTGAAAAAAGTATCCACTTATATTTATAACATCCCTAAAATAGTCAATAAATTTCAAAAATTCCATGCACTTCTCTTTTGAAAGTCCATACTAGCAAATGAAAATTTCTCTATGAAATTTACCAACCTGCATTTCTGTAAGTTTATTTTTACATACAGTTTGCATGTGAACCTGAAATTCCGTATGAACTCCGTACCAGGCTTAGTAATCAAATTAAACCCCATTGATCAAATTGTTTGTGTTTTGCATTCATTACATTCTCTTCTTTTTTATTTTTTCTCTCTCTCTCTCTACGTCTCAACAAATTTTATTCCTGTAATTATAGCTACTGCAGAAGTTAAAGAATGAAAATGAACGTTTACGTGCTGAAAATCGTGCTCTTACCCGTGTTGTCTCTAAGTTGACATCGTCAGCCCAGAGCCAATTGTCAAAAAGCAAACAATAAGAGAAATGAAAAAAAAATTAATTACAACATACATAAATCAAATGCCTATATACTCGACTTTATATATGTATATCATGATAGATCTAGGAACAATTGATAATGGGATAAAACATATTGAAAATCTTATAACAATTTACGCTTTTTACATGCATACATATTCCCTCTCGAAAAAAGTAGTTAAAATAAATTTTTATCCAAAATTATTTTTTGTTTGTTTTTGTTTCATTAAAAATTTTTATGTTTAATATTTATTCTACTCGTCTTTAAAATAAAATTTTGCAGATTCAGGCATTCCTTTGACAATTTATTTAAAATATGAAAATGATTGTTTTGAATTGTCCAAGGAACGTTTTCTTTCAATATCTTGGTCCTGGCTGTTAATAATTAAATAAATTTATGGAGTCAAGTATATATTATTTTCTAGGTATAATTTGTTTTTGTTAAAAACTTTTGATAATTTTTCGTATTTTAATATGTCAAATTACTCGTAAATTAGCTTTTATAAAATATGTATGTATGTTAAATTTAATAAACTTTGGCTGAATTCGAAATTCACACTGTGTTCTGTGTTGTTAGAAAAAAATATGTATTTACATACTATATATTAGTGATGTAACGAATGTCAAATTTTGATATTCACGAATACGAATACGAATATTTTAAACGATATTTGCGAATACGAATACGAAAAAAAATTGTTATTAAAAAGAACTTAATACTCCTGCTGGTGTACTTTATAGTTAATAAAAAATACCCAAAATATTAATGATCGTCATTAAAAAGCATTTTAAAATTATACAAAGCACAAATTTCGATAAAAAATTTAATGAATATTTATTTTTAGCCATTTATTTAAGTTTCGTTTAGAATTTATGCATTTATTTATTAATTTTTTTGAAAAATATTCGTATATCTGTGGCTGAGTGGTAGCAATGCTAGACTCTCAGTCCAGAGTTTGCGGGTTCGATTCCCACATTAGACCCTGGGTGTTTTTCGCAGACAAACTAATAGCTTTGCGGGTTGTGTTTGTTCTCTAAATGGCCGAATATTCGGCAATTCGAATACGAATATTCGTGCATCACTACTATATATATTATTAAGTTAGCACAACATTAACGTAAATAAGAAGATATAAAATATTATTTTTTTTAACATTTAAATAAATATTTCTTAAATATAAATCGAACATGGGCCATATTTTTCTTAATGATACATTAAACAGATAGATCGCACCTGACTACACAATTGTAGTCGTGTTGTTTGTAGTTTTAATGCATTATATTGAATAACAAAAATTAAAAATTTAAAAAACCCTCGAATATATATAGAAAAGATGTGACATCTTCTAAACGGCTGGACCCTTTTTTCTTAAAACATAGCTAAGAACCCTCTCGATCAAGTCCCATTTCAAACAGAAGAAAACTAAATAAAAATCGGTCCAGCCATTTTGTCTGTACGTGGACACGGATACATACTACAAACCTATAACACACTTTTTTAGTCGGAGGTCCAAGTTTGATTTATTTTTATTTATTTAAAAATTAAAAAGAAATTATTTTCCAAAAATACACGAAAAGATACTTATATTTCATGTATAATTTTAAAAGTCTGCCTTCCTCAAACCTCAAGACCGCCACAAGTGATATTTAAAGTCCTCCTGAAAAAAAACAGTAAATAAAATAATTTAACTTTCCTACCCAGCAAAAAAGAGATTCCAAAAAAGTCATGAAAATGTAGAGTTTGCGATCTGGAAGTAGTGAAAATTTCGATCCGATCTAATGATTTTTACATTGGGTTGTCATTGCAAGAAGTCCTCTTTTTCGATGCATGGTCACTGAATTGGAAGCGATATTAAGAAAAATTCCCTTTTTGTTGTTCTATGATAATATTTTCATCTACGAAAAATGGTAAATAGTTGCCTATTTTAACAATTCGTTTCTTTTTATACGAATTTAAGCCCGAAACAGTGTTTTCATTTAAATTTAAGCAAATAACTTTTAAATTTTAGACTAAAATTAGTTCATAAATTTCTTTAAAAAATAAATTTTTTTTAAATTCCTGTGAGTATTTTCTAACACTATGGAGGAGTTACAAAGTTTTGTCTGACTAAAATAAGCTTCTACATAGTTTTTTGCTCACTATCGGCAAATTAAAAATATCGATTTTTTGGAAGCAATGAAAATGTAGTTCCACTAGAATGACTTCCATTTTTTTCACTGGGGTGTTTTCAATTTTCATGACATATTTCATAGATCTAAAAGCGTACAATTTTTGAACACTTATTGAATAACATTTGTGTTGAATATTATAGAAATTGAAATTGCTATTTTCTAAAATAACAGCTTTTCCAATTTTTCATTGATTTAGAGAAAAAAAAACAAAATAAAATTATTTATGTATCCTTTTGAAAAAAATCAAAACTTAATCACATATGGGCATTTCCCCCGAATGGTCTACCAGGATGGAAAAATAAAATGTTGAACATCATCGTGTTTTATAATTTATAATTATAAAAGTCTCTGTTTATATAATAAAATGGTTTAATAGGAGGAAATTCGGAAAATTTTATATTAAATTTTTAAGCTACTTCTAAAGACGTTTTTACATATAACTATTTTACATGCAAAAAATATGTTATATTTCCATTCTTTCTTCAAAATCTCTCTATGACAATCAAGTAAGAAGATAAAAGTGTAAGAAGAGAAAAAAAGTTGGAAAATGGGAAAAGGCATGCTGATAATAATAAAAAAAGTATGTGGAAAAATCGTACGTTCGTGACCCGTACGTTTGCAAACGGAAATTAAGAGAAATAAACAAAAAGTAATAGAGATATTTTATTGTGTAAATACTGGATAGAGACCCACATTAATACACTTTTAAAATAAATTAATCACTTTTCATTATTTTGTTCCATTTCTCAGATTTTTACATTTCTCTACTGTCAGCGAAAGTTGACTTCTATTTTGCATACGTTCGTATAACTATCAATATGAAAGCTTAAACTCGATGAAATCCATCTTTTGCACTAAACATAGAGGTTCCAAAGTGCTGTCAAATCGGAGAAAAAATGCTTACAAAAGTTTTGTTTTCTATATTTTTTGTACATCAAAAGCGTACGACCGTACGTTCGCGTCCACATATGTATTAATAAAAATATTTATCAGAAAAGATTCGTTAATAATTTCTTGAAGCTTCTCTTTTTCTAAAAAGTACCTGCTACTAATGCCGTTTAAATACTTTTTCAAAATAAATTATATATGTATGTACATATAATTACAAAAATACAATTATAATATAGTTACAAAAATACTTCCCTAAAAATTACTTTATACGAACGGCTTGTAGAAAAGTTTAATATTTATTTAATTTCGTAACATATTCCATCAAAAAATTTTCAAGATTTTGTAATGGCTTACAAAGTAATGATTGGTACACATTTATCTAATTATTTTATATGTATAATAATGGCTGTCCTGTAATAAATAAAATAACATCTTATTTATATCATTACATGAAAGTACTTATTGTAGTACTTTCCAGTTTATAACGAAATATGTATATCTACATAAAAATTTATCGTGAAAATGAGCTTCGAAGACAATAAAAAGAAAAACATTTTGCATATTTTTATGCAAAAAATAACCCATTAAATCTTGAATACTTTTAGGCAATCAGTAATCTATTAATTTTTGAATGTTTGTTGGCAAAAAGTTTAGGGTACCGCATACTTTTTGAACTCCCAAAAAAAAATAATAATGAGTTATTCAGTCAAATTGTAAGTACGTACTTACCACTGGAGAATACATACAATTTTTTGCAATTTAGTTGCCAAACTTTTTTGCTGGGATTACTTAAAAATTTAAAAATTCGAATAGTTATCCTGTATCTTAGAATTGCTCTAACGTAATAAATACAACATAGTGTGAATTTCTCAAAGTTTTAGATCAAATTTTGTTCAAAATATGAAAATTTATAAACCACCAAATTTTTTTAAACAAATTATATTATAAAATAACAAAAATATTATTAAAAAAAATTTGTAGTTAGTAGAAATTTTTATTGCCTACTGTAATCAACAAATTTATCAAATCTTTAGATATTAAACAAAACAAAAATATTGAATACCTTACATGCATATATACTCGTACATACTATATATATTCCTCAACATGCCACCACCCACCATTAACCTTTAAAAATATTTATTCAATTATTATCAACACAAAATGAAAGTACATACATATAATCTGCCAAGTATTAATTTTAAACACTCGTAATACGACGACTGAGGATTAAAAAAAATTAAAAAACTTCGCTTCAAAATTCACCTTAATAGAAAGTGAGAGATACAAATTCGTAAACCAGCTTCCAATTGCTATACGTCTGCGTAACTGGCTTGCAAAATGATTTATTTTCAAATAGAGATGACGATGGCGAACTGATCGTTTTGTGAAGATGATGCTGAGGATGAGTATGAATGAATGTTTTCTTCCACCGTTTTGTACAAAAATTTTATCTTAACTTAAATTGTGTTGTTGTTGTCTGCTGTCTCTATAAATAATTGAAATTTCCCATTAATTTTTATTTCCTCATTTTTATTTTCCCTGTCATTTTGGCCTTTAAATTGTCCCAACTTGTTGTTTTAGTATTCTCTATACAATAAAAAATGTTAAGACCTCCTGTTTTACAGTTTAAGTTTTTTTTTTTTAACTTTTAGTTTAGCTTATAAGAAAACTATAAATTTATACAATACAAATATATATATATATATATATATATATAAATAAAATTTGTTTAAATAAATATTAATTAATAATTTTTCTTTTGATGGTTTGTTTTTTATTTCACGTTTATATTTAAACTAGAAAACTGGTTTGATTTAACAAATCTTAGGAATGAACTAACTTTTTACTATATCGTTTTTAAACTGTTTGCATAAATAAATTTTTCTTTTAATTGTTGAAATTGATTATGAAAAATTTTTATGTTAAAACTGGAAATTTATAATTGATTGATTGATTAAAATTAGAAATTGATATAAGTATGTGTATGGGAAATAAACATAATAAAAATTAATCATTTAAAAAGTAGAATTTGCTTTAAATAAAATAAAATAAATGTTTAATCTATAAAATATTTGTATATATGTATGTAAATCAAATATACTTCATTAACAATACTTACACATGTTTAGACAAATTCGATACACTGAAAATTCAGCTTGTCCAGTTTAAGGACATCAAATGGGTATATGATGATGCTATTATCGTTCTCAGCTCAAGTCACTTAAGTCGCTTGAGAGTCAGACAACCAAATTATTTTTTAATATTGTGAATCGAAATAAATTTTTACTTTTTATTGTTATGGCAGAAGCCACCTACAAATTCAACCATTAATTAATTTGTGAATGGCAATACCAACTTCAGAGTTGAATTGACTTTCAAATATATCTTTTATAAGAAATTTGCTTAAAAAATTGTTAAGAATGACGGAAATTTTGAATTTTCAAAACATAATAGATAAAATAATGATATTTCTGAAATATTAAGGGTATTCACGTCAACTCTTGCAACTGTGCAAAATGCATAATTCAATTTTATGACATTTGGACCATGTCATAAAATTGGTTTTATAGTCAAAGATAATATGCATATCGTTAGCTAAAATACAAAAAGGAGTAACTAACAAAAAATTAAATTTGAAACGGAGTTTTTGATTGATTACTACGAATGCCATTTAACTTCATTTTTAAAAAATTTTACACTTAGGCAAACAACAAGGTGATTTAACTACAAGTTTGTTAAGTTATATTTTCGGTTTTTGCTGCTGTAAAATTATATTTTTGTTACTTACGCCTTTTTGTATTTTACCTAACGATATGTATGTGTGTACTCGTACATACATATGTTTCTTATTGTTAAAAGTATTTCAGCCATGTGTTGACCATTATTACTTTTAAGATTACTAGTGACTTGAAAAATGTGATTTTAAGAACATGCCTGTATATAGAGCCTTTTTTCGTTTTTATCGTAAGCGACATGTTATCGAAAATAGAATTTTTTTTTGGAAATTAAAATTTTATAGGCCTACCCATAGTTTAGAATTATCAAAATGCCAAAATTTTTGATAACTTTTAAGATACAGGCTGTAAAATTCTATCGTAAGCAACAATTTAAGTACAAAAACATGTTTGAATAGTGTAACTTGGTGGCAGTGTAGCCATATTTTTTTTTAAAAATCTTCAAGTCAACGAAAAAAAATTTTTTGTCATTAAAATCTTTTGTTTTAATAATTTTATTCAAAAATTATTAATATTATGTTATATTACATATTATATGTACATACATATGTACATATACAGGGTGTTTTTTTAGAGGTATAGAACTTCGAATTGAAATAAAACACAAGAAAATCGTTTTAATGTCCATCAATTTGGCTTTATTGGAAGGATAATTTTATGCCATTAATGTTTAAATATGATTTCGGGCATGTGGCCGCCGCGGCTGGCTCGAATAAAGCCAATTCTACAGGTCCAATATTCAACCACTTTTTCGAGCATATGCGGCCGTATGTTGGCAATAACGCCACGAATGTTGGCTTCCAAGTCCCCTAACGTTTCTGGTTTGTTGGCGTAGACGAGCGACTTCACATATCCCCAAAGAAAATAATCCAATGGTGTCAAATCACACGATCTTGGTGGCCAATTGACAGGTCCATTCCGCGAAATTATGCGCTCATCGAATGTTTCCTTCAATAAATCGATTGTGACGTGCGCTGTGTGGCATGTAGCGCCGTCTTGTTGGAACCACAACTCATCCACATTCATGCCATCCAATTCGCGAACAAAATAGTCGGTTATCATGGCTCTATACCGGTCTCCGGTGGCGAATCGATTCATTCGGGTCCTCTTCAACACTTTGCTCTACAGCGGCAATTGTTTCTTCGGTGCGCACTGTTCGACGCCTGCGGATGCGTATTATCACATAGAGTAAACGTAATGCGAAAACGATCCATGGTTAACCGAATTAATTGCTCTGATGGACGATTATGTCGACCATAAAATGGACGGATCCTGCGGTAAACTTCCCGAACTGAACCATTATTTTCGAAATAAATTTGCACGATTTGCAAGCGTTGTTCTTTTGTCAACCTGTTCATGATGAAATGGCAAACCAAACTAAATATTAATCACTTGACAGCTGACAAAATGGCCGCCAGTTAAAAAAGTGATGCCAACTTAAAGTTCTATACCTCAATAAAAAACACCCAATACATACATACATACATATACCTTATTGCTTTAAAATTCATTTACAATTTATTTTATTTCAAGTGAACTGACCTAACAGACATAAACCTAAATGTGTAACACAAAATGTTTACTGTAGGTATGTATTTTTACATTCTACATATCGATGGCTTAATATAAAAAGGGCGTACCTCAATGTTTTTCGAAATCGCGTTTTTTACGTTTTCTGAAAGATAACGTATAATTGCATCCTCCTTGAAGATCTTAGTATGTTACAGTTAAAAATCAAGGACGTATGGCCACTAAAAAAATTAGTCCTGGATGCAAATGCTTTAGTTTTCCTTCAGTGTCTTTCTTCTTCTATAAAATATCAAAAATTTGAGTTCGACCTTTCTTTTATTAAGCCGTCGATATGTAAATATGTAAAAATAGGAGACAAATTACGACATTAGATATCAGACTAACTTTCATAAAATTGTGTTTGTATTATACTTGGGTCGAACTCATTCAGTCAGTCGTTTTTGACACATCCATACATACCTATGTATGATTAAACCCATGTAATTTAATTGGGTTTGATCAAAGGTTTTTGTAAAAAACAACCGACTGAATGAGTTCGTATCAAGTCTAGTTTGTATAGAAATTTTATGTCGATATCGCATGTCGTAATTTACATTGAGGAAACCATTGTGGAAATTTAATCAAAGAAAATCAATAGTGTTGCTGCGTGTTATTTCTTTTCATAGTTTTTTAAGAAACAAAGAAAAAAATGTGGAATTAGTTTAGTCAAAACGAACTTCAACTAATATGTCAAGAGTAGTATTTTTCATATTTTCAAAAATCTTATGTTTATCTAAGAAATCTTTTAGTCTTTTTGACATCTCGAAAAACTTCAAAAATAAGATAAATCTTCACATATGGTAACGCTGCTTGGCGGCCACAGGCTAAATTTTTTCCTTTCAATTCCATACAAATTGCAATACACTCACACTCTTTTTTACTAACAAAATAAAATTTTTTAAATTGAAAACTAGAATGCTTTCAAATTAACCTTTCTATTTATATGGCAATTTAAATAACTGGTAACAACACACATTGATTGAAGCTACAAATTTGAGTAGTTTCTTCGTCGGTGGCATTTATATAATAAATTGACTACCAATTTGTGTCACAGCTATTAATTTCAAGGAATTTTGACACACAGTACGTGTAAAAAAAAAACTTCTGAAAACTTTAATTTTTGTCTCTTACGATAAAATCGAAAATAAGGCTCGATATATTGCAATAACTGGAAACCAAACAGTAGAAATGAAAGCACATAAATAAAATTTAATAGCCCAATTCACAATATTGTGCAAATGGTCTTGCATCGTTGCATGTGCAGAATGGTATAGTATATTGATACTCACCACTAATAATTGTTAAGTGGTGAGTATCCATATACTAACCATTTTGCACATGCTATGATGCAAGACCATTTGCAAAAAATTATGAATTTGGCTAATGTGTTTTTATTTAATGTCTGAAAAACACACTGGCGGTATTCGATGTTTCATGCAAATGGTCTTGCGTAAGTGCAAATGCAGAATATGGTAGCTTTTCTTTGGATTATATATGTATTTTGTTCTTGGATTTGAAAGAAAAACTACAATATTTTGCACTTACTCTTGAGCAAGCCCATTTACATCAAACACCGAATACCTACCGCCATTGATAATTTAGCCTCATTATGGGTGTTGTTAAATTTTTTTTTTTGAAAATTTTGCACTTCTGTAACGTTCTTTAAAGTTTTGACGTGATAATAGATACTCGTAGTCATAGTTCACACAAATCAAGTTTATCTAATTAAGGTCTGTACAATTTTCTTTTGAACCTGCGCTTACGTTCACGCACGTTCAATTTCGTTTCAACACTTTGCGTTTTCGTAAAATATTACGAATAAGACAGCAAAATAAAAAAAAGAAACGAGTAGTGCAGTTAAATCTGTACCCCATCTCCATTTTTCTTTCTCTACTAAAATCTCAGTACTTGGAAAGTTCAACCTGAAGTGTGATCCGGTACATAGACAATACTAGAGATAAATTCTGTGATAACGAGGAATAATTTGTTATGTCAACTTATTCTAAGATTGAGATAAAATAACACCATTATTATGGTTTGTCGTTTTCAAAGTATCGCTTAAAGAAGTCAATACGATTTCTCAGTAAATTAAGACAAAGTGGCTTTGCTTAAACTAGTTTGAGAATATAGTAATGGCCCTTTTCACAATGTACAATTAAAAGCTAACAAGAACTTTAACGGCAAGTTTTGTATGGATAACCGTTAGTTAAAGTTCATGTTAACTCTTAATCATACATTTTGAAAAGGGGCATTAAAGTCTTAAATTTTCGCTGCATAAATGAAAAACCTAATTTTTTTACTTTTTATTATGAGAGCAAACAATTCAGCAGCTTATACTAGAATAAAATCTGGATGCAATGAAAAATTTAATACCTTTATTTAGGGTATAGACGTTACTTAATTTCGTACTTAACGTAGTATAAGTTGTAGTATGGATTTCAGATACACGTTACTACAAATCGTAAAACTTCATTTGAAAGAAAAATTTTAAAAGCAAAACACACGCGGTGGCCTTATTAAGAATAGTCGAAGTGCCGTTGGAAAGAATAGAAAATTTAAAGAAAAAAGGGCATAGTGTAGAACAGTGATTCTCAACATGTTTTGTTGCGGTACCGATTGTAAAATTTGGCAGCACACAGAGAAAAAGATAAATAAAAAAATATTATTTAGTTACCTTTAACACACTGGTAAAATATTTTATGATAATCTTATATAAAAATACGGCACTAATTTTTTTGTCGTACACTTTTAAGAATCTTGTCGTCGGCTAATACTGGTGAAACATATGTAATTTAAAAGGTATTTTTGTGTAGATATGCAAAATATAAATGTTTTTTTTAAAAAAGCTATTTAAATTTGTTTGAAAAAAACGCAACTTTCTTTGTTTTTGTTTTCTACAAATGTGTGAAGTGGTTTAATTTAGACCACCGGGCGATCCTAGTAACTTGAAATGTGCAAAATAAAATAATATGTACTATAAAATTACACACAGACCGTTTATTAATTTAATGATAATTTAATTTCCCAGCTAAAAAAATATGTATGGAGCCATATATGACATCCCATATATGGTTCGGATCCGAAAAATGAGGGTATATGGGCATATATGATTATATATATTCATACATTTTCATACATGTATGTATGTGTAAATTCCCTCCACAGTATGCAAAATTCATATTCAAACACTCTTGATTCAGAATAGCTCAATGCTGTGCAATAAATTAAATTATGAAAATTAATTTTTTTTAGACTTGAGAGAGAGGTTGTATTTAATGAAACATTTGTTTGGACAAATAATTCAAAACGAACTAAAAGTCATTTCATTCATCAAAAGGTGAATCAATTATTTAAAAAAACACATAAATCATATTCGTACATAACATTTAGCTTAAGAAATCAGATTAAAAACTAATGCAATTAATTATAAAAGAAAAAATAATCCGTCTAACAATAGTTTTCAATACAGTAATATGAACTTTGTTTCCTATCTAGAGAATTTTGTTATTTCCTATAAAATTAATGACTGGATTATCCTTTTGATTATTTGATATATTAAATGGGGCCACAATGTATAAAATCATACAAGAATGGTTTTTTGTAACAAAAAGTTTTTCTTTTTTAAACGTTGAGGGTACGCATATAAACTTTGCACACCGTATGTATTTTTTAATGGATTTCCAATTCAGCAGTGATCAAATTCCAAGCTTTTTTGATTGCAAAAACGATCTTATGTGAGATATCATGTATGTATACATTCTTATATGGCTCCACATATAAAATCTTATATTTATATATGGATCCACATATGAAGAGCTTCATAATTAAATTTTCATATATGAGCTCATATGTTATAATACATTTCATATATCAGTCCATATATTAGTTCATATATAATAGTTTTGCCATGTACAATCCCATATATTTCCATACATGAATTCATACATATTCATATATAGTTATATACATTCATATATTAAAAATATATGGACCATATATAATTTTTTTAGCTGGGTTATTACAAATTAATAGTAAGAATACTTTTAATGAGAAATTTGAGATTGATGCTTTTCTATAATTTTATTTATATTTGGTCATAAAAAACATATGGTCTTCTACAATTTCGATCTTTTTTTATTTTTATGCAACATAATTCTGAAAATCCGAATTCCTTTTTTCGGTTTTATCGTAAGCGACATGTTATCGAAAACATACATTTTTATTTAATTTAAAATTTGATGGGCCTACCAATAGTTTAGATTTATCAAAATTGTTGATAACTTTTAAGATACAGGCTGTACAATTTTATCGTAAGTGACAATTCACGTACAAAAACGAATTTAAATATTTAAAAAAAAAAACTTCTAAAAATTTAATTTTTTCGCTTAGGTTAAAATCGAAAATAAGGCCCCTTTCACATTAGGCAACTTTACTTGCGCAAGTATAATTTTCATTTTTATTTATTTTCTTTTGAACTTGCTTCTATGTTCACATTCAGTTCATTTGTTGAGCAAGTTTAATTTTCCTATGCTCGAGTTTTCTTAATTTGTTGGCGCTTGCGTTTTATTTCTTCCATGGTTATAGTGCTATCTGTCTTTTTCATATCATTTAAAATTTCATTAAATGATTCCGCCTTTTTATTGCGGTCTAAATATCCGAATGAACGAACATTAAAAATGCACTCATTTTGTCCAACTAAATTGATTAGTTGTTCTGTTTCATCTCGCTTCCAATTACTCATTATTTTTTAACTATTTATTTACAAATAAAATTTTCTTAACACAAAATTAATTAATAAGACAACACACCGAAGAAGAAATAAAAGACAATGTCAAAAACAAATCAATATCCCAAGCCAACAATGACAGCTGAAACAGAATTGTGGCAGAATTGCCAAGTTCAAGCAAGTCTGTACTCAAATCTCGGCAATTCTTTCCCCTTCAACCGACCTTTCCTCTCACACCCACAAACACAAGACTTGCGCAAGTAAAGTTGCCTAATGTGAAAGGGGCCTTAGGCTCGATATACTTTTGATATCACTGCATAATGGTATATTTTGTTAATACAAAATGAATTGATTGATTTTTTGAATTAAATCTTGATGTTTTTATAGAAAACATTATATTAGGATTGCTTGGGCACGTTTTCATAACAATATGAGCATAATTATTTTATATCTAAAATTTAACGCCACACTTCTAGAAAAGTGCCGCGGCACAGTGATTTCGAATCACTGGTGTGGAGAACGGCTAACATTTTTTTTAAAAAACTATTTTTTTCCTTGTTTGATCAAAATATCCGAAACATAAAGCGAATTTTAAGAATAAGTCGCAGAAAAACTGCGTTTTGTAAATCAGCTGTTCAGAAAAAAGTTTTGCTATATGATACAAAATTAGGCTTTAAGATATCTCAGACTTTGACCAAATTTCGATTGTTTTGTTAATGAAAGCATTCTTTTTAAATAAAAGTTAATATAAAAGCAGTTATAAAACAAATTTTTAAGAATTTTTAAGTGAATTCAAGCAAATAGAGCTTAAATTAATAACAATAAAGGCCACGTCTACGATCTACGAAAAAAAATACAACCCTGGTGTGATAAATTGTTATTGCGTTTTGAAAATTTTCATTGTTGTATTTTCGCACGTAAATCGCACGATTGCATATGATAGTATACCACGACCTTAAGGAATCATGGGAACACTAATTGACGACTATTGGTACAATTAGTAAACATTTTATTATAAGGCTTGCATTTCATTTTACTAAGAATTTCCCTTGCTTGTTTCTCATTCTTTTTGAAAAATTTCTGGGAGGATTCTTATCGTTAAATAAAAGCAAGTTATAATACTACAGTCAGCTCCGCCGAATTTTACATGCCCTGAGTCACAATCTGTTTAATGGCTTTGATTTTGATTTTACTTCTCTTAAAATTTTTACTTCAGGCAGTGTTACCATACGTGAAGATTTATCTTATTTTTGAAGTTTTTTCGCGATTTTAAAAATACTAAAATATTTCTTAAGGGCCACTCAGACTATAATACAAGTATTAATACTTTTGCCGAAAATGCATCCCTGGTCTTATATTTGTTTAAAAAATTTCAAAAAACAATAACAACTCAACATGTCAGAGCTGCATTTTCCACAAAAGTATTAATACTTGTATAATAGTCTGAACGGGGCTTTAAGGTACGGCCACATTGGGGAAACATTTGCATCAAATATGTTTGCCTGTGCTTAACGAAATTTTTTTCAAATACATAAAAGTTTTATTTTCTGGTCCAACTAGCAGATTTATCTGTGCTATTTTATTAGTTCAAACACCAGAAAACTATTATTTGAGCAAACATGTTTTCTCTATGGTCACATTGAAAATACTATTTGCTACTAAAATATATTTGCTGAAACTGTCAAAAAACACAAAATTA
The DNA here is from genome assembly GCA_905220375.1 of Tachina fera. Lineage (NCBI taxonomy): Eukaryota > Metazoa > Arthropoda > Insecta > Diptera > Tachinidae > Tachina > Tachina fera. The sequence goes on from LR999964.1 coordinate 65,321,411, forward strand.
TTTTCCCGCAAATTATTCAAGAATTAAATGAAAGATATTGAAGATTTAATTTTATTGGCCTGTGGAGCAGCTGCTGTAGTGGTATTAGAGGAAGAAATGAAAAAGATTCAACGTCGGAAGGAGTAAAGCTGTTGTGCAAAACTTTTGTTGGATTTACGAACCGACTCAATTGAAAATTGAATTGAATTGTGTATGGGGTGCCTTAGGAACACATAGTATAGTTCTCATGGGAATCGCTGATGCAACATACAAGTTTTTGTACATTTGTTTGCCATTGTTTGTTCTTACAAAAACTTTGTAAGATCAAATAATTGTTTGCTGAAAAACTACGAAAATATTTGCTATCTTATGTTCACATTAGACACATTTTTCTTTGCCAGCAAATTATTCTGTTTGCCAGATAACAGCTGTTATTTGTTGTTTGCCGCTAATAATTATTTTATGGTCACATTACAGCAAGCTAATATTTAATGTTTGATTTCAAATGTTTCCCCAATGTGACCGCACCTTTAGGGAAAAATAAGATTTTTGAAAATGTGATAAATGGAACTTTTTATCGTATTAGTTGAAGTTCTTTTTGACTAAACTATTTCCATATTTTCTTCTTTGCTTCATAAAAAGTATGAAAGGAAGTAGCACGCTGTAACACTACTTATTTCTTTTGATGAAATTTTAAAAATATTTTCCTCAATGTACAAGCAGAAAGAAGAGGAAACAAAAGTGTACTTGCAAAAGCTACATATGTACGTTTTTTCCTGATTTTGCAAACATTTTGCTAAACCACGCGTTTGTTAAAAGAAATAATTCGCTTCAATTTGGGAACAAATTACGGCATTCGGTTTGGATCGAAGGTTCCATTCAAATACAACTAAAATTTTAAGAAAATTGGTGCTATATTGAATGCCATAATGTACATATGTCCTTTTTTTATCTTGGAATCGCGTATTTTAAAAACGCCAGATTTTTTGTACTAAACTCTTAAAAAAGCTTCTTCTATAATAGGGCATTTACACCTGCACAAAATCTATCAGATTTTAATTAAAATCTTTATAAAGATTTTAATTGAATCTCTAAAATAATTTCAATAAAAGTTTTAGTTAATAAATAATAATAATTAATTGAAAAAATCCAAAAAAAATTTTCAATTAAAATGGATGAGTTAATACTACAATTTTCGTGATTGGTTGAAAACTAATTATTTTTTTAACTGCATCTTTGTTTTTCTTAATTGAATCTTGTTTTTACGTTTTTATGTGTATGAAAATCTATACCGTTACAAAAAGTTTTTTTGACATATATAAAAACTTTTTTATCCAAAACAAAAACCATTAACTGAAAAATTTCTAAAACTATAACCAAAGTACTGCAATGTAGCCAATTCACACCCCTTTTTAAACAAAGCGTAGCTAATTCATTCATCTTTTAAATAAATATGTTGTACAGGGTAGTAAAAGTAAAATAAAAATATTTGATTTTGTGTAGATTTCCTACTAATCTACTCACAAAGTAGATTTTCCTTTGTATGGGAAATCTAGTACAAAGCAGCTACATTTAGCTCAAAATCTCGTAAGTGTTTCCTAGATTTCGAGATATTGTAAATAACAATTAATAGTTAAATTATTGTAGTTTTGAAATAATCGGCACTGTTTTGTAAACCGATCGATTTGAAACCGCACGATTTTAGAAAACTATCTCCGACAATAGAAATATTTTTTTTAGATTTTTCTAATATTTTTTTATTATCACCCCAATCGTGAACAGTTTTTCCCTCGAAATATTTTCCCTTTTTCCCAAATTGTAATCGTGAATAATTTTTCCAATGAAATGTGTTCCTTTTTTTGATTCCCCTTATCGTGAATAATAGTTTTCACATGGATTTTTTCACTTTTCCCTTGGTTTTTTTCACTTTATTTTTACAGGCGAACTGAATTAATACACTGCGTAATATCAATATTATACTTGCAATTATATATTAAAACTTATAAATAATTATTTTTAGGACAAGATCAATAAATAATGTCCACGATTAATAACAATAATTCCATGGAACACCTTTTTCCATTGAACATGCATCTCTTTGGTTCACATGCCGGAAATTTCATGTGTGTGGAATACTAAATTTTTTATGCACGGCGCCTAAAACAATTAAAAACACAACTTTACACTCTATAACATTTCATTTGAAACCCAAAAGATGTGTATTTTTAATTATTAAATTTAATTTATTTGATTTTCAATTAATTTTGAAGCTTTAAAATTCCTCTTCCCGTTTTTTACATTCACTACGCATTGATAGCGGGAACAAACTTTCCCATGAAACTTACGATTGCAATTTTCCCTTCATGGGAACAAAAATTTCACTTTTTATGCACAATAGGGGTGTATATATATTCCCAGTTATCATATCTGAAAGAAAATTATCGTGTATGATTTAAAACACTCCTGCAGGAACATTATTAATTTTTTGAAAACGAGAAATTTACTCGGATTCGGTTTACAGCAGAGGGCGGAATATTTGCTAACTTAACTCCCAATAAGCAAAATCTTCCAATCAATAGAACATCACTTTTGGGTAAAAAAAGCAGGCATTTTCCAGTCCACCCCCTATTAGCTCAGCTCTCTTCAGCTCAAAGTTGGAAATGGATATCTAGCTGGAATTAATTAATTTTGTATAAAAAGTTAGTTTATATAAAATACTATCAAATTTGGTAAAGTGTAGACAAACGATGACATTAAAAGGCTGCAGAACAGAAGCACTAAAGTAAGGTAATGTGAAAGTAGCACATATTGCAGCACTACCTCTTATAAAATCATATAATGTCTTATACAGTGTGTTAGCGGTTGCTTTACTTGTAAATATAATTTCCTAAAAATAAATAAATAATAAAGAATAACGCATTGACATTTAAAATAAATGTATTATAACGGATTGTTTACGCGTAGTGACCAGAAATGGGCAGCTCTCAGGTGATTTCCCTGAACAAAACTGCGCGCTCAAAAGTAAAATTTTTTCAAATTCAATTTCAAAATCTCTTTAAATTAATTTGGAAATTCTGAAATACATGCAAATTGAAATTTTGCACTATTTATTGCAGTTATTTAAAAGCAGGGTTTCAGTAAGTTTTTTTTAATTAGTAACAGCAAAATGATTTCAGTTACATAAAAAAGAAAGTGATCGTGCATGATCGCGGCCGAAAAGTTATTTACATTGTCATCTCTCTAATATAAATTAAAATTCAGTTAAATATATTTCCTGGGTTTGAGAGTTTTTCATATGAGAGGTGAGACTTTTACATATCAAGCAGTATCTTGGTGTTTAAATTTGAACTAGCAAATATTCAAATTTAAAGTTTAAAATCATAGAAGATTTAAATTCACAAAAACATTTTAACATACCTTACCTTTGGGTAATCAATCATCATGATACATTCGCATCAAATAATTCCATTTGTGAAACACAAAATTTTTAATGTCCATCGTAATGAAAACCGTGCACAGTGGGGTAAAATGGTTATAAATATATAAATCTTAAACAACTAGTTTATTTGAAACTTAAAATAGCAATGGAGGAGGACTTAAGATTTTAACAATTTCACACTTTAAGTACTAGATTAGTAATGCCATATGTGCTTAGACTGTGCAATTTCAATTCGACATCGAACGATCCCCTTATTGTGATTGGCGATTTTGCATCAAAAGTGTGGCGTATTGTACTAAATTAACAAAATTGTAGATTGTTTTCTTTAATCAACTACAAATAGTCGAATTTAAAGTCGAAAAACGCCAACAACGATAAGGCCCGATATCTCTCAAAATATCGTTCGATATCGATTGTTGTAATTTGCCCTCTCCCAAAAGTTCTGGTTAGCATAACTCCTCTATTGATATTTAAAAAAAAACCATAAAAAACTATGCGCTCGGTTACATTGTGCATACGTTTCATAATTCAATTTCCTTTATAGAACATAAAAAATATTTTTTTTTTAATTTTATATATAATTCATTTATCATTATTTATTTTTTTACATTGTTTTAATTTTTGCATGAAATATAAGCATGATTTTAATAAATTTGTTACTGCAATTGATGTAAAACATATGTATTTATATACAAATATTACTTTGAATGTGATGTGACACGATGAAAGAAGTAATAAAAGCAATTTATGTTTTTATGTACATATGTCTATGTATATATTTTAACCACGTTTCTTAATTTGTTTCGATGTTTATAAAATATTTTTTTTTTATATATGAAACTATCGGCGATTTCTTTTCTCAAAATAAGGGCAAACATTTATGTCTTTTTAACGAAAAAATATATACATTTCATTCATATTCATTAGGAAGTGAAAATTTATTTAAAAAAAACATAACTGGAAAAGTTAAAATAAAAGAAAACGCCATATGTTTCTACTTTTAATTCAACATTTTTATATGCGATAAAATAAGTTCTGAATAACGAAATGCTGACATTTTGAAGCATAAGAAGTGATTTGTTTTTAAGAAGGATTTTACTACTTTTTCGAAATCTACCCCGTTTTTCCTCCAACAGATTAAATCTTCCATTTATGAATTGTTCATTTAAGGCCAATTTTTTGGGTTCTAGATTAAACTTAGTTTATTGCTTTAATTAGCTAATCCGAAAAATAACTTAATCTTATATGAGTTTTATGTTTCTGGCTGATAGTTTAAACGTATTTTTGTGTGTAGTATTACAATACTGAAGAACAAAATAGTGGCAAGATTTTCTTCGCAAAAGTCATAAATGTTACCCAGCAAAAAAAGAGACTCCAAAAAAGTCATGAAAATTTAGAGTTTGCGATGCGGAAATAGTGAAATTTTCGATCCGATCTAATGATTTTTACATAGGGTTGTCATTGCAAGAAGTTCTCTTTTTCGATGCCTGGTCACTGAATGGGAAGCGATATTAAGAAAAATTCCCTTTTTTGTGTTCTATGATAATATTTTTATCTAGGAAAAATTGTAAATAGTTACCTATTTTAAAAATTTGTTTCTTTTTATACGAATATAAACCCGAAACAGTGTTTTCATGTAAATTTAAGCAAATAACTTTTAAATTTTAGACTAAAAATAATTCATAAATTTCTTTAAAAAAAATATTTTTTTTAAATTCTGGTGAGTATTTTCTAACACTATGGAGGAGCTACAAGGTTGTGTATGACTTAAGTAAGCTTCTATGTGGTTTTCAGCTCACTCTCGGCAAATTAAAAATATCGATTTTTTGGAAGCAATGAAAATGTAGTTCCACTAGAATGACTTCCATTTTTTTTCACTGGGCATTTATGTGAGTAGTAATGGGAGGATCAAATATATTTATGGTTTTGGCTATGGCATTATATGAACCTGCAGCTGCCATTTATAATTTACGTACACATATTTACCCTTATTCCAGCTGTCAACGTCGCCGTCACGTCAATACAATTCCAAAAATTGGGGCTTGTCTACTCGCTCTCTAGAACAATTTTGTCCTATTAACAGTCTATTTGTCGCTTAAGGTCTAGAAAGTAGCATGAACCTGTCAATACAAGTTAGTCGTTTTCGACAACGGGTAGATAAACCCCAATTTCTTGGAAATTTATTGACGTGACGTCGAAGTTGACAACTGGAATAAGGGTGATTTTTTCTTGTCTTTTTTGTTTCCAGAATGAAGTGTTATCCTCTGTGCGTTGTTCAATGTTATCAATTGTGTTGATATTTTTCCCTTTGGAAAGGATTCGAAATTAATTATGTACATACATGCGTAAAATCACTTATGTTTTGCTTTATTTTGCTTAAATTAAAATGTCAGCAAATTAGTTTACGAACTTAAAATTCATCATCATTGTCAAACACTACTTAGTATTCAATATGCAATTTTGTTCAAGCGAATGTCTTTAAAAAAAAAGCAACTTCGTTTTTTTATACATAAATATAGCAATTAAATATTTTGGAATGTACTGAGTTAATATATTTTGTTAATATAAATGAAAAGTTTCTTTATTAATGGCTTTAATTATAATTTCTATTTCTTTATATCTTTCAATTTAGCAATTGGATGCTTACAAAGCGGAAAACTTGCGCCTTAAGGAGGAGAATGGAGCGCTTATTAGAGTAATAAGTAAATTAAGTAAATGAAATTCACTTAATTGATTATTTTAAATAAATAACAGAAAATGATAAACACACATCCACATACATACATACATACACACATACATACACCCTCCCATACATAAATATTTTCAAATAATTCTGATTCAAAACAATTGATAATAAAATAACAAAAAGAAATTCATTCTACTCGTATCTCAAACAAAGGATTTTTTTACGAAAAGAAAAAAATAAATACGCTCCTCTCTAACAAATCTTTATATATGTTTAAAAAAATTTTATTACTATTATAATTATTATTATTTTAAATAAATTTATAAAATCTATTATTAATAAAAAAAAAAGAAATAATAAAAAAATGCAAACAAATAAAAGTTTAAATTTTTTTATAATAAGTTGGTGTTAAACATTAAAATTATTCTTTAAGTATATAAACTAGTAAACAATAAAGTATAACTTATTTAAAATTAAATGATTTATGAAACTATATATTATAATAAATTTAAATGAAAAATATAATAAAATAAAATTCATTCATTATATTTATATACATACATAGAAACATACATGAAAACCAACCTTAACATACATTAAGGTATATAATTATATTTATATCTTTTTATATATAGAAATACATACACATAATTCTCTTGTTTAGTTTATTATACATTTCAAGAAATTATATAAGAAATAAGAAAAGTGAACTTCAAACAATTTAAAATTATATTAAAAAGAACACATTTATTTTATCATTATTATTATTTTACAAATAAATAAATTTATTTGCATATATTTTTAAAAATAATTACATAATTAATACAGACACAAAAACCCCCTTTTTAGATACATAAGCAAACATACATACACACATACATACATACATACATATATCCATACAAAACATTGTAACTTGTTTTTTTTATAATTTTTGTTTAAAATTTTAATTTTTGTTTATCTTTAAAAAGTTGTAATTTTTCTTTATTTAAAAACGAAATTTTATATTTAGTAACTTCAAGAGAAAATAAAAGTTTTATGTTAGAAAGTCAAACATTTGCAGCGAATTTACTTTACATTTTGTATAAAGTTTGTATAAAGAAATGCTTTAAAAAAATCACTTTAAATACCCAAAAATTGATTTTAATTACTAACATTAAGATTCATTTGCCTTGTAATTGATGTCCAAGTCAATCACAACAATTATACATATGTAGTATAGAAGTTTTCTTAAAATCAAAGCAATTTTTTCGTAACGTTTTGAGAAACTTTTTAATATTTTTAAGTTTTTATAAAATAAATCGGAAGCCAAGAAGCTTTTACAGAAACGTAGTTTTATTTTAAAGATATTGAATGACCTTGAAAGCCTGAATATCAATAAAACTACTTGTTCGTAAAAACTTATATATTTTGTGTTGCATATAGTACATATTATAGATGTTGCGTTTGTGCTTGATATCTATAAAGAAAGATGTCTCATGCATATCGCCCCTTTAAAGCAACATAGCCATATGTTAGAAATTAAATTTTTGCAGTTCATAATGCAGAATAATTTGTTATACCCATCATAATTTATCTTGAAATATCTTGAAAGTGTAAAATTTTAATTTTTTTTTTTTTTTTGCAAAAATTGCTTCTGAGTCATTACTTAATGTGTTGCAATATTATGGTAACTCTTTTATAAATGAATCATGTATAAATTTTTCTACGGTCACCATGGCGAAAATATTTGGCATATTTTCCCAGCAAAAAAATAATAAACGCGTTGAAAATAAAATAATGTTTCATGCTTTCTTGAGCATTTGTGTCTCGAATGCATTTTGAATATCATCGCAAATCGTAAATAATGTTACTAGTTTTTGATCTCATTAAAAACGCATGCGATATTACTGGGTAATATATTGAAATAAATACCCAGTGAAAAAGGCATGCAAAAATGGAGTTAAATCATCACATTAGTTTTATCTCCAACTAATAACATGACTACAGTAGCTCAGTGGTAGAGAGTGTACCTTGAGAGTGAAAACAGCTCGGTGAGTATCCTGCGACAGAAATTTTTATTTATTTGTTTGTTTTGTATTTAGATGAAAAAACATCACGTAATTAATATATTAATTTGAATGGATATCAAAGTATTTAAATTCTCGCACAAACAAATGATCTCCAACGACAAGATATGTAAAAATGATGCATGTTTCATCTAAATCGAACCAATGCGTGTAATCACTTGAACTCATGATTCAAATCATGATTTGTCATGGTTTTTTTTGCTGGGTTGTAATGTAATTGTAATTTGATTACGATGTTTGATATCAATCAAATTTAATATTCGGTTTGCGGTTTCATGCAGAAATTGGTCAAAATAATTTTAAACTAAGTCCTGTTCAGAGAACGACAAAAATCACGTATTTCCTGATTTAATCATACTATAAGATTGTTATTCACTTTTAATCATGCAAAATAAATCAACATTGAGTAAAATCATCATCGTAATGGTGAACGCTTCATTTAAGTAAATGTGAGTCGAGTGATCGAACATGTTTTGTTCTAATCATTCATCATACATTAAACTTTTGTTCACATTTAACCATGCAACAAAACTTAATGTTGAATAAAATCAGAATCATACTTACGAACGTATCGTTTGGTAAGTTGCAAGTAATTTCATACAAGTTTTATTAAAATTTTTATATAATCAGGTTTTCATCTTGAATAAAATCAAAGCAGAGGAGTTATGAAAAATATTACTTTTTCAATACAAATCAGTAAGCAAAAGGAAAACGACCAGGATTTTAAAATAGTTTTAAAAAAATTGAAAAGGCACTTTTTCGAAAAGTACCTTTTCCGAATAGTGTTTTTTGAATAGTTAATATTCAAAGTACCCTCTAGTTCCAATGTTCAAGAATACACTATATCAGTTAATAATATTTAACTCAGACTTAAAATTATTTCAACTATAAGACTTCTACCGAATTAAATTTTTTTTGTATATATCCATTTTAGTTACTTTTTTGGCACCTTCTATAAACCCTCATTGTACCTTTTACTATTTGTAAGAAGTCATTGTAAATTATTTTTGCATGTACATATGTGTATACACACACACATATGTAAAATGATAAGCTAAAGAACAAAAAAAGTAATGAAAACGGGCACTATTTTACCCCTTATAAGTTCGAATTTTTTGAAAGTGTCAAAAGTTATTTCAGATTCTGTCCAAGGGAAATGAACGACTCAAAAACCTCTCTGCAATGCTTAACACTTTAGAAGATGTGGCGAGTGTAATAAAGATACTAAACTTCAATTTTACCGCCTTTTAACCCCTAAAAGTAAATTTTGAGTTTGTCTATCGTAGCTTCCGAGTTACCGATTTTCACCTTTTTGCACCTTGTTATCCCCTTCACATTCGTATTACCAAAAATCCCTTGATAGTGGTTCTATATATCAAAGGGGAGCCAACGCACTAAATGTCGTTTGGGGGCTGGGCGATGATATGTCTTTTAGACAGTCAGTAACGTTATATAACGTTATAACTTTATATAACCTCAAGTAGAAGGGCCATAACAAGTAATTGCAACTTTACAGGAGAAGGTATAATAGAAACTGTTATATTCACAATGTAACTTTTTTGTCCAAATGCTTGCAAAAGCGTTATTTTTACACTATTGCATTAAATTTTTTTTGAAGAGGTGTATTTGTGTGCAATGTATTGGAATCACTGAAAAACTTAATTTCGTATAAAATACGAAATATGGACTTTCTAATTGATACCATCGGTATATAAATTGCTAAATACATACATAAGTACGTAATATTCCGTTGTTTCTAAAAAATCATCATCACTTTATGAAAACGCGCTCATACGCGCTCATTTTTGCTTTTTTGATTTTATTCATATTCATATTTGTATATTTGTTGATAATCAGAACGAACGCTTTTGCCTACTTATTTTATTTGTCATCAAAATAATCATGAATGGGAAAAAGGAGCAAACACCCGAATTGATTGGTATGATGCGACACATGTTTATAATCGTAGAGCCAACAACAACTGTATGATTGGAATGATTAAACAGCAGCAACGATTATGTATATTGGAACAAGTTTGATTGTATGAACACAAAGGCATGCTTTTAGGATATTGATTACGTATGAATATTTTTTCAATCAGATTTTGTCGTTCTCTGGTCCTGTTCTGGAACATACATGGGCATACTGCATTATATAATTACTGCATTACAAGTTCCAAACAAGAAAAAGAACAAAATTTCAGTATCCAGTAAAAAATTTACACTGAAAATTTAAAGAAGAAAAAGTGGTAAGCTTAGCAATAAAACTTGTGTTGTGTAAAATTTGGACTTATACTCGAAAATGCGCTACAACCAGATTGCGCTATCAGCGTGCTAAACTTTATAAAATCTTAATACAATACTGAAGAAAGTCGTTATATACATACGTTATATATGAAACTCACGTTACAAACAATCCCAGCAAAAAAAAAAAGTTCATACACTCTCATTGATTACAATGCGTTCTGAATGCGTTCCTTTATTATCATATTTTGAACTACATACTTTAAAACGTGTTCAATGCATTAATTAAACACTGGTTTGGAAATTACAATTTTAGTATTAAAATCCATACAATTCATTATTTAAATATTCAAAGCTATATTTACTATTTAATAAAAGAAATAAACATTAAAATAACTATGCGATACTATATACATATATATATTTGCTTACATTTTTTACATTTAATTTGCAAGTAAAAATATCAGCAAAGACCAAAGTTGTCAACAGAGCGATCAATAATGGTGGTATAATGGTGTTTATAACACTGATACTGAGCAAAGTTAAAATACTATACTATACATAGAATTCTAAAATAAAATTGTCTTCATAATTATATTTAAGAAATTTATTATTCGACATATTGTCATAATTATATTTTAATTTGCTGAACCACCAGCAAATAAATTTCAAGTTCATAATTATAATTAAAAAATCTAAAAAAGTAATTAAAAATGAACCCTAAAGGAACTCTTAAAAGAAAAAGACAAAATCAAATATCTTTGATCCTAAAAGCGGAATGTCAATTACCCAATTCGTTTGTGAAGTTTGTTCTCCGCTGTTAGAAGTTTTTGAAAAATCCGAGGAGGAAAACAATTCTACCCAAGATTTTCCATAGCGTTTTCGAATCAAACGTAAACTTTGAATTTAAAATTCTTGAGGAGTCAATTAAGGATACCAATGAAAAAGAATATGTGAGTTTACATATAGTAAAATTTTCAATGTGCCATTTTATAAACTTTTTGAGCTAAAGTCCTGAATTATATATATATATTTGTTTATCTAGATCTTGTCCGAAGAGTGAAGAAAGGTTTGAGATAGCTTATCACTACTGAAACCCTTGATTTATTCAATTTAAATGGCATGGTTTAAAATTGGCAAAAAGTTGATATTGCAAGGATAAAAGAAAAAGCAAAGAAAGCAAAGGAAGACTTTTACAAAAAACATTATAATTTATTAATTAATTCTTATTTTTTTTTAATATATTTAGTTTAAATCCTTAATTTAATTTTAACCCCTACAAGACTGAAATGTTATTTTATTTTAATATTTGATTTACCTAACAAAAAGATATATAATCTAAAATTAATAAAATCTTTAATGTAATAAATAATTAAATCAATTTATTCATGTGTTTCGGGAATGCGTTCATAATACGTTTAATGAAGTTTAAATAAATGAGCTTCATGAATCCATGCAAAAACGTACAACATTTTATTCCAGATCGAAGAAAAAATTTTGTTACAATAATCGATCTACAATTTAAAAATTTTTTGCATGTCTGTTTGTTCCGCCTAATGTCCTCAGCGGCTGGACTGATTTTTACGGGGCTTTCAATGAAACAAACTTAGGATAATTGTTTCTTAACGATTCTAGAGAAAGATTACTCTTATTGCAAAGAAATTATTAATTATTCTATATCGAGACAACTACAATAATGGAGGTCTTAAATTTTTTTTATCTTTGCAAATTAAATTAAATTAAAAAGGTGAATAAGGGTACTCCTCATACAAAAAAAATTAGGTATCCCATATCTGGAGCGCAGTACTTAGATTCCTCAAAATTGGTATGTGTTACTTTCAAAATAATGTGTCGTGGGCTACGAAAGCTGCAATAGCAGCAACAGTCCTTAAATTTGATGTGTGTGTCAGAGAATGACAAAAACCATCGTTTTAAGTCAGTGGTGGGCATTGTCAATGTATTAGTAAATTTTGTGTGATTTGAGGTTGCGAGCTACCCACCAAACACAAAGCCAAGTGTTTGAAAAAAATCCATTAAATTAAAATATTAATTGAAAATAAAACTCTTTCTAAGTAAACAGCCAATTGAAAAATATAGGGCAATAATTTCTTATGTTTTCCATTCAAGAAAAAAAATAAATAAAAGAATGATTGCTTAGTGGAGTATAACGGAGTAAATTCACCAAATGTATTAAACTTAATAAGCATTGATACGATTATTTTTCGGCACGTAAAATCATTTTCATTTTCGGAAACATATTAAAAATATTTTTGATAAGATTTTGCACAGACTAATTTGTAAAACTAAGCGTATTACTAAATGCGTTCAATTAGTAGAATACGTTTTAAGAGAAAAATTAATAAATTGCAAATTCGTTTTCGCATATCATTACCAATTTGAAATGAAACACCTATATTTGATGGACAAATATTCTTGAAAAAAATATAAATAAATTCAGTGAAGTGCGACTTTGACCCACGCACGAAGGGTTCCGTACGGGCACGAGATATTTAATTCAATTTCTGATTTTTGGCACTTTTTTCACGTTTTGGCGATTTTTTTCTTTTGGTTTTTGAAGTTTTTTTAATTTTGGCAATTTTTATTATTTTGGCTTTTTTTTTATTCTGGCGACTTTTTTATTTTAGCGATTTTTTTTTAATTTTGGCGTTTTTTTCATATAGGTGATTTTTTTTTGGTTTTGGCGATTTTTTTAGTTTTGGCACTTTTTTTTTCGTTTTGAGGATTTTTTTCGGTTTTGGCGTTTATTTGAAAATCTGGCGATTTTTTCGTTTTGGCGATTTTTTTTTAAATTTGGCGATTTTCTTTTTAATTTTGGCGATTTTTTTAATTTTGGCGATTTTTTTTTACATAAACAATTTTTTTGGTTTTGGCGCATTTATCGCGTTTTGGCGATTTTTTTCGGTTTTTGGCGTTTTTTCATATTGGCGATTTTTTTTTTCATATTAACGATTTTTTTAGAATTTGGCAATTTATTTTAGTGCTAGAATTTTTTTTTTAATTTTGTCGATTTTTTTCGATTTGGCGATTTTTTTCGGTTTGGCGATTTTATAATTTTCGGATTTTTTAGTTTTACCGTTTTTGAAAATTTCAAGAGTTTACCTCTTACGGTCTCCAAGATATAGCAAGTTGTCAAAATTACATAGTCAAAATTGCATTAACTGATGGACCACCCTTTAATTTAAATTTTTTAATAATTTTACAAATTTCAAGTGTCAATACAAATATGTACATACAATTGTATGTATATAACATGAAATTTTAAAATTTTTCGTCGCTCGTTTTGGAGCACCCTTTAATTTTTAATTCTCATGTATTTGTTGTTGTAGTGGCCAAGGTTCTACATACTCTGTCCAAATTTCAGGTCCGTAGCTCTTACGGTTCCTGAGCAAATACCGTGTGACGGATAGACGGACAGCGTAGCGAAAACAATAGGGTTCCTTTTTTCACCTTTGGTGTACGGAACCCTAAAAAGTATGTAAGCATCCGCCTGATGTGGATTCGTCGCTGTCTCATCGACTACTAAATTAAGGAGGGTAAGAATACGTGTAAATGCATTCTTCACAATTGTGCAAAAAAAACGCCCGACATTATTTTAAGTACTCTTTGAGTATTGGCCGTCAAACAACTTTGAATGCGTACAGCCAAAAATAAAAAATACATTCATATGGCTCATTTACTCAAAGAACGTCATAACTCAGTTAGTGATGGAGAATTAATCTTGACATTGTTCTTCATTAAATTTTATTTTTCCATTAAGTTATGTTTAAATTGATGTTAAACTATTTATCTGACAAACTGTTTTTTTTTCAGTAATAGAGCATTTACACCAGCACAAAATCTAGCAGATTTTAATTAAAACCTCTAATAGTTATAAAGCATTTACACCAATTTTTTTTGCATTTATCAAGATTCTTTGTTCAAAACAAAACCCATTAACTGAAACAATTCTATAGCTACTTCACCCACCTTTTTTACAGGATAGTAAAAAATAAATAAAAATATTAAATTTTAAATCTACTGACAAAATAGATTTCGTTTTGTATGGGAAATCTAGTAAAAAGCAGCAAAATTTAGCTTAAAACCTCGTAAATACTAGATTTCGATACAATGTAAATGCCCTGTTATCACGTTGTTTGAGTAAATAAGCAATATATAAACACATGCAATAATTTTAAACCTTCTTGCACAGGGAAATAACTCCTTGTAGTAGTAATCTAAATATGAAGGCGATTGAGAATTTTTCGAAAGTTTTCTCCCCAAACGTTTTGAACGGAACTTATGCAAAAATTTAAAAATCAAATTTATAAAAGTAAAATAATGGTATAATCATTTACCTCCCAATTAGCACTAAAAAAAATTTAAATTCAAGCACTTGGAATTTAACTGGAAACAAAGTTGAATTCAAGCATTTTTTTAGGTAATTTTCAAGTTTGAAAATATTTTAAAATAAAAAAATTAAACAACATACATACATACATGTCGTCACCTTAAATGCAAACGGACGTAACTACACTTATATTTTTTATAGGAGAAACAAAAAACGATTCAAAATCAATTATAATAAAATGTTCGTAAAAATTGTCTTGGAAATTTACTTAAAGTATGAGTACTTATATGTTTTTACCCATTTATTTCCTTTTTATATATGTTTATTTAATTTTTTATGTTAGTTACCTTCTTTGCAATAAAAAATATATGCATTCGTAATTACGTCGGTTTGAATTTCTTTAATAAAGTCGTCATTTTTGATCTCAGAGGTCTAAATATTTGCTTTAACATGTAATTTGATAAAATGAACCATAATCAGTTAAAAACTCGACTTCGAATTTTTTGTAGCCACGCCCGTTTGCATTTTGAGGTGACGATATGTATATGCTCAAACCTTGTCAAATACGTAATTTATTTATTAAAACAATGTAAATTGTGTTGAAAAATAAATAAATTTTGATTAAAATAAACTTATGACTAGGGATGTAACGAATACCGATACATCGATATTATTCGAATAATTCTGTATTCCAAATTAAAAAAAAAATTTTCGTTAAAAAGCCCAAAAATGTTAATCGAATATTTGACAAATTATTGTTTAAATGACAACACTAGCGTTTGCTTTAATTCAGAATTACAGAGTCAAAACCCAGAGTTTGCGATATTGCTTTTAAAATGGCTTCTGGTGAAAAAAAGTGAAAAATGTGCATTTGTTGAGAATGGAAGCAATGAAAAAGCATTTATTAAAACATGACTTGAATATTTCTATTTTGCAGCGAAATTGTTATAATATTTCCTAACAGGCTATTATTATTCTTTTTTACAGCTTAAGTGCTATTAAACGAACACATAATTAATTCGTGGTGTTATATTTAGATTATATATACAAATATTTATTTAAACAATTGCAAAATTGTACTCGTACTACGATATTTTTACCTCTATTAAATAAACAAACAAAAAAATTTTATAATTTTTGGGTATTAATTTAAAAATTTAAATAATTGCCATTCGTAAAGGTGATTAAACGCAAGGTTTGTTAGCGTCTCACTCAAATTAAGTAAAATATAAAGATATACATATATGTGTATATGATTTTCTATAAAGCGATTAAAAAAATTTAAAGTTGTTAAATGTTAAAAACAATTACTGTGCGTAAATATCATACATATCGCGGCTTTACTGCAACATAGTCATATCTCTAAATTTGGAGTTAATAATGCAAAATAACACGATATATCGAATAAGCTAAAAAAGTCTTGGTTGGCATTTTTAAACTCTTTGATCACAGAGAACAAGCAATAATTTTCTTTTATCTAGTGCAAAACGCCTGATTTTCGCCACAAAATCGCCAACCACATTATGGGAATTAATTATCTTGTGTACACACTAAAAAATACTTTTCAGTTTCAATAGCGAAAATGCCGGTAATCAACAACTTTTTTTTAAATTTCCTGTGAAAAAATATTTCCAGAATTGATAAGTACAATTACAAATATGTTATTGGATATTTAGTTTAAAAAAATTAGTTATTGAAACAGAGAATTTTTATCAAAAAGCAAAGAATTTTCAAATCGTTTTTTGTAGAATTTGATAAAATTAAATGTTGTTGTCAAATCCGTCCTTATTTATTTTTTAATGTAAGCATATATTTGATAATTTATTTATCAAATAGTTTTTTTGAGTTGTAATGCGGGAACACGCTGCATTGATAAATATTATTATTGAATAAAAGAATAAAATTGTCAAAATTCATCTCCGTAACCAACGACACATAGTTATCGAATCTAAATTGTAACTATTTTTTTCTGTGTAAAAATTTTATAAATATGGCTTGTACTCTAAAGTAATTCGAAAAAAAGTTGTGCCAGTCACCTCCTAGGATTAAAGGTAATGTAAAAACAATTCCAAAAATATTTTATATTACTTTTTGCCACGCCTACAAATACCACCTTTTTTGTATTTTGTTCAATGTGTCCGATCATAAAATTTTACATACTGGTGTTCATTGCTCCGTAAGGGCTACATTTCTGTCTTTAGTAGTTTTTTAATACCACGTCATATTGTTTTATTAAAATTCAGTTCGTACTCACCATAATGCTAAATAATTTTGAACTAAAGTCTTCAGTAGAATATGACGTGGTAGGAGGGTGGATCAATAAGACCGTAACTTTTTGAATGAAACTAAGTTTTTTTTGCAAAAAAAATTATTTTTCAACATAATGTCCTTTTAACACAATACACTTAGTCGACTTATTTCCAGTTTTTGTATCCCTTCCAAAAAAGAGGATTTTTCAAGGTTCTTAAAATAGCGATTTGGTTGGTCAATAATTTCATCGTTGGAGATAAATTTCTTTCCATAGAGCCATTTCTTTAGGTTTGGAAATAGGAATAGGCCGTAAAGGACGTTCAGCGTCATTTGTGCTTGTGCGAGCACAAGAACGGCTTTTCCTTCGTTTGATTGACGGATTTTTTTTCGCAAAAAATAATGTTTCATGAGCACTCGAAAATCACTTTATTCCATTTTTAGAAAATAAACAAGGTTATATGTTTTGAACAGCTGTTAAACGTAAAGTAAATGACGACAGTTGCTCAAAATTCGACAGTAGTCTATTAACAGGTGGTACTTAATTAGAACAGTGTTGCATTTCATATAACTACGAGGGAAGTTCGAAAAAATATGGAGTTGTTGATCCACTCTAGCAGCAAAAAACTACTAAAGACAGAAATGTCGTCCTTACGGAGCCATGAACACTTGTATATAAAATCCCAGGCAGAAATTGTGACTTTGCCCAAAAAAAAATATGTACCACCACAACACTGTAAATACAAAATTACGACTCTACCAAAATTTTTGTACCACCACAGTACTGTAAATACAAAAATATGACTTAACATTTACAAATGACGTGTCCTTAGTAATGATATACTAGTACAACACTGTATTTACAAAAATCCGACTTAAGTTTCTCAATACCCTCGTTTACAATAATTCTATACCGCTACAACATCGTAAATAAAAAAATTTCACTTTAGTTCCCCAATTACCCCGTTCACAATAATTATATACCGCTTCAACACCGTAAATACAGAAATGTTACTTAAGTTGAGAAATTTACATTGTGACGACCTTATAAATTTGTATTTATAGTATTGTGACAACATTGAAAACAAGAGTCGGAGGACGGTCATTCGGCGTTATCATTTTAATGTTATGAGTACATTAAAATTTTGGTAAACGAATGTTGTACTGATGTTAGTTGTACCCGCAGACAATCGTAGCAAGGTCGTGCTGATTGTCTTTTTCTGCCTGGGATGTTATGATCGGGCTAAAAATGGCAACACATTGAACAAAACACAAAAAGGGCGGTATTTGTAGGCGTGGCAAAAAAATATTTTTTGGAATTGTTTTTATATTACCTTTAATCCTAGGGAGCGACTGGCACAATTTTTTTTGTGTGGAAGGCAAACCACTCTATTGTACTCTCAGTTCTGCAGAGAAGAAAACTTCTTAATATTGAATTGTATGTAAATTGAAAATATTTAAACCTTTTTCTGTGAAAACAGCTTTTCTTAGCTATGACTATGTTGCAAACTGCTTGCTATTGTTTTGCAATAAATGGTTTTATTTTTACATACAACATACGCATTATTTAGATTTTTATGATGTTTGTAAAAATGATTATACCGGCCTTAGTCGGCAGTTGTAACCGATGTTTTCCTGGCAATAATGTTGCTTGTGTGAATGAAACACATTTTACTACATGTTTTCAAGGTTGGCCGACAGCAACAATTACTAAATGTCCTGGCGATCGCATTTGCACCGACCATTCGCTTATTTGTCGTTCTTCAGCAGACGGCTACAAGCCGGCTTGTTATCACGAGGATTACTGTGGTGAATGCGAGGTTACTAATTTCACAGTCGTATGCTTAGATGCAATCACTTATGGCTATTGCTTTGGTGATAAAACTCCTCATGAGAGTACATATCGCCCATGTCCGCAAGGTTTCGTTTGTAACTATAATTCTCGAGAAGTTTGCGTGCCTGAGGATGTAAATGAGGTAAGTCTAAAATTTAATGGCATCCTCTTTTCGGAATAGAAGAAGAAACAAAAACGTACTTCCATCGTTTATACTTTTTTATGATTTAAAATTAAACTAATTCACAACAACTTTAGTTCAGGGAAGTACCTCTAAATAAAAAGAGCTACGAGTATCTTAAGTGTTAGAAAAATAAATAAATAAAATTATTTTAGGAGTTAGGAACCTACAAAAATTTACAGATTTTTTGGGATTTTCGGCGTAAATTGTTCAGTGTTGAGGAGCTGCTAGTTTCTTTTATATTTTTTAATCAATAATTTGCTAAAAATAAAGTGACAACAAAAATACATGCATATGTATGTGTGTATGTATGTAGAAAAATTAGTGCAAGGAAGCATTATGAAAAAAATAGAATGAAATATGGAAGAATATCATTTAGGTACACCTTGTTTGGAAGTTATTTTTAAAGAAAATATTTTATTCTTTAAAAATATTAAAGAATCGTGAAAATTTAACAAATAAAATTTTTAAGAAATCGTTTGTTCTCAAATCGCAGAGTTTCCAGAACTTCTTCCATAATCTTCGCATCTTTACATCGGTGGCCATTAGGGTTGAGTAAATGAACGATATATTTCTATGTAATACCAAATAATTAATTTTAAATGCGATTTTAAATTTTGTTGTTAGTTACGTTGTTTTGCATTTTAGCTGACGACATATAAGTATTTGTTTTAAATAAGCAATTTTATTATTATAAATGTGAAGTACAGATTTGAAATATGTATTTATACTGTTATAGCTGTTTATGATGTCGCTGCCGCTTTCAAAATAATTAAGTAGCTGGATGCAGGACGAGAGTTCTGGCTAACAGTATTTGAAGTCCTATTGTCGTATAGCCTACTGTGGTCAATGGGTTTAATGCATAAATAAATAAATAGAAATTTCTGAGTCTATCAAATTCTTTTTCAAACACGCGATCAAATGCTGATATTCAACATCGAAACTATACTTCATTTCAAAAGCTATTTAAATTTAAAATTTCAGAAACCATAAAACCATGAAACCATTTTTCTATCTACTTTTACGACTTAAATGGATGAAAATTAACCTCATTTTATCGTGCCTACCATGTCAAACTATCCCATATGCAAATATCTACTTTTCAGAAGAGCGCGATGACCCGTCGATTGTGAATTCAAAGTCGGTGTATTCCTAAAAGCTTAAAATATTTATTATTGAGTTTTTAATCGTCCATGCGAATTTCAGGAGTCTAATCGAAGCTTTTTGAAAAAACGTAATCGATTCAGATCGTTATCGAAATCGACGATTAGACCCCAGCATTTTGAAGCGAGGCATATCGTATAAATTAGGGTACAAGATAACGAATCTAAAAACCCAATTTTGCAGATTGGATAGTTTGACGTGTTAGGGGCGATATATAAAAACATTTAACTCTAAAGATTAATCATATTTTTGTTAATTTTTTAGCCATCATGTCCCGATAAAACATTAATCACAACAGAAATAAACACCATACCTACCGAGTCCACAATCGTCGATACAAGTTTGACTACAACAACGGATCAAACAACCGCAGCCTCAGACATGACTACAGACGCTTTAACAGAAATCTTAACCACTACAACCGCAAACTCAACAACAATCGGTCAAACAACTGCAACCACAATAAAGACTACCGAGTCCACAGTAGAAATGTCAACAACTACATCAACAAAAATCATAACAACAACACTGGAAACTACGACTACATCTAGAACTAAACCAACAACCGAAGTGACAACAACATCGTCGCCCAAGACCAAACCGCGTGATGCCCAAACAATTTGCGGAGATATTGGAAAAAGTGGTTATTTTAAAACTGACGATGTCACCTGTCACCAGTAGGTGGAATATAAATGAAATTTTTTATTTTAAAATATGTACTTTATAATTATTTGTTTATACATTCAGATTATTATTCATTTCAGATACGTTTACTGTTATCTCTTATCTGGCCAATACTTGGGTTGGTTTTATTATTGCAAAATTTATTTCAATGACGCAACAAAAAGCTGCCAAAAAGAAAGACCTGAAAATTGCGTTGAATTTCAGGAACAATTAGCTGGTTTTTGACTAGTGCAAATTTGATGGAAACTGTCGTAGTACTGTCCACTTGGGCAGCGCTTTATTACACCCTCTGGCTTATCGTTCATAGTGTAGCATACAATAAATCTGCAAAAAAGAAAATAAAATATACTATGTAATAAAATAAAGATATAATAGAATTGTTTATGATTTTGGAAAATTATTTGATTATTCCGGACATTGCACACAAAAGCAGAGTCCTTTGAGGAAGAGGAATATTGAGATGATGAGTATGTTCGAAATACTGTATTGACTTTCATTGGATTTGATAACATGCATATTAATGCAAGTATGTATCCTCACAAAAACATAAATGTGAAAAAAGGCCAAGTTCCTGTCCAAAATGTCGGCCATTAAAAGTAGTGAGATATAAATTTTGACCAAGTTCTTGTTTGCCACAATACCTAACACAGAAATATGTTATGTATTATATAAATTTGTAATCGTAAGGGTGTCATATAATTTCCAGACAATCTGCTAATCATCCCATTTTTGTAGCAGATGGTGTCTAAAAAAGAAAACTTAAATACGGAAATTTGTCAGGTGTGTCCAGACTGTTGGCGGCGCTGGCATGAGGAGGTATTCTCCCGCTAAGGCTTGACATCTTGAGGTGGATTGAATTCCGTTTCCGAACGGAATTGAACTCTTTGACAGCTCAGTAGCAAACTTGTTGTTTCAATCAGATGAATAGTTTGTTTATTTAAATTATGGCAGGCAACAATTTGCATCATATTTGAAAATTAATCTAGGAGATGTCTTTTTTGGTTGCGTTACATCACCTGAAAGTCAGAGGCGAAATTCTAATGGCACAGAACGAATTCATTTTGTGTTTAGTTGAATGTTTCTTAGACATAATGTATGTTTCTTTTTAAGATATCTCGACAGGCAGTCGGAAATGTTAGCGCTGACGTGTTTTTAAACATTCGATACACAGAAAAAACTAATTTTCCATTTCAAACACAAAATTCTCTGAATCAAATACTAATTTTTTCAATTTAGGTCCTACAAAGAAATTTGTAAATTCAAATGCAAGACTGTAATAATTTTTTTTTTTTTTTGGAAAAACCCCCGATTTTTTCAATCAACAGATTATCTGATTCAATAAAATTTTTTAATGAAAATAAAAAGTAAATAAAATAAATAACTGTTGTGTACAGTATGCAATTTCTATATTGGAACAGAAATGTTCTCTTAACAATTTTGTTACAAGTATTACTTTATATTAATTGTATAAACTATAATTTTTCACTCCATATTGTTTTTTGTTTTGCTTAAAACAAAATTGAATCAAACTATTTACTGGAATAGTAAAAAATATTTACTGAATCAAAATTTTATTTCAAACAAACTTTTGTTTGAAAATTTGTTGGGAATAATTTTTTCTGTGTATTCTTTACTAGCATACTAGTCAAATAGTCTCTGAAGCTCTGGAGGTTTCTCCAGAGAGACAGCTTGTGTTTCTTAATAACCATGTCGAGCGGTACATTTCCATTAGCAATTATTTGAGGATTAATTTTGATTGACTGCTTACCTATTTAAGTCATGCTTTTGCATTAGGAATCCAATTAATAAGTAGGCTGTAAATACTTTGATTTCCAAGTAAGCCCATAGTATATTATAGCAAATTGGCCACTCAAGAAGACCAATGTATAGAGTTTAAACTTAATAAGCGGGAGTTAGTGAAATTTTTAATGCTAGACTAGCAGTGCAGGTAACTTGGGGCTAGGGCGGCATGGTTTTAGTGTCGGAAAAAATTTAAGAATTAACATCTTAAATAGTTTGAAACTTGAGAGTTTTTGTGAATAACTTTTGTTTCATAAATATCAATGAAAATTCAGAATATAATTCTGACCTTACCACTTAATTTATCGGTGCAATGTTAATTTTTTTAGATTTATATGATAGTATTTTAAAGTGCTTGAGTAGACCATTGTGCATTTTTGAGATTTAACTAGAGTTAGGAAAAGTGTATTTTACATGTTTATTTACGACACGCCCTGCTGTCGTAAGTCTAGTTACGAGGTATTGAGAAGCAGCGTTTAAAAACTTCTGATTTAAATAATTGCTTTTGCTTCTGCTTCCGAAAATGTTAACAGTCGCAGTTAAATTGAACGCATAAAACGAAAAACTATACACTGCTCCTTTAAATAAATTCGGATATTAAATTTTCGTTTTTTACTGGACTATATTTTTTTTTTGCAAAAAGTGTAAGTAAAACTCAACTCCCAAGGGTTCATGTATTAATTAATTAATTAGATTATATAGCCAAATATTGTTGGCAAAAAGTTAGGAGTCCCTGTTTGTTATTTTAAAGGAAATGAAAAAATACTTTTGCAAAAAAAGTGCATGAAGAAATATTTTTTTCGGCGTAATATGTTAATGAGATTTATTGAGTGGACTCTTAGCTACATTACTTCCATATATAGTAATAGCCTTTTCACACTCACTCACATCTTTGAGGAATGCGTGAAATATGCTGAAAATTTAAAAAACCTGTCCACATTACAACATCTTTCATCTTTCATCTGTCATTATTATAATACTATTTTTACGAGTGTGAGCAACTAAAAATTAAAAAAAAAATGGAATTAAAAAACTCAATAGAAATAGATTTAATTGCTTCTCGTGTTGAGAAGCAGAAACAATTTATGCTACAATATGCAGAATTAGTAGAAATTATGCTAGCGGACGATGATGATGAAGGAATGCATATTTCGAGTACTTTCTTTATGTGCAAAAATTTCGAGATCGAGCAGCTTGTAGAAATTTGCATTTACTTTTATGTCATTTATTTCGATTTGGAAAAATATATACAAGATTTTATTATATACATACATATATATACATATATGGAGTAGTTACAGATCTTTCTGTGGGAATAATATTCCAAAAAGTAGCCCTGAATACATGTATATATATATATATATGCGTGTGTAGGTATATGTACATACATACATTCATGTACATATTTATAGTATGTATGCATGTATGTATATAGTTGTATAAATTTTTTCTAGTGAGACAGGAACATCTTCTGAAGATGTTGAAAGATGATCTGCCCTGTATAATTCTTATGGGAAGATGTTATCATCTTGGCAAATTGATGAAAGATGTGAGTAAGTGTGAAAAGGCTATAAAGCGCTATCACTAAGTCTGAATTAGCTGTTGGCCAAAAAATGAGAAAGTCATTTTTTGAGGGCGCACTGTTTTTCGGAATCTTTGGAGATTTATACAAATTTCTGTTCACCAAAATCACCAAACTGAGCTAACTTCCTTTTGGTAGTATGGCGGCATATCTCAAGGGGCCTAGGGCGACATCAAACATAAATCCGCCACTGTAGACTAGTGACTAAGTCCAGAGGTCGATACAAATATATGTAGTATCAGCCTTGTGCAGTTTGAAATAACTCTACCATCTCATCATGATTTTTGTATACAAAAGTTGCGAGCACATTAAATAATATCATCGTAATTTTGGGTAATCAAAACAGCTGATCACATGAGACTGGACAATGTTATATTTGGCTGGCATTACAAGCGGGAAACACAAGCTGATATGGTGGTTAGTACCAAGTGCTTTAAGGATGTCATACGTCTGCTTCTATGTACATTACATCAGATACATACATATGTGTATATTTTAGAAATTTGATTATTAAATCAGAAGTCTCGGATATTGAGATATTAAGGAGTTTTGCTCTAATGATTTTTCACAAAATAATATGGAGATAAAGCAGATATCTGAAACTTACTCGGTGCAGGTTTTATCACAATCATAAGGAAGAGTGTACAACCGCTCTCTGCAGAGCGTTTCAAAGTCATCACAGTCTGCTTTTATTTGTAAAGTTTTCGCTTGCACATGATGGACTCCAACCAATATTAGACTCTTAAAAACAGAAACAAATTTATTTTTTTTAAATAAATTTTGCAAAAATTATTAAAAGGAATAAAGTTTCTTACAAAGTATACAATGAAAACGTGCATTTTTTTCTTCTTTTTCTATTTGATCGGAACAATCTCTGTGGACTTTTGACAAAACAACCTCTTTCAAAAACTGATATTTTACATGAGAACGAAAAAACTGTTAAAATATGTAACAACTTTGATTTTGAAATATTTGGTGAAAAAGTGAAAGTGTAGTATTAATTTTAAATACTAAATTGAAGTGAAGATATCAATAATTCTATTCTAATGCCAACAGATTTTGAGAAAATTTAAGAATAAAAAGATAGGATGTTTTGTCGAAATTGTTTTCAACAAAAAAAATAACTTACATAACACAAGTTGTTTTGTTAAAATGGTTTTAAACAAAAACGTCATTCATATTTTGCGCTTATCTCAAGGCAAGTTTTTTTGTTAAAATGGAACTAATAAAAAAAGTAGAAATAGGTTATTTATTATTATATTTAATTATTTTATTATTATATTTAATATAACATAAATACTTGAATCAATTAGATAATATTGGTACAAAATTATATTTCTGTAGAGGAAACTAATTTTAAGTTTAACAAAAAAAGCGTTCAAAAGGAAGGAAATAAAAACTGTAACTCTACACATTTTAAAAGCATATTAGCTATTATTATTATTATTATTATTATTATCATCTTCGCAAAGGTCTGGTTGAACTTCAATGGGGATATCACCTTCCGCCTTAATATTCTGATAAAAACTGTGGTAATTTGTACCAATTAATGGCAGCATATCTAATAAATCTTTCTTTTTATTTTGTGATACAGGCAAAGGGGAATTGTAGCTTGTGGCCAATTGGGGAGATGGTTCTTTACGGCGACGCGAGTTTATATCTAGCATCTGAAATGACTCTTCTGGGTGTAATGAAAATTTGTACTGCAAAACTCCTGGGTTGCTTTTTTCGTATCTCAGCCATCGAACGTTTTTCCACTCAAACTTCTCACCTAAAAATCAGAAGACTAAAAAATAATATTGTGTTGAAAAGAATGTAGGTATTTAAAATTATACCTGAAATGCTATGTGACCTCCATGTATATTTGTCCTTTAAGAGTGCACGAAAATCGAAGAAATCCTCTTGTCTTAATTCATGGACAATATAATTTTTATTGGTCGCCGATATTAAGTTTGCCCAATCGTGTGAATGTTCAATAGATCCGAAGAAATTTTTTCTTTTCTTTTCTATTTGTGCATGTACAGTATCACATTCAAGATGCGTATGACCCACGACAAGAAATTTATGATCAATAAGTTGAATACTTGCGTGATCTTCCAAAACTTTCCCAAACATTGCGCAAAGATATGAGTTGCGGTTCTGACCAGGACAGGAATCACTATATAAAACAATATGACGAACTGAATTTGGTAAATCCAACAGACATTTAAATATGCAAGACCCAATATCGTTTGCACCACGCTTTGCAATGGTTTCGTTCCATATATAGCACAAAGCTTTTTTCGTTGCTCCATCATGCACGGTTAAGTTAAAAGTCCACAATGGTCTCTTGTAAAAAAACAAAGCAGCACGTAAATAAGGAGTTGGAAGACATTGTTGTAAGTCAAATGTGAACATTTTTATATTTTCGCTATTTATTGCGAGTTCTTTATCTTTTTTCTTGCATTTATACGAAAAATCTGCATCGTCATGATGTTTTTTTTGTTCTAACTTCAGCGATTTTTTTTTCATCTTCGTCGACAGAGTTTTTTATTTGGGATTTAAGGAGTTCGCATGTATTACACAGATCAAGCTGAGGTTTCTTTAACCTAGTATCTAGGGTACTAAATATATCTCTATTGATTCCGATACGCAATCAGAGTGTTTTTCAGTATATAACCGGTATAATGTTGCCAAGTTAAGACCACGTTCGAAATATAATTGATTTGTATGCCGACGACGGTAGTGGCTTTCGTACTTCGGAATGCTGTTTATATGATCTATAACTTCATTATATTTATCAATCGAGAGTTTGTGGGGTGGATCATGTTTTCCACGTCTATCATCTGGTATAAGTCCTCCAGAAATTTGTTTTATTTTATGTAAATTCACTGTTTTAATTGCCTGGATTGTTTCCCCATATATTTTTAGAAAGCATTTATGACATACCCGAATCTTTTGTCCATTTTTTTCACAATGGCAATAGTGCCAGATGATTTAACATGGCAATGGTGCCAAATAATAAAAACGACAAACACCTGTAGCGCACTACTGAAATTGTTTATCTGGAAATGTGGCAGAATTTATACCACGCATGAACTCCAAAACAACTTCTTTTGATCAAAATATTTATTTTCAAGTCCGCAAAAACACTTCTTTGCAAATAATATTTTACTTTTTATCAGTTTTTGTTTTCACATAAGAACTTCTTTTCACACAAGTCGTTTAGTCAAAATTAATTTTCTCCTATAAACCATTTAAAAATTTATCTTGTCTCAAGCAAGTTACATATTTTCTAAATTTCAGTTTTGATAAAACAACTTCTTTGAAGAGAAGTTGTTTTGTTAAAACAAAATGTATATATGCAAAAAAATATTAAATACAACCCAGCTAAAAAAATATGTATGGAGCATATATGATATCCCATATATGGTTCGGATCCGAAAAATGAGGGTATATGGGCATATATGATTATATATATTCACACATTTCCATACATGTACGTGTAAATTCCCTCCACAGTATGCAAAGTACATATTCACACTTTTGATTCACAAAAGCGCACTGCTGTGCAATATATTAAATTACTAAAATTAACTTTTTTTAGACTTGAGAGAGAGGTTGTATTTAATAAAACATTTGTTTGGACAAATAATTCAAAACGAATAAAAGTCATTTCATTCATCAAAAGGTGAATCAATTATTTAAAAAAGACATAAATCATATTCCTACATAACATTTAGCTTAAGAAATCAGATTAAAAACTAATGCAATTAGTTATAAAAAGAAAAATAATCCCTCTAACAATAGTTTTCAATACAGTAATATGAACTTTGTTTCTTATCTAGAGAATTTTATTATTTTCTATAAAATTAATGACTGGATTATTCTTTTGATTATTTGATATATTAAATGAGGCCACAATGTATAAAATCATACAAGAATGGTTTTTTTGTAACAAAAAGTTTTTCTATTTTCAACGTTGACGGTACGCATATAAACTTTGCATACCGTGTGTATTTTCTAATGGATTTCCAATTCAACAGTGATAAAATTCCAAGCTTTTTTGATTGCAAAAACAATCTTATGTGAGATATAATGTATGTATACATTCTTATATGGCTCCATATATAAAATCTTATATTTATATATGGATCCACATATGAAGAGCTTCATAATTAAATGTTCATATATGAGCTCATATGTTATAATACATTTCATATATTAGTCCATATATTAGTTCATATATAATAGTTTTGCCATGTATAATCCCATATATTTCCATACATGAATTCATACATATTCATATATAGTTATATACATTCATATATTAAAAATATATGGACCATATATAATTTTTTTAGCTGGGAATTTAGATGTTTTGTCAAAAGGATATAACAATTTTATTTCTTGCATTTTAGAAAATTTTTAAACTCTTTCAGATAAGATATTTTATCAAATATTTTTTCCAAATATAATGAAAGAAGTTGATTTGCCAAGAACTGTAGATTTTTAACCAAATGGCGTAGAAATGCAAGGATTACACAAAAAGAAGCGTCTTGAAAATTTATATTTAATATAAAAATCTTGCAAAAATTTCTTATTTCGAGAGAAGTTGTTTTGTGAAAAGTCCACAGGTCTTATTAAATATACTCGTAAAAATGTTTTCACGCAGTGTGTATTTATATGATAAGTAAAATTCACATAGACGTGGTCGCCAAAATACTCGTAGCAAGATGCATAATCGTAAAAAAATGTGATAAACGGTTTCTGTAATTCTTTTGTTAACGGTTTATGACAGAAAAAATTTACATATTTACATACATACATACATATTTATTTTTGTATTTCCTCATATACATATGTATATGTATTCGCCACTAAAATTTTAATTAACCCTCGATTTACGCGGTACTTCATTTACATTTAATTAAATCATAATTAATAAAACTTATATATAAAGTAAGAAAATTAAAAGCCTGTTGATTATTGAGTTCTTGTATGAACTTTGTTATTTGTTGAGCTTCTAATTTGTTTAAATGAAAGTATATAACTTAATAACTCTAGTTGTTCTAAGAATTTTTGATTTTGAACCTACAACGATTTTTGTAAATACAATTAACGAAATTCTAAGTTAAGGGAAAATCTGAAAAAAATTTTCAATTAAATATTCCAACAAATAGTATGTTGAAATTTATTTATTTTTGTTAGATTTTAAAGTTTTTTTAATTAAAGCTATTGAACAATATGAATTTTTGAATTTTAACACAAATTCTGATTATCACAATTGTTATATTAACAATATTATTTTTATACAAAATAATAATCCTCGAAACGATTTTTTGCTTGTCTGCGAAAAACACTAAATTTCTTTGGGCGGAGTTGAACCGGCAACTACCGGCGATAATAAAATAATTTGCTTACCTCTCAGCTAAAGAGCAACACTTTATTATATACAAATAATGAATACATAGAAAAATTATTTCTTTTTTTCTACATGTACGCATTCCGTTATGATATAATTTAACAAATAATTTTTTTGAGTAATTCAATTGACCACAAAAATGTAAATTTGTTATATTAACAATGATGGTTGTTAATTTTTAAATTAAATGTTAAAAAATTGTTTTGCTGGTTGCATTTCGATTATATTTTTTTGTGTACCCGTTAATTTATCGGTGCAATGTAATTTTTTTAGATTAATATAATAGTATTCTAAAGTGCTTGAGTAGACCATTGTGCATTTTCAAGATTTAAAGATAGTTTTGGCAAGTGTATTTCACATGTTTAGGCGGTATTGAGAAGCAGCGTTTATAAACTTCTGATTTGTGTAATTGCTTTTGCTTCTGCTTCTGAAAATGTAAACAGTCGCAATCAAAGTGAACGCATAAAACGAAAAACTATACACAACAGAGAGTTGCAGCAGTTGTTAAACTTTCGTTTTTTACTAGACTATACTTTTTATTGCTAGAAGTGTTAGTGCAACTCAACACAAGTAGTGTGCATTAATCACATGATTTTCGAAAAAAAAGTTTAGTGTAAAAAAAATTTGAAAAACGAAAGTTTTTGAGTTAAAAAGCAGTTTGGGTGCCAAGACACGTTCAGATTATATCGCTAAATATTAATGGCAAAAAGTTAGGAATCTTAGTTGTTTATTTTAAAAGAAATGAAAAAATTACTTTTGCAAAAAAAGTGCATGAAGAAATATTTTTTTCGGCGTAATTTGTTAATTATATTTATTTATTAGATTCTTTCTACGAAAAACTACAACCCTGGTGTGATGAATTGTTATTGTCCTGTGAAGATTTTCATAAACTCCATCATACCAGGGATGTAATTTTTCGTAGATCGCACGACTTTGTATGATAGTGTATCACGGCCTTTAGCTACATTATTTCCATATATAGTAAAGCGCTATCCATTAAGTCTGAATTAGCTATTGGCCAAAAAATGAGAAAATCATTTTTTGAGGGCGCACTGTTTTTCGGAATCTTTCTTCATAAAAATGTCTGTTCACCAAAATCACCAAACTTAGCTTACTTCCCTTTGGTAGTATGTACCATCGTACCTATACTGTCAGGACGGTGCGGATTTTTTACGTTGCACAGTGTAATTTAAATATTCATAAATTGCACATATAATATTAAAAAGCTTTTCTTCATAAAACAAAAAGGGCGGCATATCTCAAGGGGCCTAGGGCGACATCAAACATAAACCCGCCACTGTAGACTAATGACTAAGGCCCGCATCCAAAAAAAAATTAATTTGAACTTCAAGTGTTGTTTTGTCAAAATTTTTATGGAAATTTTGCTTTAACGTAAACTTCAAGCTCAAATAATTTTTTTGGATACGGCCATAAATCCAGACGTCGATACAAATATCTGTAGTATCAGCCTTGTGCAGTTTGATATAACTCTACCATCTCATCATGATTTTTGTATAAAAAAGTTGCGAGCACATTAAATAATATCACATTAATCTTGGGTCGTCAAAACAGCTGATCACATGAGACTGGACAATGTTGTATTTGGCTGGCATTAGAGCGGGAAGCACAAGCTGATATAGTGGAACTCATCCTAAAGCAGATGATTAGTACCAAGTGCATCAGATATCAATGAGAAAATAGCAGATTCGGAAAGTAAGTCGGGAAAGGAAGCGTATGTAATAAACCGAGGACGGCATAAGTCTGCTTCTATGTACATTACACCCGATACATACACATGTATGTACTATGTGGAGAAGTTAGATTATTAAATCAGAAGTTTCGGATATTGAGATATTAAGGATGTTTTGCGCAAATGGAGATAATGTAGAAATATGAAACTTACTCGGTGCTGGTTATATCACAATCGTAAGGAAGAGTGTACATACGCTCTCTGCAGAGCGTTTCAAAGTCATCACAGTTTTATTTGTAAAACTTTCGCTTGCACGTGATGGACTGCTACTAATATTGGACTCTTAAGAACAGAACAAAATTTTTTTTTTTAATTTAAAAGGAATCAAAGTTTCTTACAAAGTATATTTTATTTATTTATTTATTTATTTATTTGTATAGCTGTAACCTAGCACAACAAGATATATATATCTTATAAATGAAAGTGCTGGTGAATCAATCAAAATAATAACAAATAATAATCAAGATAATGATAAAAAATTAATAAAAATAATACGAACATATTAGAAACATATGGAATAATTTTGCAGAAAAATATAACATAGTGAAAATGTAGAAAAATAGGATAAAATAAATAGAGCAAAAAAAGAGAAAAAAAGTACATGCATAAATTTTCAATAAGTACTGATTCAATTAATTAAGAAAAATGTTTATATAACTCCTTTTTAAACGCATATGCATTGCCTAAGGTTTGAATATTATTTGGCAGAT
Source organism: Tachina fera (assembly GCA_905220375.1). Lineage (NCBI taxonomy): Eukaryota > Metazoa > Arthropoda > Insecta > Diptera > Tachinidae > Tachina > Tachina fera. The sequence continues at coordinate 65,353,534 of LR999964.1, forward strand.
AATTCCAGAGACTTGTGGCATTAATAAAAAACTGACGTTGTGACAGAAGGGTCTTATACCTATGTTGAATGATTTTTCTTCCGCGATTAGATCTAGCAAATTGTATTCTACAAAACAAGTACATAGGTTGCTTCGATGTAATTATTTTATGTAGGAACATTAGGCATTTAATTTTTAAGAGGTTTTCAAACTCAACTTGAAATATCTGGTACGAGAAAAATGAAATGTGATCACGACGCCCTTTTAAGAAAATGTATCTCGCTATGTTGTTGTAAGCGACTTTGAGTTTCCGTTGATCATGGCTGTCACTATTCGCAAAAATTTCACAACCGTATAATAACACCGGAATTAAGTAGGTTTTTGCCAGCTGCACACGTATGGTGAATGGGGTTGAATCTATAACAGCCCATAAGTTGCGAAGCATACTATATACTCTACCCACAACGACATTAATGTGATTTGACCACGTAAGGCGATTATTAAAAATAACACCCAGATTGGATGCTGATGTCACATAGTCAATTTTGTTTCCTTTTATTTTGAGTTCAGGTACATCAAACACTCTATTAGATTTTGCAATCAAAATACACTTTGACTTGGAGGGATTAATACATAGCCCATTAGCATTAGCCCAATTATTTATTTCGTTTAAATCATTACTGATATTGTTCACAGTCGAGCTTAAATTTTCAACACTTGAGCTTATGTATAGCTGCACATCATCTGCATACATATGAATTTTGCAGTTGGTTAAAATATTAGGTAAATCATTAATATATATGCAGAATAAAAGAGGTCCCAGTATTGAACCTTGAGGAATTCCTCTCCTAACATTGAGTGCGTTTGATATCTTGTTATTTAGATGAACACGCTGGGACCTGTTCATAAGATAGGATTGAATAAGATTGCATGCTGAACTTGAAAAGTAAAACAATTTCTGGAGCTTTAATATTAAGGTTTTATGATCAACTGTATCAAATGCTTTACTGTGGTCCAGAAGTACTAAAAACGACACCAAGTTATTATCCAAATTCAATCTTAGGTCTTCAACCACATCCACAAGAGCAGTAGTACAGCTTCTTGCTTTCGTAAAACCCGATTGCCTATGAGACAGAAAATTGTTATGCTCTAAGTAGATATTGATTTGTTTGGCAATAAGGGTTTCCATAACTTTGGATAAGAATGGCAGAATGGCAATAGGCCTGAATTCGCTGTTGGTTTTGGGGATAGGAAGGAGTTTAGATAGCTTCCATCCATCAGGAAAGGTAGACTTAAGAAGAATAGTATTAAACAAATGTGTGTAGTAAGGCAATAGCTTAGGTGTAAGTGCTTTTAAAAATCTGGGATCTAAATTATCTGAACCGATTGCATTTGATTTGACTGATAATAGGCACTCTAAAACTTCTGACTGATTAACACCACGAAAACTGAAGGGGTTCTGTATGGAAACACTACAAAGATCATCATAAATGTTGCAATTTGGAAATGGTATATTGATATTTGCAAACTGGTAGTTCAAGGTGTTAACATCAACATCCAAGCTATTTGCTTTATAAGAGTTCTGACCTATACCAATTTTACGGATTTCCTTCCATTTCGATTTATTGTCTATTGCAGAAGAAAATTTACTACGATAAAACATGATCTTTTCCTGTTTAATGCGTTTTTGAACCTCCCTTCGAGCAGATTTGTAAACTACATTCAGATCATCCGTTCTATATCTCTTCCACCTATTATAAGCACTATCACGTTTCTCAATTAACAGTTTTATTTCATGACAAAACCAAGGTGGTTGATTGGCTTTGATAATTTTTGTTTTAATTGGAACACTTATGTCATACATCATTCGAATATTTTCTTGTAACAAAGAAAGTTGATCATTTACATTATCCATTGTATAGATCTGGTCCCAACGGAAACTATTAATGAGTTGATTTAGGATTGTATAATCAATGTTATGATAATCCCGATAAGTAATATATTTATCGGTAGCTGCTAAAGGCATGTCATAACTCAAAAAAATAATATCGTGGTTGGAAAACACTGAAGCCGAGATTTGATCATAGATGAGTACTTTAGGTTTATGGTTAACAAATACTAGATCAATCAGACTACTGGAAGTACTGTGAAAATGGGTAGGTGTAGAAACATTCACTGGTAAAAGATTAAGAGATTGCATGGGTTCAATAAGCGGATTTTCAACTAAAAGATTATTATTAAAATCACCAAGGACAATAATATCATCATACTCAATGGAGATTTCCTCTAAAATAGAAATAAAAGGATTGACAATCATGCTACTGTTAGGTCTGTAAACACTATATACACACTATACACTGTATACAATACAATTCTGCATTTTTTTTCTTCTTTTTCTATCTGATCGGAACAATCTTATTAAATCTACTTGTACAAATGTTTTCATACATAGTATGTATTAATATGATAAGTAAAATTCACATAGACGTGGTCGCCAATGGCATCATCGCAAAAATACTTACCAAATGTTATGCAATATCATTACAAAATTAAGATTTTGAATCGTCTAGCGACGAGAAAAACCTTCAAAGTTAGCAAAATCGCTTGATTTAAATGATTCAACTAAAAACGAAATCAAAGCACATTCACTAGATAATATCGATGACATAGCTGAGCTTTTATTTGCATTTTAAAGTTAGCCAGAAACTTAAAAAATGTATTACGAAAAAATTAATTTTAAAAATTTTAAGAATATTTCAACATGCACAATATTTTATAAAAAAAAGCAAACTTAAAGATTAAAAAAAAATATTTAAAAATTGTTAAAAGTTCCTAACGTTGCAAATTTTCATGCACTTATGTATGCATGTATGCATCTGTGTTCCTTTTCGGCACTATACATATATGTACATATGTATACCGAACGCGCGGTTCGATTTTAATGATTATTACATTAATCGATTTGTCTTAATCCCGGGAGTTTCACTAAAGATATGACAGTTGTCATAGCACAATATGGCGACCAGGTATTTGAAAATCATCTTTAGGCTTTTCCTAATGACTTTTTATGATCTTAAACGTTTAAACTTGGACGCAGTCGGAACTTTTGATTTTTTTAAATTTTTACTTTTTGGTTTACTTACGAGTAATTGCACTGCGCTGATTAATTGTCATAATGAATTAAGCAATTAATTTTCCTAACTTAATAAGCACGCTTTTTTTGGGCAAATGTTTTCCAAGTGTGACCATGCCTTACTTGTTGACAGAATTTGTATGTGTTTAATTTTTGTAGTATACATAACTACATACATATATTTTTTTCCTATAAGTAAACCTTCCCTGCGCTTGGCGTTACGTTTTATAAAAGATGGCCCTAAATGTTACTTTTACATGCAAAATCCTATTGGGGCTTTTCGTGACAATTCTGCTCAACACGAAACGACCCGACCACGCACGAAATCAAATTTTTTGCCTCGAGCACTTCATGTAGAGTCGTGCGAATTCCTGTCACAAAAAAAAACACGACACACGAGCACCTCTAGTTTCTAGTAGCCAGCTTTGGATCTCACGTCTCATATACGGTCAGAGACTAAAGTTTAAATACACACACACTCTTGTCCACCCAATTATTTTGGATTGTTTGAATTTTTTGTGTGATGGAGGGGTAGAGAGATCTTAATTTTAGCCACTCATAAATTACATATGAATATACTTGTAGTTAATTTTTGACACAAACCAGTCATACAACGCATGTAATTTAAATCATAGGTTTGTGTCAAAAACGATCTACTGAATGAGTTCGATACAAGTCTAATAAATTATCCAAATTTGTATGAAATTCAAAACATAGTATATACCAGTACATCTGCAACATTGTAACTACCCTGTCGGAAATTTGGCTAACCTTAAACTAACTTTAAGCTAAATATTTCGCAACTAGTACTGACTGGCACTTGGATTACTTCGTAATGTAATCAACTGGCTATTTTAACATTGCGATGTCCTAGGCGGTAGTCAATTGGCTCACTCTGCATTACTTTCAGCTAACTTAAAGTTGATTTTTTTAAACCACCTAGTAGTCAGTAAATTAAAAAAATTTCTGGGGTTCGAACATGTATCATCACAATTTGTGTACTCAACGCGCTACCACTCAGCTAAGCTACCATCTAAAATAACAATAGCAAAATGTTAACATAAAACTGAAATGAGTTTCAAAGTAGCTGAGAATAAATTTGCTGGCTCTCATCAAATTCGATTACGTACTCAACTTAAGAATTAATTTTGGGTTTGTTCTGGATGACATTGCAGTTAGCTTTTAGCCAGTCTAAGAAAATTTAACTATAAGTTAACTATTTTTGTTGTCAACCACACATTCTCCGACAGGGCAGCTACGTATTTAATAAAAAAAATTTAATGAAATATATCCACAAAATATTTGTACTACTGTATTGTAATATAATACAATACAACAATAATACAATAAAATAATAATATGTAATATAATACAATACAATTCTCCGAAAAACTTCGCACAAGACATGTGTTATAAAGCATAAGTCCTTCTGTACAGATGTTCGAAGTTTCATATAAATATTATTAATTAGTATTATTTATTTTGCAAAAACCCCCACTGTGCTTCGCTACGCTATGAAATAAGGCCCAAGGAAATAACTCCCAAATAAGAAATGAAATAAAGCCCAATAAAATTAATGATTTCTTAATTAGGCTTTATTTCATTTAGGGTCATTGTTACAACTTAAAGTTAGTTAAGAGTAGGATTTTGTCGGACGTATAAAATGCTATTCATTGTTATAAATTTAACTTAACTTACCAGGAAGGATACATTTGCCTCTACATTAGCGCTTACTTTAGGTTAAGCTAAAATTGTACTGATAGAAAACTTTTTATACATCTGATGAAATCCTACTTTTAACTAACTTTAAGTTGTAATAATGGCCCTCAGTTAATTTTAATTATTATTGTTCGAATTTCATTTGTTTATATATTTATGATTTGAACGGGATTAAGTTCGTATCGCTTTTTTAGTCAAATTTAACATATGATAATTATTAATGAACAAATAACACTAAAGTTAGTTGTAAATATTCTGACTAACACATAGTTGAACGGAACAACTAGCTGTTTTCGAAGGTCACTAAAACTTCATCATCAGTTTTTGTTTTGTTTTTTTTGTTCCACTGTGTGTGGTATCAGTTGATGTAGATTTCTGCTTTTTTGTAATGAAAGCTCAATTTTACCATTTATTTTATTTATTTTGGGCTTTATTTCATCTTGAGATTGATTGGGTCTTATTCTAATTTTTTGGGCTCTATTTCATGTTGAGTTTGGTTTTATTGGGGTTTTTTCCGTTTATATTGGGTGTTTTTTCATAAATTTTCTCTTGGGCTTTTTTTAATTTTTTTTGGGTTTATTTTATTGGGGCTTATTTCATTCCATATGAATAGAAGATTTTGCATTAGTCCCATCAGTTGCCTTATCTTGGTATTATATTCTTCCAAGTTTTTTAAGAACATTCATACTAATAAAAAGTCCATGCAATGAACAATATCTGCATGCAGTTGGTCGCGTAATGTTTGCACACTATTGTAATACGGAGCATCAGAGAAGTTCGTGACAATTGTAAATCATGAATTCTTTATTCATTTGAATTTTAATTTTGATCTTCATTAAAAACGAATAAGGTATTTCCTTGAAAATATCCTTGTTCAATTGTTTATCACCCCTATCGTGAATAAAATGTGAAATTTTTGTTCCCTTGAAATTTTCATTCCCCATGACGGGAAATTTGCAATCGGGAGTTTTATGGGAAGGTTTGTTCCCGCTGTCAATGCGTACGGAATGTAAAAAACGGGAAGAAGAATTTTAAAGCTTCAAAATGAATTGAAAATCAAACAAATTAAATTTAATAATAAAAAATACACATATTTTGGGTTTCAAATGAAATGTTATAGAGTGTAAAGTTGTGTTTTTAATTGTTTTAGGCGCCGTGCAAAAAAAAATTTGCGTTCCAAAGCCATTAAATTTACGACCCGTGAACCAAAGAGATGCATGTTCAATGAAAACAGGTGTTCCAAGGAATTATTGTTATTAATCTTGGACATTATTTATTGATCTTGCCCTAAAAATAATTATTTATAAGTTTTATTATATAATTGCAATTATAATATTGATATTACGCAGTGTATAAACTCAGTTCGCGTACAAAAATAAAGTGAAAAAAAACCAAGGGAATAGTGAAAAATCCATGTGAAAAATATTATTTACGATAAGGGAAATCAAGAAAGGGAACACATTTTAGGGGAAAAATTATTCACGATTGCAATTTGGGCAAAAGGGAAAATATTTCGAGAGAAAAACTGTTCACGATAGGGCTGAATTATTTTGACGATAGCAAGACAACATGTCGGCAGGTTGTTGTCCATGCTGATTTTGTCAATGCAAACCAATTACTTTGCTCAAGCTATCTCGAGAACATTTTTTCTCTGAGTAAGTTAAATGGCATAAAATATGCCCCAAATAAAAATTTTAAAAAGCTTTTAATTACATACATACATATTTTTATTGACTAAATTAAATGAATACATATGTTCGATATTCTTGCGTTTGTTAAGTGTATTTATGATGGATCAAATACTATGAATCACCATAATTTTTATATATATATATACATATATATGTGCCCTTAATTTAATTTAATTAATGTCATATTAATTTTTGCTTCGAAATATCAAATAAATTTAAAAAAACTTAAATAAATATGAAATAAATATATATATGTAAATCGAAAGTCTTACAAGTCTAAATTAAACTGTTGCATAATTTAAAAATATCTTTTAATTTGTTAAAATGTAATCTACAAAATATCCTGATGGAAGAAATATCTGACTTAGACCACTTTCATAATTAAGGGCACATATATTTTATTTGGTGTTTTTTTGTCAATTATTACAATTAAGTGTAACATTTGTTAACGTACTATTATTTTACTTATTCAATAAAATATTTTTATTAAAAATACATGTAATCCCTCCATAATAAATTTCAATGCATTTTTAATAAAAAATATTTTACTGAATAAGTAAAATAGTAATTTGAGATTATTAGTGCGTTATTAAATGTTAAACTTAGATATATTTTATTTCTGAACTTATAGACACATATCAGCTTTTTCATGTGAACAATAAATTGCACCGGGTGGAAAGTATTGGCCTGGCATACACGACTTCTTTATACCAACCAATGAACCTCTGGAAATGTAACACACAATAAATCTGTTAAAAAAGAAAGAATATATATGTATTTGAATATAAATACAAACATATTGCACTTTATCAACAAGAGGGTATTAACTCAAAGTTTTTAAAATTTCACTTATTGCAAGAAATCAACCAAAAACATCCATATCTACTGTAAAAAAATTCAACGTATTTCGATTACTCTTTCATCTCTTAAACCACAACTGAGACCATTTTTGTGAAAGTGTAGTGACTTGTTTTTCATATTTACTTAAAATTTTGAGTTAGCACCCTCTTGTTGATTAAGAGCGATATGTACATATACTGAAAATGACAGTTGTAAATACAATATAATTAGTTGCATATAATTGCAATATAAAATAGGAGCGCTACATTTGTAAGCAGCAATAGGACTGGGTTTACACATAGCAATTTTAGTTGCGCAGCTTTTTGGTTCTTAGCAATAATTGATACAATGATTAGATGAGAGTACACATTTGGCATTTCTTTTGTCGTTATTTTGTGGTGTCATTTTCAAAATGTATGCAACGCTGTTCACATTATATTTTTTATATGGAAAACAATGAAAAATATCGGAAATGACAAACGTGGCCACTAGAACACACACGAGTCACAAATTGCGATAGTGTGTACTTTGCATTAATGTATAAAAATCATTGAATATTAGAAAAACCGATTTTTTTCAAAATTTCTGGAACGAATCAACTAATATTAGTCGAATTGAGCAATCGAAAACTCTTTTTTAAGTCAAGAGCTGATTAGATTTTGAACTTGATCGAATTAATAGTTTAAGATTTCTTCAAAAATAGTTATGTGAAAATTTTAATATCCAAAATTTCTGAAATCTACCGAATCGAATCGATTCACTATCTTGCGACATCTAAGTGAGATCAACATCTTTCGAATGCGGCCGTTGAATCCGTTGACCCATTGTAAAGTCATCAGATGTCTACATACATACATATATCCATAAGGTATTCATTATGTAAATACTGAGCTTCGGCTGCCAGGACCGCAAAACGCCGATATATGTATGATAAAACTCGATTTTCAAAAGTTTTGGGCAAACTAAATAACTTCTTCTGGGAAGTAAAGTCAAAGAAGACATAGACAGTAACTATGTCAAGAGTCAAACAACAATAAAAGCTTTTAAAGGGTATATTTTTAGGCCGAAAGTTTTTAGTGACCGTGAGAAAGTACTCAACCGCCTAATGGACAGGCATAGTGTAAGACTGGGTTCCAGGCCATTGCAATGTTGAGGGAATAGATTGAATTAGGTTAGGAACCTCGCACCTTCACTCAGAGACCCATTTGGACCCGAATTTGTGATTCCCTCTATTGCCCATTAAAAAGTAATATTTAGTCCACCCCTTTTTGTAGCCAGAAGTGACCCTATTATCCGTCATTGAGCCACCGAATGTCTACTTTACACTTCCCGATACCAGAAATGCTCTTATGGAAACGTCTGCTCATCCATCTAAGCCTATGACAGTGCAGCTTCGGGTAGTGCTGCAACGTCAATGTTTCAGGTTCGTCTTCATCCCCGCACATCTTACAAAAATCTGGGGTACCAGAGTGCCAAATGCTAGTTCTTGCTCTAACCGAGCACTCACATGTCTATTCACCTATCAATATTTGCATTGCCTTCCTATTCATGTCCAGTAGCAGTTTGGATCTTCCTGAGTCAGGTAATGGTCACATAGCGCTCGAGACTCTACAATCTTCCTTACTTCGCCATGAACTGTTGGTTATGCTTTCTACCCAATTACTGAGTTCCTTATAGTAATGACCTATAAATAATTTCATCAATCTGTCTGACATTCCCTCATCTAATGCCGACGTTATTCTTGCAAGCTCATCGGAAATTTCATTTCTCTCAACACTGCTGTGGCCAGGAACCTAACATAATCGAACACTATATTTATCCATAAGCAAGTTGAGTACTCTCATACAGCCACTAACAAGTTTCAAATTAACATTCACCCTTATTCCAGTTGTCGTCATCGACGTCACTTTAACACAACACCAAAAATTGGTGCTCGTATATCTGTTGACGAAAACAACGGAACGGGAACGGAAATATATTGTCAGTTGCGCAAAATTTTTCTCGAGAGCGAGTAAACAAGCCCCAATTTTTTGGTATTTTGCTAAAGTGTCGTCGATGACGATAACTGAAATAAGGGTGATTGTGTCCCATCAAAGCTTTTAGCGCTACCTAGCTGTTGACGTAGAAGATTATTGAGGGGAATAAGAGCAACGAGTTTTAGGATCAATGCCTGATAGTGAGGTGAGGGATAGTGAGGGATACTTCGGTGAAACCGCTGATTAGGTGTTCAGACAACTGAGCAATTGGATATTGGGAGGAATAAATAGTTTATAAAGTAGTAGTAGGAGGATTGCAGGATCTCGGTATGGACAAGGCTTGATCTAACGAAATCCGAATTACTATTAAGAGCCTACCTAAAGCTAGAACGCCACAGACTGAGAAACTAAAAGATATTGCAGAAAGTAAGCTCGAACATATGAGCTTGTTCGTTCTGGGACTCAGGTGGCTGAATGACAAGTAATAACCAAGTTGATTCTCATTGTACGTTTTTGTCAGAAAGGATTCACAATGGAACTAAAGGTCTCTGATTGGAATTACTCGTGGGCTTAATCTAATTATCAGGGAATAACACACAATGAACAATTAATTGTTCTAGTGCGAGTGGCGATGCGGTATAGTACCATCCTTCCTAACCTAAGCTTATTGTTCTACACTTACGTAGTACAAGTTGGATCGTCCGCATAAAAGCAACCAGTTGTACCAGCATCCCTGCAGATGGTATTTGGTTTGCGAGGTACAGATGGAGCTGGTGGTTTTGGAATTGAAATTGTTGGTACCGTTGTGGTTGTTGGTTCTATTGCTGCAATTGTAGTTTTAGGGGTTGTAGTTGTATGTTGTCTTATTGTAGTCAAATGATCGGTTGTAGTGATTGTAGTAAACCCTGTTGTTGTAGTGGTAGGTTCCATGGTGATACTAATAGGTTGATTTATCGTAGTCCATGGCTCTGTTGCTATGGTTAAAGTTTCTTTTGTGGAAGTAATGGGTTGCTTAGTTGTATTTAAAGGTTCTTTTGCTGTGGTTGTAGGTGTCACTGCCGTTGTAGTTTCTTTTGTGTATGCTGTAGGATGTTTTGTTACTGTTGTACCCATAGTTGAGGTACTTGCATGTGGTTTTGTAGTAGAGAAAGGTTTTAGCATTGTGGTTGAAGGTTCTGTTGTTGTTGCAATTTCTGTTTTCACAGTTTTAGGCTGTTTTGTTGAAATGAAAGGATCTATTGCTGTAGTTGTAAATTCTGCTGTGGTGGTTGTAGTTTCTGCTGTGTTAGTTGCAGGTTCGGTTTTTGTGGTTGTAAATTGAGTTGTCGTAGTTATTGGATGTTTTGTGGTAGGGAAGGTTTCCTCTGTGGTTGTTTCCTTTATTGTAGGCGCTGTCGATGATGCACTTGTTGATGCTATTGTCGGTTTTACAGTTGCATCTGCTGTAACGAAAGCAGCCGTTGTAGCTATGGCAGGCTCTGTTGTTACGGTTGGAGTTATTGGCATTTTCGTTGTTGTGCCTGCAGTGTCTGGACTTGTGTTTGAAGGCTTTGTTATATTTATTACATTATTATAACCATTGGTAATACAGCTTGGCTAAAATTTAATGTTACAGAAATTTTTATGAGTAAGTATCTATTTGAGTGATTAAAAAAAATCTACCTCGGTGAGACGTCTTTCGGTGCAGAAACCATCTACACTATAAATATCACATACGGTATCCCCTAAACAATAAGAAACTTCAGCTCTTTCGACAGGTCTATCCTCGCCATAGCAAAACGCAATTGTAGTTTCATTTATGCAGGCATACACTTTATTCTCATTGCATATGCCACACCGATTCTTATCACGACTGCAGCTGGTTTTTGCCTCTGATTGATGATAGCAGACGTAAGGATCCGGTGTACAAACATAATTATTTGGACATGGTATAAGATCTCCAGTTGCTTTGCCTTAATAATTTAATTTAATTCGATATTTAAAGAAATTATTTAATATTTGTTACCTTTAATACATAAAGAATATTGATTTTCCTTGTGACAAGCCACATGATTCGTACTTTGACACCGATTACAATCACTTTGTGTTCTGCCCGCCCATAGCAGTGTAATAATCTTTAAGAACAATATATTTTACTTAACAAAATAGTTGTATGTATGCAAAATAATTGTTTTTAATAATTTTTTACTAGCAACTTACTAGTATTTCTAGAACCATTACGTAAATTTATTATATTTAATTTAAATTTCATTAATTGCTTGTATTAAAATTTTTTTATACATGGACGTTTCCATGATAAGGTCTTGACTAGAAATAAAGCATCTTTTACTCTCTCCTGTTATTAACAAATAATATCTTTTAATCTAATTTTGGTTCATGCTTATCTTTATGATTTTCTTTAAATTGTCTAATATTTTAATGGACTCAAATTGAATTCGTATATTTAAGCACATGACTTATTAAAGAGTTCTTCGATAAGAAGTCAAATTGAAAATGTTCAATGTTGGAAGGATCAAAAGATAATTTAATGATTCAGAAAATAGAATGGACGTTTGTCCGAGTTTATGTAGACATATGTGCCCTTAATTACGAAAGTGGTCTAAGTCTTATATTTCTCTGATCGAGATATTTAGTAGATTAAATTTGACCAAATTAACAATTTTTTATATTTTAAAGCATTTTAATTTAGACTTCTACTACACCGAAAGAATTTTGCTTCATAAATACAACTAAACAATTTCATTAGATTTTTTTCACAAATCTAATGGTAATTTCACAAATCTAATACAAATTTCACGAATATTTTCAAAGAGTTTCATTGGAATTGCTTCTTTGGTATTTTAGTTTCGTAACAGTATTTCATTGGATTTATGACAACAATATTTTTTAATTATTAAGAAACCCCTTTATATATAAGAAACATTAACAGTGGTTGCTTGAAATAAACATACTTAGATAAGTATATACCTTAAAGCAATTAAGGTTAAGATTAAATTCCTTAAAACTAAAAAAATAATAAAATATAGTCGTTGTCCGAATGAAAATTTCATTGTAATCATGAAAGTCTGATAAATTAAATGTATATTAATAGTTGTCAACCAAAAGCTTGCATCAAAGGTAGTTCTGTATGATTATTCTTGTACTCCTCTTTGTATGGTTATTTACACTTAAAGTTTCAATTAAGTTAAGTTATAATAAAGTTATTTCACTGTTCTTGTTAAGTTATTTCATTGTTTTAATGAACTTTTTTCGTTATTTTCTTGAAATTATTTCGATGGAAATTATTTCGGAGGAAACTATCTCGTTGTTTTAATGAAACTATATCGTGGTTTTAATGAAATTATTTCGTTTTAATGAATTTATTTCGTGGTTTTAATGAAATTATTTCGTTATTTCTATGAAGTTCTTTCATTGCATTGATGACACTATTTAGTACATTTGACGTAGTTTTTATTAAGATAATTTTAACGAAACTGATTTCATTAATCCAAGGAAGCTTGACGTTGTTTGAATTTTAATGAATTTTTTCGTTGGATTAATGTCGAAATTCATAGAACTTATGAAAAAAATGCTTTCAGTGTTGTATCGATTTATATAAATCTATTTAATATTATTTAAATATTTATTGAAGTTTTTTGAAGATTTATTTGATATTTCGAAGCAAAACTTCACATGACTTAGACCACTTTCATAATTAAGGGCACATATGTACATATATACATAAATATCTTGGAATAAACATTATGTCTTCGATTCTTGGAACAAAATTTTTTATAAAGAACCCAACAGAAAATATTGTGAGATATGCAAAAACGAGTCACAACGACAACAATTTTGAATAACCTAAAGGGTGAAATGTATTTGATGAAGTCTTTGAATTCTACAATGCTTAGATCAATAAAACAATCACTTAACTTTGCACCTGTAATCAAAATGATGACTTTAATTATCAAATAATAATATTTTTATTTTAATATAATAATAATGTGTATATTAAAGTTGTGCCAGCCATCCTCAAAAATAAAACATATTTCTCTGAAGTTTCTAAAAAAATGTTTTGTGATGCCCCAAAATACAGCATATTTTTATATTCATAGCACCGCCATTTAAAGTCCAATACCAACATGTTATATATCGTTGTACATTAACTATAGCTTAATTTTTGGTGACTTTTTGTTGCGACATAAGATTCTGGGTATCACTAATGCCCCTAATGTTCAATTTTTTGCACGTGGAAATAATGTCCTTCTATGTCTTATACACTCTAAGATTCTAAAATACTTACTTTTATGACACGACTTAAAACTTGCCCCTTTTTCCCTTTTCATTTACAACCTACATTAAATCTGGTCGATACCAATACAAAACAAGAAATATTCCACCAGTCCACCTCCTTTAATGAAAGATATATCAATGTAGTTTTTAAGAGTTTAACAATATTGTTTGCCACGCCCCAAAATACAGCACTTTTTGTTGTTATGTATAGCGCCGACATTTAAAGTCTGTTCTAAACATACATATGTATCTTATATCATTTTTGTGGACTGGAATATGACTTAATTGATTTTTTTTGATGCATTTTTAATTAACCGTCAAACTCTAAATGGCATTTAGCATATCTCGGATCCTTCCCCTCAATGTTCCAATTTTTCATACATAAAAAACGAGCCTTTGAAACAATTTCTAATACTACGTTTATACGCACGACTTATTATACCATGTTCGGACGGCGACATGAACCACTTGGTTTGCTCTCTGAACCACGATTGCGAACGATGCCGTTCAAACGACACATTCGGGGTTCGTTTTGATAAATATTTTTGCTGCAGTGATGCCAACTTATCCGTTTTCGGGGTAAGATTTAACCCGTTTTCACTCATTCAAAACGCGAAAAAAAATGTTGGCAATTATATTTCAGCCCTTTAACTTTTTGTTCAATATGACTACATTTTAATCTTTGTGAACTTTTTTCCCTTTTAATCTAGCAATATCGACTTTTTATTAATTTTATTTTGCTAGTTTGCTTTATAAATTTATCTATCTATTTTTTAATAAATTAATTTACAAAAATGTTTTTGATGTTTTGATTTACAACAGAAACATTTTAAAACTAGCATATTTTCGTGCTTATTCGAAAAATTGTAGTTAATTTTGCGCTAAACGTATATTTTGCATTTTGTATTTAGCACTCTTTCAAAAAAAATTTTACGCGTTTTAAGTTTCAATAGTTGGCATCACTGTTATGATGTATATACATTAAAGACCTGCACAAGACGTCTTATAAGAACTTTTAAGATATGAGGGCAATTTCAAATGCTTTACTACAGGGAAATCTTCAGAAACAAACGCTAACGAATGTTGTCGGCAATACATTTGTTTAACTTATTGCAGGTATAAGAGTAAAGAAGAAAATAGTTCGTGACTGAAAAATTTGTGGTGTTTGTGCTTTTTGCTCTCATTGTCGCGTATACAAACTTCATGCATGTACATACATACATACATACCTACATAATTTGTGTATGCCCTTTTATTTTTCTGCGCATATAGAAACGCGACATGCATTTACATGAGTTGTGTGCGCTTGCTTTAAAAAACCTTCCTTAAACACAAACATAATAGCTTACCATCTAAATCTTACACACAAAATAACAAGCATACATGTATCAACAGTACTTATATTCATTGTTTGTTATAAAAAAAACGTCTTGGCGACATCGCTTCCCTGCAGGAAATGTCACTAATGAATCAGTACTAATTCACTATTGACTTTGTCGCCAGTACTACTGACTAATTATACCCCACTCAATGCTTTTTGCTATAGCCATTTAACATGTGCGTGGCATTGAAAAACAACTACTGACATTCGAATTACTGATTAGATAGTTCTTTAGACATTGGAAGCAGATAGTCACTAGCACATTGATAATGAAATTGCGTATTTTGTTCACATTTTGGTATTTTATTAAACAAATATATAAAAAATGGAACTTATAACTAAAAAAACATGCAATAACCGGGATTAATTCATTTATTCGTTCAGCATATCACCAGCAACTAGGGATTTTGTTTGCCATCTCTATTTAATAAACACACATATGTATGTTAATCAAAAATTTTATGTTTCGCTGAATTAGTAAAATCAAACACAAATGAATCTGCAAGTATAACAAATCTTTAACTGATGGCAAAAAATCTTCCACAGGGTAAAACAATTTCCATAATTGGCACTTTCACTTAAAATTTTTTAATTTTAACATTTTCTATTTTTTACAATATGGATTGATATTTTATACCTTTTTTGCAAATTCTTTTTGTGTATTTTTTAAAATTATTGTTCAATACATTTAAATTCACCTTTTAATTTGATTTCTTAAACTAACTTTTATAAACACTTAAATTTTGCTTTACGTCACTTTTGTTTTCAACAAACCCATAAAACAAGAAGAAGCATAGTTGTGTATATGAAAAAATGTTTTCTACGCATTAAGAACAATACTAATAGACGCTCTGTTGACAATGTCACCAAAATAGTCGACAAAAGTGGTGATTTGGGGACACGTTTCCTTCAGGGTTGGCACGAGTTTTATATGCTGTGTTATTTTCTTTTTTACTGTAGATAGACAAATTAAGAAAAAATAATTAATAAAATGTGTTCTAAAATTTTTAATTCACGCACGCATCCATTTTTTTGGTTTGTTTTTTGTTTACTCATGTGTGCATGTGTATGTGTATGTGTATGCGTGTACTCATTTTATTTTGATAGCTCGTTCAGATAAATTAGCGATAATTTGTTATCAATACTAGGGATGATAGCAATTTCTGCATGGTTCGCAGGAAAGTTCAAAATGAACCAAGTTTCAAAAATTTGTATGGCGAACCATGTTGATTCAATAAAGATTTGACCGCGAACCGTGAATGAGAGAACGAACCTCGATAATTGCTGTCCGTGTGAACATGGTATTATTACAAAATTTATTCTTAGATTGCTCGTGTTATAAAAAATATTGCAACGAGTACCAATAAGAAAAAAGAGTTGAATAGTCAAAAGCTTATATAACTTTCAAAACTATGTGGAGTAGAATTCAGCTGTTTCTTTAATCTTACTAATTTTCCGTTCGCGTACTTTTTTCAGTAAGAGCTCTTTTTGAGAGTAAATTGTAAAATTTTCGCAGTAACTACTATACTCATTTACTGCATTTTACTGTAAAAGTCAGCGATGCCAACTTAGCTATTTTAGAGCTAAATTTAGCTCTTTTTGATTGCTTCTAACTCGAAATTTATCGCTTTAGCTCTTTTTATTTAAAAAAAGCTAAGCTTTTTCCACAAAGCACAAAGCTTTTTTCAATTGTGGAAACGGCACGTTTGGCACTTTTTGGATCTTATAGTAAATTTTTCCGTTTTTACCCTATTGTTTCTGCTTTTGGGCATTTACATTTTTGGTAACTATGTATGTTTTTGCAAATGCAGATACTTTTTTTTCGCAATTATATAAGATACATATATTTATGTATTTAGGTATTTCAAATTGTAAAACCCCGTTTTTATTATAAAGTGTTCGTTTCTGAGTAATTAGAAAATTTTCCACAAATTATTGAAATTACTGACAAAAATATAGGAAAGCTTGGAAATCAAATCCCGCGTTTAAAAAATGGATTAAACCAACAAAAGATCCATCTAAAGCTAACTCTTTTTGAAAATGATTGTTCTTATTTTGTAACTTAACGTATATACAAGTATATGTAAATGTGTATGGTTATATTGTTAATGCAGATAAATATTTGCATCAATTGTTGTAAAATGAATTTATTTTAAATTATTATTTTTTATTGTTTCTTACTATTATTTTTATTAATGTAAAAAAATCTTGAAGTGCAAATTGAATAATAAATATGTACATTCATAGATTTAAAACGGAAAAATCTTGAGTTTTTAAATTTAGCTCTTTTTGGCTACTCAGTTGGCTCGTTTTGCCCTTGAATTGTTGACATCACTGGTAAAAGTAAAAAACCACACATATTTACTCAGTAGATGAACTGCAATTTTTCTCTCTCAATTCGCCCTCTCATTTACTGGATTTTGTGTACGCGAACGCAATCCAGTAAAAAATACTATGAATTTGTACAAATTTTTGAGTTCTCGAACGCACTTACTGTCTTTTATTTCTTCTTCGGTGTGTTGTCTAATTTTGTGCTAAGAAAATTTTATATTTGAAATGAATATTATAAAAGAAACAAAACGTCAATAAATTAAGAAAATTCGAGAATAAGAAAATTAAACTTGCTCAACAAAGTTGCTGAATGTGAACATAAAAGCAAGTTCAAAAGAAAATAAATAAAAATTAAAATTATACTTGCGCAATTAAAGTTCCATAGTCTGAAAGGGGCCTTATTGCCGTTATAGTTAGAGATATAAAAACTATTGCAACCAGTACCAATAAGAAAAAGAGTTGACTAGTCAAAAGTTTATATGCATACCTTCCAACACTATGTGGAGTTGGAGTGAGCTGTTTCCTGAATCTTACTAATGTTTACTATTCCGTTCGACTACTTTTTACGACAACAGCTTTTTTTTAAGTAAATTTTAAAATTTTCACGGTATCTACTCATTTACTGCATTTTAGTGCAAAAGTAAACAAGCACACATATTGGGATATTCGTATATAAATTAGTTTTTATTTGTTATTAAATCAATATATTTACGCAGAGAGCATAATTTCGTTAGTTAAAACATAATTTCGTACATACATATACTATTTAGTTTAACTTTAAATACGCTAAATTAATGAAGTTTTATTCGTTATTAATTGACAATAATATGTATATAATTTAAAGTAAGAAATGTGTTCTGAAAAGCAATATTAAAAATAAATCAGAAATTATATATACTAACGAAAGTACGATGATTTTTGTATATGTGTTTAATAAAATTTTTAGTATTTAAACTTATTTTTTATAAATAAAATTATTCATAATATGATAAGAATTCAAAATAAAACTAGTTGTTAGTATATCTATTGTATTTTTTCCTACAATATACAATCTAAAATATAAGTAAATAATTGATGCTCTCTTTTGTTTCAGTTGTTAACTGATTATTTAAATTAAAGAATCTCGTAAAATAGATAAAAAATAAAATCCAATACTCTTTCGTTTCCAGTTTATCACTAAATAATTGGCGTTTTTGTCCTTCCCCTGATTTTTAGAAGACCATTCACCTCTTTCCCTTCCATTAAATATTTGACTCCATTAAATATTTGTAATATCTGTTACAAGTAGTTTTTTCATCTTTTGCTACTGTTCATAGCGTAAACCACATGATAAACTGCAAGAGCTTGTAAATATTAACAACGGGAAATTTCCATTTCTTGTCGCTGGTTCTTTGTAGACTCGGTACCAGGCTGGGATAGTGGACAGGTTTCGATATGTGGCAATTGGTTATGACAGTACCACCAGGATAGGAAACTGAAACAGCATCGCCATGGTTGACACCATCACAATCTATTGCCTCAAGAGTCTTGTTGAAACAAATTCGTATTTCCTCCAAATAGCTGACATCATTTTTTCTATCGTACAAGCAGTGTATGGAGGGATTTTTACCCAAACCATTAACAATGGCTGCATGTAAGGCCACCACAGTATTGTTTGAATCGGGATGAATGCCGGCACTTCCTAATATATTCGACAGCAAATAATTTTCACGCCAGTTGATGCCCTGGTTGAAGTATTTCAATTCATTGCTTAGATCTTCTATAGTGGCGGCACATGTGCCATGCTTTAGCCATTCATGTTTCCACAGCCAGTCTCCCTGCGATTCACCATCAATATCTGGCCAATATTGATTCAAAGTATCTTTTATTGCATCCAGTTGCTTGATATCGAAACCGGCCGTTTTATTGCAAAACGAGGGACCAAAATGTCCCAACTTTGTGGGCCATAAGCCATGTATAGTCCAAAATTCCTTCATGATTGGCAGCTTGCATTCATGGTTTTTATCATCTTCTCTCCAGTGATAGCAAGTGGTTACGGGCCATTGCTGTGTAAAGATCAAAACATCCCATTCGTGATCGGCCACATTTTCCCGAGGACTCAACTCTACATCCAAATCATCACGATATTCCGATGATGTTAGTTCATTTGAAAAGAATATGTCTTGTTTTATCTCCCTAAGGCGATCTACCGTTTCTGGTGGTAAGTCTTCAGTGCCAATAGAAGTGCTAAAAAGGAGTTTTTAAAAGTATATATTAATTTAAGCAAGTATTATTTACTAGTATATTAAGTTCAATTAAAAATTAAATGAAAAATGTACTGATTATTGAGAGGTTAGCTGGATTCTGGATCATTCCTTGCATTAGCTTTGCCCAAAAAATTCTTAGAACAACTAGAGATATTATGTTAAAATTTTAAACAAATGAGAAGAAGTTCAACTAATTATCATAGTTGAAGCAAGAACTCAATAATCAACGTATGTTTTTTTACCATTAACTATGTAGTAGTAACCCAATCGGGTCCAAATGTGCTACAAGTGATTTTACAAACATACTCAATGCTAATTTGATCATTAAGCTGGTATAGGAAAGTTAACAGTTGGGAACTAGTGGTGGTGATTTCTGTGCATAATAGGAAAATACTACTTGGACACTAGTTCGATCTCCTGCAGGGTACACATGGATCACTTGCTCAAATAACGTCACAACTCAAAAAAAATCAGTTTGCCAGAAAACGAGCTAAAAGCTTTCAATTGAATTTAACTTTTCTCTCACGAGTTAAGTGTACAATATGTTTGGATGAAATTTCTACACAATGTGCATAACGGTATGATCATTAATTCTGCGTTATTAACTAAAAAATCAAGTTTCTTGAGTTATGACGTTGTTCAAGTAAATGGGCGATGTGTAATATAGTAATTTGATTGATTTACATACAAACATACATATTTTTTTCACTCATATGAAATTGATTGAAATAATCTGCTTTACCTATAAAACAGCCAAACTGTCACTTGTTTTAATAATAATACACAGAAACAATTTAATATGTATTAAATTACAGAATTCAAAATATGTACTAACTAAAACTTTTACTATAATATGACGTACTACAAAATTCATGAAACCAAATACAAAAATATGTAAAGATTTAATAATATGTATATGTATATACATACACATACTTATACTATTTGTTTCTTAATATTATGCGGTCTACCTGCTTTCCTTGCCAACTAGCAATTTCAATGTATTTATGCCTCTTTTTGACTTACCTAAGGACCAACGCATTGCTAAATATAGCCACCCAGAAAATTATGAAGATTTTCCAAAATTTTCCCATCATTTTCGTGTAAAGGTTATTTATGCATACATATGTATGTACATAGGTAGTATAGAAGTATATAATTTATACACTTTTTAAGTTATTTATGCACTCTTTCAGGTATGTAGTATATTGCTTAGGTCCAAAAGATTTTCCAAAATAAATTGTTCGTTTGAGTAATTTTCTAAAACCTTGACTATTGCAATAACTTGTAACAAACTTTTGTTATTAAAAAGGCAAATTATTTACGTAGAGTGTAGTAAGTAGTAGTGTTTCTATAACTCTATTGTTATATGTTTTTATGCATTTGATTCACATATTTTTTTATACAAGTACTTTGCACAATCACTGATTATATATGTACATATACTTAGGTATATTTTCTTTTGTTTTTTTATATTTTTACTTTTTTGATAATAATACTTGTATGTTTTATATGTGAGTTAGTGGCTACTTGTCATCTATTACGACTGAAATTAGTTTGTGTATTTGTTTTTTTACTAATTTCTATTATTTAGTTTTATTGTTATTTTCGTATATACCAATTGTGAAACATGTCAAATTGCTGATTTCACTTTATTTTTTCTGGCTTTTGCTTAGTTTAATAGTCATCTCTCTGTCTATTTTGTGTTTAGTTTTCTTGAATCTTCTTTTTTATATGTTCGTTAATGCCGCTCTAATATCAACACTAAGTTCTTTGTACGTGCATAAGGATGTGTGCGTTTATTTAACATCTTACTTAAAAGCAGTGCTGCCATTTAATTTTAGTGAAATGATTTGTTATTGCCAGATACAAATTATAAAAAAACAGCTTGTCGTTATTTTGAAATTGCAATATTTTAATAATATTTTAGGATTCTTTATATTGTACAAACATAAAGCGTCCTATCCATTATACAATATTCTTGCATATGTTGTTGTAACAACATTGAACAATGTTCCCACCACATTACACAATTGTCTTGATTGTACAATGAAAAGTGTGATATATGCCAATATATTGTGCCACCTTCTAATATGACAATGGCAATATTTTTGTACAATACGAAAAATTGCACAATTATATTGCAAGTTGGTGGGTCGCTTAAGCTCGAGATGGAAGAAGGTATTTGTTTCACAATGTATAAAATGTAATAAATTGATACCGGCTTCGTAACATCAACAAAATCATAACTCAAAAAACATAGTGTCGCAAAAGAATTAGTTTAAAATTTTCTATTTACATACAACTCAATGAAAAAATTTTGTTTCTACAAAATCTCGGCGTTCAGGAAACTGGCGAATTTTTAAATTAAATTTTTACCTGAAATAATTCATAGTCAGGCTCAAGTTCAGTAATTTCAATTCTTATTGAATGAAATATTTTTATTAATTAATGTGATTTTCTAAAGAAAAGAAGAAAAATTAACCCAAGTAGATAGACTAGGGTGCTGTTGAAGTGTGTGGCTGCACAGAAAAAAATCGGTATTTCCCCCAGCTTAAAGTCTAAGTTTAATTTTTCTTCTCTTCTTTAGAAACTCACATTAATTAATAAAAATATTTCATTCAATAATAATTGAAATTACTGAACTTGAGCCTGACTATGAATTATTTCTGACTAAAATTCACTACAGTTCAATTAAAGAATCTAAGAATTTCTCATTAAATTTTTACATATAAAAATATGACATGATGAATTAATCCAAAAACGCATTTTTTGAGATATGACTATGTTGCAATAGAAGTAAGTATTTATTTCCTTAAAAATTTGTGAAGTGCTAAATAGATTTTGAATTGCTTGAAAGTAATAAAGTTGCATAAAGGACCTGAAATTGAATTTTTGGATATAAGAACATTACAGTGAAAAGAAGGTCAAGTTTGTGTTAGAAAATTTGGGACGTTTAAATTAGTTTGAGCAGCAAGATCTTTCGCTTGGTACAATAGCTATCACTATGATTTCCTGTAAAGCTTCTATTGTCATTATCCGGTTTCCAGCAAATTTCAAGGCAACCTGTTAATTATACATATTTGAATAGTATTAAAATCGTAATGGAGCAATCGATAAGCAAGTGGAATTCTGAACGATTTCACTAACGTTAATTTTTTAAATATTTTTGAGATTATATTCTCATCTAAAATAATTTATATAAATTATAACGAGTATATTACATTTTCTCGAAAAACCGTTAATTTTTTAGACTAAAATCATGATGTTAAATTTAGAGTAAAATATGCTGTCTGGCAACTCATTTTGAAAACTTAACTAAACATTACTGTTGACGCTCTGTACTACCATTTTATTCATTGTTTATGTGTGACCCTGTCATGCATACAGAGTTGTTGGATTAGCTAACAGAATAGCAATTTGCAAATGGAAATTTATGCGGGAAAAATTAAAGCCATGTAGTCAGCTAGTTTGTTGCGTTTGTTTAAATAAGTAGTAGTACAGTACAGTATTTTTGTCCCAAAAATCCAAATGTGATTGATAAATGTAGCCTAAGCGGATACATTTGCTGATCCAATGCTTACACATGTGAATGTCTACATCTACATACATATGTATGTATATACACATCGCTTGTTTGCGTGTAAAGAAGGAAAATGTCAAATATACACAAATATCAAATAAACAGTGAATATAACCTTTTATAGTGTTTGTGAATAAAAAGAAGATGATTTCCAATATTTAAATTTAATAGTTTCTTATTTGTTCCAATATGGAGTTTGTGGGTTCGCTGACCAAGGCTCTTAGATAACGAATGAAAAAATTTATTCGTCGGTAAGATGACGAAAGCAACGTTTAAGCGTTCCGTTAGCGGTTTACTCGTTGTAATATAAATAGTTACTTCGAAGGGACAAAGTTGTAAGCTTAAGGAGAAAAATCTACATTTCAAAAGGGGAGTAAAATAAAAAAAACCAGCCAGCTTGCATTTAAAATTATGTAAAGTAAATTAAATATAAATTAGACTTAAGCATCGCTCATTTACTGAAGGAACGTCATAACTCAAAAAATGGTTTTTTCGAAATCTAGTACTTACGAGATTTCGAGCTAAATCCAATTGTTTTTTACTAGTTTCCCCATATAAAACAAAATCAGTAGATTTGTAGGAAATCTACTCAAAATCTAATATTTTTATTTATCTTTTGCGACCCTATAGAACACATTTATATAAAATTATTTGAATGAGCTAATGCGGCACCTTTTGAGTTACAGTTTAATGGGCAGATCTTTAAAATAATTTCGTTTCTAAACGCTTAAAATTTGTTTGAAATCTAAACTTGGCTCGAATTCATTCAGTCAGTCACTTTTGACACAAACTTATGATCACAGCCAAAAGTGACCGACTGAACCAGTTCGAGCCAAGTCTACGGTGCGCCAAGATTAATATTCTTTGCTAGAATAAAATTCACTCTTGTCTATTGCAAGTCCTAAATATTTGTACATGAATACGTACATACACTCTCTATCAGATGATTAGAACCACTTAAATTTTCACTTATACTTAGTAAAATTTTTAGCACATTTTCTGAAGTTTGTTTTTTGCAAGAATTAAAAAAACAGCGTTCCCACATAATGAAAAATTTCAATCTTCTTCTGGGGTTTTTTAAATGTGTAATTGTTTTAACAAATTCACTTTTGGGCCCAAAAATATATTGATACATACATATGTATGGATTTGCATTTGGTTGGTTTTAACATGCAAAATAATGGAAATCCGAGATTAGTTAAGATTTTAAGAACATTCATAGCACTAATTGTCTTATGAAATCCCTGATTAATTAAAAAGACTAGCCTTAGAAATTTGCGTACATAAGTAAATTAAAGTCCATATACATACATGTGGTTACCTTTATAAAGAAAGGCCCCAATTAATAATTTTTTTTAATCAAGAATTTTGCATAATTCGATACATTACCGGCCTTATGTATAATCAAAATCTGGCATGAATTTAGCATAAGTTAACAAAATTTAACTACGTGTTGACGAGTTCCTCTATACAATTTGACACTAAAAATCGCCGCGTAATATAGTTTCAACACACGATTACATCCGAGCATGATTTTTAATGTGAAATTATATGGCAAAATACCTTAAGACCATGTTCAATTTTGCCACTTATGCTAACTTGTTGCCAGTTTTAGATTACACATATGGCCGTAGATGTTCTTCTATCGACTTGTACAATAATTCAATTTCAAAAAATAATGAGTTATAGCCTTTCTATATTAAGGTAACGATATGTAGATGCCACTTAATATATACATATTTCAAAAATTGTAAAATAATATCACATGTAGAAATATATTTTAAGTGAGAATTTAAAAAAAAACTCTTTAAACTATGTTTTTATATAAATATGAATATCATTTTGAAAAGTTGAAAATGAATTTAAATTAATTTAACAAATAATGTTTGATACCACATTTGTGTTTAATTTGAATAATTATTTTCTTGTTAGTTGGTAAATATTACCTTTTATTAAAAATGGTTTAGACACACGATCGTCCCTTTTGACAAGTCTACTTCTTGTATAGCACAACCTCTATATTAACATAAATTCAATTTAATCTGATTGCAACACATTTATTTCATTACTCACATTTTAAATAAGATAAAATATTTATAATCACTTTGATTTTTCTCTAAAATATAATTTGTTTGAATTTTTTTTCTGTGTTTTATGAACAGCAAAACTGTGAAATAATTTTTAAGTAAAATGTTCAAACAAACAGGAAACAAAAGGAAATATTGAATTAATATGGCAGTACGATTTTACCGGAAATGTCATAATTCTTATTATTGCCAGGTAGTAAATGTTAAGCAAAAATGAAAGAACGAAAGAGCTTTCTATTTTTTAAATGGTTCTAATCATTTGAATGGCAGTGTATTTGCACATTTGTTTGCTGTCATACTTAATTGATTGGTACAACAACTCTAAGTGATAAAAAAATAAAAACAAAAACTTTAATATTTAAATGTACGCAAATAACAATATAATAACACATAATTTGATGAGATAAAAACAAATTAATCAAATAAAATAAAACATTACACTTGGGGAGAGAATGACTGTTATATTTATATAGATATATACATACATATACAAACGTATGCTAATGTTTGTAGGTGCTAATATGCACGTATTTAAATCTCATTATTTTTGTGGTATAGAATATTTATAGCAAGCTTTCCCCACGACTGCCATGTACAAAAATACATACAAAGTCCTAATACTTACCTGTTTTAATATTAGAAACTTATGTACTTCCCCTGGAAACCCAGCAATAAATGTTAAAAGATTAGACCACAATTATTAAAATGTATTGCTGAGTCTCTGGTTCTAATTTCAGCATATGGTACTTGAGACCTACCTAGTCAATAGTTCTAACGTGTAAAATGGATTCTGAAGAATATATTCTATGTCTTCATATGAACATGCACATGTATGTATGTATGTGGTGGTTAATAAATTTCGTCACATTAAGATAACAAATTTTGTAGATAATAATTTAACACGTAATTAAAACACACTCATTTGAATTGATACTTTAATGGTGACAAAACGACTGAAGGACAAACAGATATATAGCCAGCAGAGAATGACAATGAGTACTCAAAACAAATATAATTAAGAAAATAGTTTTACTTTTAGTAACTGCGTATAATCCGAATTGTAGCGCAAGAAATTTGGACGCTCACAACTAAGCAACTAAGACCATAGCCGGTTCCAACGTATAAAAGAATCTATACTTCGTTTATGCGAAAAACTAAAAATGTGCTACAATTGTTATTAAAAAGGCACATAAATATCAAACGAATTGATTCTCTGTCATACTTACTAATATAGCCGGAGTATGCTTACAATCAGGGTATGGATGTTAAGTCAGCCAAAAAAGAATATACATATGATACTTGGGATATTTATTCAACATTCGCCACTAAAATGGAATGATAAATGTGTTTTTGCTGTTTGAAAACATGCTTTAATGCGTGTTATTATTGTTATATATATACGCAGTCATAGTTGTTTGACTTACAAACAATTTGACAATAAGCAAAGAGTAATTAAAATGATACTTTTGTCATTCTGTGATAAACAGAAGGTCAGTATTCACTATCTCCCATACGATTTTTGAGAAAATACAACACTGGCATGAAGGAGTTTATGAAAATTTTCAAAATACAATAGCAGTTCAATAGATCAGTCAATTATTTTTTTTTAATTTGGTATTTAACTCTCTTAATTTATATTTTATTTAAGCTGCAGGTGTAACATAAATATTAAATAAATTAATTTTTAACGGACTTTAGAATAGAAGATTTTTAATTCGGTTGTACATTTTGTATATATTTTACTACACAACTTCGTTAACCAATTCAAACACTTTTTTTCGTCAAATAGACCCTCTACATTAAAATTGTTCAACATTTAATCGTATGTTCTTCTGCCCACTTCATTCCTATGAAACTTGGCATACATCGTAGGATCTGGTAATTATACAATCTAACGTTTAAAAAAGAGGGTGGAGCTACGCCCATTAACATTTAAAATTAAATTGCACAAACTTCAACTTGCTGGATTCTTACAAAACTTGCCACACATTTTTGGCTGTTAAAGCACAAAAAAATCTTCTTAAGCATGGTGGGCGGGACCAAGCCTATTAAAATCTAATTTATAATTTATTTTCTTTAACCCAACCGATTCCTAATGCACATATATTTCCATATCAGTATATATGTACATACACCCAAAAAAAAGACATGTTCTATTATTAAGAAAAATTTTTTTAACTAAATTTTTACAAAAATCTAGTAAAAATTACTTAATATGAGTAAAAAATAAAAAGTTCATATCATCAAAAATAGTTCATAAAAAGACACAATAAATTTCTCAAATTTCAGGAAATGTTTACTGACTTAAAGGAGATATTTACTAAAAGTAAGAAAATGGTTATAAACTGAAGCAAATTTTATATTAAGGACTAGTAAATTTCGTCTTAAATCAAAAAATAAACTTTAGGAAATGAATTACTCCTGATTAGTTCATGAAATTTGACTTACTTAAAAGATGTAAAAAGGTATACTAAATTTTAGGGAAATACTTCCCAGTTTTAAGTATTTTTTCTTTGAATTATGGAATTTATCATTGATTTGCATTTAGCAAAAAATCTAAGTAAATTTTTCATATTTTCGAGGAATATTTGAAGTTGAAATTTATTTTTTTGTAAATAAAATAAAAATTTTAAAATTCAATAATTTCAATGCTTATTCAGGCTGCCTTGTTGGCAATTGGTTAGAGTGCTTGCCTATCAATCAGAAGGTTGCTGGTTCAATACTTGTCTCCTCTCAAGGAATTTATATGTACCCAGGCAGAAAAAGACAACCAGCACGACCTTGCTTAGTACATTTATGAACTAGAAATTTAGTAAATATTTTACTGGTTTCGAGTAAAAAACAGCTTTGGAGCCATACGACAACTTTTTTTTATTCAAATTTAGAAAATTTTCCCAACTTTTAGTTAATTTTTTTTTGATTGTACATAGAGGCTGACTTCCAAAACTTTTTAATACAAAGTCTGTCGATAAGGTTTATGTAGAGATACAAGGTTCCGAAATGCGCTAATTTCTTAGTTGAGGCGTTAGTAATATACATACATACATACAAACATTTTCAACCTTTCGGACTGCAGGTTTATAAAAAACTAAACCGGAGACCCGGAAAATAAAATATGGCCGGGTTTACATCTGTGTGCCAAATGCCACACAAGCGTAAAAAAGTGTAAGCAACTAATTACTAATGAAAAACTATTTCATTCGGACATGTAAATACATTTAAACAGTTTCATACATAATTAATAGACAATTTTATAGAATCCAAAATGATTGCAAACTGTTTAAATCTGTCTGAATGAAACAGGTTTTCGTTAGTAATTAGTTGGTTTCGTTTTTTTGGGCAAATGACACACAAGAAATGCCAGATGTAAACTTAGCCTGAGTTTGTATTGGTGAGAAAAATTAGAGCAAAATAAAGTTGCACTGGGAGAAAAGTTTTGTAATTTAGAGATATGCTGTGATTTTGAATGGTCTGAAATATTTTGTAAATAAGAAAACTATTAAAAACTGAAGTAAACAATCTAAGAATCCATATACGAGTAATTTATATACATATACCTATTCAATACAAAAGAAAAATAATTTTCTTTTAATGTATGTACCTATGTGCTTTTGTAAATGATGATGTACCTATTAATTTAAAAATTAAATATGCAAAATCAATATCTTTAAAAACCCCTGAAACGCATTTAATTTTTGCAAGAGAAAGAAAACAATTATTTGCTTAATAATCAGGAAAACTACATTAACAAGAAAAATATACTAACAGCAATGTATTGAAAACGAAGTAGCCGTTATCATCACATACATTCATATGTATTCTTGCACAGTTATTTATTCCCAAATGGTATGATCTCTTAATTTAATATTATAATTGCAACAATTATCATTCTCATGCCATTTTACAACACATTCAAAAAAAAAATAAAAAAAATAATGAAATAAAAGCAAAAAATGCTGCAAAAAAACAAAAGGCAACAAAAACTCAATGATAAATAACAAATAATCAAAAGTTCAACAAAGAAAAAGTTTTTAACAAAATCCAGCAAAGCAAAAAATCAGGGGGATTCATGCTAGCTCCTCCCTCAAAGAGACAAAGAAAGAGTCTTACGAAAAACAACAGTTATAAAGAGTTGAAGGAGTATTGAGGAGGTGCGAGTAAACTTTGAAAACTGAGAGCGTCGCATGCGCTCAAAACTTTTTGAAGAAAAACCTCAAATGGCAAGAAAAGCAAAAAGGACTTACTTACAAAGGAGTCCTTTTCGCTGCAAAGTTGCAAAGTTTCCTTTTATTTATTTTACTTGAATGTATTCCTGGTTTAAAACAAAACAGCAGTTTTTGTAACATCAATGACTTCGTCGTTATTTTGTTAAATGATTTTTTCCATTCATGCAAGTGCAAGAAGGGGTATGGGTATGTACAAGTGCATATTCTTATGTGAGGATGTGAGTGCGCGATTAATACTCACTTCCGTACGCCATTATTAGCAGTTTTTAAGTATTATCATCATTTTATTTAATGGTGGTGATGGCGTTGCCATTGCCACCGTTATTATTAAACTTTGTTCGCTCGTGTGCGTGTGTGCGTGTCTATGAAATTGTTTGTGCGTTATTTTTGTTGCTTTGCTTTTGAAACCATTAGTGATGACACAGATGATGATAATAATGACGATGATGAGTATGCTATTGATAATGGGCTATAGTTTTTTTTTCAAAATTAATGGCAGAACTTTTTCTTAATGCTGCTTTTTAAATTAAAAAAGTTTTCGGTTTTCTTACTTTTGTTATTTTTTAGGTGAACAATTATGTGAAGATTAGTGTTCGATGTTTGAGAGACAAATTTTGTTAAAATTGGTTTTACATTCTTTGTTAGTAAATGCTCATAATCATTTATAAAGGTTTCGAGACGACACTACTTTGGGGGCATCAGAAGTGTCTATAATTTCAAATTTCACCTTGGGTGCTAATTAAAACTGAATACAGGCAAATCCAGGTATAACGAACGATATAATGTCAGGCTCATTCGTTATACCGAAAAATTCGTTATATCGCAAAGATTTTTTTCAAGTGTTATTTTAATTATTATTATTGCAGACATGATACTATACAATAAAAATAATGAGGGTAATTTATTTTCAAATAAGCTACCTAATACAAACTAAAAGAATCACAATTTCTTGCATTTACATTTGTTGCTGTATATGTTGTTTAATATTCTTTGCCGTATTCGCTATACAAAGTAGAACAAAATCTTAGAAATATGTTCTTAGAAAGTTTTTGTTTTTCATTTAGCGATTTTCTCTTCATCATTCTTTATATCCAGAATAAAATTAGGCTAGGATTCGCTATATAAGGTTGTTAATGTAAGAAATTTGGACGGTTGTTATATTGGAGTTTCCTTAAACCGAGATTCGTTATACCGAGATTTGCCTGTATATGGAAAACTTCGTATTAAAACTAGTATCTGGAATATTAAACAAGATTTACACACTAGCATAACTGGATTAAACAATTTAATTTAAAAGGCAATTGAGCAGAGCATATCGTCACCCAAAATTAAAAAAGCCGTAATTACACTTAATATCTTTTTACAGGAGAAGCGAAAACTTTATAAATTTAACCTCTTCACTACCATTGTGACAAGGTGTCCCAGGAGAAATTAAAAAATAGTCAAAAATTCAATACTGGCTCGGAATAAATGAGAGAAAAAATCCATTACTATAAATTAGTATTTTCTGCATATAATCAGCTCTTTTTAGTATGTTTAGTGAGTATACTGTTTTTTATTGCAATTATGTATTTGCCAAAAACTTCTTTTGTATGCACAGGTGTTTCACGATTTTTCAGTATATATACATAAGTGTTTTTCCTTTTTATGTTATTTGGAGATAATAGATCCCATTGGTTTTGTTTTCTGTTATTATTCTCATAGAAATCTACCGATGGGATATTAAGTTCCAATTTATGATGTCTTAAATCATATTGCAAATGGTATATAGTATATGACGGTATTATGTGAACGGTTTATTCCTACAGAATTTTTCTGAATTTTGTGTAATAGAAAGGAGTAGTTTTGGGGGAATGAAACGGAACACTTCCCTTAATTTATTTTATAGTTATGACTAATATTTAGCGATAAATTTTATTTTTATCTCCATTTACTAAAAATTAATAAGAACTCGTTATAAGCTCTCACGAAAAGACCATCGGTTTGAAACATAACTGTGCTGAGAGCACAACGCAACGTGGCACAAACTTAGATATCAATAAAAAAAATTAAAATTAGATATCCATAACAAATCAAACATATATAAAAAAATCTTGAGTAAACATGAAATATGATATTAAGTGTAATTACGGCTTTTTGAATTTTGGGTGACGATATGCTCTGCTCAATTGCCTTTTAAATTAAATTCTTTAATCCAGTTATGCTATTGTGTAAATCTTTTTTAACATTCCAGATACTATTTTTAATACAAAGTTTTCGATATATTCAGTTATAATTAGCACCTAAGGTGACATTTTAAATTATAGGCACTTCTGATGCCCCCAAACTAGTGTCGTCTCGAAACCTTTATCTCATAATCATTTACTAACAAAGTATGTACAACCAATTGAAAAAAAATTTGTCTTTCAAACATCGAAATAATCTTCACATAATTGTTCATCTAAAAAATAACAAAAACTAAGAAAACCGAAAACTTTTTTAACTTTGGTAATTTTTTTACCCAAATTTTTTTTTTTAAATTTGCTACCCTGTAACAATAATTTTGATTTGCCTGGTTTTTAATACTAATTTATTTCTTTCTAAAATATCGCATATCTTTAATTACCAAGAAAGAATTAGTTTTATATACCAGAAAAAGTTTAAGTTTTCCAGGTCTGGAGCTATGTTTTTTATTTTTCTAATTTTTATGCCAAACTACATACTTCTTTAGAAAACATAAAGTATATTAATTTGTAATCAAACAAAAAATTACTATTTGGACTAGTTACTTTTATATACATAAATTTTTAA
Source organism: Tachina fera (assembly GCA_905220375.1). Classification (NCBI taxonomy): domain Eukaryota; kingdom Metazoa; phylum Arthropoda; class Insecta; order Diptera; family Tachinidae; genus Tachina; species Tachina fera. The sequence continues at coordinate 65,385,791 of LR999964.1, forward strand.
TTTTCCAATCCTGTAATCATCCTTTTAGATTTTTAGGGTTCCGTACTCCAAAGGTGAAAGGAACCGTAAGAGCTACCTAAGAACCGTAAGAGTATGTAGAACCTTGGGCGCTATAACAGCAAATACATGAGAGTTAAATATTAAAGCGTGTTCCAAAACGAGCAACGAAAAATGTTAAAATCCCATGTAATATACATAAAATTTTATGTATATACACTAAAAAAAATTAAATTAATCTGGAAAATTTTCTAAATCTTAATAAAAAAAGTTGTCGTATGACCAAAACTGTTTTTTACTTGAAACCAGTAAAATATTTACTAAATGTCAAGTTCATTAATGAACTAGTTTGTTAATTATTCATTAATGAACTAGTTTATAGTAATTATGTTTTCATATTTAAGTAAAATTTTCCTAAAATTAAGTAAAATTTTCCCATAAAATTCGGAGCTTTGCAAAAAATTTTTTTCGTCCTTGATCTCAAATTTAGTAAATTTTCCAATTTTTTTCTCTTTAATTTTGACTTATTTTTAATTAAATTTTATATCAAATGATATGTTATTTATTATATCTTCGTATAATATTCTTAATTATAATTAACCATTCACCATACATACAGATAATATAAATTCCTTGAGAGAAGACAAGTATTGAACCAGCAACCTTCTAATTGATAGGCAAGCACTCTAACACCAATTGCCTAAGAAGGCAGCCTGAATTTTTTTTTTTTTTAATACATATATTTATTTATTGTATCTTCAAAAATGAACTAACAATAAGTGATCAAATCTTAAAGCTAAAATATAATTATTTAGCCCGACCAGTGTCGGCCAAAACTTAGTGATAATTTAAATAATACAAAGTAGTGATAATCAAAAAGGAAAATTAAATGTATTTTCAAGCATTCCCATCTAGAGTGTTGAGTATAAGAGCCCTTGTGTCCCTCTTTTTTAGGCGGATGTGACCATTAAAATTCAAAATATTACGAGCAAGCGGATTAGGATGTGACTCGAGTTTTGTTAAGTATTTGCCTGCGTATCTTGCAATTTCTTCAGTCACTAGTGGCATTTTTAAATCACGATGCAAATTTGAATTCTTAATATACCATGGAGCAGATGTTATTAACCTTAAAATTTTGTTTTGTCTTCGTTGAATTCTCTCTACATTGGAAGCTGAAGCAGTGCTCCATAACTGGATACCGTAACACCATATTGGCTTCAAAAGCGACTTGTATATTAAAAGTTTGCAGTCCAGACTAAGTGTTGAATTTCTGCCAATCAACCAATGAATTTGAGATAACTTAAGTTTCATCTGAGTTAGCTTAAAGTCAATATGATGTTTCCATGTAAGTCTTCGATCAAGGTGTATACCAAGGTATTTCGCTTGGGAATGCTGAGGAATATTTTGATTGTTGATTCGAATGGGGGAACAAGTATCTCTTCTTAGGGTAAACGTTGTATGGACACACTTTTGTTCATTGACTTTAATTCTCCATAAGTTCAACCAGATTTCTAACTGTGTAATATGTTCTTGAAGATATCGGGACGCCTCGTGCGGGTTTTTGTGCATACTAAGGCAGGCTGTATCATCGGCAAACGTAGATGTATGGATATTGCTGCTCACAGGCATATCACAAGTATAAATCAAATACAAAACTGGCCCCAGTATGCTCCCCTGTGGCACACCGGATGATATAGATTGGGGCAGACTCATGAATTCTCCTTCCACAATCGTAAACTTTCGGGTAGTTATGTAGCTTTCTAATAAATTCAGAAAATTTATTGGTAAATATGATTTTAATTTTAAAATAAGGCCTTCATGCCACACTTTATCAAAGGCCTGAGAAACGTCAATAAACAGGGCAGAACAATACATTTTTTCTTTTTATAAATTGCACCAATCTATGAGTTTGTTCAATGGTGCTATGCTGACTTCTAAAACCAAATTGATGGTCTGGGATGCACCCACTATCAGTTAAAATTGGGGACAATTTTGTCATGAGCAGCTTTTCGAAGAGTTTTGACATTGTTGATAGCAGACTTATTGGCCTGTATGACTCAGCCTTGGTAAGGTCTTTGCCCGGCTTTGGAATCATTTTGACCTTCGCAAGCTTCCAGCTTTGTGGATAATACTCCAGTCGTAAAATGGCGTTAAAAATAAATAACAGGATTCTAATTGCAATATGGGGCAAGTTTTTCAGCATATTGTTACTTATTCCATCAATACCTGGAGCTTTCTTCGGGTTGAGTTCAGCAATTAGTTTCTGAACATCACGCGTCTTAAATTTTATGGGTCGAGGGAGTAGCGCAACCACACTTGGTAAATCAACAACACCAGTACATGTATTTGGGGTAAATACGGATTTTAAATGCTCAACAAATATGTTACCTTTTTTAATTTCGCTTCTGGCCCAACCTCCGGTAGAAGTGCGCAGAGGTGGTCTATATTCAACGGGTGTTTTAAGCTTTCTAGCAGCTCGCCACAAGGAGTAATTAGATGCAGGTGTGGCATCAAGATTTTCCAGATAATTTTTAAGACATACAGTTTTTTCATATGTCAGCAGCTCTTGGAGTCGTCTAGTGCACTCTTTAAATCTAATTTTATTTTGGGGTGATCTGTGCTGTTGCCATTCCCTTCTAGCTGTCCTTTTTTCACGTAAAAGACGTTCAATGTCTGTAGAATAAATCCTATTAAACCCAGTCTGCGGATGGGAAGTAGTAGCATGTTCAGCAGCCTGTTTAATATTTTCGTTAAGATTTTCAATGTTAGATTCAATATCACCTGGTGTTCTTAGGTTAATATTTTCCGTACAATGGCTACTGAGGTATTTTTTGAACCCCAGCCAATTAACACGGTTGATCATCTTTACGTGTGGGACAGGGAAGTCACTTCTTAGTGGGCTACAAATTGTAACAATCGTGGGAGAGTGATCGGAGGAGAGATCAACAGAAGCTTCAACATGAATTAATTCCCTACCGATATTTTTCATTACTCCAAAATCTATAACATCCGGAATTTTTTGTATGTCCGTAGGCCAGTAAGTGGGCTCCCCACTTGAAATGACGTCCAAGCCCATTTTTGAAATTGTGTTGAACAATGCCCGACCTCTAGGTGTAATAAGACGCGAACCCCAGAACGTATGTTTTGCATTGTAGTCCCCAGCTGCTACAAAACAAGGGCCAAGAGATTTGTAGAATTCCTCGAATTGATCCTCAGTAATTGCGAATCTGGGAGGGGAGTAAATTGATGATATCACGAAATTTGTAACAAAATTTTCGACACAAATATTTGTTGCTTGTAGATGTTCTTCACAAATGTTATCAAGGACATAGTGTTTGAGTCTTGACTTAATTAGAATTGCTGACCCACCGCATGCTCTCCCCCTCGGGTCCTTTGAATCATATAGAGTGTAACCATTTATTTTAAATAAGCTCCTTGAAGTCAAATGAGTCTCAGAGACCAACATTATATCAATATTTTTTTCCATGAGGAAGTGCTCAAGTTCATTTTTATGCTGGCGAATGCCGTTTGCGTTCCAGAAACATATTTTTAACATGTTCATGGTTTGTTTACTAATGCTTGAAGCAGTGTATTCTGCATTCGCAGCATTTCTTGCATCATGCTCGTCATATTTGTTGTGAAGTTGTTTATAGTTAGCACCAGATTCTGAATAAGCAATGAAATTAATGAGTTTTAAATTTTTATTTTATTTACAGAAAAATAAATTTAAGTTCAAATATTCCTCGAAAGTATGAAAAATTTATTTAGATTTTTTGCTTAATGCAAACAAAATATATATTCTATAATTAAAATAAAAAATACTTAAAACTGGTAAATATTTTCCTAAAATTTACTAAACCTTTTTACATCTTTTAAGTAGGTCAAATTTCATAAACTTATCAGGAGTAATTCATTTCCTAAAGTTTATTTTTTGATTTAAGACGAAATTGACTAGTCCTTAATATAAAATTTCCTTCAGTTTATAACCATTTTCCTACTCTTATAGGCCGATTTTTTCGTTTCTAAACGTTTCAAATTTGTACGAAAAACAACGAAAATTTGTTGCTATTTACAAAATTTGCCTTTTAGTAAATATTTCCTTTAAGTCAGCAAACATTAATCGGTTAATTTCTACCCGATTAACAGATCGGTTAATTTAAAATTGGTTTTTTTCGGTTAACGATTAAATCGGTTAATTTCAGTCGATTAACCGATTAACCGACGTAACAAATTTTTTCATATTTCTTAGTATTACAACTTATTCTTTGTGTGAGTAGTTATTTGTTTCGAAAAGTAGTTATTTGTTTACAAAAGGTGAAATTTTTTTTCATACAAAAAACGAAGTATGTTCAGTGATCCTAACTTAACTAAAACTTAAAAATTTTTGGACATGGCTATAAAAGAGTTTAACTAGAGACTCTGGTGCTCTAACTAGAGCGAATTATTAAGCTTTTACTGAATAACTTAATAAATGTCAATAGTACTGTTGTCAACGATTTAATGAAGGAATAGATTTATTTAATGAGAGACAGTACAAAACCGGAAGCCAAGAAATTCAGAAGTTAACTTTTTTTGCAGAATATGCATCGCTGAGCTCTGTCATTATAAGTCAGATGATGATCCGCCAACAGTGGGAACTATCGATAGTATTACAAGAAATGTTCTAAAAAAATTAACCGAACTAGTTTAAGAATTATTATGTGAGTTTATGGTTTTACTAATAAACTCAAATTAATAAATAATTTATGCACTTTTATTTGTTGAAAACACTTTTTTTGGATTTTTGGAAAAACTTTATTAATCGGTTAACCGGTTAATATCAAAATTAACCGATTATTAACCGATTAAGAAAAAACCTCGATTAATTAATCGAGCGATTAACCACTTAAAGCAAAAACCAGATTAAATGAATACCCTAGTAAAGATTTCCTGAAATGTGAGAAATTTATTTTGCATTTTTATGAACTATTTTTGAGGATATGAACTTTTTATTTTTTACTCATATTAAGTAATTTTTACTAAATTTTTTTAAAAATTTACTTAAACTTAGAAAAAATTACTTAAGCTTAGAATTTTTTTTACTTGAATTTCTTAATATTTTATTATTTATTAATTTAGTTATATTAATATTACTTGAATTTCTTAATAATAGTACATGTCTTTTTTTAGTGTACATAGTCAGAATTTCATTAACTGTTAGAACACCCTTTAGTTTATTTTTTTTTGAATTTTAGTGGTAATTGTTGTAGTCTGTATAAAAATAGACTCATTTTACAAATTTCAAGTGGTAATATAATAAGGGACCTAAGGGTAAAAAAATCAATTTTCACTTTTTTTTGACGTGGACAACATCTGAGCATCGAATGAGACCGATCTCATGCCTCAAAAGTGTTCCCTCCCAGAGATATGCGCGTTTTATGAAATTGAAGTACACCAAAGATACACGTATTTAAATCTTTAAAATGGCTCTCCTGAACAAAACCGGCCTTTACCCTTAGGTCCCTTTCTATTTTGCGCGTCACATATGTAAATACAATTGTATGTATATTACATGAGATTTTAACATTTTTCGTTGCTCGTTTTGGAACACCTTTTAATTATTAACTCTCATGTATTTATTGTTGTAGGTTCTACATATTCTGTCCAAATTTGGGGTCCGTACCTCTTACGGTTCCTGAGAAAATATCGTGTGACGGACACACGGACGGACGGACGGACGGACAGCGTAGCGAAAACAGTAGGGTTTCACTTTTGGTGTGCGGAAACCTAAAAATCGTATATTTTATTGATAGTTGATAGCAAATATGGAACACTGGAATACATAAGTAAATATGTGTTGCTCTAACAGATTTATAACCAATCTGTTCTCTCTGTGTGGCTACAAGCCCAAGACTATGCTTTTATTATCGTAACTTATTTGATTCCATTTAAAATTTTTCCATTTATTTTTTTTAAAGCTTTAAATGGCGAGCTGACAATTTTTTAATTCTAACGCCAAATTCGTTAGGTGATTTACAGATTTTATTTTATTTTGAATTATCTTCCAGAAAGCTTAAACATTCATGCGATGATTGTTTTTCCAAATTTTGAGCTCAAGTCACCCGTTTGTTTTAGATAACATTTTTAACAAATCTATTTTTGTATATACATTATGAAGATGGTTTACCATATTTTGATGTAGGAATACAAATTGTCATTGATTTTTTTTACCTTCAACAATTGTATCAGTCAGTGCTGTAGATCAGTAGATTTTTTTTAAATACCCAGGTAATAATTTTGCTCTACGAAAATCCCTACGACAATAATCATTTTAATTTAAACAGAATCAGAAACTAAAAATATTTATCACCTTTTGGGAAAAAATTAGATTGCACTTCAAGTATGCTTTAATCATAATTCTTTGGAATAATAAACTTAAAAGCCAATTTTTTTTGCATTAGGATCAATACAAATTGAGAATAAGCTTATAAAAATGGTGAATTTTAAGCTTTTCGTAATATCGTTTATAATAATGTTTATAAAATGGGAATTCAAAAGCAGCTTTTAACAATGGTTGAAAAACTCTTATCATACACAACTTTTTCTTAAGTGTGCTTATAAACAACATACATATGTATGTATTTATGTGTATTGAACAACATAATAACTATGAAGATTGAAAAATGCTTCGCAAATTTGTAAGTATTTCGCGTGTGCAATTGGTTTTTAATTTCAAAGAGAGTGGGCGTACAATTTTGTGTATTTGTGTACCAAACTGCAAAAAAATCTAAGCATAAATCATAGCATGAAAAACAAAAATTTTTATAAAAGTCAAATAAAAAAATATTGAAAAAATAAGCTTATTTTACAGTTGCAAGGATAAGCTTATAGTAATAATACGCACACACAGATACAAACCAATGTAGAATCGTTAAAAATAGGGTCAATTTTACATTTTTCGCAATGAGTTTGCGTCATGTGTGTTTCATGTTAATTCAACATGACTTATAATAATTTTCAAAAAAAAATTTCCTTTTGAAATAACTTTATTTCACGTTGAATTAACATTAAAGTACTGTTAAAATCAAAATGAAGAATCATGTTGAATCAAAGTTAGATCAACATGAATTTAATTTAATGTAATAATTGTATTTTATTAATTATTTAACTTAAACAAAAAAAAACTTAACAAAAAAAATACAAAATACTTTGTTGACTCAAGGATTCGAACCTGCGATCCTCCGAATGCAAGACTAGCACACTGCCTATCAGCCAGCAGCAGTTTGTTGGCTGTTTACAAACAAAAAAACAACAACAATACAAAAACAACCTACACAACTAAGCACAAAGTGTATTGCAGCTATGAACAAAGCAAATAACCACCAACACACTCAAACAACATAGTAAATTTAATGTGGATTTTAATGAATTTGAATTAACCTTTTGGCATATTGATTTTACATTGGTATTTTTTTCTGTGTGCATTTAATATTATCCCAAGGGTTCCGTTTTGATTTTTCTACAATTATTACGTAAACTTTTTTTCAATATTATAGCAATTATGAAAAAATTACTTAAACTTAAAAATTTTTGTTACTTGAATTTAAGAAACAAAAATTTCTTAATAATATGCATTTTTTTTTAGTGTATGTATATTGACACTTTAAATTTGTAAAATTAGTGTATTTTTATATAGACTACAACATTTAACACTAAAATTTAAAAAAAATTAAATTAAAGAGTTTTCTATCTGTTAATGCAATTTTGACTATGTAATTTTGACAACGTAAGAAGCAAACTCTAGAAACTTGGAAAAACGGTAAAACTAAAAAATCCCAAAATTATAAAATAGGCTAAACGAAAAAAAATCGCCAAATATTAAAAAAAAAGTTGCCAAAACAAAAAAAATTGCCAAAATTAAAAAAATATTTTAACACGCCAAGTTCCAGAAAATCGCCCAAATGAAAAAAATCGCCAAAATTAAAAAAACGCCAAAACCGAAAAAAATCGCCAAAACACAAACAAGGCGCCAAAACTAAATAAATTGTTTTTATGAAAAAAAACACCAAAATTAAAAAATCGCCCAAATGAAAAACCGCCAAACCGAAAAAATTGACAAAACTAAAAATATCTACTATATGAAAAAATCGCCAAAATAAAACAATCGCCAAAAGTAAAAAAATTCGCCAAAATAAAAAAGTTGCCAAGGTGAAAAGGACGGCGAAAACCGAAAAAAGTCGCCAAAAATAAAACAAAATTGCTTATATGAAAAAAATTTACAAAATTAAAAAATCGCAAAAATAAAATAGAAATCACTAAAATTAAAAGACGCCAAAAACCGAAAAAATTCGCCAAACCGAGAAAAAAGGTGCAAAAACTAAAAAAAGCGCCAGAACGGAAAAAATGCAAAAAAAAACTCTAAAACTAAAAAAAACGCTCAAAACTGAAAAAATCCAAAAACGAAAAAAAAATGCCAAAACTATATTTTATTTATTCATTTAATGACATATCTAGTGTCCAAACGGAACCCTTCGCGCGTGGCTCAAAACCGCACTTCACTGATTTTTTTCCGATTCCTTATACCAATTTTAATCTTTAAAAAATATATAAAATATGTTAAGTGAACAAAGCAAAAAGGAAATAAAAAAAATTATTTTTACTTAGTTACTTTAATATCAAGAAAAGTTCAAAGATTCCAACTCTGGAGGTGTGGTTTTAATTTCTCTAATTTGCTACGCCAAAGTTTTCTTTCAAAAGCTTAAAATATGTATTATTTGTAAAGAAAAAGAAACAAATTAATTAGATCTAGTTAGTTTTATATAACGCAAAAAATGTAAGTTTCTTAACCCTGGAATCATAATTTTAAATTTAAAAAACCGACTTCAATGCAAGAAGAAGATATGAAGAAGTACGTTAAATATAAAATTAAATTTTGATGGCAGTGCCACCGCCCATTTTTTAAATACAAGATTGTGTGTCTTGCAGAGCTTAGGGTACGTGTTAAGTCTTGTAAAAATCGGTTAAGTAGAACCACTTAAAATAATATATTAAGACATTTATTTGCTGGTGGTTTAGCATGTCTATATACGTATTTCATTGGCGCTTGAACCAAATCATCAGTAGACTTCAATCACAAATTTTGAACAGTCACAAACCTCTTACTTTATGCACAGACTTTCAAAAAACTATATGAGAATTGATAAAATAATAATATTTTTGAAAATCACAAAGACAAAATAAACTTAGTAGGCTTTGAAACTGATACAAAACCCAGCAAATAATTTATATTCACGTGAACTCATTTTATTTTTCTACTTCCTTATACAATTAGAAATCCATCGGATAACAATAAATTTCAATTATTGTAGTATTTACACTTCTGGCAATATGTCAAATAAATTTCATTAAAAATAATATATTAAGTTTTAATGGGCGTGAATCCAATGGGAAGCTATACCCTCTCAGACAAAAACTGGTACCCAGTTGTAAAATAACTAGGGATGTAACGAATACGAATACCCATTCCGATATATCGGCTATATTTCTGATTTGCCGATATATTGATATTGGCGATACTTCTTAAATTTTTTAGAGCTGTTTTGAATAAACAATTAAATTTTCAACGATTTTTGAATAAAAACTAAGAGAAATAACATATTAAAAGCAGAACATAAAGTCTAAACATAAAAATTAAACGTTTCTTTTGTTTTGCTTTGCACCATAGTAGTGAAATGTTCTGTCAATGCTCAATGTTCTCAATGTATATATTTAAAAAAATAATTTGTTTTTTGTTAAGAATGAATTCAAATATCAATTTTAAATATTAATAATCTCTTACACTATAAGTTTGTATAATAAAGGGTTTTGTTAATTTTAACTTAAGTACAATATGCGTATCGATTCGGTATCGGTTGGGCAAAACGGCGTATCGTTACATCCCTATAAATAACATTCCAAAAAAAAATATAGTCGAATTGCTAACCTCCTTCTATTTTTGAAGTCGGTTGAAAAGGAAAAATTAGTTTTAGCAAGAAATGTTAAAGTTTTTCCACCCTGGAAACGTCTTTTTGATTTTTTAATTTTTTTTTTGTTTTTACCAATTTTATTCGTACTGAAATATAAAATAACTTTATTTAACAAAAATTAGTTTTAGCTACTTACTTTTATATTGTAAAATAAAGTTTAAGTTTTCCAGCTCTGAAACCATCGGCTCCATTATGCTGATTTTCAATACCAAGCAATTTCAGATCATTTCTGACATACCAGTTCAAGACCGAAGTATCGAGCTTTCCTGTGAGTTTCAGAAAACCGATTTCACGTACAGACAGACGGACGTACTGACATCGCTTGTTCGTCTTTCCTATGCATAAGGATCCAGAATATCTATAAATTACACACCGAATGACAGACCCTTTACCATTTTTGGTAAAGGGTATAGTGTTTTTTAATTATAACGATGTTTGTTTAAATGACCGATATTTGCTAATCGTTTTAAGTTACTTGGATAACTAAATAACTTCGGCGATACATCCAATTATAATCTTATTATCGATTCTAAGCACACTCCAATTATTTACTTCCTACCTTATCAGAAAATTGTTGCTTGTTGGTCAAGTTAAGAAATATTGAAATATACAACAGTAAGCACGAATAACAACAAATAACTAAAGGCTAAAAAGCAAACACATGTACACATTTCAAACACATGTACACATTTATACATCGGGGATGTAGCTCAGATGGTAGAGCGCTCGCTTAGCATGTGAGAGGTACGGGGATCGATGCCCCGCATCTCCAATATGTTTTTGTTACTTTTTGATTCTGAATAATATTTTTTTGTTAATTCAAAACTCCCATTTCGATTCATGTTGATATATTAACTGACAATCTGTCTATCAAATATTTTTTCATCATGAATACGAGTATTTAGAGATATTATTGTATTTAAATTTGCTTTTTGTTAAAGTTTTACTGTTGTAACTAATTCAGATGCATATTGAAATGATATAAATAATAGCAATTGATTTTTTTTCATATAAACTATAAATATCACGTTTGTTAGTTGTACATATGCATGGCTGAGCTTACATCTAGCTTTTCTTGTGTGAGATGTGCAAAAAAAATCGTAACCACTAATTACGAGTACTGATGAAAAACTGTTTGATTCAGACATGTATTTATTGATTTAAACTGTTTCTAATGATGTTGAATTCTATAAAATTGTTTATTACTTATGTATGAAACTGTTTAACTTAATAGATACGTGTCTGAATCAAACAGTTTTTCATTAGTAATTAGTGGTTATGCTTTTTTTTATGCATGTGTGACAAATGTCACACATATGTAAACCCAGCCTATGTATAATTTTTTCATACAATTTATGTTAATTATTATTAAAAAAAAAATAATTTAATTTCTAATGCAATCGCGCATAAAATAATACAAAATTTATGTTGATTTAAAAGTTTTTGTTTGACACGATTGATTGATTTTTGTTTTACATAACTATTTTTTTAGTCCACATTTCTGCATGAGTAATACTGAAAATATTTTTTTGGATGTTTGTATATTATTTTGAAAACTTTTTACGTGTTTTGCATGCATACAGAAAAAGTTTCATGATTTTTCTAATCTAATATTGCAATTTGATTTCATTGAGTGAATATGAATCCCACTGCGAAAAAAACGCATCTACCCAATAATTATACTGCCTTATTCATAAAAAATATTTCAGGTTTATTAAGCGCTTATTTGACATATTTCTATGGGAAATTTGTCAAATAAACCTGTAATAAACCTAAAATATTTTTTATGAATTAGACCGATAGACTATAAGATTTCACCAATACAAACATAGTAGACGGATGACACTAAGCACATTGTGTTCTTCTTTTGTTTAAATATATAATAGAGAAAATCCTTAAGCAAGTCTAAAAAATAATATAAAATAGTTGAGGAGTCGCAGAACAAAACGTGCCTTTTTGATTATTTCAAAATGTTGGAAATCAAAGATTATATTTTTCACTCGATTATTTTATAGCATGAATCCATGCTATAAAATCAAAGTTGCTTCTTTATTATAAAATGCATCAGACCACAGTAACTCGCAACAATAAATGTTGATGATATAGGTACAAAATTAAAGGACTTTTAATATGCAAATTGCACGTTTTGTTTAAAATAATACAAAAATTGTACGTTTTGCTTAAAACAAAATGCAAAAAGAACGTTTCGGTATGCGTACTTTCGATATGGAAATATCGTATATTCTAAATATATTTACATATTTAAAACAAAATCGTTAATAATATTTCTATATATTTACCGCAGTTGAGTTTTTTTAATTTATGTTTCTTTCGTGTTCCAGTATTTAAATTTCATACAGTCTTTTGTATATCTTACATCTTTAAACAATACTTTTTAGGCTCTATGTTATGTTTAATAACTTTCAAATATCAGATAATAATCAAATTCCTTTAAATAACGAACACAGTAGTAGTATGCTTATAAGTATGTATACCATATTCCAATATTTCATTTAAAAATCAAATAAATAATAAAAGTTAGAAATGTGCGAATGACGCAGTTTAATATTCTCGACATTTTCCCATTACTAGTTGTAATGAAACAAACATAAATAAATTTTTGTAAAAAGCTAGGTTTTGTTAAAATAAAAGCAAAAAAGCACGTTTTGTTATGTATCGATTTTTTAAAGACCAAATTTTTCTATGAGATGGGAAGAAATATTATACAAATAAGATTTTTTCCAATAGAACTTATGCAAATTAATGAAAACACATCAAAAAACCATTTGCTAAATAAATGAAAAAATGCACGCTTTGTTCTGCGGCTCCTCATAACTGAATATTCATACCGATGAAAGTGTTGCCGAAAATTATAGCAAATGAGATTTTCTTAAAAATTCTGGTCATAAAATTGAGGTCGTAACAGTAGTATGCCAAACTAATTTCCAACACAAGATAATAATAAAATTCCAGAATATGCCAGCAATTAAATTTTATGGTTATTTTCTTAACGTTAAACCAAAATTACCTTAAATATTTATATTTACAACAGATTTGCAAACGCCTTTCTCTATGCCTTTAGAAAATCACTTTGTCAACAAAAAAAAATAAAATAAAATAGGCAAAATCTAATAACGAAACCAAAATAAATATTTACAAATCATAAAAATTGTAAAATTTATTTTAAGACGCACGAAGAACAACTAAGGATATTTGGCCCAACCACTACCGCCACGCCACTACTGCTAAAAGAGCAAATTTCCAAAAGTCTTCAATTTGTTCACTTTCAAATGACAGAGAAGGGTAGTTGGTAGTTGGTGGTGGTGGATATTGGTTGGTTGGCTTATAGAAAGTTCAAAATGCTCATCCAAATTTACATTGTTAACATTGCGATAAAAATCAATCAACTATAAAATATGTCAATTTACTTTATTGTCGGTTTATTATCTCTTGTCTTTTATGCGTTACCAGCATTAAAAGAAAAAGAAAATAAATAAAAACATATAAAAATTGACAATTTTAGTTCAATAAAAGCGTTTGAAGTGGTATTAGTAGTAAGTAGATTTTATAACTTTTTATTTTATTATTCGCCTACCACCCCATTTGAAAAAAAAATATTTTTTGGCTAAGAAGCTAAACAGAATCAATGATTTTTTCTATCATTTCATGTATTGACTTTAATAACTTGTATTTTATGTATAAATGTTACAATTTTGTGGTGTTCTTTATCTTTCTTTATTTTTCCGTTATGGTGTCAAATAAATTTGTTGGGTGTGAAGTGAAATTTGTTGATTTATATGTACATATGTATGTACGACAGTTGCGAAAATAACAATTGAATGAAAAAATTATTTAGTGGATAAAAAAAAACATTAAACTTTATTAAATGATTACATCAACATTTCCTTGGTCACAAGTAGAAAGACCCTGAGCACGGTTGCCAGAAATGCAGATTTATCTGGATTTTGCAGATTTTTACCCCCAAAAAGACGAAATCCAGATTTGAAGATTTTTGGCCTAAAACGCAGATTTTTCAACTCCAATTATAGTGCATTTTTTTACATTTTTCCTATTAATGTTACTACGTTTTGTTTCTTTTATGTGTGAACGACTCATAATTTAGAGAGTTACAATTTTGCAATTTAGAAGACATAATTAAAGAAAAAGAAGTAACTTTGGCAAGCTTCTGGAATAGAATATCTGATATAAAACAAGCTTATTCTGATTATGATTTTGCAGCCCTAAGTGAAATTAAAATGTAATGTCTTTACCACATTCATTTTCAAATGTAGAAAGAATTTTCAGTCAAGTGAACCTCAATAAAAAAGCTTCGAAGTTTTTTTGGATATTTATGCAACAAATTAAATGACTTTTTGTATAACGTTTTATATATCCTATTTTTTTCTGATTACTTTTATATTATTTGTACATAACTATAAAGAATTTGTATTTGTTTGTTGGTTATATGCATTTCGTTTCTCCAAAAGAAAGACGGGGTTTCCACACGCAAAGTTTACTTTGCAAAGTCTTGAGTTTGTAGGAGAGAAGAGAAAAGAGATCTTATTATATATTATTTTTTCTTCAACAAAGACTTTGCAAACTAAACTTTATCATGTGGAAAAGCCGCCATCTCATCACTAGATTTCAACCAGTGTGGCAGCTAATTGTAAAAAGGTAATGAGAAAATGTTAGTGGATTAAAAATCAAAGATGTTGGCCTGTAAAGATTTTTGCTATAGTCTTTTAAGCTTATACTGCCGTATTCATAAAAATAGTTTTGGTTTACAAAACAAACTCTGTATGGAAATTTGTTAGCTAAGCATTTTGTAACCCAAAATAATTTTTATGAATATTGATAGTCGTTCTATATATATGTATATGAAGTTTTTTGCCTTATTTGGAAAGTTTTTTCGTTGAAGTCTTAAGCCGAAACGAAATGCACATTCTTCGATCATTAAAGGCTTATATTCATAAAAAAATAAAATGTAATTGAATTATGTTACGTTAAAAAATTTTTCTAAAAAATTTTAATAAAATACATTTTAAGCCGAGTTTAAATTTTATGAATATGGGTTAATAAAAAAATATCTATATTACACATGTAAATCCATATTTATGTAAATTTTTTTAAAAATATATAAAAAAAGTTGTTTTAAAAATATCTTTGAAGATTTTTTGAAGATTTGAAAAATAAAATGCAGATATTGAAGAATTTTTCGTGAAAAATTGTTAAATTTTGCAGATTTTAGCCTTAGAAATTCTGGCAACATTGGCCCTGAGTTAAACCATTGTAAATTTGCAGGAGAAGGTCAACACAATAACAAACAGTACAAGTGATTGTACAACTGCTTTGTACAGGGTGGCCCAGAAAGACCGAAGTGGTGTAAATTCCTTATAACTTTTTATTTAAGACATATTTTTTTAATTTTTTGTTTTTAAATACAGTAAATTTATAGGGAATATTTTTAGATTAGTTGTTAAAAATGATATCCCGCAAGTGGAGGCCATTTTCTGCTTCGCACAAATGATCTCTTTTCAACACATTTTCCATGACCTTTCGCAAAACTTCCGGTGTTATGTTGTTAATTTCGTCTGGAATATTGGTTTTTAATTCCTCAATAGTCCTAGGCTTATTAACATAAACTTTCCCTTTTAAATAACTCCAAAGGAAACAGTCTGGAGCGGTTAAATCCGGGGAACGCGAAGGCCAATTAAAATTGCTTCTACGCGATTTTATTCTTTCCCCAAAGATGTCGCGTAAAATAGCCATTGTGGCCCTCGGAGTGTGCGCTGTGGCTCCATCCTGTTGGAACCATATTTGCGGATAATATTCCACGGCTGGCCTTACAAAATTTTCCAACATGGCCCGATATCGATCACCATTGATGGAAATGGCGACATCTCTTTCATTTTCCAAAAAATATGGACCAATGATCCTTTCTGAAGAAACACCGCACCAAACAGTACACTTAACTGGGTGTAATTGTCGTTGATGAAGTACTCTCGGGTTTTCCTTAGCCCATATCCTAAAGTTTTGCTTGTTAACAAACCCATTTAATTGGAAATGGGCTTCGTCACTCATAAATAAGTTATGAATAATGGAAATGGAAAGGGCACATTTGTGCGAAGCAGAAAATGGCCACCACTTGCGGGATACAATTTTTAATAACTAATCTAAAAATATTCCCTATAAATTTACTGTATTTAAAAAACAAAAAATTAAAAAAATATGTCTTAAATAAAAAGTTATAAGGAATTCACACCACTTCGGTCTTTCTGGGCCACCCTGTACAACTGTTTGTTAAGGCATTATTTTTAACACTATTGCAATAAATTTTTGTGACAGGGCGTATTTGTGTGAAATGTATTTGAATAACTGGAAAACTCAATTTCGTGAAAAAACGAAACGGTCACGCTATCGCAGACATTGCTGCAGAGATGCCACATGATATTTTCAATCACAGTTCACTTAAAAATATGTTGTTTATTTTTTACATATCTTAAGGCGATAGGAAAATAAATTTCAGAAAGTATAAACGAAAAAGTACAGAAATTACTGACAATAAAAAGAGAAAGAAAATAAGAAACGAAAAACAGAGATGGCAATAAGTTCAGCATTATTGTATTTTTTAACACACAGTACGGAAAGTAAAAAATATCGCAGAACTCTACTCATATATGTATGTACATTAGAGTGGCCGTTAATTGTATGGAGACTTTTTTTGATTTCTTCTACTCTCACCACCCCAAATCAGTTCAGTTTTATGTAAAAAAAATACAAAAAAATTGTATACCGATAAGTTGCGTTTTAGAGGGTGAGGGCCAACTTTGAGGGCAGGACGCAACCCCTAAAACGCAACTTATAGGTATGAATTTTTGTTTGTTTTCTTTTTTACATAAAACTAAACCGATTGAGGGGGGGGGGGGGGTGAGAGTACAAGAAATAAAAAAAAAATATATGGGACACCCTAATGTACAATCATATAAAATAAGAACAATTTGATATAATATTTTAAGTTGGAACTGACATAAACTTTTTATTTCATGATGAAACGTTTAGTTTTTAAATAAAACTATTCATTAGTAATTCACAGGTTAATATATCCAAAGTTTATGACAGCCTATGACGGGACAGTTTTTTTGAATTATGTAGAAATAAAAACCAGTTTCTGACATACATATATTTTTTCGAGCAGAAATTATTATTATTTTCTGATTTTTATAAATAAAAATCAATTTCTGTATTCTCGGTACATATTTTCTAATGAAAAAAAAAATGGTGTAGTATGTACATATTGAATGCGCGAATATTCGTATTCGAATTCCCGAATATTCGTCTATATTTAGATATTCGTATTCGCCAAATTCAAAGGAATGGGAATTCAGAAGAATAAATAAGTAAATCCATAAATCTTAGTAATGATTTAAAAAAATTATTTCAATTCAAGATATAGTAAAACTTAAAAACAAATAAAACTAACTTCTTGTACAATTACCTTTAAAAATGTTAAAGTACTTTTCTAGATAATATTTGTCCGAAAGTTATTTCTCCATATTAAAATATAATAAAGTATGTATTCTTAAATATATTGGTGGATGTTAGATCGTTTGTTTCGCAGATAACAGCCGTTTTAATAAAAATATTTTCTTTAGTTCGATTAAATAAAAACTTAATATACGTCCCTGTTCTGTATACCGATCGCTTTGAAACCACACGATTTTAGTAAACTAACTACGACAATTGAAATATTTTTTTTGACCTTTTTAATCTACATATGTAGATTCCCAATATCATATCTGAAAGAAAATTATCATGTATGATCTTAAACACGTCTCCAGGTCCATTATTAATTTTTAGAAAATGAGAAATTTACTTGTATTCAGTTTATAGTTTTCTCTCAGTGGCCAGATTTGATATACCTACTTAAAAAGTATGTGTTTTAGAGTTGAGTGATATTGCGAAACCTGTTACTTTTTCACAGCGATTGAAAAATCACTAATCACAACTTTGATTGAATTTATCAAGTAAAAGGTTTTGAAAATATAGTTCTTTCATACAAACTGTGATTGTTCTTGTATACTTATTTTACAGTAAATAAAGCTCCCACATTAATTTTTTTATATCTTCATATTTTGTCAAGAAAAAATCCGCATATCGCCTTTTCTGGTAAGTATGTATAGCTCTCACTTTTTTGTCTTTGCAATTTTATTGTCTCTCTGCTCTATCTCAATATTTGTATGGTGTTGATTGCTAATGGTTTGTTCTTGTCGCTATTCTTATTACTATTTCAAAACACTAATATTAGTAAACACAGCAGAAGAGCTGAAATGTGTTAAACCGTGATCACAGTCACTGTTTAATTTCACTGATGATCTTCTTATTAGTTTTTTAAGAAATAAGAGATCTGCTACAAACAAAATACTGCTTAAATGTGATCACAGTCACAGTTTAAAAGAACAGCGATTTAGAAATCACGTTCACAAGGAGCAATGAAATCAAACTTTGTGTTATTTATATTAAAAGTTGGTTCGTTCGGCTCCGTAATATAAATAAATAAATAAAAATGTAAATATGTGTATGGGAATGTATCTACATACATACATTTGTTTCATTTGTTTGTCTTGCCAATAGTGTTGCTTAGCGCTTGTTTTAGAATATTTCGCTGTAGTAAAGCATTTGAAAAATCTCTCATGTCTTGAAAAGTCATATAAATGGTCTTGTGCAAGACACTAATATCTACATATTGTTCTTTACTTCTGCTGTGACTTTGTGGCGTGATCTTTTAATGTCATAGTTCATCGTAAAAGTATGGTTCCATCACTCTCACTAGCAAGTAAGTATAAAAAGTTATTTTAATATTTGAACGCCGCACGTTACTTTTGTCATTGTGTGTAACCGACTTTTTTTGGTAAAAGTTCGACAGATAAAAATGCTCACATATGTACATACATAGATGTTGTTGTTTGGCATCGAATTTTGTTCGTTCGTTTTGTTCTTTGTTTTAAGTTTTTTATGTAGAAATGCAGCTAATTTGCAGTTAATTTGCAGCTAACGTACAGAGGTTGCCAGAGGTGCCAGATTTTCAAATAATGTTAATTTAATCTATATTAAAAGTATGTAACTTCAAATGCCAGAATCGTTGAAAGTTTAATTAAGGGTTAAATTTTTTGTTGCATATCTTAGTGCCTTTAGGGATGAAACGATACGAGTAAATACAAGTAAATACTCGATACTTTATCTTAGAAATCAAGTTTTGGTATCGATACTCTACTACTGAGTACCAAGTAGGTATCGGTAAAAACTACTCGTATCGGTAAAATATACTCATTCCTTATTGGCTATAGAAAAGTTGACTGGCGTCAAGTTTAACACAATTTTATTTGTTCGTGTTAAATGTAAATTTATATCTATAATATATATTTGAGTAATTTCGTGAAAATGGGATCACCCAAAAAAAATTTGCGAGCTGCAAATATTATTTTAAAAGCGTGCGTTATTGCGGGAACAAAACGAATTTCCACAAACATTTAAAATGTCATCTCGACTATATCTTATGCTCCAGTCCAGCCCAAACGTGGCAATTTTTCCACTTTGCTTGGGGTCTAAGTTTTTGATTTGGCAAAATGTCGATTTTGGAGCCGATAAATAAATTTATTGGCAATTTTTATAGCGATTTTTTTTTTAACAAAATTGAACTTTAAAATTTTTGTTATTCAGGAAAATTAGTTTGTTGAAGGAGTATTTTCATAAATAAATTCTACCAAAACTCGTCTGCAAGAAATTTAAACAATTAGTTTTTTCTTATATTAAGCGCTAAGAATTCTTTACGAATTAGCAGGATTTGGTTTGGTGGATAATTAATTTTGTTTTCACTACTTTAAATCATGCGAAAAGCTTGACCGATACAAGTAAGTATCGATGCTTTTTATTCGATACTGAGTATGTATCGATACTTCTAAACCGATGCCGTATCAAGTAAAAGTATCGATACCTTAGTGGTATCGTTTCATCCCTAAGTGCCTTAACTATTCAATTATGTTCAATACTTACTCATGTTTTAGACTTAGCAGGTTTTGTTGAAGCAAGTCGTAGTTTATGGAAGAGAGGGTAAACATGAAAGAACAGGGGTACTGACTCAGTGGTAAAAATATACATTACGTAATCGATGATATCAGTAATACTTAGTAGCAGTCAGTGGTGATTCGTTCACTTATTTTGCTATTTAGATTTAACATAAAAGTCTTATAGGACGCGTAAGTGGTGAGCTCTACGATATCAGTACTTGAAAAGTTACTTCAATTCTGTTTTGTTATTTCATTCGCTGCATTGAAACAACAGTAAAATTTAACAAGAAACCGTCCGTGTGTAAACAATCGAGCAGTTTTAAAAGATAATTGAAGAGAAGTGCTTCAAGATAAACTGTGCCAAGTCTAAAACAAGACTTAGGAAAAAAGAAAACAAGTGTAACTGAAGTAAATTTAACACATTATATTGTTGCCAGAAAATAATGATGGGAGAATCTGAATCGGTAAAATAATTTTTTAAATTAATTAGGTGAGCTATATAAAAATCTAAATCTTACATTTAAATTTACTAAATATTTGTTGTAAATATGTATTTGTTTTACATGTTTTGTACCAGGGGTCTACACTGTAATAACAATTTCTTAATCGGACTTAAGTTCAGTAATTTCAGATCTTATTGAAAGAGATATTTTTACTCTTATACTCTGATACTTCTGATTTGCCGATATATCGATATCGGTGATATTTTACTGTCGATACGACGATACCTCTTAAATTTTTTTAAAGCTGTTTTGAACAAACAATTCAGTTTTCAACACTTTTTTTGCATAACAAAAAACATAACATAAGAGAATTGACATATTAAAAGTTTTGTAACATAGTAGTGAAATGTTCTCTCAATGATAAATCATGTATGAGTTTCGTTAAAAAATAATTTGTTAGTTTCAGAATGAATTCAAATATCAGTTTTAAATATTAATAATCTCTTACACTGTAATTTGGTATAATAAAATAATTACTCTACTTTAATTTTGTTAATTTTAACTTGAGTTCAATTTCAATATGCGCATCGGTATCGGAATCGGTATCGGCAATATTTCTTTTTGAGTGTCGCTATCGGATTGGCAAAACGGCATATCGTTACGTCCCTAGTATATACTATATATGGGCATACTGCAGTAAAAAAAATTCGTTATCCCGTGAAATTTTACTGAATACTGGAAAAATTTCTGTAAGCAGTAAAAATTCCAGTAAGCAGTTTTAGCCTGAATGGGTGAAGTTCTTTATAAGATTGATTGCAAAAAAAACACAACTGGTGGGCATCTCTTGAGTAGCTAGTCTTTTATGTTTGTCTTCAATTGCTTCCTCAGTACTAACCCCGTAATTACTTCGTATTTCCATCACATGTCAGATTAACTTACATACAGAAGAAATACTAATGTATAATTACTCTGCAAAAATGTTGATTACAAATCATTTTAAATTTATTAGAAATAATATGCAAATATAATGTTAAATGATCAATTAAATTATGTTAACTTAAAATTTAATATTAATAGTAAATACTAAATATAATAATATTTATTGTTTGTTATTTAGAGTGATTACTTTAGGTTGTTGTCCCTACAGCGGTAAACTCGTTGACTACCACTCCGTGAGATCAAGTTAAAATCTTGACCGGCGAAGCCAACCATAACACAACATTAATATTATTTGATAAGTAAATAAATTAAATTAAATTCACCGGAATGTACCGGATTAGAGATACGAATTACAATGTATTCAGGGCATGCATGGAGGACATGGAGACAATGCAGCACTTCCTGTGTCATTGTACAGCTTTCACCCAGCAGATATCCCTTTGGTATGGGGATGACACCTTACCGTACATTACCCACCACCAATTAGAGGTATTGACTTTAAAAGTTTGAGGGACTACGTGAACGATACTGAGTTCCTATAAAGGTGGCGTTTGTTTATTAATTTATATAAGAGCGCACAATAGGCCTGGGCTTGGTTATGAGTATGTCCCCAGACATGACCTTAATGGATCCTCTTTTCAACCTAAGCTAACCTAACCTAAATTTAATTCATATTCCACCTTGTCGTGGTTGGCGTATTTCGACTTTTACTACGACATTTTAATAATAGATTGAAAAACACGGCAACAGGTTTTTCTATAATCAAGGACGAAATTATCGTAGTCGAAGTCGAAATACGCCAAGCACGATAAGGCCCCTTGTTTCAACTAGAAATAACTTTGATTCAACAGGGTTCTTCGTGTTATTTCAATATCAAATCCACTTTGTTTCTATTTGAAATAACTTTAATTCTTCGTTTTGATTTAACAGTACAATAATGCTAAATCAACATGAAATAAAATCATTTCAAAAGGAAAAAATTTTCTTTGAATAATACTGTAAGTCGTGTTGAATTAGCATGACACACATATGAAGTACAATCATTGCCGAAAAAGTTTTAAATTAACCTTGTTTTTGTAGATTTTAATAGGAAAATTTTCTGTGTGTAAGGATGCAATAAAATCATATTTATTGTTTGTCAATTGATCGCTGGTGATAGGTAATGGTTTCATGTCGTTGGGCAACCAGGTAACACAAGTAAAAACAGTTATTTGTAGGTAACTCAAATGAGCAGACTGGACTTCATTTTGAATGAGGAGCACATGGACTTCCAAAAAATCGAGAAAAGCTTCATCTTTTTATTGGATATCTTTCGGTCTTGAAAGTATTTTTGTTGAGTTCTTTTCACACAAGTATAAAAATTGAAGGAAGGTATCTGAGGTTTCAATTCATTAATCAAATCAGTTATTTTTCCCTTCGTGTAAAATAAGTACCACATATATACATATTTCTTCGGCGTTGATATCTTCATAGCCAATATAGGAATTTGGTACGAGTATTTATTTGTTTAGCAGCCTTTTCAAAATAACTTGTGACAACATAGAAAGACTAATTAACTTAGTTACTTTCTGTTACAATTGACTTATTTAAATTAATTAGCTGCAATTCCTTTCATCATACTTATCATCTTTCTGCTGCTACGAATAAAATTTTAATGCACCAAACATCTCCCATACTCATTAATTTCAATTTGTTACTTACTATTTGATTAGTAGACTATCATTTACATATTAATTACACTTTAGGGAATGCTTAAATCATTTCATTTAAAATAAACACAAAGCGAACTAGTGCAAAACGAGTGAGTGGGATTTTAGTAAATGAAATGAAACAGTTGCAACTGAAGTGGTCAAGTGTTTGCCTACGAAATTGACTGGAAGCTGGACGGCAGTTGGTATTCAAGTTGAAAATTAAGAACTCTATGAAAGTTATTGCAATTCGTTGAGAGTGTGAGTGATTGTGCATGGATATGTTGACACTTAAGCTTAAATAACTTGTAAATAAACAAATTGTAAGGACACCAAAAAAAAGAGAATGGTAAAAAGAGATGATGAAAATAAAGAGTGGTT
Source organism: Tachina fera (assembly GCA_905220375.1). Taxonomy (NCBI): domain Eukaryota; kingdom Metazoa; phylum Arthropoda; class Insecta; order Diptera; family Tachinidae; genus Tachina; species Tachina fera. The sequence goes on from LR999964.1 coordinate 65,409,307, forward strand.
AGGAAAATCCTCTACAAAGGAACTGTTTATTTCCTGTGCCTTCTTTTATTTGCATGTGAATTGCAATATGACTATTTGTGTATTTAATTTCAATTTAAAATGCTTTGATGCACAAGCAAGAAAGTAATAGAGATTTACTTTGATTTTGTAGCTTGCTGACATCATATGAACATAGACTTAATTTTTCAGAACTGTTTCAAAGCAATTAAAGCCTATTTTAATATGAACTTTTAATTTTTTTTATTTTTAAGCAATTTTAAATTTATTTTGACTTAATATCCCATGTCCCATTCTGGACAATAACTTTCATCGCCTTTTGGGTAAAATATCCTTCAGTAGCCTATCCAAGTTATCAGAAATATATCTTATAAATATAACTTCTTATATTAGGAGCAGTGGGTGGTTTTCACGATGACTACCTAAATACTCGTATCGTTTAATTTATAAAATGGCCCCTCCTGCACGCAATCTAAATTTCTCATTGCAATCAAGTTTTTAAGCTACATATATTACCAATAGATAATATTATTGGCCAAAAGTGGGCTGGAATCCTTTCTTTGCTATACCAGCAACCTGCTCAACCTATAAAGCCTAATATTCCATCATTTAAAGATTCATTCTAATTATTCACAGAAAAGAAGAGATTTGTAAATACAACTCATTTTTTTACTATGTCAATTAAATAATTAATTGATTTTGAAACTACAAAAATTTTTGTAAATACAATTATGAAATTGTAAGTTAAAGGAATATCAGAAAAACTTCTTCCATAAATACATGTCGATGGCTTAATATAAGAAAGGCTGAACTCAAATTTTCGATATTTTATAAGAGGAACAAAACACTGAAGAAAATCTAGATATAATTTTTTAAGTCGCCATAAGTTCTTGATTTTGAACTGTAACGTACTAAGATATTCAAGGAGGATGCAATTATGCGCTACCTTCCCAGAAAACGTTAAAAACGCGATTTCTAATATAATTGAGATACGCTTTTTTATATTAAGCCATCGATATATGTATCACCAAATAGTTTGTTGACAATTATTTTTTGAAATTTTTTTTGTTAGATTTCAAGGTTATTTTAATTAAAATCATTGTTATATTAGCAATTCATATTGTTGAATTTCGGGACTAATTTTGGTTATCATAATTTTTATATTAAACATTTTTATTTTTTTTATACACAATCACAACCCTCTAATCGATTTTTTATATAGTTTTAGCGTCATGCACACAACAACAACACATTTAGTTGGTTCAGTTTGTTGAAAAATATTTCTGTGTTTCTTGTATCCAACAACTTAATTTGTTATATTGATTAAGTGTATGTTTGAATTTGAAATAAAAATATTAACAATTTGTTTTGTTCGCTGCGTTTTGTTAATATTTTTTCGGTGTTTCAGTCAATTGTTTAGGATTCTAACTTATAACTGATTTACATTAAGCATTTTTTCATGAAATTTCATGAATTTTGTTGCACGCAACATTTTCTATTGGCTAATTGTAGCGATATAAAAGAGAATTTTATATAAAAAAGGACGTAGAATGATTTTCTGATGCGTTTTGGACAACATTTTTGATATGAATTTCTCTTCCAGGCCTCCTATTGCAAAATAAAAATTTTTCATACAACTAATTTCACGAAAAAAATGCTTAATGTTAATCAGGTATTAGTTTTCCAATTCCAATAAGCCACAATCTTGAATTAAATGAAAACATAATTTTAGTATTATTTTTCCATAATGATGATTACGTTAAGGATTACTTACTTACACCATCTAAAAAGTGACTCAGAAGACATATGAACGCCTTAAAAATAATCGGTCTTTCCTTTCTGTTTGTGCTTTCAAAATAATTACCATTTCACAATTGAGGTCTTAAAAAAGAAATTTTCTTACCTATTCATACAAAAATTCTTTATAAATACTAATAAATTTAACTCAATCAGTATCTATTAAACGTTTTAACTTCGAGTATAATTTGTAATTCAATGGACGTATCTAAGTATCTTAAACCAATATCAATGTGCCAATCTAAATTTGTTTTGTTTTGCATACACAAATATTTGAAAATAGACAAAAAAGGAAAAACGAAAAAAAGGAAATACTTTGAAATCCCAAAATGGCAAATTTACAAATTGATTTTGGAGAAAATTATACACAAATTCTTTGACAATGACAAATCAACAAATTCAAACTGAAACTTTTAAAAACATTAATGGTAGAATAGATACAAGATGAAATAAAGATAGGTGGAGTAATTGTTAAATAAGTTTAATACTTACAAATATTTTTATTTCCAGCGGTTATTTCGTTTTTTGGGTTTTATTAAACAGAATAATTTAAGATTATTGTTCTGTTAGGTATAAAATTACATTTTTAAACGCTTATATAGCCCTAGACTTATGCTTGTTTAAGCAACTTCATTTCTTGTCATCAAAAGAAGTTTTCAGTTCAATTAAATATTTTTCAAGGAGTTAATTTAGGAGAAAAGGGCAATTTAAATAAATGAAGAGTTAACTCGTCAATCTCCTAGTATTAATTATGACAGACGTTAAGCACATAAATTGATTGCGAATTGACTTAGAAAAATTATAAACAAAATTAAAGCTAAAGTGAAAAACTTGCAAGAGTTTATAAAACACATGTTTTGCTGCGAAAGTTAATTGTACGATGGAATAGAATAGGGGAAGCATCTGGTCCCAAGACACACACTGCGACACTTCGTGGAGCTTTTGTGCCATAGATCTGTAAACTAAATTAAGCTTTGCATGACTCTTCCTACGAAAGTTAGCACAGAGGTTGGAAAAATCCGCATTATATCAGTTCGCAGAGAATATGTTTCGTTGTCTCAGAATCTTCTAAGCATAAGCAACAAGGATAAATGAACTTGGTTCTGGTTTCCCCCGATAGTACTTCAGTCTAAAATTACCATACAGAAAACTCATAGCAAACCGTAAATCATTATTGTTGAAGTTCAAGATGATACGATATGGAAATACCTGCATCAACGCTGTAGCCTGCCTTAAACAAGAACAAGCCAATCACCACTTTCACGGTGGTCAAAATGATGACAGTCGACCAGTTTTTGCAACAATATGGCTTGATAAATGACCAGTGAGGCCATGTACACAGTAAATGGAAACCCTGTTTCATATCGCTGAGTGCCCTAAAACAAGATTGTAACGGAATTCCTAAGAAAGGAATGTCTTTCGAGCTGCCTGTGTGTCAGAAAATATGGCTTTATGCACATCTTAAATGCTCCTACTTAATTTAATGGGAACGCACTTGGTGATGCCCTGTATTTCTATCTGAAATATCGCAGATGGATTTCCCATGGGCACAGAGTTTTTTAAGTTCAGTCTGCAAACTCCAACAGCAACTCTATCTTCCCTTTCAGATCCATCTGCATACCACAGTGCGAACGTTTTCCTCCCACTTTTCCCTAAGCGGAATTGTGAAATGGAAATGTGTCGAACCTCACTTCAAAGCTTATCCTGTCAGCAAACCTCTGCTGGGTTGAATTGCATTGTACTCAAGAGTGATAAGTGCGTACAATGGGCAGAGTTTTCAAGTCCCATAATATAAGCAACCATTGCCTCAGAGAATTTTATTAAAATTTATAATTTTGTCAATCCAATCAATGTCTTAATGATCAAGGTTAGACATGACCTCATTGCACCTATTGTCACAAGACATGTTAATCACTGACTTAGTTATCGCCACATCTTGTCGAGATTTCTGCCCTTAAACAATCCCGCCGTACGTAATGATTGACCCAGAAATCATTACATATATTTACATGACCATTTTTGGGTTCAAAGAATCGTTCATCGCGTCTGAGAGAACCGTCCCGAATTTGCCAGTTGTCATCATAATAAGTCATCGGTGTACCCTATAACCTCAGGTCCTTGTATACTAAGTGAACGATTTTATTGCAATAAAACTCTAGTCAAACTGAAAAATCTAAAACTAATGCATTGAAAAAAATAACGCATTCGGGAAAGATTAAAAATACTTCTAAAATTATCCAACAAATTTCTTCAATTTCAATTTCAATTTCGTATCATTTTCCTTTTGACCACTTCCACAAATTTGTGTACATAGTATGCAATTTTTATAACAATGCCAAGTTTTTGATTTCGAAATCAATATACCAGATTGTTGGTACGAGTAGGCAAAGAAGGAAGAAGTCTCCACATCTCTTACATGTACAAACTTGAGTTAAAATTACTTTTGCGCACAACCAAGATCATTATTATGCAGAAACATTTGTATTTTTTTTTACTCATAAAAGCAAAAATAAACTTTTCAACTAACTTGACTTTTCACACTTCTTCTTCCATTAAACTGACATATCGGAAAAACCAGAAAGTTACAAATACTACCCAGCAAAAAATTTCCAAAAAGGTAATCGGGTTTGGAATTAAGAATTTTTGGTGGAACTTAGTGATTTTAACAAGGCGTGAGACTAACAACATGTTCACTTTAATTTATTAAAGCTAAAATAATCACTCTCCTCATTTATCAACTTCTACATAATTTTTTTTAAATTTTATTGCATAAAATGGTTTGTAAGCGAGTAATGAAATTTTGCAATCAGAAAAGTAAGTCATTATATGGCAATGGTAATTGCCTGATGGTAATGTGTAATTTTTTGCTGGGTACATACACAGACAAAGAAGCAGAAATAGAAAAATACTCATCGACAACAAGATACACCGAAAATGTTATATTGTACATTAGGCAGGGGTTTTTTATTTGCTAGTTTTAATTCTTTCATGATTTACAGAGAAATTTAAGACTATTTTGATATTCAAAGTTAAAGGACAATACATATACGCATCCATACACATATACGTATGTGAAACATATGCGTGTGAGAAACCTATCGATGCCATTTTGTACGGAATATACATATGTATCATCGTGAAAATGTCTCCAATTGCTTCGCTGTGTGGCACACATCCGATGGTTCTGGCACACAAATAAGGGCGAGTTTGATCGATGGTATGACCTATGTTGTCTTTGAGAGCCGTTGATGTGGTTGTGAATTATTCGCCTCATCCTGTTCGAAAAATTCTAGCGATGCCAAATCCCACGATTTTGATGGCCAGTTCACATCACCTCCACGAGAGATGACTAGGTTATGAAAAAGCACTTGCACAGTGTCCAATGTGGCACGAGGTATGTGGCACGTGATGCGGTTTTGTTGGTCTTTATATTATCCAATTTTATTCAAATGAAGTTGGTAGTTGTCGACTTTTGAGCGCTCACTATTGATGGTGATGGCCTGACCAATGTCGTTCACAAAGAAGTATGGACCGATTTTTATTCGCATTTTAGCGATTTATTTTATTTATGGCGATAATTCCTTTTTAAGCGCTTTTTCAGTTGGAATTTTTTAATTAGAAGATTTTTTAGTTTTAGCGTTTTTGAAAATTTCAAGAGTTTGTCTCCTACGGTTACCAAGTTACAGAAAGTTTTCAAAATTACATTAACTGATAGAACAAAATTTTTTTAAGAGAAGTAGGACTCAGGCAAATGCCTACTGCTATTAATAGGTGTTACCTTCTTTAGGAAAGGAATAGTGATAGAGAAGACAGCTGATGAATGAAGAGATAGAGGAAAGCTTCATTCTTTTACAACTCTGTTTTAGCATGTTTTTAATAATGCAGTGTTGCAGCGCCTCTAGTGTTAAATGAGACACACTAAATTTTTTTGAAGCTGTAGTTAGTAGCCACTTTTTCGGTTATTTTACTTCGCTGATGATTATGCTACACAATACCGTCGCAGGATGGTGCTCTGATGTTACATTAGGATTAGTATCTGCTGAAGTCAGTATAGTTTAGTGGCCAGTGTCCATGCCTTCATCACTTGAACTTTCCTACAACAACTGACACATAGGGACTGTAATGCACATCAGAAAAATGCATGGTGTTGTTATTTAATAACTGTTGGATACATGGATTGAACCCAGTACCTTGGGTTTTGTAATCAATTTATTATTGTAGTTATATTTCAGTGTTAATTGGTGTAGTCTGTATAGCAAAGGCCCTAACTTTGGAAATTTTAAGTGTCTATATATCGGTGGCAAAAAGGAAAAAGTGCTTAAGTCGAGATAAGCTGATTTTGAGTTAATATTACCTCCTTAGTATTCATATTGGAAAGTACCCCAGTTCAAACTCTCAACTTATTTTGTGTGATTTTTCCGGAGGTTACAGCTCTATGACTTTCTACTTATCTTTCTTGTACTTCTAATCCCATTTGGAATAATAGCTTAATTTAGGTTATGCTTTCGAATATTTCAACTTAAATATATTACTTACTTATACACTGAAAGAATTTTCGGCAGAAATTCAATGAATTTCGACATTAACCTAATGAAAAATTCATTAAAATTCAACCAACGTCACGCTTCGTTGGATTAATAATGAAACCTGTTAGTTAAAATTATTTTATTGAAAACTTCATCAAATTTATTTAACAGTGTAATTAATGCAGTACTATAACTTCATCGAAACAATAAAATAATTTCATAAAAAGAATGAAATAACTTAAATATAAAGGGCTTTCTTAATAATTAGAAAATATTGTTGTCATAAATCCAATAAAATATTCTAACGAAATCAGAATATCAAGGAAGCAATTACAATGAAATTGTTTCACAATATTTATGAAATTTTCCTTGGATTTGTGAAATTATCATTAGATTTGTGAAAAATTTTTAATGAAATTGTTTCATTGGATTTATGAAGCAAAATTCTTTCGGTGTAGTGTGTAGAACGATGTTTGCTTAAAAAATGAAGGTTAACAGAGAATTTCCCAATTTGACTATAAAAGACATAATTATCTGAAAATCGACTTGAACGCTTAAAAGTGCTCTCCTGCAAAACAGTAAAATATGACATACTCACACTTTCCTTATTGCCTGTATATTACATTAGGATCTCGTTACTCGTTTTAGAACACCCTTTAATTTTTAATTGTCAAATATTTTTTGTTGAAGCTCCCAAAGTTTTACATATACTGTAAAAATTTCAGAGAAAATATCCTGTAACAGGCAGGCAGACAGACAGAGACAAAACAAAAGGGTTCCTTTTCGCAACAGCTTCCTTTTCTTCTAAAAATTAACTTTAACTTCTTTTATTTTTATTTTTGCTATATACTCATGTTCCTTTTATAACTGATTTTGTGCTAAGTGTACAAAACAAAAAAATTGGGAAAGAAGTGCAAACAATGTTCGATAGTTATGTATGTGTCTTATGTGTAACTTTCAACAAAGAATAGGGAACATGTTCTAACTTGCATTTGACTTTTGGAATCAACATTCAAACTACTAGTAGATTAGGATATTCCATCATAGCCTCATATATCATTCCTCAATTCTCTTTACATAACCCGAAGACTTTTAATCATCTTCATCACAAAAACTTCATTATCCTTAGATCAGATACATGTCAGTAATGTTTATTTGTCTTCGAGGCCTTGTCTGTTATTGCTTAAGAACTCAAGTTATTAGAAGAGTTCTAAAGGCTCTTTCTTTTTTTTTTTTTACTGTTTCAATTGTCCTGCTAGAAGATTGCACGAGTGTACTTCAAATATGTGCACACATACTGCATAAATATGTACATATATGCATACTAACTTGACATATACTATAGTGTGTGTGTATGTACGTGTACTAAAATAGTTTACTCGTGTGCATATCTGGCACGGAAAATATAAATTACAAAAGTACTCTATTGATTGGGATAATGTTACTTTATAAAATATAGTTATTGCAAAAAAAAACTCTGCAAAAGCAACTTCCAAATAAAGTCAATAAGTTTAAAATATTATGATCTAGCAGTAGTCTAAATATAGACCATTTATAATAATACCCAGTGCAAAATTGGAAGTAATTCAGGAACTACTTTTTCTCTACTTCCAAAGCATCAATAAGTGTATCTTTTTTGCTCTTCAGGAATCGATTATCGATGTGCAAGATTGGAGATTATTTGTAGTTTTCACAAATACTTACGATATTTTCAGATTTTTTAGGAAAATTAAATCAATATCATGAAGTGTTTGATTTTTAATTATAAAAAATATATTGGTGTTTTAATAGGAATTGTTACAATTGAAGTTATAAGTTTTTTAACGCACTAATAATTTGGCATTTGGAAGACTTAAAAAATATATTGATTTAAAAGAAATTTAGAAAAAAGGTTATTCAAAAAATCAGATTTACTGAACATATTAATACGACTTCGGATTTAGTAAATATGGATCAAAAGCATAACTTCTTGCAATGGCAATCCTATGTAAAAACCATTAGAAATTATTCGAATTTGCACTACTTCCTAATCACAAGTTCAGGATCTTATTGAATTCCTTGGAAGCTCTTTTTTTTACTGGATATTAACAAATATTTTGCAATTAGGAAGTTTTCTCTTTTGATTTTTAGGCATTAAATAGAGATTTATGACATTGATTTTGATAAAGCTGCCTTTTTTCAGAGGAACAATGAACTAGCTCAGGACAAATATCGCAATAAGCCCACCTGAGCAATAGTGATAGCCTCATGGCATCAGCTAAACCCTTATGAAACTAAAAACTTTACTAAGAAGAACTTGAAGCATTTCTTGACCACACTTAACATCTGGATCCCCCGTTAAACGAGTTCTGCTTCCTTTAGTTAATTTTAATTATTATTGTTCGAACTTCATTTAGGAGGGAGGAAAGCATTATTCATCTTCTCTGCCTCTGCAGCACTCTGGAGGACTGCTATCTGTACTGCTTTGACAGATTATCTTTCAGAATCCTATCGGAGTTATCGGAGATGATACTCAAGAGCTTGAAACTCTGCATAGGGTGATTTGTTAAGAACCTTGGGCTTTGATTTATAAATAAAACACATAAAATTTAGAGAAATGTATGAAATCTGTATTTGGGTTGCTAGAACGATCTATATAATTCAATGTTTAAAGATGCTTTCATGTAAATGTTGACCTCGGATACTTCTGAAATGGTTTATACGCTGGGTCCAATTTAAGCACACTCTCTGCAACATATAAAAATTCTTCAATATTGTCTTCCAGTGCGTCAACCGTTGTGGTCTTTTCACTTTCAGACCTGGGATAATTTCATTAATTAAGGTAATGCATTTATCATTTTCTTGCACTAAACCAAATAAATGTAAATGCAAATTTATTGAATTAACACTAAATCGTATGCTTTTAATGCACTATTTTTTGCATTGAATTAAAATCGCCTCAAAGTAATGCACCAATATTGCATTGGCATTAAGTTTGATATTTTTAATGCACTAGTTTTTGCATTGAATTAAAATCTCCTCAAAGTAATGCACCAATATTGCATTGGCATTAAATTTGATATTTTTAATGCATTATGTTTTGCATTGAACCAAAATCTCGTCAAGATAATGTATTAATATTGCATTGGCACTAGACCACACGTAACAAATGCACTAATTTTGCATTAGCACTTATGAAGTAATGAATAGTAAAAAGTACAGTAAAGTTCACATTGAGGCCACCTATGAAAAATATTCATTGAACATATGTACATATCGCCCTTAATCAACAAGAGGGTATTAAGTCAAAATTTCTTATCAATTGAGCTATTTTTTTGCGTGATGTGGCAATTGGCACCATGTTGCTGAAACCACTGTCAGTCAAGTAACAGAGGCCCAAATGCTGTGAATGGCGCCGAATCTTATCGATTCACGGTCATCAACAACACTGGCGGATACAGCTGAGTTATTTTCCCCTGTTTAATAATGTTTAATAATGTAATTTTGGTGCGAAATTTAGTCAGAAGGTTCCGAATAGCCGCCTCAGAAGGTCGCCCAAACCGATAATAAAATAGCAGAAGTGCACGATGCACTTGCTTAACCGAGCATGAATTTTGATAATAAAGTTTAATAATGTGCAAGCGTTGTTCATTTGTAAGTCGGTTCATGGTTAAATTATAGACCAAACTGAACATGAGTTGCAAAAAACAGTGTTGCCCAGCTGGTGCAGGAATAAAGCTCACGATACCATCATATACGTTGTCATTGGCTAATTGGGTCCTAGTGCAATTGGAAATATGGCAGCAAAATTGTGTTTGTCTATGAGGCTCATTTTTTTTTCTCGAAAACAGATCCTAAAGACTCCATAACATCCATAAAAATTCATCATTTAAAATCAGTATTTGGCGATAACTTAATTATTTTTTATTTAATTTCCCAGTAAAAAAAGAGACTCCAAAAAAGTCATGAAAATGTAGAGTTTACGATGCGGAAGTAGTGCAAATTTCGATCCAATCTAATGATTTTTACATAGGGTTGTCATTGCAAGAAGTTCTCTTTTTCGATGCCTGGTCACTGAATTGGAAGCGATATTAAGAAAAAGGGAATTTTTCTTTTTTGTGTTCTATGATAATATTTTCATCTCGGAAAAATGGTAATTAGTTACCTATTTTAACAATTCGTTTCTTTTTATACGAATTTAAGCCCGAAACAGTGTTTTCATGTAAATTTAAGCAAATAACTTTTAAATTTTAGACTAAAATTAATTCATAAATTTCTTAAAAAAAATGTTTTTTTTTTTAATTCTGGTGAGTATTTTCTAACACTATGGAGGAGTTAAAAGGTTTTGTATGACTAAATTAAGCTTCTATATGTTTTTTAGCTCACTCTCGGCAAATTAAAAATATCGATTTTTTGGAAGCAAAGAAAATGTACTTCCTCTAGAATGACTTCCATTTTTTTTCACTGGGTTAATTTTTGTGCTATTTCTTATACTTTAAAGCTCCACCGGGCTTTAAACACATCGTGTATTTTTGAGAAATATTTAATACTAGTTGAGCACGAAAAACATTGTCTTACATTCAATTAATTTGTTTTACCCTATGCGGTTTATTTACGCTGATCTATCTATGTTAAAATTTCATCAAAATTGCTTATATAGTTTCAGAGCAGTAATTCTGTCAGATGTAGTAAAGACCAAAGGCTGAATAAAGAGAGAACAGAGTACTCACTTTAAAATGGATTTGTTTTCCTTTTGAGTACGGAAACTATCGAAAGAATTTTAGTGGATTCTTATATAGCCTCTGGCCGTTAGGAGGTTCCCTTCTTAATTGGTTGAAAAAAAATTTCGAAATCAACCCGTCGGCAGTCGCGGATATAACCTCTTTCGAACATATAAACATACAAACATAGAAACATACAAACTTTTCAGCTTTATAATATTAGTATGGATTTAATAAACAAAGCAAAATATTATTTTAGGGAAAAATTGCATTAAAAATATTAAAAATTATTAAATTATTTTAAATCTTGTGTCAACTTCTTTATATAACAACAAATAAAGAAATATTTTCAATTATGTATAATCATTCATAATAGTCGAAACAGATTATCACTGTGTATCTAAAAGACTTACAAAGAACTAATTATCAACACTCCTACTCCACCTATGTGATGTACAATTGTCACATAAAAAACTACTGTTCTTAATCGTCCTACGAATACCCCAAGTAGACAATTAAACATTCAAAAAGAAAGAACCACTTTAACATTTAATGAACGTAAAATTTCACTTAATTGCAAATTCTGGCAGAGAATTAACCCACACTCAATAGAATAAATGTGAAAGAGGCTGTGTATAATATATACACACATACATATAAGTATAAGTAAATATATCTGTGGCACAAAGGAAAAAGTGCTTAAGTTGAGATAAGCTGCAGCGGTAAGTGCATTGACCACGCAATGATTTTGATTTCAGTCTTGACCGGGAAGAAAACTATTATTACAACACACAGATTTCTTGATGTCTGCGACAATGCACACAATTACGTTATTTAAATAATATATTAAATAAAATTACTGAAAATGACTTTGATTCTTCGTGTTATTTCAGTATCAAATTCACATTGTTTCAAATTGAAATAACTTTAATTTAACATGATTCTTCATTTTGGTTTAATAGTACTGAAACTTTTTTGCTGTAAATCATGTTGAATGAATATGAAACACATATGAAGAAAAATTATGGCATAACATTTTAATTTAAACTTATTTTCATAGATTTTATATTACATTTTTTTTATATGGAATAATGGCTTAATTTAACTTATACTTCAATATATTTAAAAGTTAATGTATTATTTATAATATGTAAGGTGATGTTTTCCCAAAAATGTTAAATTGAACATCGAGGTCTTCAATTTAACTGTAAAAAAAAATAAATTGACTTGAAATCCTGAACTTTCTTTTCTACAAAACAGTAAAATTGACTTATGCACTTTTTCCTTATTGCCATGGATATTTACAAACAAATACGGCATAATAAATCGTACGCGAATGATAGATAGTGATATTAAAAAGTAAACGTACATTTCATAGTGTTAACTTAATATTTTAGTAATGAAATATTTTGTTTAAAAATTTATTTGAACCATAGGGTGGCTCTTAAGAAATACATAATTTTATGTGTTTATAATGCAATAAATGAGCTTAATGGGGAAGCGGATATTAATTGTACGCTGCTGTTATGAAACAGCTAAGATCAAGGATATGGTAGGAACTAGTGATGCACGAATATTCGTATTCGAATTGTCGAATATTCGGTGGTTTTCAGGCGAATACGAATGTATTCGCATTCGCCAAGTTCAAACGAATACGAATATTTTTCCATAAATAATAAATAAATAAATGCTTAAATCCTAAACGAAATTTAAATAAATGACTAAAAATTTTAGTTTGTACAAATACATTAATTTGTTTATAGAAATTTGTGCTTTGTATCATTTTCAAATATTATTCAATGACGATCATTAACTTTTGGGTGCTTTTTATTAACTTTAAAGTACGAAAACAAGAGTGTGAAGTCCTTTTATAATATTCGTATTCGTATTCGCGAATATCGTTTCAAATATTCGTATTCGTTAATCGCGAATATCGTTTGAAATATTCGTTTTCGTATTCGCGAATATCAAAAATTGACATTCGTTACATCACCAGTAGGAACACAACTGGTACGAACGACGAATTTCGCCCACGTCGACGAATTCGTCGATAAGAGTTCGCTGCGTAAATTCGTCGTGTGAAGCACAACAACGACGAATTTACTCAGCGAATTCCTGTCTTATATTTGATAAAATTGGTTGTTGGTGTGTGTACAGCGGTGCCAAATCTACCACTTTTGTGGTAGATCTACCTCTTTTGGTATCTCACTCAACTCGACCACTTTCCGAGAAAAATCTACCAATTTTTTACTTTTTCAATAATAACGCTAAATTATAGTTACCCGAGTTTATTTTATATAATCCAAGCTAGAAGTTCAACTGAAATATATTTTAGCAATGCATCTAAATAACGCTGTGTTGCCTTCACTATTTAAAGCCTGCTACAATCCCAAATATTTCCTTTACAGGGCCACTTTGTGAGAAAATGTAATATATTTGTAGTTTGAATGTTGAAAGTTAATTTATTAAAAACGATATATCAGCGCTAGCGCTGGGCAGCCTGCAACTACAGAGGAGCGTTAGTAATTATAGAATGAAAGTATTCATTCCGTTTAATATGAGAGTAATAACAATTTTAAAATTAACGGGCTTATTTATAAAAATTAATAAGGCTTTATAAAGGGTTTTTAGAACAAATTTTCATAACCTTAATAATTTTTATGAATAAGGCTGAAATTAAATAACGATGACATAATGAATTCTTATATTTTTTAGTTGTTTTTTATATTAAAATTTTGAATATTAACCATTCGCAATTAATATTGTCATAAAATCGCTTATAAAATATTTCTTATCGAAACGAAATTTTAATTAAGGTAAAAAATTATTTTTCTAAGGTGATTAAAATACACTAAAACATAAGTGTTATAGATCCACCTCTTTTTAGAGTAGGATTTCGTTGAAGCTAAATCTTTTTCATATCGAATCTACCTCTAAGAAAGATTTTGGGTTGGCATCACTGTGTGTGTACAAAGACAGAGAGAAAGAGAGAGAAAATTATTTTTTCGTCGTTCGTCGGCGTACAAAATAGAAATAAATCCATCTCAAGGTTCGTCACGCACGCCGAATTTCGTTCGACGGCGCTTTGTGGACAATTTTACGAGATGGCGGCCAAAAGTCATTTTTTATGGTCACTGATTGAAAAATGTTAAAGTTCATTCGAAAGTAGACACTAGTAAACCTCGGGAGCCAAAATCTTAAAACTTTATTTCAAATATATCACAGTGAATAGGGTGACTCAAAACGGACATTTTGAGCATTTTGCTGAAATGGGAAATTTCTTAGTAAGCTTTTGATTTTAAAACATCTATAACTTTTTGGTTTTATAAGATATTGAATCGAAATAAATGTTGTATAATTACCTTATTTGTTAGCTTTCAGAACAAGTAAAGTGTTTCAAATTTTTATAAATTAATTTTTTTTTAAAGGTTCAAATGTTCCTAAACTTTTTCACTTAACAGAGCATAACTTCCACAGGTCAAAAGGAAACAAACAAATATTAGCACTGTTTTGTGGCCGAGACTTTCTTCTAAACGCCTATACGCCACGACCGTGACCACCAGAACAATTTTTCTGACCCAAGGACAATAGTTTTTTTTTTTTTTTTTTTTTTTTTTATATAACAAACACGACCCGCAAAGCGATTAGCTTGTCTGCAGAAAACACCCAGAGTCTATGGTGGGAATCGAACCCACGACCTCTGGACTGAGAGGCTAGCATCGCTACCACTCAGCCACAGGGGCACCCTAAACCGCTATTATAAATACGGTTTTTAGATGGATATGCTTATTTCTAAATCATGTACAGTTGGTCACCAAACTATCATACTTTGGTTTTTCAATTGATTTATCATGTCTATAAAGGCATGCACTCGTCAGGTAAAACTAAAAAATTAAAAAAGGATACCACAATTAGCGAAATTTTTTTTCGTTTTTTTATGATTATTAAATTAAAATTAAAATGGAAATTCCATACACGTATCTTGTTTTTTGACAGTTGTCCTCACAAAACAGCATGTGTATTATTGTATAATGGGTGCACGTCTATTGTTTATGCTGTGGCTTTCTACCCCTTCGTGTTGCTTGTGCTCGGTTTCTGGTTGTGATGTTGCCTGTCTACCAGAGAGATCTCGCTGATATTTTCTTCCAGCAAAATAATGTACACGATGTGGAATTGCATATACTAAACAATAAATTTTTTAACATATGCAATAAGAAAAAATTTAACTACATAAACAAAAAATTATAAATTTTGGAAAAACATTGAAAAAAACGGTACGTTGAATGCTCTTACAACAAGCAACAGACTTACGAACGTCACTATGAATGGTTGTCAAAGGAACTTGTTTTCGAAATTCAAGGAATGTAGAAAACGGGGTCCATCAGCAAAGCATATCGACGAATGTAGTGAACGAACTCGAAGACGCAAACTTCAGAATATCAATGAGGTAATTTCTCCAATAATCATGATAGATTAATTTTTGCAACAAATTAAACCAACAAAAAATAAAAAAACAAAAATTGAGATAATTGAATCGATAATAGAAGCAAGTCCAAGGCGCATAAAGAGGATTTTGAAATTTACTCCAGAAGAAGCGTTAGCACTATTTTTGGATTTAAAATTAACTAAAAATCAGTATAAGAAATTGCGGAAGCGAACCAATTAAACGATTTATGGGAATTTTTCCAGATTATAGAGATTTAGTTGCTGTCAAAAAATAATGCTTACTTCCACAAACTGCTATAACTGTCCCTTCCTTTTCAGCAGAAATAAAATTGCAAGATCTTGAACACACAGCCGAACGGTTGTTAAATACACTAGATACTGATCATTTGAAAAAACTTGGAACTGGCAGCATTACTTTAATTTCTAAATGTGGATGTGATGGGTCCTCTGGTCAGAGACAATAGAAGCAGTGTAATGCCGAAAATTCATCAGATGCTGATTTATTTATGATATCTTTCATTCCATTGCGCTTAACAAGAAGTTATACCGGCCTTGAGCCATCAACTAGTAGAGCAACAGAAATTGATATATAGAACATCAACAACAAAGTATTGCAGACCAATAAAATTTACATTCAGAAATAAACAAAAGATGTCATAACTGAAGAAGTCAAAAAGATAAAAGATCAAATTAAAGTCCTTCAACCTATAATATTTACAGTAGATGAACAGGAAATCAAAGTAAGTTTTAAAATGTGTCTCACAATGATTGATGGAAAAATTGTACAAGCTTTAACTAATACAAAAGCATCGTCAAGCTGCATTATATGTCAACAGACATCAAGTCAATTAAGCCATCCCATTCCTGAAGATGATAGTTTTAAGGCAACATTCGAAATTGTATTGTGCCTTCTTCATGCTAGAATTCGTTTTATAGAGCACACTCTTAAATTAGGTTATGATTTGGATTTTGGTCCTTTAGGCAAAGCAGTGAGAAAAAATTAAGAAAATGCAGAAAAAAGAAAGTAAAGAAAAAAACAAATTCAAGAAAAATATTTAGAATTAGGCCTAATGATCGAACAGCCAAAGCAAGGAGAAGGAAACACAAATGATGGAAGTACAGCAAGGAGTTTATTTTTCAGATCCAGAAAAATTATTAAACATACTCCTTTTATTACTCTCAGTGAGGGAATCTTGGATTCTTGGGAATAAAATAAAAAAAAATAAAAAATATTTAATAATAACGTGTAAAAAAAGTTTGTTTTCTTTTTTTGTGCATAATTGCACAAATTGTTGTAAGCTTAGAGATGGGAAAATTGAGCTTTAACTACAAAAAAGCTTTCAGTAATTGTAGTACATTGAATCAAAACAAGTCACATATTTCATTTGCACTGAAAATCTGAGTATAGAAAACATAAATCTACATCAACTGACACCACAAAAAGTGCTTTATTGTTCCGTTCTGTTAGTGTTTGTATGAGTATTTACAATTAGCTTTGGTGTTATTTTTCCTTAGCAATTATCACATGAAACTTGGCTTACAGAGCAATATGAAAAGAACAACAAAATTTTTAACATTATAAATCACTGAATTCATATCGGAAATTAGACTCAAGGTTGGAGCAATTCTTCGAACCTTCTTGATGCCTTTGCGGTTGTAATATTAAATAATGCAATAAAATAATATAATTTTAAATAAAGCGAATCGTTATATTTTTAAGAATAAAAGATTAGCGATAATGAAAATAATTAGCGATATATATGGCACGGTCTATAATGGGTTATATATACCTGTGATATCTTTAAAATTTTAAAAATTCCAATCAGGAGCAAATATTTGGTAACAGAATGAAAAAGAGTAGTAAGAAATTAGTTTTAATTTATTTTAAATAAACTAACCCATTGCTGGCGAGTAATTTGGACCAAAGGAATTTTATATTATTAAAGGTTTTAAGCATTTTGACATAAATTAACCCATTCGATACTGACCAATAATATAATAAAAAATAATCCTGTATTTTTGATAACAGAATCAAAAAGGTTCTTGAAAAAAAAGTTTTAAGATTTTTGACATGACATAACCCATTACTGGCCAATAATATGATACTGCTGAGCTTTATAACATCCTGTCAACTTCGTTCTCGATAAAATAGATTTAACTTCTATGCAATAATTTATTTTTTACTATTGTAGGAATTTGGTACATTTTAATTTGATAAATTACGCCTACATCATAAGGTAAATATTAGACATACATATGTGTGTACGTACACTTGTGCCAACAACTGTCTGCCACTATTTTTATAAGTATTTGCAAGTCGTTAAAGGAAATAAAAGGACAATTGTTCATGTATTGGTACGTTAAGTCCGTCCACACATTCATTTCTCCGTCTTTTAATGTCTGTAAATATGGATTTTTGTTTCTTTTTGCACCAAAAAAATTAATATAAAAAAAACAAAATCATTTATAAATGCGTCTCACAAATGCAAGTAAATGTCCTTTTATGGCTCTTAATTAAGGCAATGATGGGGTGTTTTAATACGTTTACCAAAATGTTTAATGACTGAAAGTATACAGTTAACAAAATGGTGGTTGCCGTTAATGAAAGAGTGGGGTAAAGTGGGGGTGTAAAGCAAAATGTATGTACATTTGTATAAAAACGAGTTTAACAGACTGAATGATTTTTTGTGCGCTTAAATTTCAAGTTTATATAATACAAGGACAGACTGCAAGGAACGACTTGTATTTGCAGATAAAAACAATGATTCTGATGAGGATGATAATGACGAAAATGGTGATGATGATTGTGAATGATACTGTTTAACGTTTAAACAAACTGAATACAATTCGTAAGTTATTTTAAATGAATTTTTGTGTGAGTTTTTATTGTTGTATTTTATTTTGTTTGTTGTGTTTTTCTGATTCTACTCAGGGGTTTTTTCACTTTTCCATAGTTGCTATCGGAATTGTTTTATACAGTCTTGTTTACTTGTACAAATGAAATGATTCTCTCATTGTTTAATGAATATTTTTTTTCCTTTTTAATTTCAAGTACGAGTTTAAAGTGCTGTCATGAATGTGGTTATCGAATAAAAATGTAGCTTTTATAGGTATATAACCGGAATAGTAAACATATAATATGGGAAGTATGGAGAATATATTTTTTTCCATACTTTCAACAACTTTAACATAGATTTGCTTTTGTTTATTTTTACAACACAACAAATAAGGTTTTGTAAAACTTAATTTTTATTACTTTAATTCTGAGCTTTGAATAATACACAGAAAAAAATATTATTAAAATATTATTGGATTTTTTTTTGAAACAAAAATTTTTTTGATTAATATATTATTTTAATCAATGTTTATTAAAATTTAATTTATGGCTGTATCAAAAAATTGTTATCAACAATGTTTAACTCAGTACATTATGAAGTTGTTAATAATTATTACATCCCAGCTAAAAAAATATGTATGGAGCATATATGATATCCCATATATGGTTCGGATCCGAAAAATGAGGGTATATGGGCATATATGATTATATATATTCATACATTTTCATACATGTATGTGCAAAGTTCATATTCATATACTCTTGATTCACAAAAGGCACTGCTGTGCAATAAATTAAATTATTAAAATTAAATTTTTTTTGACTTGAGAGAGAGGTTGTATTTAATGAAACATTTGTTTGGACAAATAATTCAAAACGAACTAAAAGTCATTTCATTCATCAAAAGGTGAATGAGTTATTTAAAAAACACTTAAATCATATTCGTACATAACATTTAGCTTAAGAAATCAGATTAAAAACTAATGCAATTAATTATAAAAGAAAAAATAATCCATCTAATAATAGTTTTCAATACAGTAATATGAACTTTGTTTCTTATCTAGAGAATTTTATTATTTACTATAAAATTAATGACTGGATTATCCTTTTGATTATTTGATATATTAAATGAGGCCACAATGTATAAAAAGAATGGTTTTCTTTTAACAAAAAGTTTTTCTTTCTTAAACGTTGAGGGTACGCATATAAACTTTGCATACCGTATGTATTTTCTAATGGATTTCCAATTTAGCAGTGATAAAATTCCAAGCTTTTTTGATTGCAAAAACGATCTTATGTTAGATATCATGTATGCATACATTCTTATATGGCTCCATATATAAAATGTTATATTTATATATGGATCCACATATGAAGAGCTTCATAATTAAATTTTCATATATAAGCTCAAATTTTATAATACATTTCATATATTAGTCCATATATTATTTCTGCCATGTATAATCCCATATATTTCCATACATGAATTCATACATATTCATATATAGTTATATACATTCATATATTAAAAATATATGGACCATGTATAATTTTTTTAGCTGGGATACTAATTTTACATAAGTATGTAAATATATCAACTTTTGGTTACTTTTAAATATTATTGTTCGAACTTCATTTATTTCTACATTTTTTTTATAATTTGATTAGGCTAAAGTTCGTATCGCTTTGCAAGTCCAATTAAATGTGATAATTATTAATGAACAAATAAAACCAACGTTAATTGTAAATATTCTGACAAACACGTAGAAGAACGGAACAACTAACTGTTTTCGAAGGCCACTACACCTTCATCATCAGCGTTCTTTGTGTTCGGTGTACTGTGTATGATGTCAGCTGATGTAGATTTCTGCTTTTATATGCGCAACTTTTATGCAAATGGAATATGTGAATTGTTTTTATTTATCATATTTCAATTTGCTAAAAACTTTTTTGTAATGAAAGCTCAATTTTATTTTTGGTTTTATGTGTGCATGTGTGAAAATAAAATAAAATATTTTTTTCAGAGTATGCCATATTGTCTTAAAAATACATATTTTCAATTAATCTTTAAATTGGTTTTAAGATCTTATATGCCAGCAACAAAATTTACTTATATAATTGTTTTAAATTCGTATTACTTTTGGCACGCGTTGAATAAAAATAAATTATAAAATTAAAAAACAGAACTTGATTTTGTTGTCTTACTTCTCCGCCAAGAAAACTGTACAGACTAAGTATGGGTTGCACTTTTGTGTACCATTTGAACTTCAAAAGCAATAAAATGTTTTTGGAAATTTTGTATGACATCTCTTTTATTAATATATATTTTTTTATTTTTGAAACATTCACCCGTATTGCGTATGTCACGTCGAAAATTCGTCTACGAGAATTTCCTACTAGATTAAAGGAAACGTGTGAAAGGTTTGTTTAATCTAGGACAAAATTCTCGTAGTCGAATATTCGACGTGACATACGCAATACTGGTGATTATTTTTTTTTAATATTTCAATTAATATTTTTATTAAATCTTTTAAAATGTTTTATTAGTTTTTTATTCAATCCTTAAGAATATTTCAGTTAATTTTTTAATTAAATACAATGAAAAAAACAAAATACTTTCAAATAAGTAAAATAATTCAATGAAATATAATATCAGTTTAATCACAACGGAATTTTAACACTTTTTTTAATAACCTGTTTTATATTAAAATTAAGAGTTCCATTAATTGGAAAAAATAAGCTTATTAAAATTTTTGTATGATGATAATAAATTTTAAAGTGTGTTCGCTTGTTGATTCGTGCGTCCGCAACTGTCAGAATAAATCATTTTGACATTTATATTTTCATTGAAAAAATTTCTGTGAATAGTGAACACTGACATTGGTAAACCCTTCTGACCGCAGGTCCAATGATATTATAATATAAGTTTTGTAAAAAGTGTCAAACCCAATAATTTCTTGATTATTTCAAGCAATTTGATGATTAAAACTAATTTTTTCTTTGTGCTTCTAAGGGCAGCATAATAAGTCCGCGACTTTTTGAAATTTCTGCCTCTTAATTGAACGGCAACACTACTGGCAACTGTCAGTTAATTCCTGTTAAAATTTTAGCAACGTGCCTTATTTAGTTTGTGTTTTACAGTTATTGATAACAGACTATCGCGTGATTTGAGAAGAAATTATAAAGAAAATTTCGTACGCTCATTAAAGACCATGAGTCACTAGCCAACACAATCGCATGATCTACGAAAAAATACAACCCTGATCTGATGAATTATTATTGTAATTTATTGTATTTTCAAAATTTTCATAGACTTCATCATACCAGCGTTGTATCTTTTTTTAAATCACACGTTTGTGTAGAATATTATATCATGGTCTAGAGCACTACCACCCAAACCAAATGCAAGCTTAGAAACTACTATTGGGACTCCCCACCATAAATTTCAATGGTAAAAAGCGGTATACTGAATCTTATTGTGGCCACACAAGCATGGAAGAAGCCAAAAGTTTTGAACTCAACTTTTATGACTCTGGAGCTGAAACAATTAAAAAAATCACGATTGTGGAGGCCATAGGCATTTCTCATGGTTTCAATTTTGAATGATTACTTGGGTAAGAGAAAGCGTTCCGCAAAATGGATGCCGCACTTGCTCCCAATGGACCACAAATGTAATCGTGAGACAACTTCGCAGGAGTGTTTGTTCATTTTAGACATAAACCTATGATCAAACCATGCAACTTAAATGGGTTTGATCTATACTTGGGTCGAACTCGTTCAGTAGTTCATATTCAACACAAACCAATGATCAAACCGATTTAAATTACTTGGGTTCGATCATAGTTTTTGTCAAAAATTAACGACTGAACGAGTTGGATTCAGCTCTAGTTTAATTGCAACATGTTCAATCGCAACATGGAAAAAATTTTGAGCCGTGGACGGAATGTTTATCTACCACAATAGATTAGAGTAGAGCAGTAGACTTGTATCGAACTCATTCAGTAGTTCGTTTTTGACACAATCCAATGATCAAAACCATTTAAATTACATGTGTTTGTAAATCAACGCCAAAGTAAGGCAAGGTGGGTTTGTCAGTCAATAAAGTCATTACAGCAGCTTCTTGGAATTAGAGCTGTGCCAAATCGTTCATTCAAGTGAACGAGTTCGTTCATTTCGTTCATCCGCTATTTTTAAGAAATACTACGAAATAAAACCAAACAAACATTATATTCGTCAAATAAAATGGGACGAATGCAGTAGTTTTGTTATGAATTGTTTAGCAAAATAAGTGAAACAAACAATAGAAAGTACTCGTATAAGAAACAAACAAAAAATAAAAAATTAGCAAATAAACATTTTTAAAAGTATTTTATAGGAATAAGATATCAAAAGATGCATATTGCCAAAAGAGCCACATATAAAGAATAAAAATAAACTGATAATATCTACGTATGTACATAAATATATATAAATATAAATAAATTTGTTAAAACTAATAATGAAAATGCAAAAAAAACATAACAAAAACACCCAAGTTTGCTCGTTCGTTCATTTCGTTTAATTCTACTTTTAATCAGTACTGCTGACCCAAAACAGCTCAATAAAGTGACCGGCTCACTTCGTTCATTTTACTGATTCGTTCAATTGTACTCGTTCGTCCACGAACAACACAGCTCTATTTGGGATGCACGCGGCATAATCCACATTGACTACCTTCAAAATGGTATAACAACCAATAGCGAATATTATGCCAATTTATTGGTTCGATTTAATAAGGATTTGAAAAAAAAATTACGTATTTGACCAACAAAATAATTCTTTCCCACCAGCACAATGTCCAAGTCAAAAATTCATTAAACGAGTAGATAAGTACCCCTCATATGCCGCATTCTAAGGACTTATTACTTAACCTGAAGAAATGATTCGGTGGAAAGAGATTTGACTTTGCATTAATTACAATTTTATAATAATTTTTTCGTAACAAAATTTTTGATGGATTCAATTAATTGAACTGTCACGCATTTAATATTAAAATATTTATTTAATTTGAATTTGTTTTTTATTTTTGTAATTTTGGAAAATGCAACATATTTTTGCATACATTCAAGCATTCATATAATTATAATCACTCTTATGTGTTTTTTTTCTTTCTTTATACGGTAAAATCTAAAATTTATATATTGTTCATGAATACTTTAGTAATATCAATGAAATATGTACATATCTAGGCATACGGCAGTGCGCCAGGCCAAGTTCCGGCAAATGCACGCAGTGTGTATATTTACAGGAAGCCATTCGAGCAGTTTTTACTTTGTTCCCCGAAATCGTAAAATTATAAAATTTAAAACCATAATTAGAATAAATTTATACAACCTCATATGCAAAGTTTGAAAGTTTTACAATGAAAGGTTCCGCAGATATGGAGGCGCAAAAAGTGCATATTTTAAGACATACTCACTGACCACTGACCACTGACACACTCATCAAATTGATGAAGCACTTCCGCTATAGCTAGAAAGCTGAAATTTGTTACACGAGTAGATCTAGGTGAGCAATGAACTAGAAAAATCTGAAAACCTGAAAATTTCATCCAGGGGGGCGGGGTTACGCCCATAAAGCTAAGAATTAAAAAAACATTTCTAAGGCGTTTAACTCAAGCGATTTTATTAAAATTTGGCACACATGTTGCAATAATACAAGGCTCTAAATTTTTATTAAAAAAAGTGGGCGTTAACACGCCCATACAATTTAAGCCTCCTATTTCATGTGTTTCGGGTCAGCACATTTAAATGTACTATTTATGTATTTACTATTATCCGTTTCCAACGAAACTAAACATGAAAGATAACTGTTAGCCAAATAAAAATTTATGGTTAAAAAAGTGGGCGGGAACATGACCATAAGATTAAAAATTAAAATTTGCTCTAGTGAGCTGAAATTTGATAAACGAGTAGTTATAGATTAGCAAATTACTAGAAACATCTGAAAACCCAAAAATTTTACCTAGGCGTTGCTGCGCCCATATGGCTCAGAATTTAAAAAACAACTCTAAGGCCTTAAACTCAATCGATTTTATTGAAATTTGGCATACATATTGCAATAGTACTAGGCTATAAATTTTCGTTGAAAAAGAAAAATAAGAACAAAATAAATAAACTAGAATAGCAACTAACTAGAAAAATCTGAAAACCTGGAGATTTTAACCAGGGGGCGGAGCTATTCCAATAAAGCACACAATTAAAAGAGCAAATTTAAAATGTTTATCTCAAGCGATTTTATTGAAATTTGGTACAAATGTTGTAATAATGCAAAGTTATAAAATTTCGTTGAAAAAATTGGAAGTTAACACACACGCCCATACAATTTTGATCTCCCATTGCATTTACTTCGGATCAGCAGATTTAAGTATACTATTTATTTAAATATTAATATCCGTTTCCAACGAAACTTGACACGTATGATTGGAACTGGCAAAAAACATTTATTTAAAAAAAGTGGGCGGGAATACGCCCATAAAAATTAAATAAATAAATTTGCGCTATAGAGCTGAAAGTTGATACGCAAGTAGGCCACGATCAGAAACCAAATAGAAAAATCTAAAAACCCAAATATTTTAACCAACAGTGGCAGAGGCCACGATAATTTTTTGCTGAAGGTTTTAACTGAAGCTTTAACTAAAAGCTATCGTCTTAAAAAGGGTACGATGATAATTGAGCGCTGCTTGAGCTTAAAAAAGTGACGGAGACTGGTGGCAACGGCCATATCAATTGGGGCATGGACACGCACTTTAAGTTCAAAACTAAGAATTTAAGTTAAAGGATTTACGAACAGGAAAAATCTGAAAGCATCAATTGTTAAATTAGGGAATTACGTTTATCAAATTTGTATTGAAATATTATACGGATGAGAAATGACATTTTGCAAAACAAAAATAGGCTTATACCAACTAGATAAATTTAATTTCGCGTTTTCTAAAGGACTTGGTCTGAGCAGACTTTACTACACTAAAAATTTACACTATAGTTTACATATTTCTACTCAGATGTGTCTTAAAAAATTAATCAAATTACTCGGTCCTTATTATGACACAATGGTGCACATATCACCCTATAACCCAATATTTTATGTAACTCTGCCTTTTGAAATGGCGCAGACATTATGAATAGAACTATAACAGACTAGAAATTTAAAGTTTAAAAAGCTTTATTAAGAAAACCTTCCAGAAAGTAGTCAGATCCTCACAAAAACATAAATGTGAAAAAAGGACAAGCTTCTTTCCAAAATTTTGGCCATCAAAATTAGTGGGATACAAATTTTGACCAAGTTCGTGTTTGGTACAGCACCTATCACTGCAATAGGAATGCACAACATAAATTTGTAATCGTAAGGGTGTTATATGATTTCTAGATAATGTGCTAACTTGGCAATATTTTTACTCTTCTAAGAAAGGAGAAAATAATGTATATTCGTTCGTTTCTTTATATCGGGAAAATGTTTTCAAGTAAGCAGATTATCTAGAAATTATATAACACCCTTACGATTACAAATTTATGTAATGCATTCCTATTGCAGTGATAGGTACTGTACCAAACACGAACTTGGTCAAAAGTAGCGAAATTTTGGAAAGGAACTTGACCTTTTTTCACATTTATGTTTTTGTGAGGATATGAATTAGTAAAATTTAAAGAAATAACCGATTAAAAGTTTGCGAACACAATTGTGTTTTAAATCTTTAATGCATATAAAAATTAACGTAAAAGCATTTTAATTCCTCTGTTCATTTATTTATTTTATACAACATGGTTTTGTTTTACCATTGAGTAATTGGATCGCTTAAAAAGTATATTTTATTGTAGAAGATTCTCATTTGGAATATAAATGCGTTGAAAATGTTTTGTAATTTTCCTCAAAATGTCGAAGATTGAAATTGATTACTCCCTTATGTATTATTCTTCACTTGCTACAAAATTCAGATGCTGCTGTTGCTGTTATTATAATTGTTGTTGTTGTTTTTTCGTTGGATGGCTGACTGGTTGTTATTTCATTTGCCAGGATGAATATCAAGCGAATTACATGCATGCATACATGTATAAGTGGTTGATGGCGTTGGTGTAGTGGTTCTTGGATTGACGAAATGAACAAAATGAAATGAAGATTTTGCAAATATGTATGTGAGCATGTGGTGTGGTTTGTTGTGAGGGGTTGCAGAGTTAAAAGGGTTGTTGTGTTGATGTGTGTAATTAAAATTTGCTAATTGGATAATTTGTTATGTTGGCGAAAAAACGATTTTTTAAGAAAGAATTTATTCATTAAACGTTTATACAAACAACAATTAAATCAGTTAGCAGGTATAACTGGAGTTATTTCTGTTCTTTTTTAATATACATACATAATTAGGTTTTTTCTACATTTATGTAGTTTTGGCTTATTATTTATTCAACTTGTGAGAGTTTGAACTAATTTAAAATTAAAATGAAAATTAACATAAAAATACTGAAGTATATATATTTGACTAAAATTCTGTAATGTATTTACATGAAGAATTTTTGTTCGTTGTTGGTTAAGCACATCTATAGCATTTTCAGTTCAAATTAAACCTTTTCCAAATTGAACGAAACTATTTTTAAATTAAACGAAACCTTGTTCAAATCAAGCATGGTGTAATTATACAGGTGACTGCGTAAGAACTTTTTATATAATAATACGGCAACCATAGCTATGTAAAGAACCGAAGAATGTCAAAAGCACAAAAATACTTGAACTAAAACTAAAACAAGACGGAAGTTTTTGACATTCGTTAGTTCCAATTTACATTTGAAACATTTCTTGCCGGACATTTTTTTAATTTTCTTTTGCTCTTGCCCGAAGCTTTTACATATTGGACATTAATAGACAGACAGAAATTTTGTAGTTTGTTTACTTCTTCGCGCTTGCTACTTAAACACATACACATACATACATATACCATTTGACTTGATAATACACATCAAGTATCCATACACCCGTTGAAATGAGAAAAATCATATGAAGCAACAATAATAAATTGAGAAAAGTAGTAAAGAGAAACAAAAAATTTCCGGTACAGAGGGTCGTGTACTACACACTCTGCATCTTCGCCCCTTCTTCTAAAAACTTCGTCTGTCTGTCTTTCAATTTCCCAAATGTAAAAGGGCACTTAGCTACAAAGCACATAGAGCTTATTATCAGCTGAAGTAGCGCTGCCACCTAGTTAGATACACCTTGAAATTAAGCGAAACCTTTTCAAATTTTTATTCAAACACAGTACAACTTTTGTCATATGTTGCCGTTTTTTTATATAGTAAAGCAGACAATATAAAATAAGTGTACAACCGAAAAATTTTTAAAACATTAATTGACAATGTGAAATATTCACTAAAAGCGGTTTAATTAAAATTTTTTATTTACACATGTGCATATCATACATATGTACATATTTATGTAGATATTTACATATATATTTCATTGTTTTTTACTCTACAAATAAACTTTTCATTATGAACAGATGATGTCACCGCAAAATCCTTGATAAACATCTTAACATTTATCTATATGTTTTCATATATAAGTATGTTTACAACCAACAAATACAAGAATATTAATAACCAAAACATTTGTCCTAAAGTGAAAAACAATTTAACAGCCGTCATCTTCAGTAAAATCATCATGTTGTCATCAACTTAAGTGAAAATGCCACTTAAAAAATATGGCCAAAGTAATCAAGCGAAGATGGGAATAAATGTATGACTGTGATTTATATTATTGACGGCAATCATCAACAATCACAATGGTAACAAGATTAACATAAAGGATCATAACACCAACCAACCATATAATAACTTGTTAAAAGAAATAAAGAAAATCGAATGTTGAACTTAAGAAGAAATAAGCTGAACAGTAAGGGAAATAAATAAATGGGAACAATACACATATGTACATACATTCATAGATACATACGTACTCCCAATAAGTGGAGGACATGGTATATAACCAGAAACCAATTCAAAATTTTAAAGGGCCATAGTCTCTTAGATGGAAGAAGAAGCGGATGATCCGAAATCGATTAAATTCCTTTTATCACTAACCAGAAACAACTGCAGACTTCTGGGGGGAGTGTTAACTGGACACTGCTAGACGGCTTTGTGTGTGACAAAATAGGGCAAATGTCAAGTATTGGACAATATTTGACATCAACTAATTTGTTGACTCGGAGTCAAAAAAACGGAATAATTGACCCAGTAGAAGATCTACTGCGCAACTGTCCAGGTCTTAGCAGCATTAAGTATATCTGAATTGGTGCTCACACTTTTTGGAGGCTGGAATTTGTATCAAGAGTGAAACTCTGTAGACTTCTAAGGTTTGTTAAATATGTGTGGGAATCATTCGCTACAGACATCACAAACTAGGCTGCTAGGTTTGTTGTCGTCTGCTAGTAACGCAAAGGATCAATGCAAGTATATGTGACGTCTTTGCCAACGCATATTAACCTAACCTAATAAGTTAGTCACAAACAGTAAAAATATTTACAAACGTAACACGGTAATAAATACGACTGGTAAGATAGATCGGGATATTGCAGAAGATGGCTGGACACGAAAAGAAAATGGTTGGACAAGATGAACTGAGCTGAAATGAAGACGCAAGAGGTACTACGAACACTGTTCGATAAAGTTAAGATCAAGATCAGAGATATAGATGAGGCAACTTCTAAGGAGGAAGTCTATTAAGTCCTCATAAGCAAATCTGGCGATTTTAATTCCTTGCAGCCGTTTGTATTTTAATCGCTTAGAATAGCGTAAAGAATTAGTTGCATTAACTATCACCATTGAGGTATTTTCTGCCTTATCCAGTCTTCCCGCAGAGAGAAAAGAGCTGGAAATAAAAAAATGTTAAAAATATCTTGATTGAGGACGTATATCCGCAAATCAAGACTTCCCCAATGCTTGTCACCAAATGACTATCCGTAATATAAGAGCGATTTTCAAAGCTCAAGGTTTAAAACAGAACTTGAGGCATCAAAATATGATGCCTCAAGTTATCAATATAGTTAAATCTAAAACACTTTCAAGAAAGTCTTAATATCTTAAGAAAAGTGTTCGAGATTAAAATGTAAATGTCATAGTGTTAGAATATGGGGTTTATGATAATACAAATGCATCAGCTACATGGATGTACAAACATGTGGATATGTACAACCCACTGTCTCTGTAGCAACTGAGGAAGAACTTGCTGCATTCCTCCAATGTATTCTATAGATAATTTTTGTATCACAATAGAAAATATGGTAATTGATCCAGCAACGAGAAATTGTGTCATAAAATCAGATTAATGCAATCTGAGGGATGTTAAATGGTGATCCCCGTCGTAGAATTCAAGGAAAAGGACTCTCTTAGAAAGCTGTTAAGCATTAAGATAAAGTAATGTTTGTACCCTGTACAAGTAGGGTGGAACTGAATGGTTGAGCTGAAACTCAGTAGTACAATTGGTAAACCATGTACGTGGGTGTGTAAAACATATTCATATGATAGAGAGGAAAAGATCTTTAAATAAACTAGTAGCTCCGTGGTGAAACGCTGAAATCACCGCCTATATATGTGTGTATTTCCGAAGAGAACATATTACAACTCGATTTATAAATCTGCAGAGATAAAAGGAATGCCCTAAAAATTACAACACGTAGGAACGAGAGGCAGTGCGTTCTTAATTTTCATGTGTAATAAGGTAGAAGGTAATCGATCCCTTGGTATCACCAATTTAAAGACTGACTCTGCAGACCATCTGTAGACCATCATCTTCTCTTACCAGAAAATATGGCCAAGAAAATCCAATGGAAGGAACCTAAGCGTGTGCTAAAGCCAGGGAATCAAGGCAGAATAGACAAAATAAAGCAAGATTACTTACGGATAATAAGCTTCAAGATGATCACTGTGTATGATAGATACATGTGGGAAATTTTTCGAGTGAATAATTTGTAGAAGACTAAAAGTGTGGTGAAGTTAACCGTAAGCTGTCAGAGTGAAAATTTGACTTCTGGAGGGTAAGGTTAATTTAATTTAATTCAGTTTTAGTCCATGAATAATTTCCTTACAGACTATTTTAATATTACAAACTTTTTGAATTTTAATGGTTATATAGGATTAATTCAAGATCATATAGTTAATACAATATATAGAATACAATTAAAATTACTGATTTAATATTAAAATGAAATTTCGTTTAATAATAGGTTTGTTCATTTACTAAAAATTGTTACGAATTTGTAAAAAATTTTACTGTAAAGTGTTCATTAACTCAAAAAGTTTGCAAGGAGAGAGCGTCAAAAGAGAGAGAAAAGTGGGAGACAAAAAAATTCCTACAAATTATTACTTGCAAGAATTATCCAACCACCTGTTGTGGATTTTGTTGTCAAATAAATTGTTTAAAAAATATTTGAAAAAGGAAAATTGAAAAAAATGTGAATTTTGTTTAAAAAAATGACACATATGAAAAAAGAAAGTATGTTTTCTTAATTTATTGTTTTTCTTTCATTAAGCCACATAAATTCAATTTTAATTGCAACTAATTTTGTTTGTTTCTCATTTATATTCAGAAATGGAAAGTGGAATTTTGGTATTTGTTAATAAATAAAATTAAAAAATTATGAAAAATTTATAAAAATAGTAAAAATACATGAAAGCTGTGTGAAGAATTTCATATTAAATGCCAATTTATAAAAAATTGCAATTTAAAATATAATGAAACAAAATAAATCAGAAAAAGTACAATTGTATCATGATTTCCATCCATGCTTCTGATATGAATAAAATTTTCTTGCAAGTCTTACAAGTTCATTTACTTTTTCATATTTGGAAGAGTAATTTTGTAAGTTTCTGCCTTACTCTCTCGTTGCTAGTTTCTGCTGGGAAAGTAAATTAACAGACCTAATATCAGTGTTCAAAGAAAATTCTATAAAATTAATGTATAATTTATATTCATTATTACAATTGCATAATTTCCTAAGCGGGTCAGACATAGCAAAGTTAGTACGACATCTTCTTACATATAGGGGGTTAAAATAACGAAGTGAGCGTTGAGATATTACCATTAACGAGATTGGCCTTTAAAGATATGTTATGCATTGCTCTCCGGCTCTTGATAAATTAATAAATTATTAATTTCAGCTAATCTCCTAGAGTATGATGGTAGTTCCAAACGATCTCTATAAATGTTACTTAGGCACATAATAAGAAATTGCTTTTGGACAAACTCGATCCGATCACTATGAACATTATAATGTGGGTCCCAAATAATACAACCGTATTCTAAAATTGGTCTTACCAGCGAAGTAAAAAGTCTTTTGGTGACAAATGGATCATCGAACTCCTTGGCCCATCTTTTCACAAAGGTAAGGATGCTGCAAGATTTATTTACATTCATTGTTATGTGTTAAATAAAGTTAAGTTTAGAATCTAACAATATTCCCAAATCCATAATAACGTCAAATAATTGTAAATTATATCGATCAAGAATGTAGGAACGAGCAGAGTTTTGTGATCTTGACAACTGCATGTGTTTACATTTATTTAAGTTTAGTTCCATTAACTTTATTTTACACCATTTAAAAAACTATCCAGATCGTTCTGTAGATTCTCGAAAAAATTTTTACGTCATCTGCATACATTAATAGATTACAGAGTTTAATTGATTCTGGTAAGTCATTAATAAAAAGAAGGAACAAAATCGGACCAAGGTGACTACCCCGCGGAACACCAGAGCTTACAAGAACATTCCTCGAAACTGCAGCATTAAATATTAAGGACCGTGTTCTATTTAGCAAATTATTGGACGCTATTAAATTTGTATAATAAGCTTTTAATTGGGGCTTTCGAAAAAATAGGTAAAGTAATGACATAAAACAGTGCTATATATTTGTGAGCCTAGACTTTAAGAACTGGCAACTAGGATAAGAAGATGAACATAGTTTGATTCGCAGATGTAAAACCAAGGCGCTACTAGGGACAGATAGTGTCCTATTGGATTAGGTCAATAGGCTGAGCGGTAGTTGACCATAAAAGATAAGTGGTTCCAGTTAGACTGTCTTACCCCTTATTGTTCTATAGACCATTTTTAGTTCGTTTTTTAAATTATACAGTTTTGCGGTTTTCAGTGAAATTTTGCTCACTGATGATGTCATACTCCCAACTTATTCACTTCTTCATTTCAGAGATATACTGATGGCCTGGAGTTCATATTATGTCGATATTACCACAAAACATGTATGAATTTATCTATTTTTTGCATTAAATGACCTTTACAGATGTAATTTCTGAGTCCTCAACGTTTTCCTAACTTCTTTACTATCCGCAAAGATAAAGACAGATTGGTAATCTGTTATCAATTTCCTTAAGCCATTAATAAGTTTAATTATAGCTGTACTATCATTGTGAAGGACCGTACTATGATTCGGCAGATGTACGAAGTTACGTACATTTCGACTCAAGTCGAAAAATTCACTACACGATCGGTTACTAATTTTAAACCATTTTGTATATATGACAGTGCTGGGGATATTCCCTACTATTGCTGCTCTCTCCCATTTCATACTTGCTGGTTATCTTAGGAGAATCAATACAGTTTCAATCTGATCTAGTGCCTGTTTCGCTTCGTGAGGGAGAGCTTCCAAAGGGGGTCAGGTACTTTTCTCCCATTGTACTTTTAATAAAGCTTCTCAAGGACCGGAAGGATTTAGCTGTTTGGACCATACAACAAATCAATGATTCTGTCCACTCAAAAGTGAGTGGAAATCAGTACATTTCCACCTCTGAGAAGAGTCCCATACGGTAAGCGAACAATAGAAGAAACAATCTTAAAACAATAAAACCTGTGTCTTATTTTTAGTCAGTGCGACCTTAACTTAAACCTATTTTCCCTACTGTTTGACAAATGTAGTATGTAATATAAGAATAATATTTACAAAATGCAGACAATAAAAGTCACAAGCACGCATTCAAATCTGCCAAAAGAAAAATGTTCAAATGTCAAAAAGTGTGTATTATTTGTATTTATACTAGATGCTCTTGAATATAAGTAGTATATGTATGCGTGGATGTGTTTTTCTGTATATTTACAAATTTATCAAAAAGGATAAGCTTTATACAAAGTATTTATTTTCTTCTCCCCTCTTTACCCTGCTGGTAATCTCAGTTATCCTTGACAAGTTACAAGTTACATGGTACAATCTAAGAAATTTATCTTGGGATATAATTTTTTTAGCAAAACAGTTTTTATTTGAAATTATGTTGTATGTTTTTATAATTTCCTTTGTATATATATATATATGTTTGCACACATACATATATCTATGTATACATACTTTTGTAAGTACAAAGCTAAACAAATCACAAACGCGTACACATTTATTTATTTTTGTATAAGAGAAATAAATGTAACTGTTTTTATTTTAGGGTAACTTGTTTAAAGACAGAGAAGTATAAATATGTTAACAGACATTTTTTTAAATGATTATTTTTTATTTCAGTATGGCATATAAATTACTATATTGCGTTAATTTTTGTTCAAAATAGTTCACATGATTCTTATAAACTTTTATACATTAGCAAAACTTTCATACCAGTTTAGCGTAAATGTCAAAATTGAACATGATCTTAAAGAGTTTTGCCGTGAAACGTAACATTAAAAATCTCACTGGGACTCAGTAGTGGGTTAAATTACATAATGCCACCATTTTTAATGTCAAATTGCATGGAGGAACTCGTTAACACGTTATTAAATTTTGTAACTTATGCTAACTTCAGGCCAATTTTATCTTATACATAAGGCTGTAAAAATTTTATAAAAAGTAGAATTCATTTTGGATTAAGTGTAATTTTTTAAAGTATAATCAAAACCCAGCAGTTGGGTAAACGATGTAGGTATGTTTGTATATAAGTTTGGTTAGGTCAATGTGTTGCTTAGCATAGAGGAAGACATTACTCTTACGTGGATCCAAAAATTATGGTCCTTTGCAGCGATGCAAATTTAGTGCCAATCTTATTTTTTAAGCCCGTTCATATTTTAAAGCTTGCGCACTACCACTTTTGCAAATATTAGTGATCCTTCCATTTCTCAATGCAATATATCGCAACTTCCAGAGCTTAAGGTGTGTGTCCAGTTTCATAAGAATCGGTCAAGTAGAAGTACGTGATATATAATATTGATGGGCGTGACGATGCCCACTTTTTTTAATGCAATATCATGTCATTCTAATAGTTCCAACTGTTTGCCAGATTTCGTGTGGATCAGACAATTAGAAGTACATATAAATTAATACTAAAATTGTGTGGGCCTTTCCCCACACGCAAGGTCGTATAATTTTCAAAACTCAGCTTACGTGCCAAGTTTCGTAACAATATGCTCAGTAAAAGCGCATAAAATGAAATATTAAATTGTAATGATCCTGAATCCACCTAGCCTGAGATTGTGTCATTACAATAGACCATGGTAAAAATCCGGTA
The DNA here is from genome assembly GCA_905220375.1 of Tachina fera. Lineage (NCBI taxonomy): Eukaryota > Metazoa > Arthropoda > Insecta > Diptera > Tachinidae > Tachina > Tachina fera. Next base: position 65,444,120 of record LR999964.1, read on the forward strand.
AATTAAAATACATAAAGTTAAAAAACAAAATTGAAAAGATGTTTTTTCGCACACTTTTTTGAAGTTACACACGATCTAAAAATTGTGTAGTTACGAAATAACACATTTAAAAAAATGCACACAAAAAATAACCTTCCTCTTTTTAAGCCGGTTAAAAAGTCAAATAATTAACAGATGATGATCAAAGATTTTTTTAAAAAAAAACTATAATTTAAGATATACATCTTTCACCTCAATGCCTCCACATTTCATTCTTGAATTTCTGTCATATCAAAAGCCTCATTTAAGACTATAAAATATTCGTAAAATCAGATAAAACTTGTTCAGTTTTGTAGTTTAGAATTTTTATGAAGCTATGTTTCACAAACATGAGAGTTTAAAGGTTTGACATTTAAATTTTTCTAAAACTTTTAATGAATAACACTTGTGCTGAATATCGTCGAAAAATTTTTTATGTGTCGATTTGAATGGACTTACTCAACAAGAAAAGGAGAGGTTAAATTACCATACGAAATCGTTTTTAAGATACTAACATAAATAAAGTGTTTTTCAATAAGAGAGAGATTTAATTTTGATGTATAAAAGAATCACTAGTATCGGATGTTTATTGGATTGTAAAGATAAAAGTGTGTAATTAGTAATAAAAACATCAGCCAAATGTCTGACACGGCTACGTTTGTACGACCATATTATTTTCATTAAATTTTCCATCACCAATTCGAACATTTGCGGTTGAATGTCTTCGATAATTTTACGAATTTAATTTTCGAGATCTTGAATCGAATGAGAGTCATTAGCATAGACCTTTTTTTTCTCGTAGTTTCAAGGAAAACACTCTAAAGGTGTTAAATCACATGATCTTGGTGGTTGATTATGATTCTGGATTAGTTTGATGCATTTCAAGCACTCGATGTGCAAACACAAACTGTTCTTAACGGCCGACAGGCATGTGTTATTGTGCTAATTGAACTATAGAAGACTTAAGACTTCTTTTTGCAAAATGCGGTGTAATGTCGCTCTGGGAATGACCAAATTCAAATAAAGAGGAGAAACAGACAAACTTGGGTTCTCCTAAGCACAATAGGATACAAAAATAAGATTAGAAGTTTCTGTTGAGCGATGTGCAACAGCTCAAATTTTTTTTTATCAGTTTTACACTTCTTGGCCGAGAACGTGTTTCAGGACGATACAAAAACGCTTTCGTTTTGCGAACTGTGACTGTGAAAATTTCACAACTTTTGTAGTAAATTTGAATAATTTCATTGCGCTGCTGAAGCGTATATCTTTATATAGAAATCTTAAAATTAAAACAAAATTCTACAATCATAAAATGAAGTTAAATTTAAGATTTTTTTATAATACTAATAATACATTTACCCAGAAAGAATACCCGTACAATGAAAATTAAATATTTCTTCCATTTTTGGCTGTCAGCTAAAAGAAAAGTCGTGCTGAAATAAAGTCATATCCTACAAATTAATACAATAAAAGCTTAACATTAAATTTTTGGTTATTTTGCAATTTTTTACTTCATTACACTTTTGCTCTACAAATGATCCCATGTTTTGTTTGCTGGTCGTCTCTTTTTTGTTTCATTATTGAATTATAAAAAAAACATTTGTAAATAAGAACTTATAAAGGCATCAATCAGAGTGCTGACAAAATATCGAGTAGTAGTTCAAAGTAACGAGTATTTGCTATATTGGTTTTGGCTGCTCAGTATTAAAAAAGATTCCGTCTTCATAACTGAATACAATTAAAGATAGATATACATTTATGTATATACTTACAGCCTTATTTATAAAACTTATTGAGGCTTTAAAAAGGTTTTTTAAAAGAAATTTTCATAAAAATTTTTCTTAAAAAGTCTTTATAAAGCTTTAAAAGTTTTTATAAATAAGGCTAAGGTTAATATTTTATATATATGAATTTAAATATTTAAGACCTTATGAATAAATAATGTTTTTGATTTATAAAGTGTTTACACTACAGTTGGGCAAATTAATATTTCAAGAGTTTAAATTCAATTCTGGTTTCAACTCAATTCAATTCAATTCAATTCAATTTTATTATATTCAATTCAATTTAATTCAATTAAATTCAATGCATTGAAAAATATTTTTTTTTAATTAATGCGAATTTCTTGAGTTGATAATATATTTTATTTAGAATAATTGGGGGAAGACCGCCTCCACTTCACTTTATTAATGCTTCCCGAGAAGCGTGGCATAATGTTATTCCCGATGGAAGAAGGAGTGTCGAATTTTATACGGATGGTTCCAAAAATTCAAAAGAGATCGCTACAGTTGAGTTGACTTGGGTCTTCGTGCAGGGCTTACCAGGCAGCAATCCTCACTATGTACTGATAGTTGAGCTGATATTTTTATTATATTTACTTTATCCATTACTCTCTTGGCTTCCACAAAGCATGTGCATCTTACACGGTTTGCTGCTTTCATTTTCGCGTCTTCCCATATCCCAGTTCTTGGAATATCGTGAGTCTGCACGTGTGTTTTCGTCGACTTAGTTTGCTTGGTACTTGAGGATTGCAATCTAGCACCATCCTTGTGATACTACCATAATTACTTCTGGTACTATAGCCGATAATTTCTACATTTTATTTGTGCTAGTATGGGCATTGTGGAACAAAAACGGTCCCGCTGTGGATTCCAGAAGTTCATGTTGGCATAGGCATGAATCCAAAATGGAAAATGGAGTTGGTGCCGGAGTCGTTGGGCTTACGTAAAAATTTCTATGCATACGGGCAAATGGCCTACGGAATTTGAGGCAGAAATACATGCAATCACCAAATGTATTGACATTAATTTAAACAGGGGCGTTTAAGATCACGCTTTCAGCTAACTTTTCTGATAGTCAGGCAGCTCTTAAGTCTCTCTTTTTTTATGGGAATACTGTTCCAGGATTGGCTTAGAATGCTTGGTTGATTACAAAAGCTATTCATATGAAACTAGGTTTCCATTTACTGGGCCAGGATAGGCTCTGCTGTTCAGTTTACGGGTCTAAAGCCGTTTTGTGTCGTAAGTCGGTAGACTTCTGGTTTGAGGCAAGCCAAAGCATATTCATATAGTGGTATACTGATCCTCAACATAATTGGAATAATTTACAGCTTGTTACTGCCTTTATTTTTGGTCGCTTTGTATTAAAATATGCTTTGTGGAAAAGTTACCAAATTTTTTCACCCTTCTGTCGTTTATGGCGAGACATCGGCACACATTATGTGTGAGTGAATCGTCTTATATTACAGTAGAAGTCATGTTTTTTGGCAGTGTTCTTCAATATCTGTGCTGACTTTCATAAGGACAGCCATAAAGAGCTTGATTTGATTTAATTAACAGATCTATAGTGCAAAAGATCAATCAGGTATTGCAGTGCCTGTATTTGGACTAGATCTTTGCCCTTTTCTATTTTATGGGTTCTTCGTTTGTAAGGCTCCAGAGATCCATTTGTTGATGTTATTGGGCCAGAATATCCCGCATATAGGTCCGAGGTACTTTCAAATTAATACTACTAGTATTGCTTTTGCGTGATGGTGTTCAATACTAACCAGGTTTAACTTGCGTATAACAAAGTTGACTTTACATGCACATGAATTGAATATTCTAAGCTTGGTTTAGCTGAATAATTGTAGGCTTCTCTGTACTCGTCCAAATGCTGCTCTCGTTTTATTGAGCCTGTTATTTAGCATGCTGTTATTAGTTATTAACTCGCATAGTTTTGGTTTTCTTTATATTTATCTCAATTCCAATATTGCACGCTAATTTCGCTAAGTCTACTAATTTTGCTTCTATATTGGAGATCTTGTGCGATAGTACAATAATAATAGCATCCGAATGATGAAAATCGTCGAATTGGAATGAGAGACTCCGTGTAATTCCTCCTCTCTCTCTCTGAACAAGTTCCGTTCTTGATATTATCCAGTGCGATGGTGAATACCTGAAGTGAATAAAGACACCCTTGGTGTGAGGTAGTTTGTGTGAAAGTATACTTTTTTGACTGAAATTCCCGTTGTTAAGAACTGAGAGTTCTGCATCTTCGCACATAGCTCTATGGCCGCTATTACGGTCCTAGAAACCCTGCTTCTAAGAACTACAACAGCCCTTGGTTGCCGATTATTTCTAAACGAAATAGCAGAGTAGTTTGATCATCTGGATTCTGGCGCATAGATGTTTTCTGGGTAACTCTAGGGCTGGTGAGTTTGCATACTCTGACTTGGGCACAAGACTGAGGAAGAAGCAAACAGAAAGTGGGCCAAGAAGGCATGCATGCATAATCACCAGAAAGATACGGACTCATCTAAATAAGACGAATACGATTTCTTTGATTTCAAGACATAGAAAACAAATTTAGGCTTTAGAGTTCGTGTTGACCGGCAGTTGGTTCATAAGTAGCCATTGATAAAGGTTAAGGGTTAAATAAAATGACTATTGCCACAGTTGTCAATATGTAAACAAAGATGAAAATGTAGAACAATTTCTCAGTAATTTCTCTGAATTAGCTAGAAAGGTAATGGCGACAACAAATCTCAGATGTCGCTACCAACTTGTGTCTACTATAAAACCAAAGAAATCTAAAACAGTCTTCTACCGGATTCACCTTAAAATCCTATATCGACAGAAATAAAATAAATATTTTTTAATATATAATTAAAGAAAAAACTAGATAAATGCTGTTAAAAAAAGGAATTAGTTAAGAATAACGTGATAACTCGAATATCCCAAGTAAAAGCATTGATTAGTTGAAAGTGGTAAAGTTTGCCAACACTAACCTTACCAATATTTTTCCTTACACAATATATCTTTTTATAAATATTTGTTACAAGTAAGCAAGTCAGTGAAGCAAAAACCAATCCCCTTCTTTATATATTCTAAAAAGAAAATTGAAAAAAAGTAAGGCAAATACATAAACATTTTGTAATCAATAAAATATATAAACCGGAAGTATGAAATTTTGATTTGTGTGGTATACAGACTGATAGTGACAAACATATTTACCGAAAACTCAAAAATTATTTGGTCTCATCGGTAATTTAGATCAGTGCGCCTTTCAGCGAAACCTAGGGCTGCATCTAGAGCGAAACTTAGAGCTGCAGCCGGATGCAGTAAATTTTGTTACGATACGCTTAATGTAACGAAAATTTATTGACTTTCGCTGTCGGTTCCAGTAAACCCCCGTTCAGACTATTATACAAGTATTAATACTTTTGTGCAAAATGCAGCTCTGATATGTTGAGTTGTTATTGTTTGTTTGAAATTTTTGAAACAAATATAAGACCAAGGATACATTTTCGTCAAAAGTATTAATACTTGTATTATGGTCTGAAACAGCTTTAAATAAATTCATTTAGTTTTTGTTAACTTTTTTGTGCTTTTCTCATATTTTGACATTTTCTATGCAGTGATGCCACCTGAAATTTAATTAAATGTTGAGCTGTAAAATATCGTAAAAAACAAATTATAGAATGGCATTATCGTTATAGCGCGTTCAGCGTGCTACGAAATTAAATAATTTCAATACGAATTTATGAACGATATTAAAAGACATTTGAGTTAATTTCGCCAACATGTTTCGTAAGATTTTTACGTGACAATATTTTTCAATATAATGGCTTTTACGCATATTTTTATTATATATTGAATTAAAAAAAAACAATTTCTAACCAAATTGACGCATTAAATTTTTTTGTGGCTTCTCTTAGTTGTAAATATCGTAATGGTTGGAAAAAATAAATTTTTTTATACAAAACCAGCGTTACAATGGAATTTTACATTAACTTCGTTTAACGGCCCTTTTCACAATATACAATTAAAAGCTAACAAGAGCTTTAACGGGAAGTTTTGTATGAAGAACTGACAGTTGAAGTTGACGTTAACTCTTAATCATACATTGTGAAAAGCGACGTAAATTAAGTAAAATGAGTTAATTTGGGGTATGTCAAAATGTATTGGAAATTATTTAATTTCAACTTGATTTCGGCCGAAATCGTGAAATTACTTGATTTCGTGGCACTCTGAACGGGCTATTACTGAAAGTATGTAAATATTACGATTTTCGGTTCACAAAAAATTAATCAATTCAGTTACTGATCTGCAAGCTTCGATAAAGGCGCAATACTGAAAAAGAAACAAATGTGGGGAACGCTGCTTCTTTGATTTCAAGAAATGGGAAATATTTTAGTTTTGCCGGAGTAAAACAATTTTCTGGTAGGTACCCAGGCAGAAATTGTGACTTTGCACAAAAAATATGTACCACCACAACACTGTAAATACAAAATTACGACTCTTCCAAAATTTTTGTACCACCACAGTACTGTAAACACAAAAATATGACTTACAGTTTACAAATACCGCGTCCTTAGTAATGATATACCACTACAACACTGTATTTACAAAAATCCGACGTTAGTTTCCGAATACCCCGTTCACAATAATTCTATACCGCTACAACACCGTAAATACTAAAATTTGACTTTAGTTCCCCAAATACCCCGTTTACATAATTCTTTACCGCTTCAACACCGTAAATACAAAAATTTTACTTAAGTTGGGAAATTTACATTGTGACGACCTTATAAATTTGTATTTAGAGTATTGTGGCAACATTGAAAACATGAGTCGGAAGACGGTCATTCGGCGTTATCATTTTAATATTATGAGTACATTAAAATTTTGGTAAACGAATGTTGTACTGATGTTAGTTGTACCCGTAGACAATCGTAGTAACGTCGTGCTGATTGTCTTTTTCTGCCTGGGTATTTTCAAATATAACAATAATACGCTTTTGCGGTTATCCAATCTAAAAAAGTCTCTAAACGCCTAAAACCCCTGTTTTTCGTATCGATATGCACTTATAACCCTGATTTCAAGTTTATAAACGGAATAATAAAGAAAAAACTTAGACCTTTTGAACAGTATACATTTTACTTAAGTAATATGTGTGCCAGAGAACAGAATGAGATCATTCGCATTTGCTTACAATTCATAAATTCCTTGCTATGATAACAATAACAAATGTAATTGCTGTGATACAATTCATTGCGATTTGTTGATTGCTCACACGCACTCTATTATTACAATGCCGCTATAACACAAGCAGCATGAAAGAATGAATTTCTTTCATACATTCACTCAATATTCGCTGATCTTTTGTAAACAACTTTTAAATAACAAGTTTATTTTAATGGTCATAAATACAAAATAGGTAGTAAAATAAATAAATAAATGCCGATATTTATGGTGTTAAAAATAAGTAAGATTTTGACAATGTCAAATAGATCTGAAATGTATTTTAAATAACTGTTTCATACAAAATTTGACTTAAATACATTTCAAATTTATATCATGTTTTATGAATACTAATTGTAGCATTTTGTATATTAACATAGTTCACCTTTATATTTATTGACAATAGAAAAACTACTTTTATATATATACTTTTTCATTATTAATTAGATTCCTGATATTAATACATCATTTTTCTTATGTATTGATAATAGTATTAATTGTTCCATTTTTATGTATAATAAACATCTTTTATAATTAAAAGTCGTGCACTTTATTTCAATAATATCGCGATTATTACCATCCGATATATAACACTAATGTAAGAATTTCATACAAGCACAAAGTACAAAGATTACGTTGTGGTCAATCACAGTAAAAATCATTCGCACCATTCATTGAGTATTTGTTGCTCTTGACAAGACTAGTGAATATTTATATAAAACAAGCAATGCACTCACTAAAATTCGCCGCACTCATCTCTTTCGATTGTGCCATGCTTTGTTTTTTTCCCAAATGTTGTGGATTGACAACAATATGCAGGTTTTTGTGATTGCATCCATAACAAGAAAATAAGGCATTCAATGTGTTCTCTGATGTGTGCATTATTTTTAATAAATATATTTTTCTTGCGGGTTTTTGTGGAATTTCTTTAACAACCACGTTGCTACTTCCTATGTGAAGGCAAAGGTCGTGTACAGTCAGTCACAAAACCTTTTACAATACTGTTAATACCATCTTGGGCATATGGTCTACGTTACTCCACCCATATTTGTGCAACACCATATTATGCAAATTTACTTTGCATTAATATATTTAATAAATAAATAAATAAATATTTTTATTCTGCACTACACGATTGTTGATTTTTTTTATTAAATATAATTGATTTCGAATAAAACGCGGGCTCTTCATTAGAACCCCCGTGAATCTTGTCTGATTTCTTAAATATTTTATTAATACTGCGTTTACAATGTTGAAAATCTAGTACTTACGGGATTTCAGGAAAATGATTTGACTACATTGAAGTTGTTTGGTTGTAGTTTTCGAAACTTTTCAGGTAATGGGTCTTGTTTTGGATTAAATATATTTTTATAAATGTGAAAAAGGCTTGGTGTAAACGGTATAGATTTTCATAAAGGTTTTAAAAGACATTTACAAAAATATGCTGGATAATGTTTTTCTTGTTTTCTTTGTGCACTTTCTGTACGGTGTTGCTTCCAGGACAATGAAAGTACGATTTACATACCTATTGCCGTTCTCAGCTCAACTCATTTTAATTGTCTGATGTAAATCCAACTTTGAAACAACTCAATTATATTTTAATATTCTGAATTACAACTGATATTTAGTTATACTTACATGACACAAAACAACAACAAACTCAACCGTTATTTAAGTTGTGAACATCAATACCAATGACAAGTTGGGTTGACTCTAAAGGCCCAACTATAATATGAATATGCTGGCTTAAGCTAATGCCAGAATTGAACGATAAGTCTGTCAAATGCTTAAGCAATTCAGATGTGACTTTGAAGTGGCCACAATGCACTTACATGCACTTAATTATTATTTAGCTACAGTTGCACATAAAGGTATTGTTCAAATTTTTTTAGTAATTTTGTTTCTTCTTATAACTACTAAATGAATGCAATTCAATCAAATTAACTTGTTGGAATGTCCTAATCTATTAAAAATTAATTAATTATATTATTATTATTATATTAATTAATTATATCCACCACTTTATTATTTGTTTTATTTGTTTTGCCTACCAAAAAGTACAACAATGAACATAAATAAATAATCTCATGTGTATGTGTGTATACGTGTATTGTAAAACAAAGAATGAAAATAAAATTTTTGCTTTTTTTCTGAGTTTAAAATAAGAAACAATAAAAAAATATTTAAAATCAATGAATATTTTCTGCTGCTGTTTGCTCGAGTTTAAAAAAAATGCAAAAACAGTGTTTTCCGTACGGAATGTGCGTTCAGTTTGGCACTTAACTTAAGCAAATGACATTTGACGAAACTTGACGAAAAGTTCCATAGGTACATTATAGTTTGCCACATACGTTTTATATGTAACCGCACAGTTGCTTAAGTTCGCTTATTCCTATTATAGTTGGCCCTTAAGACAACCAAACTGGCTTAAGTTGAGGATGGCAATATATACAACAGAGGTTTTCAAAACTTTTTTCCTTGAGTGTAATATTTTTCACCTAATCACAAATTTATGCATATATCCAATTACCAATGCAAGTTGTATATATTCCACGTTAATTTTTTTATACCAAGAAAACAATTTAGCTTTCTGATAATGTTATTGAATATTGACAAATGTCTGGATGGATAGCAATATGGTATTAGCTCTTGCTTACAATGATTTAAACGTTTTTAAGGACATATTAACCATGGCATACTAAAATTGCAACATTTAGCATTTAAAGGGTTGATTAAACTTGAAGGGTTAATGAAATTCGTTATTGTTTTTCCACAGCAAACAAACAGTTCTGGTTATGATGTCATAGAATGTTAAGTTTGTTATACAATGGATTCTGATAACGAAGTACAAAAAATAAACAACAACTGCAAAAAAACATTAAGAAAACTGGTAAAATATCAAATCAATGTTTAATTTTAACAATTTTCTTTTGCGGTTACGTGATATTTACTTAGGGTTAATGCTGACAAAATTTGATTTGACAATTTGTTCAAAATCAATTATGGCTTTTCCTTCTCATGCTGTTTACATTGCACATTTTTTCTTTCTTTCAAAAGTTATTTTATTTTATAAATGTACATACATAAGTAAACAAGAAATTAACTTTGAATGTTGTGATTGTACTTAATTCGCAAAGTAATAATAATGTGGGACGCTCTCAGAAGTCATTTTATAATTCATGTTCTGTCTATGGCTGTTATTTTAATAATTGTGTGCCTTCATAAATGACTACTGTTGGCAGTCGTCGTCTATACAACCAAACAGCACATTTTCAATAAGAATTTATTAAACAATAAAAGATTATAATTGAACATAAACGGTAAATAAAAATTGTTGGTAAATAACTTTGTTGGTGATGGTTATAGATTTCGGAGTGACCAGATAATTTTTTATTGCCGGAATAGGGAATAGGGATGTCATACTTGCGCCGATTACTTCCAAATCTTAGTGCAGGATCCATGATTAGAAAGGGTAGATAAAGTAGCATGCTATATACACATTTACATGTATTCCTTTAATTCCTACTGGAGCATAGATCACCTAAAATAGTCGTCTTCCATCTCACAATATTTTCAGTTGTATATCAGCTGTTATTTTTGAAAGTGGTATAAGTCTATTTGGAGCAAAAAATCTAATATTTTCCTAAATAACTATGATAATTAATTATTTATAATAAAATTTAAAGCGTGTGGAGTGAAAAAAGTTAACTTATCGATGATTGTTCTCCAATATTTTCAAATAAACTCAAATGCAAACCTTTAAAACCTTTATATAACTTGATGCATGAAAAAATTGACTTATATCACTTTCAAATATAACAGCTTATATATAATTTAATTTAACGTTTCCAAGTTAAACGTGGTCTACCATCCGTTCTTCCTGCCAGGGTAAACGCAATGCTTCCTTTGCAATGTCATCATCCTCGCGACGTAGTACATACCTAATTAACTGCCATTTGCGTTTTTTTGAAGCCACATCTATTTGATTTGCTTGACGTAGAAGCTCTACATTCTATATTAGATAGGGCCAGAAAATACGTAAATTTTTTCGTATACAACAACTTACAAAGGTTTGTAGTCGATAGGTAATATACGTGGTAATCTTCTAAGTGCTGCATACATATAACAGGACAGATTTAACGTTGAATATTTGGAGCTTGGTCCATAGGATTAAGTTTATGTTCTGCCACAATCGGCGCTAAAAGTTCAAATGTCCTTCTTGCTCTGCTGATGTGGACATACATACTTCCAAGATAACAAAATTTGGCCGACCACCGCATAGTTCTTGCCACCTGCATTTCTCAGTTATAGACTGCTGCCATGAACAGTCCGACAGTTGCTTTTAGCTGCATTTACTTTCAGGCCTTTCAGATTCCCTTGAAGGTTTGAAGCAGACTGATCTATGTCACACTCTTTGTTTGACAGTATACAAATGTCATCCGCATAGGCTATATAGGCTAAGAATGTGCAATCTATTCGTTTTTGGATACCCCTACATTGGAACGTCTTCGATGACAAGTAGGAGTAGAAGTAACGATAATATACAGCCTTGGAGTAATTTACTTTTGAGCAGCACATAACAGCTTGCACCGTTGTAGCTCTCCTTTATAGGTGTTGCAGCACAAAGGGATCATCATAATGGACCCAAGTGAGCTGGACTCTAACTTTTTTCCCTTACCAGAAGCGATGACAAGTTAATGTAGGTTTGAATTAAATTCGACAGTTTTTTCAATAATCAATTCGATGGCTTTAATATGATCTGAAAAGGAAAAGCCACTTCGGAAACCGGAATGGAGTCATATTTCCTTCACGGTGGTCTAAACACCAGATGAAGGTTAGCGTTCAACCATCCGCTGCATGCACCCTTAAGGGTCAGTTAGCCGACTGTAATGGAATGTAACTGCAACCTAGGAAATAACTGGTCGATTCTTTTATGTGAAAAGTAGGTTACTTTACATTACATCTCTATAACCACTTTCATAATTTTTACATAACAATATCGAACACTTGTTTCCTACTGTTACAGTTACATTTCCTTACTGTTGGGTAATTGAGCCTTTAGAAAGCACCATGTGATTTACCAAAAATACATAGGTTGCAATCTTTGCACATAGTTATCCCTGCTTTATGAACAAGTACCTGGCTGAAGTACCTTGAGCTATCTAAACTCTTTCTGAACAGTGTCTCGCTGGTCCCGTCATGCCAATCGCTAGCATTGATTTAATACTGGAAAGCCACGACTATGTTCCGAGCGCTTTTTGTAGCACCAACAGCCACGTGAAATTCTCCGTGATCATGCGGTACAAGTGTGGTTGCTCATACCCACAGCGAGTTCTCCGAGGTAATTTCTCACAAATTAACGGTACAGTTGTAACGCTCATATTAGAGCCAGACAGAATTGAATACAATCTCGTACCTACTTCAATTGGTACACTCAAAATATTATGTAGGTAAATTCAAATGAAAAATCATTTAAAACCATAGTATTTTTAGTTAAAAACCGGATTACTAACATTTCATTTGAATCAAACGATTTTTCAGTTATTTTTGAATGTTAATTTTTTAACATACAATTTCAGTAAAAAGAAATGTTTTTTCTTTTATTTTAAGCTATAAAAATACAACCCACATATCATTTAAAACTACTGTTTTGTTTCATTTTTTAACAGCCTGAAAACAAGTCACAAAAACAGTAAAAACGACTGAATTTTTCAATTGTTTTAGCTTACATAAATTTACTACCCAAAACTTTAAAAACAACTGCTTTTTCCCTTACTTTGACTGACAAAAAATAACCTACCGAATCAATAGAAACTACTGTTTATTTCACTTAATTTTAATGCAATCTATTTAATACCCAAAAGATATCATCTACTAAGCCCGTGGGGTTAGACGAAATCTACCCTTCAGTAGACAAATTTCATCCCTATAACTCCTAACAGCTCCTCTATCGGGATACCGGCACTTAGAAGATCTACCACGAAACGCTTCAAGTTTTTTGTCTTTTGAACTCACAGCAGTGATGCCGTACCTGCAAGACATAACAGCGAACTACATCCTTTTATAATTATGCTCTGTTATTACAGAGATTGGGTAGTAACACATAAGTTCTATGAGTAAAGCGAAAAAGGTACGCCAAGAGAAGTCAATAGAATCTTCTAGATGATCAAATATCACTCCAGTTCTCACAGTCCTTTAATTATCACTTCTTTGCAATTTTCTATATTATTTCAGGATTTTAGAGCTGAGGTTGGTATCTGCCTTGTATATTTTGACACTGGCTCCTTTTACATTTGATAGTTGTTTGAAAGCAGTGGAAACTACACTCAAACTTGGCGTTTTTGACTGTATCATTGTATTTGCTCGATACGTGGTAGGATTAAAAGGTTGCTGCTATTGCTTGCGTACACTTCAGCGTCCAGGAGATAAACAAATTGTTGTCTTCAACGGGAAAATTGTTTATCATCAGCATTAAGGAGATTGTCCTGTTTGTACTTCACAGGATGCTGAAGAAGTATACTTTTGTTAAGCAGTTGCTTAGTGATAAAAATCAGTTCGAGTCTGTGAGTATCTGCGCGCTGCATTTTCAGCTTCGTTTGCCAACTTGTCGCTGTGGTTGCGCTTATCCCTTCTAAGGGAGCGTTGTACAGCATTTTGAAGGCATCGCTATACCAACTTAAGTTGAGCTGTGATTTCAGTGGTTAAATTCTCACCTGAAGTTAGTTTCGCCTTTATTTCACAGGCTCGATTGCATTTAATTTCTGTCTATAAGCATAAATAAGAGGATTCTGGTTATTCAGTAACGAAGTTAACTCCCCGATATGGAATATAATAAACTTTTTTAAGAGAATTCAAAAGTTTTGAACCTAAAGCCTTGTACTCTGTTCGAAGTTGCGAAAAACCTTGATTTTTTCGCATGAAAAATTGGAAATGTACTAAATGTAGCCCAACTCGCGGTTTTTTTTATAAATTTCTTGCTTTTATTGCTTGAAAGTATGCCAAATCGTTAAAACTCCGTGCAAAAAAAGCACTACTCATGTTGTTTCGCAGCTAAACTAAAATGATGCCAGACTAATTTTGCATGGAAGGAGATGACTTTACGTGTTTTTCACAACAAGAACAGAGTACTACTTTTGCGAATTTATTTCGCAAATATTTCATACCGAACACTTTTATATGTAGTTTGACAGCATTTCGCTCGAAATTGTGAACAGAGTACCAGGCTTAACTGAGAAAAAATATAATTAAATATGCTTAAAATGTTTTATAAGGCCGGAAGCGCAATCGGTTGGATTCAGTGAAGTCTACTGAACTAGCATACATACCTCAGGATATTAACACATTTGGATATAAACGTGGCAGAAGCTTTGGAAGGTCATTCATGGTGAAACCTGGCTGTACATGGCTGCAGTGGTAAATGTACATGTAAGCATAGGTGTTAAGTAATCATTACTAATCGTACTTATTACTAATTTGATTACCTTTTTTTAAAAAGTTAATTAATGATTAAATTACGATTATACATATTTAGTTTCGCACGGCTACTAATTGATTACGATTACTAATAATGGAAAAGTAACCTGAATTACTTGAAATTACAAAAAATAATCCAAAAGAATCAAAAGTAATTAAAAAATAATCCGACTACTTTTAAAGATTACTTTTAATTATTTTTGATTATTTATTGATAATTAAAAGTAGTCTTTTTGAAAGTAGTCGGATTATTTCTTGATTACTTTTTATTCTCTTGGACTACTTTTTGTAATCTAACGTAATTCAGATTACTTTTCCATTATTAGTAATCGTAATCAATTATTTATCAGAAATTCTTTTGAAGGGAATTATATAATCAGTACAATTATAATCGAAATTTAACAGCCCTGCATGCAAACATGCGTGCTCAGGACGTCTTTTTAATGTTTCCTTAAAAATAGTCTAAAGAGTTTTGTTCGCGTCTAAATCACGCTTTAATTCCAATGCTAGAGTTTTACCTCAATACAACTTTTAATCTGGTCCCTTTAATCATCGATGATTGACTGTCAGTTATGCTTTTTTCTGTGTATGCTTTAACTCTGTGACTAACTAAATGATTCCTACAAATACTCACACTAACTGGTAGACACAGAGTTGTCTGTATTAAGCATACAATGAGCATTTATGTTTGTTTGTATGTATGTATGTATATTGTTATTTTAGGTAAACGTATAAATTTCTATTGATTTTAAAATTATGAAAGTAAACAATCATAAAAAAGCATATACAACAACAAATGCAAATAAACGTAAAATAAACCTCGAACGAGGGAACGAATCGTAGGAGTATAAAAGTCAAAACAAATTTTATTGAAAATTGCACGCAAATAACATGAATTGAATAACAATTTGCTCGTAAATAAAACTAATAGGTAGAAAGAAGTGTGAATAGAGGTGTAGATACAAATGTCAGTGTGATAGCAGGCACTCAATTGATGATTTACCACCATCTATTTGAGTTTATTATCGTATCAACTTTGTAATTAAGGAGAAGGATTTTATTTACTTTCAAAAAGTATGACAAACAAGACAAACAATTTGGGAAATACTGTCTGATTAGTAGCGAAAGAGGAGTGTGTTCTACATTTTTAAATCGGCCTAGAGACTGTCAACCCAGGTAGCATTTTATGAAATATGTGGTTATATTGGAGTGTTTTTGGACTAAGGCAGGTGATTAAAATAATTAAAAAAGCGCATAAAAATACAATTCATTGCTGATATAAAAGGGTGTCCTACTTGTTACTACTCTTCAGATCCGTTTTGACTCATTTCCAATTTACTTCTTATTAAATATATGGCCCATAAATAATTTCTTTCGATTGTCAGCACGAGTCACTATCAAATCTTTGTTTTAAGCTGTAAGCAACCAGTAAATTCTTGGTCATCAAAAGTACTCGAAGAAGGCTCAGGTGCTTTTGCCAAAACAATAATCCAAGTTCTAGGTGCAAAAATACTCATCAAGCATTATGTTAGTATTTACCAAGATGAGTTTGTTTGTGTTACACCGCGATGATTGATGGAAAATCCAACAATATTATATTGTAGCACGCTTGATGTCACATTTTGATGTATTTATTGTGTTTTATTCTTCAAGCACTAATACATTTTAAACAGGAGCGGTTCTTAAAAATTACTAATGAGGAAATAAATGCATATTAGTTTTTAAATATTACAGCAACAAAAGAAATGCACAATATGGCATTATATAAGAGTTATAAAAAAATTTAAGGTCAAATGCAAACTTATTTATTTACTTTTGGGTTTTAAATACTGTGAAGCTTTCTATGTTGGCAGGGTAATAATTCAAATAGAAGCGTCCTGCAAAAACTGCAAGTCAACATAAGCTTCCAAGCAGGATGAATGAGTCCTGAAATCTTCTCCTAGAATAATTTGGTCTCCATCAGTCAGTTCTGGAACGCAAACGGAATTCGCCAACATAAAACTGAACTTAAGCACTTCCTCACGGAAAAAAATATTGACATAATGTTGGTCTCTGAGACTCATTTGACTTCAAGAAAGCCTTTTTGAAGTTTATGGCTACACGCAAAGAAAAAATATGGTTGTAGAATGGCTGAGAAAACAATATTATGTTTTCCGAAACAAATCTGTGGTCGTTGAAAACAAGTTATTGTTATTTTAAACATTAATTTTGTTACGGTAAGCAAAGTAATGTTTCAATTTAATAATCACATTATTATATGCATAAAAAAGTGTGATATAGTTAGAGTTTAACAATATAGTTTTGTTAAAAATTTATGACAGCAACATAATTTTTGTTATTATTTAAAAATAATATAATGTAAATATCAATATAATGTTGTACAAAACCATACCATTTTAAGTTTTAAAAAAATCTTATTCAGCATCATCTTCTGTCAGTTCAGTGTTTCGTTTGTAAGCTATCGGTATTGCATGCATCGACCTAAATAAATAAATAAATAAAGTACAAACAAACGAAAGGGTAGACAAATAAAAACATATATATATACGTACATATGTTTATTTCTTTATACAGACGTGTCTGTATTTCGAGTATACACACAAATATAAGTATAAATGTCTATATATATGTACATTTAATTTCAACAATATTAATTTATTTTTATTTCGGATTTAACGCACAGCTGTTTCAAACAAGAGATACACCAATAAATATATGATTGAAAAATAATATATTATTATTATATTAAATAATACTGTTGTGGTATTTAACAATAATATTATAATAAAAGAACATGGTATGGTGAGTCTCAATTATATTTTGGTCACATCTAACAATAGTGTTGTCATATTTACAATTATAAGATTAGGTGTAACAAAGTGAATTGTTTTGTTGATAATATTATTATTAACTAAGATAATAATATTATTAAAAGTTTGCTTTCCTATTGACAATAATATGATTTAACTACAACCATATAATTCAATCATAGTATGTTGCTGTTTGATTATGGTTACCTCAACCATATTTTTTCTGTGCGTGTACACATTATATGATTCGCAGGACCCAAGAGGAATAACATGGTGTAAATCAGCAATTCTAATACAGTCAAGTCTCAAGCACTATATTCTTGACAACATTTGTGAAGAACATCTACAAGCCCAAACATTGGCATTGAAAATTTTTGGAAAAATTTCGGGATATCATCAATTTACTCCTCTCCCAAATTTTCAATCACTGAGGATCAATACGATAACTTCTACAAATTCCTTGAAACTTGTTTTATAGCAGCTGGCGACTACAATGTAAAACATACGTTCTGGGGTTCGCGTCTTATTACACCCAGAGGTGGGGTATTGTTCAACACAATTTCAAAAATGGGCTTGGACGTCATTTCGAGTGGAGAGCCCTCTTATTGGCCTACTGACATACAAAAAATTACAAATGTTATTGATTTTGGCGTCACAAAAAATATCTCTAGGGACTTAATTCAAGTTGAAGCTTCTCTAGATCTCTCGTCCAATCACTGTTCCACGATCGTTACAATTTATAGCCCTTTAAGATGTGACTTACCTCACCCATATGTGAAGATGATCAATCTTGGTAATTGGCTGGGGTTCAAAAAATATATCAATAGTCATTGTACGGAAAACATTAAGCTAAGAACATCCGAAGACATTTAATTTAACATTGCCAATCTTAACGAAAATATTAAACAGGCTCCTGAAAATGCCACTACCCCCCATACGCAGATTGGGTTTAATAGAATTTATTCTACGGATGTTGAGAGTCTCGTGTGTGAAAAAAGAAGATCTAGAAGAGAATGGCAACATCTCATATCACCCCAATATAAAATCAGATATAAAGATTGCTCTAAACGACTCCAACAGTTCTTTGCATCTTAAAAAAACTGCATCTCTTAAAAATTATCTGGAATGTCTTGATGTTTCTCCAGCATCTAATTAGTTTTGTGGAACACTCTTAGAAAGCGTGGGCAAGAAGCGATACTGAAAAAGGTAAAAGGTTATCTGAGCACTTAAAATCTGTACTTAACCCAAACACATGTACTGATGTTGTTGACTTGCCGAGTGTAGTTGTTCTACGCCCTCGACCCATGAAATTTAAGATGCGTGATGTTCAAAAACTAATTGCTGAACTCAACCCGAAGAAAGTTCCAGGTATTGATGGAATTACTAACCAGATACTGATGAAGTTGTCTCGTATTGCAATTAGAACCCTGTTATTAATTAAAACCTATGTACAAAAAGTGAATTCCTGTTACATATTTATGTATATTATTTTATATATGCATAGCATATCTATGTATATAAAGGGTAAGGGCAAATAACTGAGGATGACACTTTTTTATTGGAAATGTGTCATTGTTTATGGCAGTTTAATTTCCAATCACATGTGAAGTCTTAAATGCACTTTTGGAACCTGTTTAGTTTCTTTGAATTGTTATTTTTTATGTTTCTCTGAATAAAAAAATTTTCTACCGAATTTCATTCAAATCTACCGATTTTTTTCGTCGAAGCTACCGAATTAAAAAAAAAGTTAACTGATTTTTTTGGTAATGTAGGAAAAAATAAAATATTATTGAACTTTCCAATCAAAAATAATGAGTTATTCAGTTAAATTGTATGTACACCCAGAGCAAAAACAGCTTAAAATCAATATAAACCATATTGAATTAATAAGAAACATTAACGAAATTTATTATTATTATATTAATTTATCAATTTAAATAATTTTTAAGTATCTCCATATTCATTTTCTATTATATTGAAAATTATTGAATTAATGTGCTGCTTTACCCTGAGTGTAACTACATACACTTTATACATCCTGATAAGCCAAATTTTTGATGATTATTTTTGTTTTTGGTTACTGACGTTTCAAGAGATTTTATTGCCACGACTTTGCATTTCCATCGAATAGCACCTTAGTTAGGTATTACTCTTATTAGGGAAATTAATTACTTAAGCAAATAAGAATTCAACAAAGTTAACTTCGAACTTATCAATTATTCAATAAATTTTTTAGTTTCCTTGCTAATGGAAAATTTCTAATATTAAACACACATATACATACATATGTACATATTTTTAATTATTTCCCTATGGGTTAAAATTTTTATAATCGACGAACGGATTGCGTTTTTTTCGTTGATTTAAAATGGAATTAGCCCTATTGATTTTTTTTATTGTTACCATTATTATTTTTTTTATAGAAATGTTCTTCTATTTAAAAAAAATGAATTCGAGGAACAAAACAACATTGAAACTCAATTCAGTGGCTCTCAAACAAGACTCATTACATTCAGTTGTTCAACATGTTGAAAGTTTAACAAAAAAGCATTCTCGAACACAATGTGTAATTGTTCAGCATGTGTAACTATTAATATAATTCCACTTACTTTTTGATAAGAAAGTGAAGAGAAAGAATTTGACGCTGAAATAGGTAGAGGCACAAATTCAATTATTATGTTTGCTAGATATTTTATCAATTTATGCATTTGTTGTAATTGAAAATGCAACTACTGCGTGGCAGCACATATTGACAAGAAATAAGAAAAATAGTAAAAATTTACATGGCAACTTGACGCCAATCACTTTAGTCTCGGTTCACATAATTCAACTTTTGTTGATCAACTCGTAATTTAGTTGTAAAAAAACAAGAGATATGTGTATTTCCTTTTCCGTCTTTCTTACATCTGAATTATGAGTTGACCAACAAAAGTTGAACTGTGTAAGCCGCTACATACGAGTTGATCAACAAACTATATATTTTAACTGAACTATAGTTTCAGTAAGAAAGATAGAGATCGAAGCACATATGTATATCTCTGCTTTTCATACACCCGAATTTCAAGTTGATCAACAAGAGTTGAAGATTGCGAACTGGGACTTATTAACGTCAAAAAATGCTTTATATGCAGCCAGATAGTGACTGCGTCCGCAAGCATATATTTTCATGTTATATTTTTTAATCGATATATGTATATGTATGTATGTACATGTTGAAGGAAAAGACTTATTTTTTTATTTTTTATTTTATTAAAATTCTACTTCAAAATTTTAGTGTTTGTTGTACAAAATTTTCCTTCGAAACAAATTGTTTTTCAAAGCTTTTAAATAAATTTTCTGTATTACAAATCAATGAATATATGATTAAAATTTTAAAGTAGATTAAAGTAAAGTAGTAGACATATTGTATAAAAAAATAGTAAGAGAAAAACAAGTAGTTGAAATATTTATAACATTCTCCCCCTCGTTAAAGACATAATTTATTGTTCTTTAACTAATTAATCTGTAGAGGATCTTACATCTAGTTTTGCCAATTTTGCAACAGGTCGGATTAAAATGCCATCCTTAGTTTTAACAGCTGCACTTCGTACATTACCATCTTTTCCTTTGTGAATAGTTACTATAATTCCAAGTGGCCAATTATTGCGAGGAAGATTTGAATCAACTATAATAACGATGTCATCAACGGAAAGGTCGCGTTCTTTTTTAAACCATTTAGTTCTCTTAGTAAGTGTAGGAAGGTATTCTTGTACCCAACGTTTCCAAAACAAATTAGCAAAGAATTGTAATTTTCTTCAATTTTTCCTGAGCATACAATCTCCTTCTGTAAAATCACCAAGAGGTTTTTGTCCATTTGATGAACCAAGTAGAAAGTGGTTTGGAGTTAATGCTTCGTCAGAACGTGATTCTAGCTCCACATATGTTAACGGTCTTGAATTTATAATGCGTTCGCACTCTATCAAGGCACTTGATAGCGTATCATCTCTGAATGAAAATTGCGGGGATATCTTGTGAAGAATTTTCTTAACAGAACGGATTAGCCTTTCCCAGCACACGCCCATGTGGGGAGCAGCTGGCGGGTTAAAGTGCCATATTGTAGATGCCGAAGAGAATTTCAAATCTAATTGCCTGCTATCAATTTCTTTAACAGCCTTTTTTAGCTCAGCTTCAGTACCTTTGAAATTGGTCCCATTGTCACTATAAATTGCAATAGGAGTTCCTCGCCGGGCAATGAAGTTTTGAATTACTATTATACAGCAATCGGTTGTTAATTCTCTTGACACTTCAATATGTACTGCCCTTATTGTTAAGCAGGTAAAAATAACACCCCAACGCTTCTCTTTATGCCGTCCAACGGTTACATGTAAGGGCCCAAAGTAATCAATACCAACATATGAAAAAGGTCTTACAAAAGATGAGAGCCGAGCATTTGGTAAGCTAGCCATTTCAGGTACAACAGGCATACTGGTTGAATTTTTGCAACCAGTAAGGCATGTTTCATGTTGAACATGATGACAGTAAACGTGATACTGTTGAATAATTAATTCCGTTCCATAATGACCTCTAGGAAGAATTATTGGTCGCTTGGTATTTTTATTTACATTTGCCAAATCGATTCGTCCATGTATACGCAAAACTGAATCATCATCCAGATATGGTGAGCACTTATATAAAGAACTAGATTTGCTAATGGGTTTACCTGTGCGTAATTGCGCGATTTCGTCTTTGTATGCATCATTCTGTATAATACGATAAAGAAAGTTTTCTGCTCTTTGAAGTAGATTTGAACGTGAAAATTCTTTCTGTTTTATAAGACAAAAAAATTTATACATGGTATAGACGGTTTCCAATATTTTTACCCAAGAATAAAATCTTTCCATTTCTACGCAAGATGTATTTAAATTTATTGACTCGCCTGCGTGTAACATGGCGAAGTGTGGTCTAAGCTCATCACTAGATTTTTCATGTTTTAGTTTTGTAGGCCATGTTGATTCTTCTTGTATTAAAAATGAAGGTCCTTGAAACCATCTATTCTCTAAATTAAACACACTTGCCCCTTTCCACTTAGTAGCATCATCAGCAACATTCATTCTGGTAGAAATGTATCTCCATTCATAAGCCTCTGCCGTCTCAAGGATTTCACCAATACGAAACATAACGAATTGTTTGTAATTTCGTGCATCAGAGTTAATCCAAGAAAGGACAGTGGTCGAGTCGCTCCAAAAATAACGTTTCTCAAACTGTAATTTGTGCATTTCACATATTGATTTAGCCAAACGAGTGCCTAGAACTGCCGCCATTAGCTCCATTCGTGGAATTGACACTGGTTGTTTTGGGGCTACCTTTGTCTTTGAACCAACTAATTTGCAAATAGTTCGGTCCTTATACTGAACTCTAAAGTAAGCTACTGCAGCATATGCTAGCTCACTAGCATCCACCAAAATGTGTAGTTGAATCGTGAACCTAGATGCTAGGTTGTACCACCTGGGAATCTTAACATTTTCTATTTCAGGTAAGAGTTTTATCCAAACAAGCCATTTTTGAAAAACGTTGTCGTTTACGTATGAGTTCCATCCTTCTGTTGTTCTCCACACCTCTTGTAACAAAATTTTTAAGTAGACAACAAATGGTGACAAGAATCCAAAGGGATCATATATCGACATTAGTGTTCGAAGAACATCTAATTTTGTGGGTCTCTTTGTACCAGAAAGGATTTCTTTGTTGAGACGATTTAGCTTAAGTGAAAATGTGAACTCATCTGTTGCAGTTACCCACCACATTCCAAGTACTTTTTCCGTAGGCATTTCAATGTTAAGATTTTCATTTGGACTATTATTTTCCTCTAAGTCTTGAAGATTACGAAGCACTTTTGTCGAGTTGGATCTGAAATTTCTTATAATAAACCCACCTTCTTTATGGATTGTTGCCACTTCTCTAGCTAATTGAATTGCAGCTTCGTCAGAATCAGCACAATCTAGAAGGTCATCCACATAATGATGATAAAGTATTGAATGTACAGCTCTTGGATGGCTTTCCTGGAAATCTAGAGCATTTTTGTTCTTTACAAATTGTGCCGAACTTGGGGAACATGCAGCACCAAAGGTCATGACTTCCATTACATATACAACCGGATTTTGTGAGGTGTTGCCATTCCTCCAAAGAAAACGTTGCGCATTCTGATCTTCCTTGCGAATTCTTACTTGATGGAACATCTCTTTTATGTCAGCACATATTGCAACTTTTTTCATTCGGAAACCATAAAGTACAGATAGCAATGAAGTCATAAGATCAGGTCCTTTTAGCAGCATTGTGTTTAATGAGATACCACGTACCTTCGCAGCAGCATCCCAAACTAAACGTATTTTACCAGGTTTGTTGGAATTGGTCACAGTAAATACTGGTAAATACCAAGTTACACCAATTGATTTCACTAGCTCTTCTGGTGTCAGTTTTCGGGCATACCCTGTAGATACAAGATTAGTGATTTGTTGTGTAACTGTTGCTATTTGATCGGAGTTTAACCTCCGCTCTAAACACTGAAGTCGTTTTACCGCCATTTGATAACTTTGAGGTACATCGAAATGATCTTCTTTCCATAGCAACCCAATTTCAAATCTTTTCCCAATACGTTTAATTGTTGACTCTAGTATCTTATTTGCCCTTTCATCTTCTACGGACTTCAATTCATATGGTTTTCCAATTGATTCCAGCGAAAAGTAATCTGATACGAGTTTGTGTAGTTTTTCAAGGTTCTTATTACAATCACAGGTGTCAATATGATAGACATTTTGATTGTCATTTGAACTTACTCCTCCGCCATGAACTACCCACCCTAATCGAGTTTTGGATGCACATGGTTCATTGCTGTAGCCCTCCGCCATTTTCAAAGTGTTGGTAAGATATCCGTTGTTAAGCCCAATAAGAAGTTTTGGTATTGCATTAACATAAGTTTTAATTGGAAGATTCTTTAAATGTTTATAGTACTTAACTAGCTTGTCATCCATAGTTTGTGATGGTAAAGACAGATGCTTTACGGTTTGAACGTTAGAAAGCTCGAACTTTTTAGTATTTTGACCACTAGAAGAAGTTAACAAATTTACATTCATAGAATTTTCTTCCTTGCGTGTTGTTCCTGATGTCCACCTTAAGCATAATGTTTCTGTTTCACCTTCTACTCCTAGATAATCGCAAACGTCTTCATCAACCAGAGTCACATTAGATCCATCATCAAGCAAGGCATATACTTCTATAGAGCGACCATTGTGATGCAACACAACTGGGAGTATTTTAAAATACGTATTGGTGTTAACCTCAGGATTTGATTTGGATGAGTGAGTCGTAACTGTAGGACGATTTTCAACAAATTTGTGTAGTAATCTATGGTGTCTCGCCTCACAGCCTTGAACAGAACATTTAGCCTCAGAGCACCGAAAATTCTTATGCTTTTTAAGGTAAGTGCGACACAACTTATGCGTTTTGATAATATTCCAACGTTCATTCAATTTCAATGCTGCAAATTTTTTGCATTCTTGCAATGAATGTGTCATATCGCATACATTACAATTTGATTTCCCTTCAGAGGATTTTTCAGCTGTATGAGAATGTAGACTTGCATTTCCTTTACTAGGTAAACCAATATTGCTTACACGTGTTGCAGCTTCTGCTAATTCAAAGAGCCAGCTTGAAAATGTTACGACATCCGCTTCGGTTTTTCCAATGTGTAATGACCAATTCAATTTCGTTTGTGCTGGTAGTTTATTGACCAGTTCCTGTACCAAAAGAGGATTATTTATATAACTTATCATACCTGAGGCTTCTAATGACGAGCATAAATTTTTGACAGATATTGCGTATGAAATAATCGTGTCCAGTCTTTCAGCTTTTGGAGATGGTTCTGATCGTATTTTCTCAATCAAACTGTTAATTATGACTTCAGGACGACCAAACATCATCTTTAAAGTTGCCACTATTTGAGGTACGTTCTTCGGAAGCAACAGCTGACTGCTAACTACATCGTAAGCTTTCCCTTTTAGAGCCCTTTGCAGTCTTAGAAGGTTTTCAGAATTCGAAAAGCCACAATTTTTTGTGCTTTCCTCATAGGAGCTCAAGAACACTGGCCACTCTTCCGGTTTTCCGGAAAATATTGGCAAATCTTTTGCTAGTGCCTGACGTGCAGCAATTTTTGAATATGTGAGATTACCACTGGATAATACTTCTAAAGGCTCCGTTACATGTTTTTGATGTGTCGGTTCAGGTAATTTCGAAACCCATTGCCGAGTTCTTAAGCTGTATTGACTTCCATCGCTACTTATACTTTTCTCCGAGCCTTTTTCAGATCTGGCCAAAATTTCAAACTTTTTTTCCAAGAACTTCTTTTCTAATGCTTTTTCTTCTTCCAATTGCTGCAATTCTAAGTCGATCTTCGTTTTGCGAGAAGATGTGACAGATAGCTTTATTGATGTTGTTTTAGCCTTAGCAGATTTCTTAACTTCACCACCAGGAAAATCCACAGCATTCTTGACAGGGATATACTTTCCTTTTATGGGAGATTCCTTACCTTTAAATTTGCTGACATTCTCTTCGCACATGGAACAAATCCAAGCATGGTTTTCAATGGATTGATTAACTCCAGCGCATTGGAAGTGAAACCATTTATCACAACTATCACATTGGACCATATCCATAGTATCCATGCCATTGCATTGACTGCAGCTTTGGTTCTTTTGGGTTATCGGTGGCGTTTTAAACATTTTATTGTTTTAAAATTTTGAAGAATGTTGAAGGAAAAGACTTATTTTTAATAATGATAGTAAATTTTATTTTATTAAAATTCTACTTCAAAATTTTAGTGTTTGTTGTACAAAATTTTCCTTCGAAACAAATTGTTTTTCAAAGCTTTTAAATAAATTTTCTGTATTACAAATCAATGAATATATGATTAAAATTTTAAAGTAGATTAAAGTAAAGTAGTAGACATATTGTATAAAAAAATAGTAAGAGAAAAACAAGTAGTTGAAATATTTATAACAGTACATATATATAGTATTGTTACGTTTAAATTTTATTAAACGTGTGAGTTCTTTTGATTGCTCAAAAATAAAAATTAATAACACACGATTTTATTATTTGCTGCTTCCTTTTATTCTTGACGAAACAAATTACAACTTGTCTTTTCTTATTTACTTCTTAACGTTATTATCCACCGCACGAGGTCTTTTACTTTCAACGATGTTCACTCGACTAATTTCCAATTAGCACTGACTCAATCGTACACAGGGCACCTCATTTTATACTACATGAACCGGATGTAGAATGTTCGCTAATATATGGCGTAATAACATGCATTTATGTTCTTAGTAAAACCAACTGGAAGAAACTATTACCTCACAAAATTTGGGGCTGTTTAGGCGTTTATGTTTATTGGTACACAGAAAAAATTATTGTTGAATTTTTTTAAATTTTTTATTAATATTTTAATTGAATATATGTTTTTTTTAATTGAAATTACTGCTTTATCGAAAAAGTGTTATCAAGAGAGCTTAACTCAGAATACTATGAAATGGTTAACAATTATTAGTGGAGAGGGGGGGCACGTGTGAACACTTTTTGCTTTCAAACCTCATAAAAATTTATATTTTTGAATTATTGACTGTTTACATAATTTAACTAATATGTATGGAAATAAACTTTACTTTAAGTCTACAAGTGACTTATCCTTAGTTCAATTTAAATGTTTTTTTTATTTTTTTAATGGATGAAGTCATTGTGTTCAAATGTGCCCCCCATACGGGGCAGCTTTGAACTAGGCTGGGGCAGCTTTGAACGGCAATTTTTTCTCACAGCGCTTGTGTCCATAAATAACATAAACAGTTATATTTTTTTATATATATAATAAATTCGATTTATTTATTAAGAAAAACATAAACATTAACATTCAAAAATAAAAAAATTCAGATTAAAAATAAGTTTTATATTATTAATGCAAAAACATAAAAACGAAACTTCAGCTTTAAAATAACTTTTTTTTTAAATTAAGGTAGATACGCACATAAAAATATAAATCACATTCGTTTATAAAATTAATTTAGTTGTCTTATTAACCCATTTTAAATTAAGAGAAATCGAAGTCAAAAGTCATCAATGCAGCTGTCCTCGATGTTCCAGGTTGGTTCACTGGTGTTGGCAGCTTAGCCTTTATTTGTATGCCATTTATAGACCAATTGTCTGCTATATCAGAATAAAAAAACTTAAGAGAACCTGGCTTCTTCTTTAAAAAGCTGACGTTATAGTTGTTGTCACCTTTCTCTGTTATTTGGCAACAAATCCCAATGAGTTTACTTTGTTTTTAGTGGAGTATTCCACTAATATATAGCCTCCTGGATTTAATTGATCGTAGCTCAAATTGATGTATTCTTTTTCATGGCACTCTATAGCAATTTGGTCTTCAGATGAATCATCAGCAAAGTTTAAATCGAGATCTGTATCATCATTCACCGAAAACGAGCTTTCAATAGAGTCCGAGCTAGAGTCCTTAGGCTTTTTACCTTTTATTGGACGTTTTGCAGTCTTATTTATGTTGAGACGTTTATTTAAAGAGCTTATGACTGGTTTCTTAACATGACTTTGCTCTTCGATGTAGGAATCCTCTTATTAATTTTTTTCTGGTGTTTCTGTTAAAATTCTTGATTTGCCCTTCTTTCTTCCTCGATTTGTGTGTTGTCTTGGAGCAGCTTTCGGAAAAGGCCTTGCGATTTCAGGTGACATTACATTTTCCTTTAAAGCATCATGACCAGCATTGGATTCGTCATTTTCAGAAAATAAGAGAGAACCATCAATGTTTGGTACTTCGGTTGATAAATCAATAGTTGGCTCAACTTGAGCTGTAGAATGCTCTGGCACATAGGTATAATATGTAAATAAATAATGAAACTTTTATTTTAACGTATAAAAATCGAGCTGTTTTTTATAGAATGCCACATTGTTTTGAAAAAATATTTTCAATTAAAATACCCAATTAATCTTTTAATTGGTTTTGATATTTTATATGGGAGAAAAAAAACTACTAAGCTAATTTTTTTTATTTTTTTTGATACGTAGTAATTTTGACATGCGTGGAATAAAAATTAAAAAATTAAAAGTTATAAAATTAAAAAAAAAACAGAAATTAACTTTCTTCTCTTTTCTTGAGAGAAAAAACGCATATAATAAAAAGAAATATAAGCTGATAGATCAAATATGGATGGTAAAGTTCGTACATTTGTGGTATTTGGGCTTCAATGCAAATGGTCTTGCGTAAGTATGTATGTATGTATATATAGTGGAAAATATCGTAGCCTTTTAAAATCCAATCACAAAATACACACAAAATTCAAAGAAAAGCTGCGATATTTTCTACATATACCATTACGGAAAACTATCAAACGCCAAATACGGCCATTGGACGACCTTTCGTTCACCACTCTAACTTGAAAAACAATGCGGTGCATGAGTTAGGTTTATGGTACAATACACCAACGATTCCATTTTTGGAAATTATTTATACATACATAGCATAATTTTTTATATTTATATACTATTTAAAAATTTTAATTAGTTTTTTAACTGAATCGTCAAAAATATTTCGATTAATTTTTTCATTGAATCTTTAAAAATATTTCAATTAAATTTTAATTGAATCTTGAAAAAAACATCAATTAAATTTTTAGTTAATGTAATATTTTTTTAATTGAAAAAATCAAAAAAATTTTCAAGTAAAATGGATGAGTTAATACTACAATTTCCGTGATTGGTTGAAAACTAATTACTTATTTTACTGAATCTTTGTGTTTTTTAATTGAATCTTGATTTTACTTTTTTCTGTGTAGCCAGATGATTAAGCTGTCTTCAAGCATAATCGGGAAAATTCATGTTGCCATTTCTACATGTTTGTAGGTGATTCGATTGGCCGTTAGTTTTTGAATTTTCAAAGTAACGACTTGTATGCTGGCAATGCGATGTGCTACTGGTAGTACAGGGTGGTTACCATAGGTGCTCGCACTTTTATTTGTTTACTTGTGTGTCTGTTGTTGTTGCTATAGTGCTTGCACGTAAATAAGTATGTGTGTACGTTTATTGCTTTAGTTAACTACTTCTAGATAGTTCTTTGCATTAACCCTGTAGGAATATTTTTACGTAACAATATAATGTAAATAGTTGAAAACAAGAAAAATTGCCTTTTTAGGTACTACAAATTAACCATAGTTTAGAATCTGATTAATTTTTTTTTAAACAAGAGATAACCTAAACAAAGTGGTTAATGTCCTGGGTTGAAAGACCTCGAATTGAGGATAGTCGCCCGGTCGCCATTTGTTACAGGTTTTAACCAGCACAGTGTTTTTAATGCAGTGTGCGAACTGTGCAAACATTCTACCACTAAGCTCGAGCAGACTGGAACTGGACCGGATTGTCGAAAATATCACGGCTATGGCTGCCGATGTCACTGAGAACAAAGAAACATTAAGCAGACTACGTGCCACGCAGTTAGGCATCATGAGACGAGCTCTATAGCGAAAGACTTACAAATGCCTGTTAGCAGTCAGTCGGGTGCTAATTACTGTAGACACATCCACAATCTCAACAATGAATAGGACGATAAAGAAAACTTTGTTTCTGGATCACTGAAAATCAGCGTGTGACGTACGAAATGCCGTTGCATCCCATCAAAGCCACTGTGTGGTGCGGCCTTCAAGCGGGAAAAGTTGTTGGGCCATATTTATTTGAGGACGCCATCTGCAAGACGGTGCAACCGGCACACACAGCAGAAGCTAAGATTCATATTGTTATGTAATCTGCTGTTTTGGCGAATTGGCATGGGAGGAAGAACTCCCGATTTAATCATCAAGGTATTTTTTCCTTGGGGCTATTTGAAGTCCAACAAGCCTTAGAAAATCGCAGCCTTTACGGAGAATATTTGACAGGAATGCAAAGGGGTATAGTATACTTGGCAGATATCATGTTTTCCACTTAACACAAAAAATTATCCAAAAATATTTTTTTTATTTAGTACGAAATATTCGTAAAAAGTTACTCAAAAACCAAATTGGATACTTAATTTTGAATTACCCTGTATAGTAATAAATTTTAATTTTTTACAATTCAAGATCGTTTCAGTTAAAGATCTTAATGTGCGTGACGAGTTTCCAAACAATCGGTTAAGAACAACATTATGTCATTTCAAGAATCGAAAGTATTTGTCAAGTTTTGTAGAAATAACTTGAGTATAAATTAGTAATATCAGAGGAGAAAATTTTGTGGGTGAAGTCCTGCCCTACTTTTTTCTGGCAATGGAACCAAAAAAGAACTTTTAAAATTAGTCCACACGTAATGCTAGAAATCCAACTGGAATGAACGACGATTTCGCTGTGTTAATTAGTTATTTTTCGCTATTCGCCGTGGCGCTGCTCACTGGCGATCCGGGGTAAGAAATACGAATAAATCTATTGCAGAGCACGGAGGGAAATCATTATTACAATTTTACTTTTTATAGTACATTTTTGACCTTTTTGGTACCGTGGTACTACCGCGAATTACTTTGTATAAATTAAAAATGTCAATGTTTCACTGTATGCTAACATTAATTTCTCTTACATAATAGTCGATAATAGTCGAATCTACGAATGTACCTTTATGAATGTAATATTTAAAATATTTTTGTGTTATTTTTTATTGCATGCTGAATTTTTATACACATTTTTGTTGAGTTTCTGTTTTTATTAATAAATATTAAAAATAGTACCGTCATGGTCTAAAAAGTACATTTTGTTTTCATAGTTGGTACAAAATCCAAGAAGTCATTTTCCTTCCCTGCTGCAGAGTTTGCGGCGTATAGCGACATATGAGCGCCGCCATGTTTCTGATTATTTTTGTATCCACAAATGTGTTTTATTTTTGGCGACGAATCTTTGCGGCCAAAAATTCGTCGTTCATTCCAATGTTTTCCAACCATAAAAAAAATTAAAAAAAAAACAACCAAATTGAGCAGTGGTTACAAATACAAATGACAAATGTGCCCTTAATTATGAAAGTGGTCTAAGTCAAATATCAATATTTCAATATGTTGTCGAAATATTTAGTAAATTACATTTGAACAAATCAAAATATTTTTTTAAATAATGCAACATTTTAATTCAGAGTTGTACTAATCTCGATTAATATAAGTTAATTTAATATTTATTAAATATATATTGAATTTTATTTAAGGTTAATTTAATATTTTGAAGGAAAAATGCATGTGACTTAGACCACTTTTATGATTAAGGGCACAAATGAAGTCATGTTATCATGTGTGTGTTAAATAAATAAATGTCAAATTTATTTATTAATTACACTAGGTGACAATTTTTTGACCAAATGTATCTCACACCCAATCCTAATGTAAAATTATTTGTTGAATCCGAATATGAAGTCAAAATTATTGAAAGTAGAACAGTTTTTGAGATATAGCCAAATTACCGTTATTTGGGTTTTTAAAAAAGATGGTGTGGCTTAAATGCGATTATCTTCTAAAATATTCATCGGCTTATACACTTTTCTCTTTAGTCAAAAGATAGTAAAATTACTAAAATAAGCATACACCGCATGTCAAGACTAGTCAAGAAATGATGGAGATACAGTGGACGAAATTTCAACCTTCATTAAAAATTTGTTAATATTTTGCAATTTTGCTGTTTTCAAGTTTTCTTTTTTTAAACAAGCAATCAATAATTTTAAGATTTTTTTCATAAAATATTAGTTAATTTTAATACAAACATTTTACGCCTTAAAAAGTCCAGATTAATACAAAAATGACAAAGCTACAGAAGATTTATTGAATTAACCCACTTGTCGATTTTATTAAAACAAAAACCCAAAGGAAGTAAATACGCTGTAAAACAAATACAAGAAATATTGTTGGTTCCATGTGCGAGATGTAGAAAATAATTAAAATATATAAAATATATACGAGTAAATATTTCTATATTTACTTGTGTTTTTTTTTTATTTGATAAAAGTGGGATAATTAAATTAATCTTATGTAACTTTACCATTTTCGCACCGATCTTTACTCTATTGAGCACACAATGTTTCTATTAAAATAATCTATCATAATAAGTGACAAAACTAAAACAAAAATTAATTGTTTGGTTAAAAAAAACTAAGTTGAAAAAAGCAAAATTGCAAAAAATCATTAAAATTGTTGTGAAATTTTAACTTTGTTCCACTGTAGTTCAGTCATTCTTGATAAATTATTACAGTTTTGTTGTTTGTGGTTGTTTTAACAGTTTTATTTTCTTTCAAGTGAAAAAAATAAATAAAATAATTATTTAATACTTACCAAGATTATTTTATTAAAGTGATATCATCTTTTTTAAAAACCCAAATAACGGTAAATTTGCAATGTCTCGAAATCTGTTCTACTTTTGACCATTCTGAATTCAGATTCGGATTTGGTGAAAAAATCTACATTAAGATCATGTGTCAAATTTATTTGGTCACGACTTTGTTGAAACTTGGTTCCACAGTGCAAAAATTAAAACTAGTTTAATCCATAATCTCTGACTCAAGAAGTCGCTCTTCGTCTTACAAAATCAATTGCTTAATCGATTAATGATTATTCGTTCGAATATCCAATCTAATTCACCTTCGTCAGTAGCGTTATCAACACAAGATAAGAAAATTGTAAAATATCAACATTTTTTTCTTTCTTTTTAAATTAATGTATGTATATCTACATTTGGCTGCGTTTTATCGTGAATTTTTATTTCTTGTTTATTTACTTTTAGACACAACAAACAGTAGCTGTCAATTTAAGAAATTAAACGAGTTTTCTTTATTTATCTTGTAACATTGAATATTTTTGTGTCTTAATTTATCTGTTTTATTTTTTTCCTCTGGTTTAATTTTGTGATAAAAAAGTCAATCACAAGCAAAAACAAACATAAAATATCATTAAAAAACATTATCATTATTTGAGAAAAAAACCAAAAATATTAAGGTTCATAAATCGAAGGGATCCGTCTACGTTGGAATAACTATGTACCTGTGTTTTCGTATTTGCTGTTAAAACCCATTTATTTGTTTTATGTTTAAAAAAAGGAGATATTAGTACATACATATATTTTGTGAAAACAATTTCTTCAACGGCTATAAATATTTATATTTGTCAAAATGTCAATAATATCAAATGTATTATTGAAATTTTATCTCATTTACTGGAAAATGCGATAACAATTAGTAACCGTTTGTTTATTCAAAATTTTTATTATTCCACACGTTCAAAATTTTCATTTTGTTTTTAATAAAAACAAATAATTAAGTCTAAGAAAAATAAAAAAACATTTGTATGAACATACATATGCATGTATGCAAAGAAAAAACTTATCACGTTCCTCATTGTAGCTACAAATATGTATAAAAAATCTTAGTTTTCAGTTACATATATTCAAAAAAACTTTTATCCAATCGACTTAAAAATGGGCACTAAAAAGCTAAAAATATGTCAATATTACAGGGTTGTTATGAATTAATCAATCAATCAGTAAAAATGGAGCGATATAAGCTTCAACAATTCATTGAAATTTTTTAAATTCACTACCGAAATGTCGAAAATTTCGCTGTCACAGTGCGGAAAACAGAAATATTTTTGTGTCGTTGTGTAGCACCTTCTCGGAGCTGTGAAAAGTTTTATCTACTTCAGACAAGTTAGTGGTATCGTACAGGTCACTGTAGAACAATATTATTGTTGTAGCGCGTAGTATTAAAGAAAATCCAGGTTTGTCCAGTAGTGAACATTTCGATCGGATCTAATGATTTTTACTTAGGGTTGTCATTGCAAGAAGTTCTCTTTTTCGATGCTTGGTCACTAAATTGGAGGCGATATTAAAAAATATTCCCTTTTTTGTGTTCTATGATAATATTTTCATCTAGGAAAAATTGCAAATAGTTACATATTTTACCAATTCGGTTCTTTTTATACTAATTTAAACCCGAAACAGTGGGTTCATGTAAAGTTAAGCAAATAACTTTTAAATTTTAGACTAAAATTAGTTCATAAATTTCTTTAAAAAAAAATGATTTTTTTTTAATTCTCGTGAGTATTTTCTAAGACTATGGAGGAGTTACAAGGTTTTGTATGACTAAGCTAAGGAAGCAATGAAAATGTAGTTCCACTAGAATGACTTCCATTTTTTTTCACTGGGAAACTCTACATTTTCATGACTTTTGTGAGTCTTTTTTTTTACTGGGAAATACTGGTGTTAGGTCTGAGGACTTTTAAAGATTAGAACTCATGCCTATCGACTTTCAACAACGTTGTGTAGCCTCCAAATTCTCAAAATATGACGGTGCTTATTTCGGTCTGTGGGGGACATTGGATAATTGGCCATCAAGATTTTGTAATTTAACAGCTTTAGACTCTTTTCTTTAGGGCTACGTGAAACATAACATCTATGCCAATGACCTGACCTGGATATTTTTATGTAATACATTTTCATATCAAGCACAACCTGTGCTGAGCCAAATCCATCTC
The DNA here is from genome assembly GCA_905220375.1 of Tachina fera. Classification (NCBI taxonomy): domain Eukaryota; kingdom Metazoa; phylum Arthropoda; class Insecta; order Diptera; family Tachinidae; genus Tachina; species Tachina fera. The sequence continues at coordinate 65,478,970 of LR999964.1, forward strand.
ATAGTCATTAAAATTAATATGATTAATAAACAACAATACCTTTTCGCACGAATCGCAACAAAAACTTTAATTTACAGTATACTTGACAATTCAAATTGGTTAGATCAACCTTCGTTAATTTATTGAGTTTACTTTAATCTTTTGTGCATGTCTACAGGTAACGCATATAAAAATGTTTTATTTAATTGAATCCAAAATGTTATTAATAATTATTATTTAGTGCTTATTTGAAAATTCGGTTAATTTTTTTTTTAAATTTCATTGTTCTTCAAATAAAAAAATGTTTCTTCTTTTTGTTGGATTTATGAAACAGCAATCTCCTCTTTAAATCTTTCAATAAATTCGAAATTTAATAATAATATTAACATTTTATTTTCAAGTGACAGCGTTAATATTTCTTATTTTTTTTAATTCGCTGCCTTGTTGTGTTATTTCGTTTTAGTTAAAAATGATTACATTTTAATTATTGTTCAATTGTTATTGCGATAAGATAACAAACTAATCATTTTGTATAGGGGAATATGCGTGAGTGTGAGGGAACATGATTATTTCATGGATTTGTCAAATAGTTCAGTTAAAAATTGACGAGTTGTATGAAAGCAATTAAGAGTTGTGAGTAAATTTAATTAAATATTAAATTTTCTTTCTTTCTGTAGTTTATAGCAATAAATTTTAGTGTTCTTTTTTTCCTTTTGAAAATCAATAAATAATCTTTTTAAAAGTGGTTTCATTATTAAAAAGTTAATGAAAATTAAATTTTTTATCAATAAGTTACCATTATTTCGTCTCAAGATTTTTGATTAGTTTAAATACTTTTGATACTTAAAGTAGAATCAAATAGATAATTTTTTAATCAGTTTCACTGAAAACCTCAATAAGAATATATAATCTTATCATTGCTACTGGTGGTTAATTAAAAAATGTGACTACAAATAATAGAATATTGAATAAAAATTAAATACAATATAATCTTTGCTGGCGAGAAAGGAGAAACGAATTGGAATAAATTAAGTTTTATCTTTCAATTTATTAATTTATGAGGCCACTTACAATTCCTTGTGCAAGAATTATTATCGAATATAGATTAGAAATTAATAACAACTTTGGCGTCTCAGAGATAATACGAGTAGCACGTAATTATTTACCAATAATATGCTAACCACATGAGCCGTTTATTTGAAAAGTGACATAAGTCATTTAATTTTTTTTTTAAATAATTATAGTAGACATAAGTATGTGTATTGGAAAAAATATACTTTAAGCCGTTACAACTTTACTTCAGCAAAGTGCTTATAAATTAAATAACCCAAGCAACTGGCTTTGTTTATTGAATGAAAACTGCCATATTTAAAATATGGGTTAATATAAAATACATTTAAATAAGTCCGGGTTTACATCTGTATGCCATGTGCCACACATTTGTAAAAAAAAGCGTAACCACTAATCACTAATGAAAAACTGTTTGAGTCAGACACGTATTTATTAAGTTAAACAGTTTCATACATAACTATAGACAATTTTATAGAATCCAACATAATTGGAAACAGTTTAAATCAATAAATACATATCTGAATCAAACAGTTTTTTATTAGTAATTAGTGGTTACGTTTTTTTGGGCATATGGCACACAAAAAATACCATATGTAAACTCAGCCCTAGTCCCAAACTTCAACTTTTGTTGATCAACTTTTAACTCAGAATAAGAGGGAAATTTGTGTTGCCTTCTTCGTCTTTCTTACACGTGAGTTAAGAGTTGATCAACAAAAGTTGACGTGTGTGAACTGGCACTAAGTTTCCTTTTTTTCCTTTTTGAATGCCTGCATGTAATTAGTTTTTCTTTAATTCTTAATTGTAAATTATATATTTGAGGGTTCAGCTGAGAGTAGGAGTTCAATTTTATTTCATTGCCAGAACGTGTATCCAAATTTTACGAATTTTAAAATATTACCTCACGAAAAACTTAGTTAACTTAACCGCTATATTGTGAGAAGAAAAATTAAACAAGTACATTAGTTGTTCTATTTTATACAAACAAGGTTATTCAAATAAAAACAATAAATTTTAATTAGAAATTTATGTGCTGGTTCAGCTTGGTCTATATACGTATTTCATTGGCGCTTGAACCAAATCAGTAGACTTCATCCACAAATTTTGAACAGTCACAAACCTCTTACTTTATGCACAGACTTTCATAAAATAATAATATTTTTGAAAATCACAAAGACAAAATAAGCTTAGTAGGCTTTGAAACTCATACAAAACCCAGCAAATAATTTATATTCGATATGAATCTATTTTATTTTTCTACAACTTAATTATTTGCTGGGTTTTGTATGAGTTTCAAAGCCTACTAAGCTTATTTTGTCTTTGTGATTTTCAAAAATACTATTACTTTATGAATTCTCATATACTTTTTGAAAGTCTGTGCATAAAGTAAGAGGTTTGTGACTGTTCAAAATTTGTGGTTGAAGTCTACTGATGATTTGGTTCAAGCGCCAATGAAATACGTATATAGACCAAGCTGAACCACCAGCACATAAATTTCAAATTAAAATATAATTATGACAATATGTCGAATAATAAATTTCTTAGATGTTAAAAACAATAAACACATATCTTATGTTTCACAAATTGATAACAATTTTTTGGACTCGAAAAGTTCTCATATTCGTCATATAAGGTTCACACATTGCAAGTTTGCTTGGTCAATTTTTGAGCTTATGGGAGAGAGAGGAGAATATTATGCAGATATGATCCATTACACATTCTGCTCTACTTTCTTAACTGAAAAGTTGCTCAACAAAAATCCCGATTGTGAAAACGAACTAACAGAAACGAGGCATAGATTCGAGTTAAACAGATAAACATTAAACCATTTATTTTAATAATATGTAATTAAATTATGTAACTTCTATGGAAGTCAAACTTTTGAACTTAATTATATGTACTTAATTATATTTATCTAGTGATATACATTCTATTTTTCACGGACACTGTCCTTTTTTTTGGATCTTTGTCCCAGGATAAAATTTGCGTCCGGGAAAGTCCTACTTTTTAAGGGCATTTTTTTGCTTTAAATTTTTTTCGCTTTCGCTAAATATGAAAATCATTGGTACTGGATTTCCAGCGATATTTGTGGTATGCTATTTTAAGGCATAGAATTATTAAGATATATTTAAAATATCGATGAAGATGGGCAAGAAGTGCCAATATAAAATAGTGCATAAGTAGCTTTAAGCGAGAGTTCAAAATCTTTATTTCATGAATAATAATAATAAGATATTTTATCCCAAGAAATGAAAGTTTATTTAACATTTTTAGTCGTATCGTTAGATATATCGGTTAAACTTTGGATTTTCAGTTGATGAAGAAATACTTTTTATTTAATTATTGTGCTATAAACCTTTCTGGGTTAGTATACACGATAAAAGTATAAGCTTAAAAAAATGTTTCTGCGTTCATGTATGCAACTATTCTCATATTGATAGTGCTGGGTTAAAAGATCCAATATTCTATGTAAAATGGTGCGAGATTGACCCTTTTCACGTAACACCATCGATATGTACCACCGATAAGATTTTATTGGTAGTAATATTATTGGAAAACTCAATTTCGTTTTATTTTTAAGTCCTACTTTTTTAAGCAAATGTCCGGGATTTTCCTTCTGCTGTCCTCTTTTTATAAATCACGTGATAACAACCCTAACTTATCACACTTCCTGCAATATAGTAAAAGATAATATTGATTGAAGAGCAGTTCTGAGTCAGTATATCTGCCTATTTCAATTTGGCTTCGTCACTTACATAGTATATAAAGAGTTAACTTTTCTTTGTATTTTTATCATAATTATTGAAGTTGTAAAAACTTGTTTTATCTGTACTAATTTTAATATTATGTACTTATAGATAATAGTGAATGCATTAATTAACTGCTAAATGGCAGTGTAAATGAAGTAAGTGCTAATGGGTATAAGGGAATGTTTTGCTGTCACTTAGCAATAATAGAGCTATTTACGATTATATAAAAAATATGTTATATAGTTACCAGCGTTAATAACACTGCACTGAAAAGAATATGCCAGCACACAGAAAAATTTCCTGGGCTAATTTAACCAATTTCATAGATACGAAAATCTATATATCTACCTATCGAATTCAAGTTTTATAAATTAAATTCAGAGTTCCCAATTCAATTTCAGTATTTTACAAATTAAATTCAGAATTTTTCAAAACAACGCCAACAACATTTTATAAATCAAAATTAAAGTTTTTTAGTTTTTTTTTACTTTTTGACAGCTTTTAAAATAGTACAAAAATTGTACAAAATAGTACAGTTTTTGCACTTTAGTATAGCAAATGGCAATGCTGATATATTACCTATTTTTCTTTACTTCTTGGGTAAATTTTCTTAAAATGACAGCAAACTATAATTTATCTTAATAATATGCAATAAATTCAGTGAAGTGCGACTTTGATCCGCGCAAGAAGGGTTCCGTACAGGCACGAGATATGTAATTCAATACGAACAATATAAACTATAGTTTTGGCATTTTTTTCGTTTTTGAGTTTTTTCGGTTTTAAGCGTTTTTTTAGTTTGGGGGTTTTTTGAATTTATTGGCGCTTTCTGAGTTTTGACACTTTTTTTCACGTTTTGGCGATTTTTTTTTGGTTTTTGAAGTTTTTTTAATTTTGGCAATGTTTATTATTTTGGCGTTTTTTTTACTCTGGCGATTTTTTTAATTTTGGCGATTTTTTATAGTTTTGGCACTTTTTTCGTTTTGAGGTTTTTTTTAATTTGGCAATTTTTTTTTAATTTTTGCGATTTATTTTGGTTTTGGCGCATTTTTCGCGTTTTGGCGATTTTTTTCAGTTTTTGGCGTTTTTTTCATATTGGCGTTTTTTTTCATTTAAACGGTTTTTTCGAATGTGGCGATTTATTTTAGTGCTAGATTTTTTTTTTTAATTTTGTCGATTTTTTTCGATTTGGCGATTTTTTTTAAATTTTTGGCGATTTTTTTCAGGTTTTGGCAATTTTTTTCGGTTTAGCGATTTTATAATTTTCGGATTTTTTAGTTTTACCGTTTTTGAAAATTTCAAGAGTTTAACTCTCACGGTTTCCAAGATATATCAAGTTGTCAAAATTACATAGTCAAACCACCCTTTAATTTAAATTTTTTAATATTTTAATGTTTTACAAATTTCAAGTGTCAATATACATATGTACATACAATTGTATGTATATTACATGAGATTTTAACATTTTTCGCCGCTCGTTTTGGAGCACCCTTTAATTTCGAATTCTCGTGTATTTGTTGGTGTAGTGGCCGAGGTTCTACATACTCTGTCCAAATTTGAGGTCCGTAGCTCTTACGGTTCCTGAGAAAATACCGTGTGACGGACAGACGGACACCTTTGGTGTACGGAACACTAAAAATGTACACGCTTTTTTGTGCAAATTGGGATACCGTGGGATACCAATGTAGGTATAAGAAACACACCTGTTAGAAATTAAATAAATTTCTTTCAGTGTATGCAATATGGCTCTACCAGAAGCTCATGTGCCAGAGACATTATTAACCTTTTATAGGTGACATTATTAGAAGTTTATCATTATCCTTGTGCTAAACAATGAGAGTGTGATTCGTGTAAATACATAAATTGCAATGGGAACATGTGGTAAATGACGCTGCTCTAGAAGTATATAAAAGCATATGTAGATAAGTATTTATGTGCAAGTACAGCGGGTAAAAACACCTGCTATCAGATAACAACTGTGCGCGTGTAAATAATTGTGCACTAAAACATGCAGTTGCTGAGCATTTAACACAACATTGATTAACGCTAAAATGTTGTATTTGCATTTCGGTTATAGTTATTATTAACGTTTTTGCTGTGTTTTACACAATATTTAACTGAATTTGTAAGATAAAGCCATTTTCAGTTATTGCTGTTGTATTATCATTATTTGGTTTTATTGTTATTTTTCATGTATTGATTTCAAGTTAAGAGATTTACGTTTTTTTTTTTATTTGAAAATCTTGTTACCCTCTTATCAATATTAACATCATCAATCATTGGCAACAATGATTGTATTGAAATGATAATACTGGTAATAAAATGTAAGCCCCATTTATTTTAATACCCTATCTTAGGTACTAAACAACAATTATACAATTTGCCATGATCAGATATGATCAACCATGAGCGAGTGTCTGAGAGAATATAGCTTCCCAATGGTCCCATTGCAAAAAAAAAAAATTGAGCGTGGACACGCCCACAAATTCTACTTATTTGGTTGCTACAAAAGCTAGCAACCCGTTAATATATATAAAATAAAAAAATAAAAAAATATTTCATTCAATAAGAATTGAAATTACTGAACTTAAGCCTGACTAAAAACTATTTCTGATTTATATTTATATTTATTTAATTTTATACTTACACTTCGCGTAGTTCTATTCAACAGATTTTTACGAAACTTATCGCAAACCTTGAGCTCAAAAATAGACACAAAAATGGGCAGAGTTAGGCCATTTAAAATTTAATATATTATTTTAATTGGTTCTACTGTATGTATTTTTACGAAACTTCTACACAAAAAAGTTATATAAATAATTTTGTAATATTGATTAAAATATTTGTAATATATAAATATAATGTATAATAAATTTTCACCTATAAACAATTTGATAATATTAATTAAGTTTTTTTACTCAAATTAATTAATAAATTAAATATTTAATTAAAACAATTAAATTTTCAATTGAAAACATTAATTGGTGAATAGTTTTTTCTGTGTAACACACACGCTGAGCTCTAAAAAACACAAGATCTTGAATTAAAAAATGGACTCAGAAGAGTTTTAAATTTTGTACTAGAATCTCGAATTAACATGCTTGTATTATTCGAAAAGCAATGACATATTGAAATTAAATAAAAATCCCAGAGAAAACTAAAATTTCTCCCACAAGTAGTCCTAATTGGTCAAACTAAAATCGCATCATTATCTTAGTATTAGCTTTAGTCAACTTAAGTATTTTTTCCTCTTTCTTACATACATACACATGTGCCTATTTTTTGAAAGTAGTATTAGTTCGATATGACTTAAGAAGCTTTTTCTTTATTGCCCGATATATCTTGGAATTATTCATCAGTTTCTCCAAAATTATTTTATAGTTTTATTTTCCATATTCTGCTGAAGGGTGTATAAGTTGCGTCATATGTGAACGTATCTAGTACTTTTTTTAAATTTTTTTATATCATTTTTATGCACATATTTTAACATCATTTGCAATCAATTTCAACCCTTTTATCCATTACGCATCCCCCCTTTTTGCATGGTAAATATTTGAAATATTGTTATACACTAGTAATTTTTGGTATGAGACCTCGTAAACTGGCTGATGTTCAAAGGCGGGGATTAAAATTGGTTATGTCTATTGAAATTGTTCTTATTTATTTCCATATTTTTTTCTTCCGTTGCTGGCGAATTTATTAACGACTGTGATTTCGTTTTGCAATATTCTCTATCCTTTCTGTTTAACAGCAAAGTATTTGATTATTTTTAATGGTAAGAAAGTATTTTGTTCGTGTGCACAACATTCATCAATTTGATATCAAGAAGATATAAAAATTAAGTAAAAACGACCTTAATTTTGTTTGTGAAATGGCAGGGATTGAAGGTGATAAATGAAATGGGTTAAAGGTTTATGCTAATGATCAGTACCATATTAGGCAACATTGTACTTAGGAAGCGGATATTATTTGTTAATGAGAGGGAGTTTTTCTTTTACTAAATTTAATGTATTATTTATAGGTGTAAATAATAAATCAGTTAACATTAAAGTAATTTATAATTAGAATAAAAGAATACAAAAGAATCTGGTTCGGGCAATTATAGTGTGTTCGAGCTCTGTTATTATCTTTGGTAAGCTAAAAAAATCAATAGTTTCTCAGGTATTAGTAAAATAAAATTTAGAAATTATTTTTTTATAAAAATTTAACAATTTCTTTCTTTTAAAAGCTTATAAAAAAATTCAAAACTGCAAAATATTAATCTTTTGACCATTGCCCTTAAAGACAAATGTGTTAAGATTAAAATAAGCTAAATGTGTTAAAAATCGGCTAAAATTTTTAGAATTAGTAATTTCATTATATTTTGGAGTTATTTTATTCTACCACAAATTTGAAAAGTAATACTTTCTACTTAAATTTGAAATAGGCATAGAAATTTCTGACTTATTTAAAATTATTTGGGACTTATTTGACTCTAAAAATTGATAAGATTTTATAATGTAAAGTTAATGATATTTAATATTTTGTGGCTTTGGTTCCTAAGGGATTTCTGAATTCCCTGCCTCAAGGAGGTATATTGAATTCGGACTTCAGACGTTCTCAAGAACTTACTCTGACTTTTGTGGAATATCAGCTCCACCTTCCAAAACTTTTCCATTTTGCCAGCCCTTGGCTGGGCTCAAGCATTTCCTCCTCCCTTTTCGATTACCAAAGGATATTTGCAGTACTGGCCTTCAGCCTACTTCACGAATTTTCTCCTAAATTTTGATGTGACTTATTTAATTTTTCAGGTCTTATTTCATTGGGAGTTATTTCCTTTGGAGTACTTGCCTTGGGAGTTATTTTATTCAGCCGTAGAAATTCTATTTGTTAAAGTTGTGCACCCATTGTAGATATATTTTTGTTTCGTACATTTCAATCCGTTATACTTTGCTCCCTTCTTTATCTTATCTTCAAGTTTTTCATAGCATTCTTTGCCGTTTCTTTATAAAAATTTACAAGACAGGTAGGATTTATTCCTCCTTTTAATGTACATACATACATATACAGCCTTATTTATAAAAATTATTAACGCCTTATAAAAGATTATAAATTTTATAAATAAGGCTGATAGTATTTAGACGTAAATTTAGTCGATAATTTTTTTAATTGGAAAAATACTATGAATTTTGTTATTTCAATAAACTTTTATTTGATTTTTAAATAGAATTCAATTAAAATATTAATTTATTTGAGCATTTAATGCTTTAGAACGACAAACATATATGTATGTGTTGAAACTTTCGTTAAAGCTTTTACATTGCTAAGAATATGTTCAGATATATGTATATTTAATAATTTTCAATTATATTTTCGCAGTTTTCCTGATTAGATATTAAGAATCCAATTCTTTCCAAGAAATGAATGAAATGATGTGCATTTAATTGATTTTTACTAGAAGTTTCAATCAATAATCTTATTTTATTGAATAATTTATTATTTTAATAACAATTTTAATTATTGAGCTGCTTAAACCAATCATTTAAATCATTGACTTTGAATTTGTATTTAAATAATTTTTTAATTCATTCAATTAAACACTTGGATTAAAATTATAAATATGTATATACATACATATGTACATATGTATGTACTAGTATGTATCTATGTAAAATTATTTAATTAAAATTAAAGATTTCATGATTTAGAATTAATTTCTTACTTTTATTATTTTTATCAGAATTATATTTGATTATTATTGATACGAATATCATAATTTTGGCTATAGGTGCAAGATTGTAGAATTTTCTCCTTTGATATTCAAGAAAATTTCTAATTTTTTTTCAGTATACACCGGCTTTATTACTCCCACAAATTCTCTCCTCCTTGCAATTTTCTTTTAAATTTATTTTAAAATAGCATTTAAACTTTTAGTTATCCTGATTTGCAACAACATTTTTTAATAATAAATACAAACAAAAACCACAGCACATCACAATAATTTTTTATGGTTGATATGGCGTTTAACCATTGCAAAATCTTTTTAATTTTGAACGTATCAAATGTAACAAAAAAAACCTTGAACGCTTATACATACTTGATTTTTATTAAAATCAATTCAATTTGCCAAATTGATAAAAATAAATTACTAAACAATACAAAATTAAATATACCAGCAGTTATGCATACACATGTAGTGGAAACCATAAAAATAATTTTTATAAATCTGATCATGTATTAACATACAATTGCAGATATTATACAAACTCACACTGAACCTTTTTAAATACGAGTATGTACATATGTACTCGTATTTGTGAAATTGTTAACAGCTTCTATTGCAAATTGTAAAGTGATTTACGACAAGACAAGCCATTTATAAGCATTTGAATAAGAATGGAAAATGTAAAGAAAAACAGACCCTCACTCACTTAATAAATTGCTGCAATATTATATCAGATTATATATCCATATACAATATTTTTCAACAAATAAATATACAAAATCACACACTAATGCACAGCTATAGTTAAGTAGCATTCAACATGCAAAGAAACCAACGACCCACAAAATGATAAGAGCAACTGAAATTGGAGTTGGGGTGTGCAAAGTTCATGCAAGAGTTGCCAGAAGTAGGAAGTACATGAAGAAGAAATTTTTTACGGTAAAAAATTTATGAACTTAAAGAAAATTTTTGGCCAGTTATGAAAATTTAAACATTTGTGATTATGTTTATTTTTTTAAAGATAAGTAACGCTCAGGCATTGCTAGGTGTTACCTTATTTAGGAAAGAGATAATAATAGATAAGAGAGGTGGTGAAGGAAGAGATAGAGGAAGGCTTCATTCTTTTACAACTCTGCTTTTTTGTACGTTATTTTAATAAAGCAGTATTGCAGAGCCTCTGGTGTCAAAGGGGCGTATTAAATTTTTCAAAGCTGTGCTTAGTAGCCATTTTATATGACGATGATTCCGCAACACAATACCTACGAAGGAGGCGCCCTGGTGTTACATTAGGATTAGCATCCACTGATACCGGTGTAGTTCAGTTACCATCACTTGAACTTTCCTACAACACCTGATACAAAGGGTCACTAATACACATCAGAAAATACGTGGTGTTGTTATTTAATAACTTTGTCGGTGACTGGCCTCAAATCCAGGTCCTTCGGTTTTGTAGTCAACGTGCTAACTACTGCAGTCAAGCTTAATTTAAGTGAAAATTCTTATAAAACAACGGCAACTCTACTGCATTCAAACACCTTGTATAAGATAAAAAATGAAACATTTATCGAGGGTTGCTTATACACAGCCATCTCTCATACAGTAAATTGGTTTAGGTGGGTGTTTACTAGTAACGGAATAACAACAACAAAAAATGCACAAAATCCTCCAAAAACTCTTAAAGGAAATCTAACCTCTTAGCAATTGTGTATTCGTGTCTTTCAACAAATGCGTATACAACGGCAAATGCTTAAAAAACCCTCAAATTGAGTGGCAAATGGCAGCATTTAAAAGGATGATAATGCTGATGATGATGATTGTAATGGTAATGCTAATAATCGCCATAAGCACAATCTCTAAAAATAAGTTCAACACAAAATGTCGAAAATAACAGTGAAATCCAATCTGCACTAAAACATACGAGAGAAATAGAAGTATATGTACTAAAGTCCTGCACAAAACCATTTATAAGACCTTTCAAGACATGAGAGAATTTTCAAATGCTTTACTACAGCGAAATATTCTAAAACAAACGCTAAACAACAACACTGTTGTCAAGACATTTGTTTCAGTTGTTTGTCTTGCCAACAGTGTTGTTGTTTGGCGTTTTTTTACAATATTTCGCTGTAGTAAAGCATTTGAAAAATCTCTCATGTCTTGAATATTCTTATGAATGGTCTTGTGCAGCGCACTAGTATGTACTTCACTTATACGAGGTTCGTTTAAAAATAATAAGGTAAACCTCAAGGTTTTAAAGGCATCCTTATTTAACACACTGCAAAAGTAGGTTAAAAAAATTAATTCAATATCAATTTAAATAAAATTATATTACGTATTTGTATTAGAGCACTGCACAGTTTCTGCATTTAATTAACGATTTGGAATATTTTGTATTCCTCTAGAAGCGTACACAGAAAACAGTATTATGAAAAATTTTGTAATATCGATTACAACACCATATAAAATTTTCACAATTAAGTTTTTGCACTCCAATTAATTGAAGCAATAAGCAATTTAATCTGTGAAAATTTTTTTCAGTGTACTTCTGCTTTTATGTATATTTTTTATGCCATCCCAGTAAAAAAAGAGACTCCAAAAAAGTCATGAAAATGTAGAGTTTACGATGCGGAAGTAGTGCAAATTTCGATCCGATCTAATGATTTTTACATAGGGTTGTCATTGCAAGAAGTTCTCTTTTTCGATGCCTGGTCACTGAATTGGAAGTGATATTAAGAAAAATTCCCTTTTTTGTGTTCTATGATAATATTTTCATCTAGGAAAAAGGGTAAATAGTTGCCTTTTTTCACAATTCGTTTCTTTTTATACGAATTTAAGCCCGAAACAGTGTTTTCATGTAAATTTAAGCAAATAACTTTTAAATTTTAGACTAAAAATAATTCATAAATTTCTTTAAAAAAATAAATTTTTTTTAAATTCTGGTGAGTATTTTCTAACACTATGGAGGAGTTACAAGGTTTTGTATGACTAAAGTAAGCTTCTATATGGTTTTCAGCTCACTCTCGGCAAATTAAAAATATCGATTTTTTGGATGAAATGAAAATGTACTTCCGCTAGAATGACTACCATTTTTTTCACTGGGATTATTAACAAATAGTAATTTAAAAAATCAAAAATAAATAAATATCCTAACTGGCCATTCGAAATGAAAAAAGCATAAGAAAAAAAGATGATTTTAAAATACCTGTCGAATGATATCCAATTTGATATAGTTAACCAACGGTTTATTTTTTTCCTATTCGTCATTTCGTGTCTGTGGGCCGACATATTGAATTTTTACTGCAAAGGACACTCTCAGGATTAAGACACATTGATTCCTACCATCCAAATCGGTCCACTCGTTCGGTTTATATAGTGCCGGAAAGTAACAGACATACATACATACACACATTTTAAATAATTGTCTTTGCATCTTCTGTAGTTTCGTATCGCCTCTTTATGATTTTTATTTAAAATTTATTTTACTAGTTTTAAGCACACCCAGGAAAAATTACAATGCGTACTCGTATTTGAATTCAAGCAGTTGGCAATAAGGCTGCAACCATTTACAATCATTTCCATTTTTTAGCAAATCCATTCAGTACTTTCCTAGTTATACATTATATCATTTCTTTATAGTTCCGTACACCAAAGGTAAAAAGGAACTCTAATGTTTTCGCTACCATGTCCGTCCGTCTGCTTATCTGTCTGTCTGTCAGAGGCAGTTTTTTGCTGTTTTTAACGAGTTTAGTGTATACAATTTTTTTTATTGAGGTTTTAAAACTCATAAATATTTGCAAATAAAAATTATCCGACTGAAAACATTAGTACTAAAATAAAAATTTAAAAAAAAAATCTGTATTTTCTTAGCTTACTGAGTAAGTGGGTGAAATCTGAGCAGCGTACGGGATATGATACCATCTTTGAGAATCTAGTTTGTTTCTCCAGGTTTTACAAAAGTTTTAATTTGGAGCAATCATAAGAGGTTTGTAACACTTAAATGATGTTCTAAGCAAAACTTTCGACAATGAATCCAAGGGATTGAAGAAACTAGTACAGCATAGGAAAATTTAAAGTCTGGGCCATAAATTTTCAAGGATCGTCGTTACCCGAGTTTTACATTGTTTTAACCCTGCGTTCCAAAAAAAAATCAAATGCTGCAAGATTTAAAGCCTCATTATACCAGTTGGAGGCTTTATTTCCCCGGAAAATATCAAATAAATCGGCATCCAGTTCTAATTTAACTCCCATGGACTTTTTCAAATTGGGTTATCTAAATTTTTCTTTTTGAGAAAACCTGTATACGAACCTTTCTTATTTTTAAGTTTCTTTTTATCTATTTGTGAAGTTGGTTCCATCTTTTTTAAATAACTTTAAACAATTCGCAAGCAATGTGCCACATATTCATTTTCAAACCATATTATCAAAGAGATTTTTCAAATCAGCTTGTTGCCAGTTTAAAGTATTTGCTTTTTGCAAATGCTTTGTCTTTGTTTGGATTAGTGGTTCAAAGGTTGCAAATTAGCAACTCAAATCACTTAAATATTTTTCATATAAAATTCCGATTTCCCCCACCCTAATATTGTATATAAGACTACCCAAATTCTCCTCCCCCTCTCACACTGTCTTTAACCCTGTTTAACATTCTTCTCTTAACAATAGGATTCAAAAAAGTTTTCTAGTGCTTAAGTTTGAAACTAAATAAATTCAAAATGAGGTTGGAAAATAGCAAGTTTTTCCACTTCAATTGTTCGTAATCAAGTGCATTTTATAGGAACTCATTCCAGACATTCTTACACACATACATAATATTATTTTCTTTTACCAGAGTACATTATGAATTTTATGGAGTTTTTATGATAATTTTCATTTTCTATTTTGCATTTTTGCAACAAAAAAAATTATAATGCTTGTACTCTTTTACTCTGATTTAAGTTATAAAATTATTTTTTAAATATAATTTGTTTAATGTAATAAACAATTATATCATGTTTTATATAATGTAAGTAGTTTTGAAAAAATTTGATTTTATGCAAAAATTACATTTAGAGCCAAAAGGCTGTAAAACATAACAGAAGGTACTATGTAATTTTATTAAATAGGGACGAGAACTTCTCAATTTCAATAGCCCATACGTCACTATAATTCCGGATTCCAAGAATACAATGTTAAGAACCGGATAGAGTTAAGGAGATATACTGACTGATAGAGTTAAGGAGATATACTGACTTTTAAAAAAAACTCTGTATTCAAAAGTGCCAATGAGCAAAATATCAAATATTTTTTGTGCTTTTTGCTGAAAGTTATAGCACAATGATTTACAGCTTATTAATAATAGTAATTTATGCTAGTAAGTATGATATGAGTTATAACCAGGGAAACCACAAATATGCAATTGCATGTTTTTTCTTGTCTGATATATCAATGTAGAATTGCGATATTTATCCGTTTCAGAACTTTTTATGAATTCTGGCATCGATTTGTTAGTGCATATTTTTGCATATTTTACCCTTTTAAGCATGTTTTTGCATACTTCAGTCTAACAAGCATATTTTGAGCATTTTTTCAAATTTTTAGAGCATATTTGGTGTTTTTAGGACATATTTTGGTACTTTTTAAAAAAATTCTATTTTAATATTTAAAAAAAAATTTTTGATAAAAATTTTTTACTTTTTTTTCGTAAAAATTTCATTTTGTAGTGAAATAAACAATAGTATGGGGAAGCAATACTTTGCTACCATTATGAAGTTAGACTTTAAAAAAAGCCATTGTGTATGTTCTGGCTTCCGAATCGATTTCACACGTTTTCTTGTGAGTTCTAATGTTAAAACACATGCTACACGTGTTTAAGTTGAAATTTAGAATATACTTATTATTAGTATGTGTTCTAACATCTTGTGAAAGAAAAACGAAACAAGAAAATAAAAAAATTTTAAATCGCCCATGTCCAACTTCTTTCTGCTAAATTTTAATGCTGAAACAAATAGTATTGATTCGTATTTTCAAAATTTCAACTTAAAAAGGTGTAACATGTGTTTTAACATCCTCACTGGACGTTAATTTCAATAAAAGCTTGGTTTGGTAATTGTGAAGAACTCTGCCCCGATTACATAAGTTGATGTTGAAAAAGAAAATTTTCAATGTATAAAAGCTTATTTAGATGTTACAGGCGGCGATTTTTATTTAAAAAGCTAAGTGTTTATTGCAATAACAATTATAAATAAGAAACTTGTCTTACTGCCAGTTCATAGAAACCATGCAAAGATTCCCGTCCGCCTATTTATATTGCACTCAAAATTTGTTTTTGTTTCCAATATAAATAGACAGCCAAGAATTTTTACGTCTATGAACTGGCAGTTATCCTTTAAAATACAGTTCCAAAGTTTTAAGTCTGATATCGTGATCGCTTTTGAAGTAAAAGTTAAATTTTTGTTGTTAATTAATTTTTTTATTGTTTCCTTCTTATGTTTATTTTATTTTTGTCTTCTTTCATATGCAAATTTTATTGAATTGCTGAATTAAAATTAGATTTTCATTTCCTAATAATCCAATTTATGTTATTTTTAAGAGCATATTTTTGAGTTTTTAGTGCATATTTCGAAGTTTTTAGTGCATATTGGATGCGCATAAAACACTTTTTTTGGAGCATATTTCTGGTTTCCCTGGTTATAACTAATAATATTATAATAATTATTTATAATGTGTAGAATGATGTGTTTGTAAATAAATTATTTTACATTTAAATATAATTTCCCTATTTAACTGAAAAATAAGTAAAATTCTGAAAATCGTCTTATAAGTTTAAAAGTAAGTGATTTCATAAGAAGCCTTAGCACAATAGCAAAAATTAAAAATTTTAAAAACCCCCGAACATATCTAGAGAAAATGCGATATCTTCCAAACGGCTGGACCGATTTTATTAAGACATGGCTAAAAACCCTCTCGATTAAGTCACCTTTCAAACAGAAAAAAAACCAAATCAAAATCGGTCCAGCCGTTTGGTCTGCACGTGGACACGTACAGACACACAGCCATACACTAGTTATGTGCATTGAACATAACAACATTGCATTGAACAGCTACGCCCATGACTATTGAAATATAGAAGTAGTGCATGGCTCTGTTGCAGCCAATTGTAAACAAAAGCCAATGCTTGAAATTAATGTAAATAAAATATCGATGCACCAAGCTTGCAAGTGCATCGAATTCTTTGTCATTGGATTCGACCTCCCGCATAATGATGAAATTGCAATATTAAGCCTTTGTTCTCGCTGCCGGCAGAGCTGCTGATAAATAATTGTAAGCTAGATTTATTTTTGAAGGCTACGGAACCAAATAAAGTGCAACACTCTTAAGAAAGAACAAGACTAACTACTGGATTAAATAAATAACTACCATCCCAAGAAGAAACAAAACTCACTACAAACTTATAACACCCATTTTTTTAGTCGGGGGTTAAAGAATAAATTTATTTAAAAATTAAAAAAATTAGAATATTAAAATACATTAAATTTTAACATTTTAAAATAAATTAAAAAAAAAGTTATTTTAATGTATTTTTTATATGAACTCCGTCAAATTATATATCTCGATATTGCTACGCCGTGAAAGTAAAATACATAAGTTTTCAACATGTGAACGTTTCCAAGAGGTGCTTTGGTTTATTTTCCTTCAGCCCGTCAAAGAAAATAGCAATAAAATATATGTAATTTAAAAGATTTTTTATATTCTTATGTTGTTTTTTCGAATGTCCCGCCCGTGACGAAAAACAAGTAAAAGTTTATTTTACTAAGCAATATCGCAAGCAATTTATTTGAAATTTTAAAACTAAAGGCAGAAGCCGAAAACGAAATATTTTGCATATCAATTTTTTCTTTATTTAAAATTTTTTATAATATATTTGCTTTTTTAAATTGTCACACCCGTGACGAAAAATTTTTTAATGCCAGATTTATCAAAAAAATCATTTGGTTGTTGAAAAATGAGATCGCAAATTTGCATTTTCTTTTTTTTCCTCTTATTATTATTTTTTATTTATTTATTTTTATCTATTTACTTATTTGTATAATTGTAACATACAAAAAAGTAATATGAATGATTTTGTAATATTAATTAAAATATTTGTAGTATCAATTAAAAAATTAATTAAATTTTCAGAATTTGATAATATCAATTAAGTTTTTCCAGTCAAATTAATTAATACAATTAAAAATTTAATTAATACAATTGAATTCTTAATTGAAAATATTAATTGGTGAATACTTTTTTCTGTGTGGAATAATTTTGCAGAAAAATATAACATAATAAACCTACAGAATATAGGAGAACAATAAATAGAATAAAAAAGAAAAGTACATGCTTAAATTTTCAATAAATACTGATTCAAAAGAATTAATAATCTGAAGTTAAATTAAGAAAAATATTTATATAACTCCTTTTTAAACGCATATGCATTGTCTAACGTTTGAATATAATTAAACAGAGAATTCCAGAGACTTGTGGTGTTAACAAAAAACTGACGTTTTGACAATAGGGTCTTATATCTATGTTGAATGAGTTTTATTCCTCGATTAGAACTAGCAAATTGGATCCTACAAAAGAAGTACATTATTATGATTTGCTTTCTCAAAAGTGAATAGTTTTATTTTTTCTGAATTTGAATGCTATATTAAACAATATTTTTTCAATACAATAATGATTGAGAAACAAAAGCCAATTTTAAAACATATATGAAAATTTACCAAACAAGTAGTATAAAATAATATATAATATGACATCCCCTTTCTTTTAATCAAAAAGCATTTAGTCATTGAAACGCCTAGGAGGTTTGGTTTGTCTCTCGGGCCTAGTTGTTTTGGGGGTCGTCTGATATTGTAATGAATCATTTTGGTGATGATTATCTTCAATGTCTTGAGAGCTTGACTGACACTGTATGGATGTTGCTCTATTTAGGCATGGTGCTTCTTCCGTTGAAATCTGTGGCAATGGATCTTGTTCAGTCGGTGGTAATGTTATAGATTCTTCATTCGCCGGAATCATGGAATTCGATTCATCTTTATGAATGTTGTTTGTTATGTCATTTCGTTTTCTTATATGTATAGTATTACGTTCGTATAATTTTTTATTTGAGCTTACTATATACGTTCTATTTCAGTTCATTTGCAACTCGTTTTATGTATACCTCATCGCCAGTGTTTAAATTGTTTTCCTTTCTTGTTCCTTTATCGAAGTATTTTTTGTTTAACAAACGGCGTTCCTCAATCCACTTTGGCACTTCGTTTACAACTTGTTGATCAACGTTAATGTTTGGTATGTCACAGTTTAACCACCTACAGAATAATCTTTTCGATGGACTATATCCAACTTTGTTTGGCGTATTTCTGCATAGCAGAAGAGATTTGTAAAAATCTGTGTTGGATTCTATAGCTTTCTTTAAAAGTTGTTTTGCTATTTTTACGGCAGATTCCGCTTTCCCATTTGCTTGCTGATGGTACGGGCTTGACGTCTCATGTTGGAATTCCCAATCTGCAGCAAATTTGGCAAATTTAGTATTTACAAAATTTGTTCCGTTATCTGTTATAACTTTTAACGGAATACCATGTGTACTGAAATTTTTCCGGCAAATGTTGATTGTTGTTTTTGCAGACATATTTGTCAATTCATCTATTTCGAAAAAATCTGAATAGTGATCTACGGTTATTAAGAAATTTTTCTTTTCATCTTTGAAGTTAATTTCACATACGTCCATTGACACAATCTCGAACGGTGACCAAGGTATTTCAGTCAATACTAGCAGCTCTTTTTGTTGATTCCTAGCATATTTATTGCATGCTTCACAATTCTGAATTTTTCATTTTATAACCTCTAAAATTCCTCTCCAATATACTGTCTCCCTTGCCAGCTTCAAAGTAGCTTCAATACCCAAATGTGGAATGTGTAGACGCTCAATAATCTCATTTCTCATCTCTTGTGGAATTACTATTCTATTGCCTTTGAATACAAGTATGTTATTAGATACTAATTCATCTCGGATATTCCAGTACATTCTAATGGTTTCGTTTGTCTCAGACTTGTTAACCGGCCACCCATCCTTTATGTATTTTACCAATATTTTTATAACATTGTCATCCCCAGTGGCTCTTTGAAGTTTTCTGATCATTTTATTGCTTATTCTCTTGTGTTCCAAAATATTGCATGGATCCAGTTCTTTTTCTATTTTATAAATTTCAATTAGCCTTTCATCATTATTGTTTTCGCTTGGTGCTCTTGACAAGGTATCAGCTATATACATTTGAGTGCCTTTGGTATATTTTATTAATTATATAATATTATAATTGTTCCGTTGTAATGCTATATCAAACAATATTTTTTCAATACAATAATGATTGAGAAACAAAAGTAAATTTTAAGACATATATGAAAATTTATGAAACAAGTAGTATAAAATAATATATAATATGACAACATAGGTTGTTTCGATGTAATTATTTTATTTAAGAACGTTAGGCATTTAATTTTTAGAAGGTTTTCAAACTCAACTTCAAATACCTGGTATGAAAATAATGTTTCTTTCTATTTTGTCGTGAGCGACTTTGAGTTTCCGCTGTCACAGTTTGCAAAAATTTCACATCCGTATAATAATACCGGAATCAAGTAGATTTTTGCTAACTAGGTTGAATCTATAACAGCCCATAAGTTGCGAAGCATACTGTTTATGTATTCTACCCACAACGACATTAATGTGATTTGACCACGTTAAGTGATTATTAAAAATAACACCTAGATTGGATGCTGATGTGGCATAGTTAATTTTGTTGCCTTTTATTTTAAGTTCAGGTACAACAAACACTCTATTAAATTTTTAAATCAAAATACACTTAGACTTGGAGGGATTAATACATAGCCCATTTGCATTAGCCCAGTTATTTATTGCGTTAAAATCATTGTTGATATTGTTTAAGTCGAGCTTAAATTTTCAACACGTGAACTCGTGTAAAGCTGCACGTCATCTGTATACATATGAATTTTGCTCTAAGTTAAAGGATTAGGTAAATCATTAACATATATGCAGAATAAAAGAGGTCCCAAGATTGAACCTCGTGGAATTCCTCTCCTTAAATTTAGTGCATTTGATATCTTATTTGTTATTTAGAATTTATTAAAAATATTCTCAGATGGTGCTGCATCTCAGTTTAAAAATAAGTATACACTCTCCAATATTTGCTGTATTCAAAGGGATTTCGGCATTACTGTGGAATGATTTTTTTTTCGCAACTGCACATTTCAAGGGTGCCGTGGATGGTATAGGTGCTGTAGTAAAAAAATCTGTGAGATATCTGGTCAGGCAACGTAGATGCAGTATAAATACTGGAAAAGATTTCGTTTCAGCTGCCAAGAATTGTGTAAAAAATATATATATGTATTTTGTATTTATCGGAGCAAAAGACCAAGGAAAACTTTGAGCTAATTAGTAAAAGGTGATAATAAAGGTAATTGTTGCTTATTTGAACACTAATACTAAAATGCTGCAATACAAAACCAAATACTAAAAAAATAAATATATGTTACGAAAAAAAAACAGTAAAGATGCTTGTTTTTAAATTAATATATATTTTCAAACCTTTGAACTTTACTCATGTTTTTGGATAAAGTTTTCAAACTATATTTGAAGTTACTAGATGCGTTTCTAGCCAAATTGCTATTACGTAATCGCACGAGTCCCACCCGTGACCCTACAAAAATTCAGTTTTTGTGCAAACTATAAACTTGTTCTTCTTCTTAACTTTTAGTGAAGGACAACTTGATACCTCTACTGTAGTCATAGATTTGCTACATTTTGATAAACTGTATAAATTCGCAGAGATTTAAGTATGTGTCCTAGGCACTCGAAACGCATGTCTTTTTCATGTCCCACCCGTGACGAGCCTATTGTGTACTAAATTTTGCATTAGCAAATCTAAAATATCAAAATCGTTCTCTAGCAAACTACACACAAAAAAGTAATATGAATGATTTTGTAATATTAATTAAAATATTTGTAGTATCACTTAAAAAATTAATATAATTTTCACCTATAAGCAATTTGATATTATCAATTAAGTTTTTCCACTCAAATTAATTAATACAATTAAAAATTTAATCAATACAATTAAATTCTTAATTGAAAATATTAATTGGTGAATACTTTTTGCTGTGTAGTATTTTTGAGTTATGACGTTCTTAGAGTACAATAGCGAAATGACAATTTGTATGTAAAATTTTGCTAGGAGACATGCATTCGTTATCGATCGAAATCTTAGAATATTTCTATATAAAATTTTTTTAAATATTTTGAAATTTCGATTGGGTTTCTTACATATACCTAATGTTGTCAATAAGAGCTAAGCGACAGCAAAAGGTTTTGGGTCTGCTTGGAAACAAAGATTTGTTCTTTGTGAAAAAAAATCTGCGCAGTATTGTGAGCTCTAGTTGAAAATAAAATTTCGCCACGCTTGGGAAATCTGATTTATAATTTGTTTCATATAAAATTTGACTCAATTACATATACAATAATTACATACATATATGCAAGTACATACACATGTACATACACATGTATTTATTTATTCCGAAAGAAAAAACATGTGAAATATTCTTTAATACCCAAAAGTAAAAGAAAAAACATTTATGTTGATTGCAGCCTAATTGTTGGGTTTCCATTACGTCTCGACTTTTGAAAATCAAATAAAAAGCAACTTCTTCCTTTGCTTATCCAAAAAGGAGGGAGGTGGAGTGAACAATGCTGTTGGCTCTAAACAAAAACTTTTTCAAAGTTTGTTAACAAAATAAAACATAAAAAAATTACATTGCTTTGTTAAATTCAATAGACAAAATTACATGCAACATTGCAGAAGTGACAGAGAGTTGTTTCTAACCCTTAATCGAAAACCAGACATTGAGACACTAGTTGCAGTAGCCATTTGAGATCAACGCTTTTTAAAATATAAATTCTGAAAAATACTACATAAATTTTTTTAAACAATGCTCTTTTTAATTATTTAATTGCTTTATTACTTTGCAATATTATGATCTGGGCAAAAACGACTTTTCATCTCTATTTTCTTTAGAACGCCAAAAGGTGGCTTACTCTACTTTTTTTGATAGTTGCTAATGTAAATAATGTATTTATCACCAGAACAGCAACCAAAAAAACCAATGTAGGTTACATCACTTCTGCGCTGATAGCTTCAATTCTTTTACAGTAGAATCCCGATGATGTTACGTCCCTAAATCAAAAATCTCAATAATACGTAACAAACTGCTGATGAGTAGAAAAAATCGGGTTAGTAACTTGCAATTTTTTCAATCAAAATTTTTGTAACTTCTTATAATTCCTAGGTGGCTTTAAATCCTTAAAAATAAGGAAAAAAGTGCTTAGTCATATTTGACTGTTTTGAAGGAGAGCACTTTTAAGCGTTCAAGTCGATTTTCAGATAAGTCGCAAGTCATAGTGCTATAACTTCCTGGAATATGCAGATTACGTAGGTATCATTAACTCAAAATCAGCTTATCTCCACCTTAGCACTTTTTCCTCTTTGTCACAGAAATAAACCTCTTATAATTCTTATGTCTTGGCAAAAGAACAATAGTTAGAAATAAATCGGAAGCCCACCTAGTTCGAAAAAATGCTGGTCTTCTGCAATTACGAATTATCCAGATTCTACTGTATTTGTAATACAAACTACGTTTTTACAGACGTTGTAAATGTTATCTAATATCCTATGGATATACACTTGTTAGCTAGTACGGCAAGGATCGATCTGAGATCCGTCATATGGTATCTGAAATAGGGTAATAGAGCTCTTCCAATGGCAACGACTTTTAAAATTGACCTGTCACTTTCATATAAAGTTAAAAACTGGAACTAGTCACATCCACTCTCCTGTTATGTTTGGTATACATTTATTCTTGAGAAAAAGTTTCATGTATTGCATACTTTATAGAATCAGCATTGCTAGAGAAAAAAAATTGTCCCAACAATAAGAAAATATGTGTGATGAAAATTTAAAAAAAAGTTTTTATTGTCAGAAAACTATTTTGGTAAACCAGAATGTTTGGGTTTTCAACTTGCGCTGTCGTGCATGAAAAAATCAAGGGCATTTTCAAGTCTATGTTTAAATTATTTTAAGAAATTTTTCTACAATCCATCTTTTTACTCACCTTTAATTTAACGTAGCAACAACAAAAGATGCCTTTCTTTATAAAAAAAAATTTAGCGTTTCTTCTGACTATAATATAATCAAGATTGCATTTGGAGATCTAAAATTTCAAATTAGTTCAATGGACGAAATTTCAGTGGCAACACTGGTTCGTGCTGAGAGTATAGCGAACACAATCATTAAATGTAATGGGATAAGTTGCCGACCACTGATTTAGAGAAGCGTGAGTGGTTTTGTGTCGGCTCTCTATGTCCTAGAGCTCTTTTCGCAGAGTTAATCATCAAACTTTTCCAAGCAAATCTTCAACCAAAGAATTAATCTTCTTACAGCTCTGACAAAATGAGTGTGGTTTTATGGTTTTAGGGCTACAATTTCATAATGAAAACAACGAAAACAAAAATGGAAATAAAATAATTTGCTGAAGGTAAACAAAAAGCATGTAAATACTTAAGGAGCAAGTTTTCCTTATTTCGAAGGAAATAAATGTTTATTCATTCCTTCCTTCTGGCGGGTAAGCCAATTAGCGGCAAACTAATAATAAATTGAAATTTACGCATTCCAAGCCTCAAGGGTATTAACCGACACTTTGGCTAGAGAATCACACACCCAAGCAAATAGCAAAACATGCACACTCGTATTTCTGACTAAAAACTGCTGAGTGGAATGAATAGAATTTGACTACTTATTCATTTGTACGAGTATTTGTGCATGGTTGAATGGTGCAATGTTTTGACAGCGTTAAAGATCGAACAATGGAATAATGTAAGTGTGATAATTTCGACCATAAGGTAGAAAAACAAAAGTTTAATTTTTCCCCGGCACTTCACAGCTTAAATGAATGAATGACGATAAATAACCTCAAGGTATGAAAAAACTTAACCTCATTTAAGGGTTGATTAGACACGTCCAATTTTCGCTTCAAATAAATGCCACCTTGAACTAAATTTTATTTCCTTTTATTTTTCTTTTTTGGGCAACATTTCACATCCCAATTCAATTGCTTGGGAAATAATTGTTTGCGTGTTGGATTTAAGAGTTTGTCTCTTCTTCGGAATTGTATGTTAATTATGCAAATTAACAAACATTTAATATTGTCATCACGTTTTAAATGTTTATGTTTTATTTTTAATTTCAGTTTTGCATCGCACGAGGATGGTCGCAAAAGTGTTCGACTTATGTAGGATTTATGTAGAATAATGTAAAGCGATTTGGAAAAGTATTTGCAAGAAATTATAAATATCATTACCTTAATATATATGTAAAAGCCCTAACTCGATTTTTCTTAAATCGAGTTTTTTGTATATTTTGATAGAATAACGTGTCGAAAAATTTCAAAATCTCGAATTCAAAAAAATGGGTTAGGGTATTTTTTTTATATTAAGCTAACAATATATGCATTTGTATACAATAGAAATATTAAATAAAACATGGGCGTAGCCACGCTCCATAAAATTTTATACTATATTTCTCTAAAAAGCTAAAAATAAAACTTGAAAAAAAAATTAAACCGACTTAAACATAAGCACTGAGAAGATACAAATAATATAGATCTAGTTAAATAAAAGATTTTTATATATGTTACCTATAGTGCCGTTTGAAGTTGGTGCCAGTAATACTGGTACTAAACACATAGGAACATGCCCGGTAAAAAAAATTGCAAGTAATTCTTATGTATATATTTATGTATGTATGTATGTATACATGTATGTGCTTAGTTACCAATGTTGCTGGCACCAACTTCAAACGGCACTATAGGTAACATATATAAGAATCTTTTATTTAACTAGATCTATATTATTTTTATCTTTTCAGTGCTTATGTTTAAGTTGGTTTAATTTTTTTTTTTCAAGTTTTATTTTTATCTTTTTAGTGAAATATAGTATTAAATTTTATGGAGCGTGGCTACGCCCATGTTTTTAACACAATTGTGTATTTTTAAGAGTTTAAGGTGAGTGTCAAGTTTCGTAAATATTGGTTAAGTACAAGCACGTGAAATATTATACTAAAATTTAATAGGCGTGCGCCGCCCACATTTTTGAACGCAATTTTGTGCCTTTATTAAAGCTTAGGGTGTGTGCCAAGTTGAAAAAATGGGCGTAGCCCCACCCTCGTCCCCGTCCACTTTTCTTGGGAAGCTGTACCCTCTCAGGCAACAAACAAATTTTTACAATCGGTCTAAAATGCACCGAGTTATGAACCTAAAAAAATATAGAGATGAATTTTTAACCTCCTCCTTTTTTTGAAGCCGGTTAAAAAAAGGGAAAAATATCTGCACGATTTTATGTGCTAATATATGTATTCTTATTCGATTTCCAACATATTAGGCCATTTTCAGACTCAGATTCAAATTCAGACGAATACGTATACAAATAAATTTATTTTTAAAATAATTGGCATACAAATATTCGTTTGCGATAATTTTAAAAAAATATTTTAATTCAATGAATAAAAAATTTTCTTGTAACATGTTTTGCTTTCGAAAACGTCTCATTTTTCAAGTTCTTAATTGAAAATAAAACAAATGTACTGTGTACTCAATACAGCTATTTAAAGCTTTTATACAACTGTCTACTCGCTACTTCAGCGTTCTCAACATACGAGTGGCTTTGCCATACAGGCTGATCCTTGCAGGAAGTTATCTTTTTCTATTATTTTTTATGCAAATAAAATATATTATTTTGCCTCTATTTAGTCAAACCTAAATTTCATAAATTAACATGTTTTAAAGCATTGATGTCAGTTTCACATGTGGTGAGACTTTTTTGCACAATTGTGCAAAATAAAATCACACACATTCTTATTCTCTTTCATTTCGTCGTCAATGAGACAGCGACGATAGCAAATGAGTACCGGGTGTATTAAATTATTTATAGATACAGTAAAAGAAAAAAGTGGTATGCGAAAAATATTCTATGATTGGTAATGCTTTGGGCGACATTCAATGTGTTTTATTATAAAAAATTTTTAAGGAAAGAAATGAATATGTATTAAAAACATATTTTAATTTTTTTAGAGCAGCCTTACTAAACTGCATTTAATATCAAAACTTAAAATACAAATAACTCGGGAAGTATGAGTCGCAACCAATTTTGTTGTATAATATTTTTGTCTTATTTTTCAAATTTATATCAGATAAGCTATTTAAAAATATATTTTTGGAATTTCTTCACATTTTCGTATGAAAAGTTCAGAGCCCCATAACTCAAAAAATATGGGTCGCAGACAATTTTTTTATTTAAGCTTTATTCCTTATTTTTGATTTTTTTGTCATGTAGGCTCCTTTTTATTTATTTTTAACTGCTTTACTAAACTGCATTTGTTCCAAATATTTATTTTTTGCTATGTATTTCAAAGATGAATGAGACAACTTTTCTCACACATACAACTAAAGTTTTATTTTTGACACCACTGTTTTAAAGTAATATCACTGCTGTGAGTAACTCCTAATAATTTACAATTATAAATATTGTACTTATTTGTATTTACGGTTTGACACTTTTGTACAATGTACATTGCTTACTTCTCTCTCAATTCGTTTGGTAAAATTTTTCCCATTTCAAAGTTTAAAATGAAAAGATTAATAGATCTATCAAAAGAAATTAAAAGATTAACGGCCCTATTTATAAGCAAAAATTGGCATGAGGTTAGCATAAGTGGCAAAATGGAACATGATCTGAAAGAGTTTTACCATGAAACTTCACAATGAAAGTCATGCTAGAACCTAGAGGTGGATTAAGATTATGTAATGGGAAAATTTTTAATGTAAAATTTTATACAGGAACTCATTAACACGTAATTGAATTTCGTCACTTATGCTAACTTCATGTTAGGATAGAGGCTCAAATTTTATTCAGACTGCGTATCGATTTTTTTATTTAAGCCCAGTAAATTAGTAACTAAAATTGTATATAAATGTACCAAGTTAATACAGCCCTGCTGGAAAAAGAGAACCGTGAGAAAGAAGGAAAATTAAGAAAAATAAAACTGTGCGCCAAGTTTCCTTTGAAAAAAAAAGAAGATGGCTGAAAAACTTTTAGAGGACAAGAAGTAATAAAGAAAAGGTCGAGATAGATTGAGTCAGTTGGCAAGAGATAGATAGAGTTTGGATACAGAGTTGAAAAAAGGAATAAAGAATTTAATAAGTGGAAAAAATATCAACCCCGTGTGCAAAATTAGTTGTGTAAAATAAGAAGTTTTGTGAATTTTGTTTAAATACGCTGAAAGAAAAATTTTAATTATTGAGAAATTAAAGTTTTTGAGTTGTGAAAAAGTAGATATTGTGAGCAATTAAATAAATATATTTGAAAGCTCAAAAAGTTTAAGAATTAATTAAATAATTTAATTGTTGCTTAATAAGCAATTTTGCTTGAAATCAAGTGTAAAACAATTGTTATTCAAATCCCATATTCAATTGTCAAGGGTTGAATTATGCTTGATTTACACTTTATTTCAATAGCATTCTCCAGTGAAATGGGTACTTGAATTCAATTCGAACATTTCAATTGATTACAGTTCAATTCAAGCCTTGAATTCTACTGTAATTCAACCTTGTATTACAACTGAATTCAAGTATATTTCAAGCTTCAACAACAATGCTTTTGAAATTGAAAGCAAAATGCCATCGGCAAGTTTCCTTATAATTACTTTAAGCATATTTACCTTCACTACTGTTTTCACGATTTTGAACACCTTTTTGTTATTTAAAAACCCACTTTTTTATATATTTTTGATATTTTTCATCATAATTTCAATTTTATTAAAAAATAAATTACTTATTTGACAAGGTTTGAACATGTTGTATGTTGTTTGATGTTTTATTTCAAAATATTTTCAAACTTGATTAATATTTGGAATAATATTTGATAAATTGTTTGAATTCAACTTTTTTTCCAGTTAAATTTCAAGTGCTTGAATTTTAATTTTTTGAGTGCTTATTGGGTATGTATGTATGGCCGAGTTTACATCTGTATTATTTGTCATTTGCCCAAAAAACGTAACCAACTAATTACTAATGAAAAACTGTTTGTTTCAGACATGTATTTATTAAGTTAAACAGTTTCATACATAATTAATAGACAACTTTATAGAATCTAAAATGATTGTAAACTGTTTAAGCCAATAAATACTTGTCTGAACAGTTTTTCATTTGTAATTAGTTGGTTACGTTTTTTGGGCAAATGACACACAAGAAATGCCAGATGTAAACTTAGCCTATGTTTTAAAATATTAGTATTATGGCATGTAGTTTTTTTTCTATGCTTACGCCGCGTTGTAAATGGGGTCCAGAACCACCAATTGAGCAGAGCTAGCCTGAACATCTCGATATACATGCCCGTGACTCATTATATCAAATCTTTATCCATTTGTAATGCGCGCGTAACAACTTTGGAAAGCAATGTTAAGTTAAGTTGTATTCTATAAAAATTATTATATCAAAATTCTAAGGAAGCACCCACGTTTGTTAAGACTACTTTAAGTTGATATTTCCAAAATGTGTGTTTTGTACCTCAAATATTTTTTTTAATATAGCACATATTGATTTATGATACATCTGAAAATGAAGTGTTAGGCTCTTAGCTTAGATTTACTATTTCTGTCATGTAATGGAAATGATCATTAAATTATCCAACTTATTCGAAATACATAGTAAAATCTATAAAAAAAATATTAAAATAAATACAATTATTTATTTCATTCGAATAAAAGAAATCATTCATCATATTTTTTATCTGTTTTCCTTTCCATGTCAGAAGCTCATATTGTTTAAATTAGGTTGCTTTACTTCAAGATAATTAAAAATTACGGCATTATTTATAAAACTTGTAAAGGCTTTTTAAAACAAATTTTCATGAAAACTTTTTCTTAAAAAGCCTGTATAAAGCCTTAATAATTTTTATATATGAGACTGTTATTTAATAAAATAAAAAAAATATATAAATACCCGAATGAAATTTTATTCAATTTTGTACATCATAAGCTGTGAAGTGGTTGTTGAACACGGTGGTGTTACCAGTATTTATTATTAAATAACAAAATAATTAAAGTTGTCTTTTGCATATAATTTCTGAACAAAGCAATGTTAGCCTTAAAGAGCTTGGCAACTACTATGAACTTTAAAGCCAAAGTAAAATATTTTTTGCATAAAGGGGTAAATCTTAAAATGTCTCATTTCAAAGTGAAGTTATATAGTTGAGGGTAAGACAACATTTGCTCAGCTAGTATACTATAAATTTTGAACAGAAGTCAGAGCACTATTTTAGAAAGTTACCGAAAAGATGAAAAACTTCAATTCTTTCAGGATTCATTAATCGACTATATGAAACCCTAAGAGGGTATTTACAGCTACACAAAATATAGCTGATTTTAATTAAAATCTTTATGAAAATCCATATGGTTTACACAAATTTTTTTGACATTTATCACAATTTTTTATTCAAAACAAAACCCATTCACTGAAAAATTTCCAAAACTACAACCAAACAACTGCACTGTACCTAATTCACACACCTTTTTAAGCAGACCGAAGTTAATTATCTTTTTTTATAAATTTGTTGTTAATTAACTAATAAAAATAATTCATTCAATAAGAATTGAAAATAATGAACTTAAGCCTGATTAAGAAATAATTCCTGATTAAAAATAACTCTAGTACAATTAAATTTAAAAGGTATAATTTTATACTTTAGAAACTGGGTGGGGCCGTGACCTTTAAAGTTATATATTATGTTTCACGTGCTTTTCATTTAAGGAGTTTTATGAAATTTCGCACGCACCTTGAGCTCTGAAAGTGAAGCGATGTTGTCTTTAGAAAAGTGGGCGGACACTAATATTTGCAAAATTTGGTATGACCATGCCCCTAACATTATGAAATATGCCCTAAAGCTTAAAAATAATTTAAATTCATTAATTTTGCATTATGCCATAGAACGAATAACTTTCAGACTGCCCTCTTAATTTAATTTTCATATGATGTCAACTTTGCGATTGTCTTATATTTCAGTTGTTGTTTTTGTTCTTAAGCCGGGTGTTTTTTTTGTTAATTTGTAATTGTCCTCTTAGCGTTCATTTAAAAATGTTTCTAAAATTGTTACAATATATTTTATGCTTTCAACGTTTTTTTATTGTTCAGCTGATTTTTGTTGTCGTCCTTGTTTTCCTGTTTTTTTTGTCGTAAAACTTAAAATGGATGGTTGTATGTTTGCATGTGTATGTTGTGTACGAGTATGGTTTTTGGTATTTGAAACAATTATGCAAATTAGCTCTAATTCGTTTTAATTTAAGCGGATTACAATTTAATATTTTTCATGTTTTATTTGTATTTTGTTGTTGTACTCGTGCGTATGCACATACATACATACATACACACATACATATTTCAATGCATTTGTTTATCTAATGTTGATGTTGTATTTATTTAATTCATTTACATGTTGTTTAACAATTTTACAATCATTTGTATTGTATTAGCGATAAGCATGTTATGCATATAGAATTTTAAATCTAAATTGTTAAATGCGGACATCACTTTAATTGAATGAATGAACATCGATTAATTAAAATTTTCAGCTTTGAGGGAGGGCCAGTTTGAAATAGCATTGAAATGATATCTACATAAAAAAGCTCAAGCTAAATTATTCAGTATGTTCGATCTTTAAACAAGTATTAATATCATTGCTCCTACCAGATACTTTTGCATCCGGTAATACTCGTAGCATAAGAAGTACATACATATAACACACTAAATCTAATATATGTATGTATGTATTTAATTGTACCAACTATTATTCAAGAAGCGAATTTTGACTTAGATTCGGCAAATATAAAACGGTCAAAATTAATTCAAAATTAAGAAACCACAACCCTTATCTATAATTATCCAAATTACATCCTCAAAGTTGAAGATACAATAAATAAATAAATGTATTTAAAAAAAAAATTATCTAGACGCACGGTAGTGATCCAGGCCAAGTTCCGGCTAATGCACGCAGTGTGTATATATACAGGAAGCAATTCGAGCTGCTTTTACCCCCCTCATAACTTTGTTCCCCGCAATCGTAAAATTATAAAATTTAAACCATAATTAGAATAAATTCATTTAACCTCATATGCGAAAGTTTCATGTAACCTCATAAGTTTGAAAGTTTTATAATGAAAGGTTCCGGAGATATGGAGGCGCAAAAGGTGCATATTTTAAGGCATACTTACTGACCACTGACACACTCTTCAAATTGATGAAGCACTTCCGCTAAAGCTGGAAAGCTGAAATTTGTTACACGATCTAGATCTAGGTAAGAAATGAACTAGAAAAAACTGAAAACCCGAAATTTTTAACCAAGGGTACGGAGCTACGCTAGTAAAGCTCAGAATTAAAAAAACATTTCTAATGCGTTCAACTCATGCGATTTTATTGAAATTTAGCTATCATGTTGCAATAACACAAGCCCCTAAATTTTTATTGAAAAAAGTGGGCGTTACCACGCCCATACAACTCAAGCCTCCTCTTTCATGTGTTTAGGGTCAGCACATTCAAATGTACTATTTATGTATTTACTATTATCCGTTTCCAACGAAACTAAACAGAAACTAGCCAAAAAAATGTTGGGGTTAAAAGAAGTAGGCGGGAACACGCCCATAAGAATAAACATTAAAATTTGATAAACGAGTAGTTATAGATTAGCAAATTACTAGAAAAATCTGAAAACACAAAAATTTTACTTAGGAGGATGGGGCTGCACCCATAAGGCTCAGAATTTAAAAAACAAATCTAAGGCCTTAAACTCAAGCGATTTTATTGAAATTTGGCATACATGTTGCAATAATACAAGGCTATAAATTTTTGCTGAAAAAGTGGGCGTTAACATGCCCATACAATTTCAGCCTCATGTACTTCGGATCACCATATTTTAATATACTACATATATATATATGTATTCCTATCCGTTTTCAACGAAACTCGACAGGAAAGATAACTAATGGCTCCAGCAGGTATTGAGATTGAAAAAATGGGTGGTATCACGCCCATAAAAATAAAATTTGATAAACAAGTAGGTCTAGATTAGCAACTAACTAGAAAAATCTGAAAACCCGGAGATTTTTACCAGTGGGCGGGGCTATTCCAATAAAGCACACAATTAAAATAGCAAATTTAAAATGTTTATCTTAAGCGATTTTATTGAAATTTGGCACAAATTTTGGAATAATGCAAAGATATAAAATTTCGTTGAAAAAAGTGGAAGTTAACACACACGCCCATACAATTTTAATCTCCCATTTCATTTACTTCGAATCAGCAGATTTAAATATACTATTTATTTAAATATTAATATCCGTTTCCAAGGAAACTTGACACGTGTGACAGGAACTGGCAAAAAACATTTATTTAAAAAAAGTGGGCGGGAATACGCCCATAAAAATTAAATAACTAAATTTACGCTATGGAGCTGAAAGTTGATACGCAAGTAGGTCAAGATGAAAAACCAAATAGAAAAATCTAAAAACCCAAATATTTTAACCAGGAGTGGCAGGGGCCACGATAATTTTGTACTGAAGCTTTTAACTGAAGCTTTAACTAAAAGCTATCATCTTAAAAAGGGTACGATGATAATTGAACGCTGCTCATAACAAAATCTTGAGTTTAAAAAAGTGACGTAGAGTGGGGTTAACGGCCATAACATTTCAAGCTAGAATTTGCAGTAGAGAGCTTAAATTCAATACACAAATAAACCTAAATTAGAGATTACCAAGAAAGATTTAAAATCCTGGAAGTTTTAATTGGGGGCATGGACACGCACTTTAAGCTCAAAATTAAGAATTTAAGTTAAAGGATTTACGAACAGGAAAAATCTGAAAGCACCGATTGTTAAATTAGGGAAGTAAGGCTACGTTTATAAAATTTTTATCGAAATATTATACGGAAGATAACTGAAATTTTGCAAGAAAAAATAGGCTTAGGTAAGTGACAAACTAGATAAATTTAAAACACAAGCTACATTGTTTAAACCTTGCATGCACATTTTACTCATGCATTTCACTGAGCAGACTTTACTACACTAAAAATATTTTTACTCTTCTAAGAAAGGAGAAAATAATGTATATTTGTTCACTTCTTTATATCGGGAAAAATGTTGTCAAGTAAACAGATTATCTAGAAATTATCTAACACCCTTACGATTACAAATTTATATAATGCATACCATATTGCAGTGATAGATATTGTACCAAACAAGAACTTGCGTCAACATTTTTATCTCACTACTTTTGATGGCCGAAATTTTGGAAAGGAACTTGGCCTTATTTCACGTTTATGTTTTTGTGAGGATAAATTTTACAAGTTTCAACACAAATGATGTACTATATCACTCTCAAGGAATAACACTAATTGTTAACATCTAATACGCGCATATCACCATATCCCCACTATTAGTGCAACTACAGCTCAGGGAAATACCATTCGCATCTATTTTTATTTTTATTTTGCCTTTTGTGTATTGAATTATTGCGTGTTGACGCATATGGTGACAATTTACAATTTCTTTCACTCATTTACTGTTATTTTCATACATTTCTGTGCTAAACTGAAAATTTTTATGGTTTTGTTGTTGTTGTTACTGGTATAGCAAGGTTGGTTGGTGGTGATTTAAGGCAAACAGCAACGAAAAAACAAGAAAAGAAAAGCTGATACTCGTAATGCTCTTAGCAAGCAAAACACCAGCTTCATCCATAATCATCGTCACCACCATTCATACTTTGTTTACGTTTGACATTCGTCTACTCAAAGGACTAATACATATAATTTCTCCACTGTGAGTACATATTTGATGGATGCGCATAATGTCAGCATTTAATATTTTATTTATTCTTTGCAGTCTGTGCATTCATGTTCATCACATTAAAGGCAATTAGTGCAGAAATTAGGAAAATGAAATTTTTGAATTGTTCAAAATTTTCTAACGATTAAATTGATATCAGTGATAAATTTTATGCGTTAAATATTTTATACGACTTTTGTTTGTTCACATTTGCAACGTACACACACGCAAAGAAAAAATAATGTTGATTTAACCATAATCAAACAGCAAGATACTATGATTGAATTATATGGTTGTAGTTAAATCATATTATTGTCAATAGAAAAGCAAACTTTTAATAATATTATTATCTGAGTTAATAATAATATTATCAACAAAAACTATGAACTTTGTTGCACCTAATCTTATTATTGTAAATATGACAAAACTATTGTTAGATGTGACTAAAATATAATTGAAACTCACCATACCATGTTCTTATATTATAATAATATTGTTAAATACGACAACAGTATTATTTAATATAATAATATTTTGTTTTCCAATCATATATATATATATATATATATATATATATATATATATATATATATATATATATATATATATATATATATATATATATATATATATATATATTGGTAGATCTCTTGTTTAAAACAGCTGTGCGTTAAGTCCGAAATAAAAATAAATTAATATTGTTGAAATAAATTGTATGTATAGAAATATATGCTTACATATGTGTCTATACTCGAAATACAGACACGTCTGTATAAAGGAGATACACATATGTACGTATAAGTTTTTATTTATCTACCATTTTGTTTGTTTGTACTTTATTTATTTATTTAACACGACGCGTGCAATACTGATAGCTTACAAACGAAGCACTGAACTGACAGAAGATGCTTCTGAATTTTTTTTAACTTAAAATAGTACGGTTTTGGATAACATTATATTGTTATTTACATTATATTACTTTTAAATAATAACAAAACTTATGTTGCAGTCATAAATTTTTAACAAAACTATATTGCTAAACTTTAACCATATCACACTTTTTTATGAATATAATAATGTAATTATTAAATTCAAACATTACTTTGCTTACCGTAACAAAATTAATGTTTGAAATAACAATATATTGTTTTCAACGACCACACATTTGTTTCTGAGAACATAATATTGTTTTCTCAACCATTATACAAACATATCTTTTCTTTAAGTGCAAGTGTATGATTATGGATACACAAGCACGCACGTCAATATGTTTATACCCAGTGGGAAAAAGAAGGAGTAAATATGCTTTCTAGAAGGCCTTTATTCTCCATCTTTAGGATGCACTCGTACAAGGACTGCTCTTTCCAGTCTACAATCATATATTTTTCACAATCGTCTTTATTGTGGGGTTGGTGTTTCCCTCTCACTGTTTTCACCAGAGTTTCTGAAAGGCTTTAAAATTAATGGATTTTGCTTCTGTTTTTTTATTAAAAAATAAACTAAAACCAAAAAGATACTACGTCTCTTCTCTCTTCTCATTTTTGTAGTACGTAATCTGGAATATGTATCATATCCTTTAAACCAAAAAGTCATGGCGTTCTATAAGGCAATCCTTACTTAGATAAGAACATAATTGTACCAAAAAATAAATGTTCGGCCTGCAGTTAGATATATAACATTCCCGCTGTGCAGTTACATATGTATATAACATTCATACATAAGTATGTATGTACACAGTCTAATTGCATTGCGTTTGTATCTGTGGGTAAGTTTATGATTAGACATTTTGGCCGTTGGAACAGAAATACTAACAGATGTTTTGTGTAAACATTAGAAATTCGGTTTTATGTAGATAATTGCAGATAATTGCAGAAATTGATAAATTATGGTAACATGAAAATACGGTTAATTTTGATGTGTTTCTAATAAATTAGAGGTAAAAGAAATTATTTTAAAGCCGTTTTCATAATGTCCAATTTAAACATATGTGGAACTCCCACTTAGCCAAAATTGTTTTTCTTTTCCGGGAAATCTCGCATGAAAACCACCAATACGCATATACATATGTGAGTGTTTTCTCTCCCCTTTATACAAGTCTTAGTTCATCTGAGAGAAAGACAGAAAGAGACAGTCCCTCTTTCTTTCACCAAGCTGAATTAAGACTTTGCAAAGTATACTTTGCATATCTAAAAGGGGTCTTTCTTTCAAAAATTTTCTTTGACAGACTTCTATATACTTTTTTTGTAAACAAACTGATGGTATTGGCATACTTTCTACCAAGTTCATCTGTTAACTAACCGAAAGATGGTTAAAAGTAAAATATGAACCATCGATTAATAGCTAGGTGCTTGCTAATCAAAAGGTCATTATCTAGTTGCGAAAGCGGCCGTAAGCCAGCAAAAACGGTACAGACCGGGAGAAAGCAACAGATCTTAAAGATAAATTTTCTCTCAGTCGATAATTGATGATATTCTCAAAGAAATTATATCATAAAAACTCGTAAGCACCAGCTACAATTCCGTGAGTTGGATGAGTTACGCTATCGACACATTTTGCAAAAACTTTATTACTCTATTTAATAATTTCCTCCCTATTGAAAATTAATTAATTAATATGTAATTAACTTTACATATGGCTGTGAATTATTCGTTAGATGGTGGCATTAACTCCTTGATTGTAGTCGTATAGTCTTCATATAAAAGTGTGTGTTCCCCAAATTTTCGCAATTTTTGCGATAAAATTTATTTGAGAGATGTTAAATGAAACTATGGTTTCTTTTATTATTTTTCGTTAACTTTATTAAACAAATTGAATTACAAATTCTTAAAAAAAAATTTAGTTACCTACTTTTTGGTAGGTAATAATTCTATGAAGTTGTCGTAATACCAATACCAATTTTCTATTTTTATAATATTGGTTACAAATTATTACCATGGTGGCTATTATTACCACGTCAGAATAGGCCTATGTAGTCACTTGGGGCGAAGAAACCTTGACATAATTACTCAGCTAATTAGGTAATTATCACAAGAATTACCAAATCATAACATTTAAATCACCCATAAGGAAAATTTTTCAATCCCCAAAATAAACAATAAATTTTATTTTAAATAGCTGCAATAAAAGGAAGCAGAATGTGATCATCTGTGTTGACAAAGAGATCAACACTCGAATGCAAACACAATTTTAAAAATTCATAATTTTCATATTCTTCTACATATAAGAGAACTCAAGCACTGGGGTGGCAAATTTTTATTGTCACAGACAGGATCTTTTATAAGTCCTGCATACATAAATATGTTTAGAAAAACCAGCAACAAAAATACAACAAAGAAATCAAATTTAAATCCTCTAAATGTAAGAATATTTGTTTTGGCATGTGTTTCGCAGCCAAAGTGTAACAAGGCACACACGCACACATACACACGCAGTTGCACACGGAAAACGAAACTTTACCCTCTCCCTTTCTTATTATTTACATTAGCACAGGATCATCAATTAATCCTGTTTCTATATTATTTTTATTTGGTAGACTTACTGCATTTCGCTGTAGTACTCGTATGTATTTATTTCTTTTACGTGTTGAAAGTTGCGAATTTATGCGGCAGGGTGTGTGTACGAACAAATTTATATGCTCAATTCATTTCTAATTTGTAGGGTGTTTTCGGCTGACGCCCCCTTTTACGGTTTTAATTGTTTGACGACAATTTAACGCTTTGATTTCATTGTTCAAGATTTATTAGCAGAGTATTTATAACTCAAATTTAATTTGTAACAGATGCGCCAAATAACATTTCTCATTCGAACGTAAATGCATGCAAACATTCATTCTCTTGCTGGTATTTGTTAGAGGGTCGACAAATTAATTCATCATTATATTTACAAGGGATTTTGAATTAAACTCTTTTTGTTTACATGAATAGAAAGAAATTGTAGAAATTAAGGTGCATGCAACTGTGCTGAAACCGCAAAAGTTATATTGTGTTTTTCAGTATTACATACATACATACATACATACAATACTTTTAAATAATCTATAGACAAAAAACTTTCACTAATGAACAAATACACACTTTTAACTTTAACACTTGTGTTGCAGAGAGCCGAGAGTTTTGCAAAATTAATTATAATGGGTAGCCTACCCATTATAATTTTCTATATATATTTCTAATATAGTAATTTTCGGGCTTATAATTTGAAGAATCCACACATTATCTGACTTTGTGAGGCATTGTAGATACTTTTGAAAGCCCACAGCAAAAAGTTTTCGAGATTCTGTAATGGGTTACACTCTTTAAATGACATAGAAAGTAATGCGTGGTAATTATTTATGTAATTATTTTATTTGCCTAATACAGACTGTCGCCTAATGAATAAAATAAGGACTTGTTTGTATCGTTATTTGAAAGTACTTACTTTATAACTTTCCAGTTATTAATATATATATATATATATATATATATATATATATATATATAATATATACATATATATATTATAGTGGCCCTTAGTTGTATAGAGAATTTTTCTTTTTTTGATTTCCTTTATCCTCACACCCCAAATCGGTTTAATTTTATGTAAAAGAAATACAAAAAATTTCATAGCGATAAGTTGTGTTGTAAGGGGTGCGTCCTGCCCTAAAAGTTATCCCTAAAGCCCATATATTCAATGTACATAATTTTTTTTTTTGTTTAGTTTTCTTATGACTTTACTTTTTATACATATGTATGAAATAATTTAATAGAGATAAACTCTCATTGTACGCTTAGTAAAATAATTTCCATATAAACGCAATTTTGGTATATAATTATAATTTTTGGTATTTTATTGATTATTTTCTTCATTATTTCGTAAAATACTAATTTTAGCAAAAAACTTTCTGTGAAACTAATGTTTTAGATCTAAAAT
Organism: Tachina fera; assembly: GCA_905220375.1. Classification (NCBI taxonomy): domain Eukaryota; kingdom Metazoa; phylum Arthropoda; class Insecta; order Diptera; family Tachinidae; genus Tachina; species Tachina fera. The sequence continues at coordinate 65,518,376 of LR999964.1, forward strand.
ACTATTATAATATTATATTATTACCAGGGAAACCAGAAATATGGTCCAAAAAAATTTTTTTATTCGCATTCAATATGCACTAAAAACTTCGAAATATGCACTTAAAACTCAAAATATATGCTCTTAAATATAACATAAATTGGATTATTTCGAAATGAAAATCTAATTTTAATAAAATTTACATATAAAACAAGACAACAATAAAATAAACAGAAGAAGGAAACAATAAAAAAATTAATTAAGAACAAAAATTTAACTTTAACTTAAAAAGCGATGACGATATAAGATTTAAGTCTTCGGAACTGTATTTTGAAGAATAAGATAAGGTTTTTATTTATAATTATTATTGCAATAAACAAAATCTATTCACTTAAACTTTTATACATTGAAAATTTTCTTTTTCAACCTCAACTGATGTAATCGGGGCAGCGTTCGTCACAATTACCAAACCAAGTTCATATTGAAATTAGCGTCCAGTGATGATGTTAAAACACATGTTGCACCTGTTTAAGTTGAAATTTGGAAAATAAAAATCAATAGTATTTGTTCCAGCATTAAAATTTAGCAGAAAAAAAATTGGATATGGGCGATTTAAAATTTTTTAATTTTCTTGTTTCGTTTTAAATATTAAAATAATTTAAAAAAAAAACACCAAAATATACCTTAAAAACGTCAACACAGAGAAAAAACTGCCTAATAAAATCAACAAGATTTTCTCTATGAAACGTGTTTAGGCTAAGGGGTATCCCAGCAGAAAGAAGCGAAGATTTTTTCATAGAGATTCCTTATTGTTTTTATGTGGTAAATCTTATTAATTTTATCAAGAAGAAAACCACATAAAATCAGGAAGAAATCTTATTATTCAAAACTTTTTTTACTCAATTTTCGTAATTTTTGGCACCAAAAAAACAATCCATAGAGAAAATCTTCTTGATTCTATTAGGTTTTCTCATAAATTGTAAACTATAAGAATTTCTTATTGATTTCATTAGGTTGCCTTATTGATTTTTTCAAAAAGGTTTTCCTTATTGATTTCATTAGGTTGCCTTATTGATTTTTTCAATAAGGTATTCCTTATAGTTTTCATTAGGTTTTAAATGATTATGTGTAAAGCATCTCATTAATTTTTTTAATAAGCAAATCTTCTTGATTTTATTAGGTTTCTTGTTATTTCATATCTATAAATAAAAATAGAGACAATTTTTTTCATATCTTTCGTTCTTGTATAAGCATGTTTTTGTACAATAATTTCAGTGCGGATTCAGGCTGTTTGTTTGCATATTGGTTAGAGTTCCTGTCTATCAGTCAGAAGGTTGTCGGTTCAATACTTGTCTCCTCCCAAGTAATAAATATGTATGTATGGTGAGTTAGTTAATTAACAATATAATATAATATGTATGTATGTATGTATGTATAAATAAATAACATCTAAATATGCTACATAAATACATACATATATCGTACAGAATTTAAATGAAAATACATAAGTACAATTTTTTTAATTTTTTATTAGGTTGCCTAATAAAATCAAGAGGAAAACCTTTTTGAAAAAATCAATAAGATAACCTAATAAGAACTACAAGATTTCTTCTTGATTTTTTCAAAAAAGTTTTCTCTATGAAATTAATAAAATTTCCTTATTAAAAAAAACCATAGAGATATCTTATTAATTTTGTTCTATTTTATGATGTATTTATTAGGCACTGTTTTCTCTGTGAAATATGCTCTAAAATTTCGAAAAATGCGTGTTAGACTGAAGTAGGCAAAAACATGCTTTAAAGGGTAAAATATGCAAAAATATGCACTAACAAATCGATGCCAGAATTCATAAAAAGTTCTGAAACGGATAAATATCTTAATTCCGGATTGATATATCAGCCAAGAAAAAACATGCAATTGCATATTTGCGGTTTCCCTGATAATAACCCAGCAAAAAAAGAGACTCTAATAAAGTCATGAATATGTTGAGTTTGCGATCTGGAAGTAGTGAAAATTTCGATCCGATCTAATGCTTTTCAATCCAATTACAAAATGCATTTTGGTTGTACTTTAAAGTCAATCAGGAAAATATTTTGAAATCTTGGACCCCAAATACAATATGCAATTCCTCGAAAACTCGTTTAACAATGTATATGTCGGGCGCAAAGTACGTTTGCATTTTTTAATTTTACGTTTAAAAAGTATGCCTTCAGAATAATAAGCTACCCAGAAAAAAAGGGACTCTAAAAAAGTCATGAAAATGTTGAGTTTGCGATCTGGAAGTAGTGAAAATTTCGATCCGATCTAATGATTTTTACATAGGGTTGTCATTGCAAGAACTTCTCTTTTTTCGATTCCTGGTCACTGCATTGAAAGCGATATTAAGAAAAATTCCTTTTTTTGTGTTCTATGATAATATTTTTATCTAGTAAAAATGGTAAATAGTTACCTATTTTAAGAATTCGTTTCGTTTTATACGAATTTAAAACCGAAACAGTGTTTTCATGTAAATTTAAGCAAATAATTTTTATGTTTTAGACTAAAATTAGTTCATAAATTTCTTTAAAAAAATTATTATTTTTTTTAATTCTGGTAAGTATTTTCTAACACTATGGAGGAGTTGCAAGGTTTTGTGTGACTAAAATAAGCTTCTACATGGTTTTAGCTCACTCTCGGCAAATTAAAAATATCGATTCTTTGGAAGCAATGAAAATGTATTTCCACTAGAAAGACTTCCATTTGTTTTCACTGGGAAAGAAAACGATAACTACAAAAAAACTATAAGTAAATTTGTATATACATACATATGTATGTATGTATGTGCGAGTACATGAACAATATACATATACATATATATGTACAAATCTACTCACCCGCTTCGAATGAGATTGTTGCTTAAAAGGATGGATCATTTGCCTGAAATAAAATCAACAATAATACTATTTAATACGAGTACCAACAATAATAAAAATAATAAAAATTAAAAAAACTACAGAACGTTGTTCATATTAAACAACAAAAGCAATAATCAAAACACAAACATTTTCACACTCTTTTTCCCGATAAAAACCACTTTAACACGTAATATGGATTCCGCAGCGGATAAAATAATGAATGAATGAATGAGTGAAAAGAAACAAATTAATGAATAAATAAATAGTGACGTCTGTTTGGATGAATGAATTGTATGAAATTATGAATGTGTGTTTGTATGTATTTATACGCAACAAATTCTCAAGTGTCATTATTGTTCAAGTGATGTTTTTCCTTTCTTCTTTTTAAATGTATGGATGATGTGTTAAAGTGGAAATGAGGAAGTGTCAAAAGTGGTAAAACGTGTATGAGAACAATAGAAATACTTTAAACGAACACACAAATACGATTATTCGAATAGAATCTAACATAACATACATACAAACATTCAAAGGTTTTCTTTTATCGGAACCCCTGCACAACTTTTCATGTTGAAGAATTTCTTGGGTTAAAGGGTGTTAGATAAAAATTCAATAGATAGCTGGTAATTATGATGTTAGAAAATTTCGCTTATATACAGAAATTGTTTTTTCATTCGCACAAAATTTGGGCTCGTCTTTTGGTTTCGTTTAAAAAAATATTTAAGAGCAATTAACTTGTAACACCTCATGTGAAATCACCCTTTATTTCGCATATACGCAACAGTCTTATAATGTATGTATGTATATGTTTGTATGTACATATAAGCAATTATCCTTTATCTATTTCGATGTATCACTCCTCAACATGTGCTCTTATAATGTTTATCGCTGCTGTTGGTTAAGCAACATTTCAGGCTAATAAAAATTATCATCCGCTCAGCCCCACTTTTATTATTATTTTCACAAATGTGAACGACTGTCATATGAAAACATTTCTTGTTGAATAGTTCGTCAATCATTGTTGTAGTTTTTTTTTAACACTAACAAAAGGATTGATTATGCCCCTCGCATTAAGAGCAATTGTTGCATTAAATATGAGCGCATAAATAAAAAGGAACAAAAGTTACTATATTTTCTAGTGTGACACACAAATTGTTGCTTGTTGCGTACTGTGGTGTGCAATTGTGCGCAAAAATTCAATAGGAATTCTTTGAAATCGTTATATTATTTTTAACCACATCTGGTTAATTTGCACCTATGTACATACATTTATATATAAGTATGTATTTATTTTAGCTATAGTTATATAATTAGAAGGAAATTTATATAAATTTAAAGGGTCTTTTTATCTTGAGATATTTGACGCTGGAGTTAATTGCGTCCTTAATAAAAATTAAATTACATGGGTTTGATCATTGGTTTGTGTTAAAAACGGGCTACTGAATGAGTTTGATACAAGTCGAATTAATAAACACCAAACAATAGTAGACATATAGGTAAAGTAGACCCTAATACTGGAATGGTATGCAATGAACGAAGCGGAGAATAATCCAGGAACCGTTATTCGCACAGATACTTCTTAAAATGTTGAAAGGATGGGTAACGGGCTCTATGACACGAGTTGAAACGTAATGAAATGTTTTGTCTGCCGGATCACAATACAGTTTTTAAAACTGATTCCATGGCCTCCACGAAAAGCATGAAGGGGTTAAAAGAAAGTGATATCAAAGCCTGAAAGAAGATAACACCTAGTAGTGGGCTTTCATTGCCTGAGAGTTACTTCTCTTTGTAAAAAAAAGAAGGAAGTTACATCCTGGAAATAAATATAATTAAGAGAGCTACATACAATATGGGCACTGGGACATTAATGTATAATAGGAAAAAAACAAACTGATAGGCTTGCTAAAATAGGAGCATAACTAGGCGCACGGCAGTGCGCCAGGCCAAGTTCTGGCCAATGCACGCAGTGTGTATATTTACAGGAAGTTATTCGAGATGTTTTACGCCCCTAATAACAATGTTGCCCACAATTGTAAAATTATGATATTTAAGCCATAATTAGAATGAATTCATATAACCTCATATGCGAAGTTTGAAAGTTTGATAATGAAAGGTTCCGGAGATATGAAGGTTCAAAATGTGCATATTTTGAGACAAACTCCCTGACCACTGACCACTGAAAAACTCATCACTTTGATGAAGCACTTGCGCTATTGTTAGAGAGCTAAAATTTGGTACACGAGAAGATCTAGCTGGGCAATGAACCAGCAAAATCTGAAAGCCCGGAAATTTTAGCCAGGAGGGCGGGGCTACGCCCATAAACATAAACATTTGCGCTATTGAGCTGAAATTCGATATAGAGCTAGGTCTAGGTAAGAAATAAAATAAAAAAATCTGGTGGCGGGGCTACGCCCATGAAAGTCAGATATTTGGCATATATAATGCGGTAATGCAAGGCTATAAATTTTTTATTAAAAAAGTGGGCGTTGACATGCCCATACAATTTAAAACTCATTTTAATACCCTGCGGCTCAGAATCTTTAGATATACTATTTATGTAATTATTATTATCCGTTTGCAACGAAACTTGACACGAATACTAAGCACTGACCGAAAAAAATTTTGAATTTGGAAAAGTGGGCAGGGATACGCCCATAAAAACTAAAAACTAAAAGTTGCGCTAGGGATATGAAATTTGATATACAAGTAGATCTAGGTGAGAAATCAACTAGAAAAATCTGAAAACCTTGAAATTTTAGTCAGAGGGGCGGGGCTGCGCTCATAAAAATTAAAAATCATTACTTGCGCTTATGAGCTGAAATTTGATACACAAGTAGGTCTAGGTGAGAAATCAACTAGAAAAATCTGAAAACCCAAAAAATTTTATCAGAATGGGCGGGGCCACGCTAGTGTTATTTTAAACTAAAGACTTAATATACAGCTTTTAATTCAAGCCAATTTAGTAAAATCCTGCACACGCTTTGCACGTGCACAATACTTTAAACTATCTAAGGTGATAAAACGTGGGCGTGATTATTTCCATAAAATGTTAGCCTTGTGTTTACTTTGGTCTAGCATATTTTAGAAGAAAATTAGCATGAATTATAAGTGCTGCTCACAACAAAATTTTGAGTTAGAAATAGGGGGAGAGGTAATTCTGATAAAATCTTTTACAATCTGCTAACTTGAAAATATTTTTACCGATTTAAAGAAGTGAACAAATAAAAATTTTTCTCACCCTTTTTAGAAAAGTAAAAATATTGCCAAGTTAGCAGATTATGTAGAAATTATGTGACACCCTTACGATTACAAATTTATGCAATACATATTTCTGTGGTAGGTAAGTAGGTATTGTGGCAAACAAGAACTTGGTCAAAATTTATATCTCACTACTTTTAATGGCCGAAATTTTGGACAGGAACTTAGCATTTTTTCACATTTATGTTTTTGTGAGGATCTGACTCCTTTTTGATAATTGTTCTATAATAATCCTTTTTAAACTTAAAATTTCTGGTATGTCTTACTTCTATTAATGATCACTGTGCCAGTTGAAAATGGCATAGTTGCATAAAATAATGGGTTATAGCGTGATGGGTGTTGGATTGTAGACCTTAAATATGCACTATTTCAATAGGGCAGATGCTGTTTTAATTTTTGGATTTTCCGATTGAGTACATCAATTACTATTTGTGTACAAAATTTCAGCTCTCTATAGTATAATATTATCTAAAATATTTATGGGCCTGCCCCCGCCGACTTTTATATCTGCTAGTGCTCATGGTTCATGCAAAGTTTGGTATTAAAAAGTTAATGAGAAATATATGAGTAATAAATTAAAAACTGCTAAACCGAAGTACATTAAAGAAAAAGCTACTATTTATGGGTGAAGTCACGGCTACTTTTCAAAATAGGAAACTTTTATTTTGGATAAGTGCAATGTGTATAAAAAGTTTTAATAAAATTTATCTTAAATTTAAATTTGAAGTGCTTATTTCCACCACGTCGTAGCTACTTCTGGCTTTCAGATTTTTCTTAGTGATCTCTGATCTAGATTTATTTGTGTATCAAATTTAAGCTCGCTAGTGCGAATATACCGGGTAAAACTTTTTTGTTTTAATTTTTCCCATTGGCTTACGCAGCAACACTTATATGTGCATAAAATTTCAGCTCTCCAGCGCGAATTACACCTTTAAATTTTATCAGCATTACCTCTCCTTCTATTTCTAACTCAAAATTTTGTTGTGAGCAGCGCTTCTTCTAAAATATGCTAGATCAAAGTAAGCACAAGGCTAAAATTTTATGGAAATAATCACGCCCACGTTTTATCACCTTAGATAGTTTAAAGTATTGTGCACGTGCAAAGCGTATGCAAGATTTCACTAAATTGACTTGAATTAAAAGCTGTATATTAAGTTTTTATTTAAAAATAATACTAGCCTGGCCCCGCCCATTCTGATAACATTTCTTGGGTTTTCAGATTTTTCTAGTTGGTTTCTCACCTAGACCTACTTGTGTATCAAATTTCAGCCCATAAGCGCAAGTAATGATTTATAATTTTTATGGGCGCAGCCCCGCCCCTCTAACTAAAATTTCCAGGTTTTCAGATTTTTCTAGTTGATTTCTCACCTATAGCAAATTTTATATCCCTAGCGCAACTTTTAGTTTTTAGTTTTTATGGGCGTAACCCTGCCCACTTTTCCAAACTCAAAATTTTTTGGCCCAGTACTTAGTATTCATGTCAAGTTTCGTTGCAAACGGATAATAATAATTACATAAATAGTATATGTAAATATGCTGAGCCGCAGGGTATTAAAATGAGGTTTAAATTGTACGGGCATGTCAACTCCCACTTTCTTAATAACAAATTTATAGCCTTGCACTATCGCAGTATATATGCCAAATATCAATAAAATAGCTTCCATTAAGCGCCTTATATATATACTTTTTTAATTCTGACTTTCATGGGCGTAGCTTCGCCCACCTGGCCAAAATTTTCGAGTTTTCAGATTTTCTTATTTTATTTCTTACCTAGACCTAGCTCTATATCAAATTTCAGCTCAATAGCACACATTTTTATTTTTATTGGCGTAGCCCCGCCCTCCTGGTTAAAATTTTTGGGTTTTCAGATTTTTCTGGATCATTTCTCACCAAATTTAAGCTCTCTAGCAATAGCGGAAGTGCTTCATGAATTTGATGAGTGTATCAGTGGTCAATGGTCAGTGGTCAGTGGTCAGTGGTCAGTGGTCAGTGGTCAGTGGTCAGTGGTCAGTGGTCAGTGGTCAGTGGTCAGTGGTCAGTGGTCAGTGGTCAGTGGTCAGTGGTCAGTGGTTAGTGGTCAGTGGTCAGTGGTCAGTGGTCAGTGGTCAGTGGTCAGTGGTCAGTGGTCAGTGGTCAGTGGTCAGTTGTCAGTTGTCAGTGGTCAGTGAGTATATCTTAAAATATATATTTTTTGAACCTTTCATTGTAAAACTTTCAAACTTCGCATATGAGGTTATATAAATTTATTCTAATTATAGTTTAAATATCATAATTTTACAATTCCGGGAAACAAAGTTATGAGGGGGGTAAAAACAGCTCGAATGGCTTCCTGTAAATCTACACACTGCGTGCATTGGCCAGAACTTGGCCTGGCGGACTGCCGTGCGCCTAGATAAGATATATAAATGTTTGATTTTATGAAGGATTTTAAGGATTTTAAGAAAACAAGGGGCAACTTTAAAAACAAGAAAAATTAAAACAAATCTGCTTATTTTTAAAAACATCATGGATAAAAATCATGTTTTGCATATCTAAAAACTAAAAACTGCAATTTTTATGATAAAATAAGGCCACAAAATATAAAAATAATTCATATGATCTGTGCTATTACTTGAATCTTCTGAAGATACATACATATATATTTTTAATGCTTTCTTAGCATTGGCACTTATTTACAAAAAAAAACTAACTCAGCTTATTTACTTTAGAGAAAATGTATTTTATTTATTTATCTTATTTCAATTTTTTAATATATATCTGAATATTGAATTCTCAAGAAACAGGCACAAGACAAATCTGTAAATTTTTTGTACATTGCATTTTTTAATTAACGGAAAAAGGTCGATTTGAAAATTTTTAATAGTTATTAAATGCCTATTTTTTGAAACTGTCTATCTGTACTTTTGAATAGGTTCAACATTTGGAATCCAGTCTTCCAAATCACTTTACTACAAACTTAAAGACAAGTTTCAATTAGAAAAGGAACCGTTCAGCGGGAACAAACTAGAGATATGTATATAAAGCAAATTTATATAACTTTGGATAGAAATTTTTATCCAAGCAATTTGAGAACTCTCTTACAAAAACATCAAGTCCACTGATTATATTACAAAAAACGGAAACAATTTAATAAATACTGGGTCTAAATAAATATTTAAATACAATCAGTCTTTTAGCGCTTCGCAATTTTTTTTAAGTATATAAAAGTTGAATAGTGACTTTTTTAATCAGGAATAATTTCTTAATCGGGCTTAAGATCAGTATTTTCAATTATTATGAAATAAAATAATTTTAGTAATTAATGTGATAAGAAAAGAAAAATTAAACTAGACTTTTTAGGTGGGGGAAATGTGCATTTTTCAGTGAAGCCATGAAGCTGATGAAGCACACATGTTTATCTACTTGGGCAGAGATTGTTATTAATATCAGCTATTTAAATTGTATTTTTAATGAAATGGATTATGAGAAAGGATAGTGTATACAATTATTGATTAACCTTTGTTAAATATAATTGTAAGTATCACTATTAATTTTCTATTTTCCCGATTAACAAATTATTCCAGATTAAAATTTACTATAGTTCAACGAAATTTGTTTAATATATGTACATTAATTATTCGAAAGATATGCATAAGCTAAACACGCATCACAAGAAAAACAATGTCTTATAAGCTTGCTTAAAAGCCAATATTTTAAAACAACATAACTTATGTATTAATAAAAACTCAAAAAGAGTATCAAATTAGAAAAAGTATCAAATTTGGGTGCATTTTGTTAGAGTAGCACAATAGTATCCAAGCAGTCGAAAAAGTGGCAAATTGCTACTTTAATAGAAGCAACGGTAACGCTGCTTCTTGTTCGTACCCTGCAGTCAGACTAGGGACAAGTGTCTTTATGTCAACACTAAATTTCTACTAGTAGTTACATTGTCTACAATTTATCTTCTATTCATCAGTATAAAAGAGAGAGAGAGAGATAACAGATGTGGTGTATTTCTGGTGGATTTTGCAACAACTTGTCAACATATATAAATTTCTATGTACGTAAGGTATAAAAATGTACCAGTAAATGTCTGGTTGGTAGGTCTCCTTGTTCCCATAAAAACTATGAATTCACTACCTAGTCAATTGTTTTAGTGTTACTAGTAGATTTTCAATGACAAGCACATGCTAAATGTCAATAGCACAAAGTATTGTATGGGGGATAATTGTAGAGTAGTACTGGTGACAAAGTCAAAAGCGACTCAGTACATTTTCACCATCGACATTTCCTTCAGGGTATGGTTACACTAAGATTTTTACCCCCTAGCGTCCCTGCAGATAAAAGGAGTAGTATGTGGTCAGAAACATACTAGTTGCTTTTGAATTCAGACTGGTTGCAAATCTGTTTTTTCATACAACGAACTATCGACTTTTACATTGGTTTGTCATAGGAGCACAACTAGTTGTTTTGTGTAGAGTTGTACACTAGTTGAAGGACTATTTGCTGTTATACTAGTTTATGAAAATACTTTTTATCCATGTTGTTTACATGACAAACAAAAGAGTAAGAGAGACAGCGCGTCGCTTGTGGAGAAGTGCAGCCGATATTTCATCAAGCTTCTTAGTTCTGTCTCTTTATAACTAGTATAGGACTGGTCCAAAACGTAACAACTCCAAAAATTAGCAACAGGGGTATAGATGTTTACACATCAAAAAAAAAAAAAACAAGTAAAACCAAATAAAAATTCCTATTAGTTTGGTAATTTGTGTAAACCTTCTATCGTGTAATTTTTCGGCAGAGTTTCCAACTATAATTGTCTTCTTGTAAGATCCAACAATATTAAACAAAATAAAAATTCTAACCAACATCTAACATTCACTAGTGATATCTATTTCACTTATTATAACCACTGCCACACCCACAATAATTAAAACACGTGTGTTGCTAATTTTTTTATTTATTATTTTTTTTTTTTTGGTATTCATTAATAATTTGTATATTCAAAATTCAATAAATTGTTCCTAAACTTATGTGTACAATAATTATTTATTATTTATATAATTTACAATAAATATTTACAAGAAATTTACAAGTGATCATATTAATAATTTAAGGTTTATCATTATTTAGAGAGAAAACAATGTACAAATGTGTTATCACATTAATGTAACTTTTACATAAATGCTTAATATTATGAAACATTTAATGAAAATTCTTAAAGCGCTGAATACCATCAAAATCTATAAACCAAAAGCATTATTGCGAAATGATTTGATGTAGCTTACTTAATTAAATTATTCATTAATGAATGCAATGTAATTATCATATTGTCAGACCAAATAGAATAAGCAATAAAAGCAAACAAAAAATAAACTAAATAAGATTTTTCTAGCACTATTCCTTCGTGTTATACTTTCATTAAAACATTGCAACAGGACGGATACAGTAGCAGCATACTGATTGTGGCCTATTGTTTATTCAATGCAACATTAATATACTTTATGCATGCATAATCGTACATGGTCTTTTGGTGTTGGCCAAACTAACAGTTTCATTAGCCAACTGACTAGCATTCTTAATTAGAAGCCTCGATGTCATCATCATCATCACCCTCATCATCGTTATCATCATATCAATAGCACTCATCAGTCCTCATTAACTTGTTCTATTAATACTGTGTCGTTGTGTGGTGAATACGAGTACTCGTAGTTCGAGTGGAAGTTGGAGGAGCGCAGCAAGGAATCACTTTGTCAGTTCTATCCTTGAAATATTACGTACACACATGCATATTTAAATTAAAATCCTTTCACTAACAATTTGCTGCAACTGTAATTGTAATTAAGTTTGTTGTTGTCTTTCTCACTGATTGTTGTAGTTGTTGTCTAAAGGGTGTGATACTAATAAAAACCCCTGCTTTCTTTTGCCAAAAACTAACTGACAGTTGATGGTGATGAATTCCGTTGCTGTGATTGATGCTGCTGTTTAATTCTTTCCTTTGCCTCCTGCTGGGCCTTCTTGGAACGTTTCCATTTCATGCGGCGATTTTGAAACCAGATTTTTACCTGTGTCTCCGACAACATGAGACCACTGGCCACCTCAAACCGCTTAGGGCGGGATAAATATTTATTTTGTTTGAATTGTTTCTCTAATTCCAGCAACTGCTGCGACGTGAAGGCCGTACGTGGTCGTCGAGTCTTGCCCAAAATGGCGTGATGCGGATAAGCGGCTAGTTCGGGTATACGATGGTGTAACATACCGGCGCGAGCCAAAAACTCAAACTGCAAGTGTGAAGGCATGAAATGTTGGCCCATGGGGATCTATAGTGATAGAAAATGGAAAATTATGTTTGTTTAGATATTTCTGTTGTAAATAAATTGAATGTGATATAAAGATAGTTTTTCTACTCGTAATAAACAGCTACTGCGAATCAGAAATAAGGATAGAAATTAAAATTGACTATGATGAGTCCAAAAAGTCTTTTTTTTAACACAATAAATGTTAATACATATCTATGTACATTAGAGGTAAAATAAAAAATCGAATACAATGTATAATTCTCAAAAATAATTAAATAATAATTAATTGAACTATAGTGACATATAAGTGACATATGTAAGACATCGCAATGCTAAATCGACCATATTTTATCCATATATTTGAATTACATTTGAACTCGTAAGGGTCCTTTATATAGTAGACTTTAGTCGCGGTGTTTGCAGGTCTATTATTGAATGTTCCATCTCAAGTGTTCGTGTTTTAACGATTCCAATTCACATCAAACTCATGTTTGCAAAAGACATGACCCATGACTGCACTACATAGGACCTTGTTTTAATTATTATATTTCTCTTAACAATTTGCAATTTCGTAGTCCAACAATATCTGCAGGTATGCCACAATAAGCACAACAATTTAATCAAAATTATGTAAGGCAATAAAGCAGAGCAGCACGAACACAAAGTCTTTGCTGCTGCCGTTATTGTTGCTGCTGTATTTTTTGTTTGTTTTTTAACCCCGATCAAAAAAGGGGTGTTAAAGTGTGTAGTGCGTGTCTTACAGCTGATAAACAGCTGTGAGCTGTCAAAGTCAGCATATGTTTCTGCAAGTGTTGTGCAAAATATTTCCGCCTTTTTGATCATCGTTTTGCTATTCGTGTTAAACTTGCAAATTTTATTATTTTCATTAAAAGTTTTATTATATACTAACGCCATGGTATGTATTATATAAAAAACTGTGGTTGTGATCTGTGTATACTTATGTTATTTATAAAACGTAATCGTGTTTAAGTGTATTAGCAACTTGCCGATTGTAACGTACACCTGTCTTTCGTGGAGTAGAACTTACAAAATTCACTTGCATTCATTGTAATTGTAAATTTTCCTATATGTGTAAACCATTGTGTGTTCAAAATGTCCAAAATTTACTGCGAGTACCTGCGAGCCTTCAATTTATTGTACTTTTTAGGCAAAATGTCAGTGACAAAACGCACCCTTTTTTTAATATGGCATGAGGAAGCGGTCCCCACCAAGAAGTTTCTCGCCGTGGAAAATTATATTCTTGGTACCGTTTTGAGCAAAATCACCTATACTCAGAAGGAGCAGTGCAAAATTGGAAGGAAACTGCGAAATTTTGCTAGTAGACTTATCCAAAAGTGGAAGGCCTGTGGCAGAAGTAAGGTGTTTTTCGAAAAAATTAACCAAGAATGGCTAGATACACCATTGGTATTATTGGGAAAAAAAAGCAAATGAAAATATTGGACGACCGGAAAAAGAGCTTTCTGAGTGCTGCAGAAAAACGCAAGTCAATAAGATGTCAGGGCTTACAGAGGAAGTGTCATGTGAAGGATTGTTGGTAGCTGCAGTTTATATAAAGCTGGAAAGCGCAGTGCTTCCAAAGTTGTAGAAATGGTAAAAAGCGATGAGGATTTTAGCGGAAAGGTAATACAAAATATAAACAAACCAAAGCCCCTTCCATCAAAATTTTCAGACGATAAAGCGCTTGCGCTATTTGTAGATCTTGGACATACCAGATACACTTGGAACTTGAACAAGAAATCAGCAAGAAACCAAAACGCCGATATATATCCATGCTACGAAAAATTACGCTTCGCCAAAAAAAAGTGCTATTCTAGACATTACAGTCACTGATTATTATGCTGAAGTGCCACTACAAAGTCTTGTGGACCATACAATAAATAGGATCATGGAAGCGCACCCTGAAAGTTTTGAAATCCCATCTACAAGTAATAATAACACCAATTTAACTGCTGTCTACAAATCGGGTTGTGATGGCAGCAGTGGCCATTCCACATATAGGCAAAAATTTAACGACTGCGAAGGAAACATGAGAGACCAATATTTATTTTCAATTTGTATTGTACCACTGCAAGTGCAGAACGGACCGACAGTTTTATGGAAAAACAATCGAATTTCTTCTACACGATACTTTCGACCAATCAAAATACTTTGCAAGAGGGAAACGACGGACCTGAGTCGCAGGGAAATTTAAAATATTAAGAGCCAAATATTAAATATTGTGCCAACATATGTAAACTCATTGATTATTGATCACCAATTTCACATGACCATGCTTGATGGTAAAACTTTCAGCGTCATTTCAGAATCTTCTTCGCAAATATGCGGAATCTGCAACGCAATACCGAAAAATATAAATGACTTAAATTTGGTGAAGAGCTTTCCAATTAAAGTGAACCTCTTTCAATATGGGCTATCCAGTCTCCACGTGTGGATCAGGATTTTGAATGTATTTTGCACATATCCTATAGAATACTAATAAAAAAAGTGGCAAACTCGTGGTGCTGACAAGGATATTGTTGGACAAAATAAAACAAATATACAGCAGAAGCTGCGAGAAGAAATGCATTTGTTGGTCGACATAGCAATGGCTGTTACTGGAAATACCAACAACGGAAATACGGCAAGAAGGTTCTTTCAACAACCAGATTTAGCCGCTCGTATAACTGGAGTGAACGAAAATTAAATATATCGATTCAGCGTCGTCTTAGGAGCACTTGCATGTGGATACGATATAAACACGGAGGCATTCAGACATTACGCAATGGAAACTGCCGAAATGTTTGTTAGTTTATACCCTTGGTTTTACATGCCCTCGTCTGTTCACAGAATTTTAATTCATGGAGCAGACATAATCAATCATTTTTCGCTTCCAATTGGTATGATGTCCGAGAAGCGCTTGAAGCCAGAAATAAAGATTATCGGAACAACCGTGAAAATAATACCAGAAAAAATTACAGGAAAAATACAATGGAAGATATAATTAACGCTCTTTTTGTTTCTTCTGATCCCTTAATATCTTCATTGTCCAACGGCTCATCAATTTCCTATTCCAGAAATATTAGTTTCGATAAGGAAATTAAAAGCTTGCTTATAATGGATCATTTTAAAGATGATTTCTCTGAATCTGATACTGAAGAATCTGAGTAATATTTCTTTTACAATATGGTTTCTCTTTGAGTTGACAATTTTTTTTTATATTTTATATACATATGAATATATGGTGGAAAATGTTTATTGAATTAAAAACAAAATAAATAATTAAAAAAAATTAAAAATAAAAAATTTAAAATTAAAAAATAAAAAATTTGAAATTAAAAAAAAAACTAAAAATAAAAAAAATATTAATTTTTTTTTCCAAAAATTGTTTCATTTTTTTCCGAATTGAGAAAAAAAATTTTTTTTGAAGATATCTTCTTTACTTTGAATAAAATGCCGCTAGCGAAGCCAAATTGGCCACTGTGGGCTGGACCGAGTTTTTTCTGTTTGAAAGGTGACTTAATCGAGAGTGCTGTTAGGTCTGTTCATTTAGTTTCCCAGCAGAAACTAGCAACGAGAGAGTAAGGCAGAAATTTAAAAAATTACTCTCCCAAAAACGAAAGAGTAAATGAACGCTTTAATGATGAAACAGAATTAAGTCTGCAACTTCAGGCAAATCGCTGACAAATTAATAAAGCCCATAATAAAATCGACGGCAGTAACTTCAAATGCTCTCTGATTTTTGTTTTATTTTCTTTTGTGCTTAATTTTCTTTGTAGTTTTGTTTACAAAATATATGAAATTTATTGAAAGTATGGTAACATTTTTGTGAGAATCAGTATTGATATGTGAGAGAATAAGAAAAAACGTTCTCAAAATAAAATAGATTCTATCTCACGACTGCTTTCTGCGGCTGGTTTTTTGTGTCAAATTGTATGGGAAATGTGTTTAGGCCGGAATTCTGTTTAATCATTTACTTATAAAAGCTTGCAAAAAAAATTTATTCATTTCGGAACCATGGATGGAAATCATAATACAATTGTACTTTTTCTGATGTACTTTGTTTGATAATGTTTAAAATTAAATTTTTTTAATTGATATTAAATATGTAATGCTTTACACAGTTGCATGTATTATTGAATATTTTATGCACTTTTTGTAATTTTTTGATTTTATTCCATTAAAAAATGCAAAAATGCGACTTCTATCTCTGATCAGATAAGAGAAACAAACAAAATTCTTTCACAATAGAAACTAATTTACATATGTATGCAGTGTTGCCAGTTTTTTTTCTGGAGCTTATCCACAATTTTTTATTTGCCATGCCCAAAAATCCCCAAATTAAGTTTTTTTGATTAAATTTTTTCTTTTGTAAGAAAATACAAATTTTTTATTTTTATTTACAAAATAATGACAAAAATAATATAATTATTCAATAAAATTCATTTATATCGATTACAATATCTATATATTTATATAAATTATTAATTAGTTATAAGAGTATTTATAATTATTAAATTTGTTCTTATAAAACTTGTAAAAAATTACACATAGTTTAATATAGAAAAGTATAAAAAAATTTTAGCAAAAGTTTACCATTTGAAAAACTTCAGAATCGAAATCTTCTGATTTATCAGCCTCCGAAGCTTTGTTGTACGTAGTACTTGTATTAAAAAAAGCTTTAGCATTTCAGGAGAAGGATTAAATTTATCAGAACAAATTGAATTATATTTAAAGTGTGTGTTTATTCTAAGAAGTGCTTCCAACAAATCATATTGCGATTTCTTACGCATTTTTGTTTTGGAAGTGTTCATCCGGTGGTTAATCTGCCTTGGTAATTCTTCTTTATTAGAAACCATTCACTGTGAATAGTAACACCCATTTTTAGACTTGCCAGATGCATATTTCTTAGTTCAAAAATAATTCTTATTATCATCACTTGGAAAAAAAAATTCCGTAAAATTTGATTATCATCCCCAACAAATCCCCAGATCCCCAATACGAAATTTTCATCCCCGATCGCGAAAAAAATCCCCAGTTTGGGGACAAATCTCCTAAACTGACAACCCTGTATGTATGTGGCTTAATGAAAGAGAAACAATAAATTAAGAAAATATGCTTTCTTTTTTCATACGTATATATATGTATGTACACATTTTTTAAATAAAGAAATGCACATTTAATGAGTTTTCCATTTTCAAATGTTTTTCTATTAGATTTGAAAACAAAACACAAAACAGCTGTTTGGACAATTCTTGCAAGTAAAAATTTTACTAGTAATAATTTGTAAGAGTTTTTTTTTGTCTCTCATTTTGTTTCTCTCCTTGCAAATATTTTGGGTTAATGAAAACTTTCCATTAACAATTGTTATAAATTCTTACGACCCTTTTCACAATGTACAATTAAAAGGTAAAAGGGTATTTTGTATGAAGAACTGTCAGTTAAGGTTCACGATAACTCTTAATCATACATTGTGAAAAGGGACGTTACCAATTTATAGTAAATGAGCAAATCTATAATAAAATAATTTAAATAATTTCCAATACTTTTAACAAAATAAACAAGAAAGCCAAAAAAGGAATCAAAACCTCGGATTTCATAAATTAATAAGGTAGCATCAATTTTGAGAGTAAAAAAATATCAGAAGGTTAATATTATATTATTATATTTTTTATATTTACATAATTGTGTCATAGTAATTACGTTTAGCAAAGAAAACTTTCAAACGAAGTTATTTTCCTTATAATAACCTATTAATTCAGTTACTTCGTTTGAAAATTGGCCTTACGAATAAAAGTGCAAACATGGCGAGTCAGTCAATTTGAATTTGGAACAATTGACCATATGGGCATTTCCACAGAAAAGTCCACTTTTTGTCACGTTACGTCACCATGCGACTTAGCTTTATTATTTTAGAACTATGCTGTTCGATTGCTTTCTAGTTTTTACCGAATGTAGACCTAATTGCCCTCTACACTGACATGCAAAACAAGATAAATCTTAAAGTAATGTAACGTGACAAAAGGTGGACTTTTCTGTGGAAATGCCCATATTGAATTATGAGTCACTATCCAAGCTTATGAAATTATCAACTTATGGACTGAACATTCTACGAATGGATACCGTTGATTCACTGCGAGCTGCTGAGATCGTAACACAGCCATGTGAACGTATTAGGGAATATGGATATATTATCACCGATAACAAAACATTCACGGATTGGAAGAAGTACGTACTGTTTTCGACGAGCGAATACAACATCCATTGAATGTCTTTCGGCAACTGACGAATCAAAGATGTGTATTGTAAAACGTAACGACATCCGTGAATTGCCAATTGTTGGCTTTTTTACGAAAATCGATTGTCAGCGAAAGCAAATAATCGATTTTCGTCAAAAAACTAATTGAAAAATATGTGTCGCTTAAGCTTTTTTGGGCGATTATAACTCGATGTTATGGTAATATATTAGAAGAGGGTACTTGAGGTCAGTGAGTTTTGGAGCAAAAAAATTGGTTGGCTCGAAATAAATTTAACAAGTATCTACATATAAAGAAAAAATCAAAAACCCGACAGCGACCAACTTTGAACCTTTAAATATCCTAAATGGTGATTCAAAATGAAAAATCGTAAGAGAAACTTAAAAATTGTTTTAAAATACTTGTCGAATTACACTCATTTTGATATACTTCACAGACTTTTTATTTTTTTTTTTGTATTTGCAAAATGGCGTCTGTTGGCCGCGAAATTGAATTTTTGCAACTGGCATATCTTTAGAATCATCAAAATAGGTCACGCGTTCGGTTTATATAGTGCCGCAAAGGAACACACATACATACATATACTGATAAACACAATACCCTTCCTTGCTAATTCGCTTATTATAGTTATATTTAAAAAAAAAACTTTTTTATTTTTTAACTTTTAAGTATATTTAGTTATTCGGTTTTTGCATTTGTTGTAGGGTGCCCCTGTGTATGAGAAGTAGCAGTGCAGAGGTCATGGGATTGATTACCGCCATAGACCCTGGGTGTTTTCTGCAGACAAGCAAATCACTTCGCGGGTTTTGTTTGTTAAAAAAATATGATAATTTTGTGGAAAAGTATATAATAAATTATAGATTCTTAACGACGTACAAACTTATAGTTCTTAACGTCACTCTAATTATATGTGCCCTTTTTAGATTAATGGACTATGTTTCCTAAAAGTTGTCCTAATAAGGCTGAATTTTTCTCATTTGGTAAGTATTCCTATCACAATATATTTCTTACTATTATCCAGAATTTTGGAAAATTTTCTTTTATGCAGATTTCAAGATTTATACTTACGGGTATAGGTTTTCCGGATGGATCCAGCGGGCGATGAAAAGCTGAACCACCTTGAGCTAACAGCTGATAAGGATGGCCACCGGTATATAAAGGAAAATCTTGTGGCCTAATAGGACTATGAGGAGGTACTATAGGCTTTTTAAATTCATCACCTAAATCCATATGCATACCAAGATGCTGTTGATCTTCACAGCCGGGACTGATAGGAGGACTGGAACGATGGGATGATGTGGGAGATTCAGATCTAAAAATTAAAATAAAATTTAATTGTTAATTTTTTTAATTACTATATAAAACAGTGAAAAGTAGATAGTTAGATAGAAAAATTTTTCAATTTAGATTAGAAATATATTAAAAATAAGCAATATGAAAATTTTCATTATACGATTTATTATTAAACATTTAAGAAATTTATTATTCGACATATTGTCATAATTATATTTTAATTTGAAATTTATTTGCTGGTGGTTCAGCTTGGTCTATATACGTATTTCATTGGCGCTTGAACCAAATCATCAGTAGACTTCAACCACAAATTTTGAACAGTCACAAAGTATTAAAACTACTATAAAATTTCATATCTGCCACCAGTGCCGAGTGTTTATTAGATATGCTAACTAAGACCTGCAATAATGTAATATTATTTTATCATTATTATTTATTGCATTGATGTGGTTACCCAAAACTAGATCAAATAACAGCGAGAGCTGGGATTCATAATATCACAATGAAAAAATATAGGCCCAGTGGTTTCAAAACCGCCGGTACGGCAAGAATCTCAGCAGTCAAATATTTGTCATCTGAAGTGTCTTATACTCCACGTGTCCACCTGACATGAACTTTTGCTGTAACTTGAAGTTATAACTGAGTTGTCAAAACAAATGCACTAATAATGATGTTATAACTTCAAAAAAGCAAGAACTTGAGTAGTCTACATTTAACATTAATGTTAAAATTAGTCATTGCATGTCAGGTGGAGACCGCAAGTTATTTAGTGAAAGTTGCCATTTTTGAATATGGATTGTTTAGATTAATTTTTTTTAATGACGCTCGAAAAACCATTACTGTCAATTCAGGGCGATATGGCCTATGATAACTGACTTGTTTTGGCCTGCAAATGAAGATTATGAACTCAATGACATGTCGTTCTAGCAACACGCTACCAAGAGTCACACAAAACAACCGGTTCTTGGCTTCATCGAATTGGAAGTTTTGAGAACCCATATTTACACGTTATGTTGAAGTCAATTCACGATCAAGATCAAGATCTTAACTTTTTTTTGCGGGGCTACGCCAAAGACTTTTGGTTTCTGTCATTTAGGTCAAGCGTTTTACTCACTTATTTAAAGCACACTTACTTTATTACGCGAACACATGCAAATTAAAAAAATACGCATTGCTTGGGCACAGTTTCAACATCAAACTACCTCCACCAAGTTGAGAAAAATTTATTTGTTTTTATTTAGCAGTTGCTACATAGCTGATGTTAAGTAATGTAGACGGTATGCAGTTTGTGCGGAAAGTTAAATTGAGCTTAATAAACGAGTAAGTCCGTGATTTTTTGAACTTCCCTCGTAGTTATATGAAATGAAACGTTGTTCTCATCAAGTACCACTACTCTCAAATTTTGTGCAAGTGTCGTCGTTTACTTTACGTTTGACAGCTGTTCAACGCATGTAACCTCGTGTATTTTTCTAAAAATGGAAAAAAGTGAATTTCGAGTGCTCATTAAGCATTATTTTTTGCAAAAAAAACCGTCAGTCCAACCAAGGAAAATCTCGATAAACACTATGGGGACTCTGCAGCATCGAATTCAATGGTAAAAAAGTGGTTTACTGACTTAAGAAAGTTGTTTACGAAATGGGTGCCGCGTTTGCTCTCAATTGACAATAAACGTGTGACAACTTAAAAGGATTGTTTGGAGTTGTTTAACCACAATACGGATGAGTTTTTGCGGCGTTTTGTATCAGTGGATTAAACATGGAACCATTAATGTACTCCAGAGACCAAGCAGCAGTCTAAGCAATCGGGTTCTCCGGGTGAACCTTCTCCAAAGAAGGCCAAAGTGAGTTTGTCGGCCAATAAGCGGCGATTATTATACCAATTTATTAGACCGATTTAAAGAGGAGCATCATCAAGATAATATACGAGTGAGCACGTGTGCAGTCTCAATGGCAAAACTAGCCACTAGTGACTAATTGCTATTGCCAAGCCTAAAGAAATGGCTCGATGGAAAGAGATTCAGCTCCAACGATGAAATTATTAACCAAACAAATGCCTATTTTAAGGACCTCGAAAAATCCTATTTTTTGGAAGGGGTACATAAACTGGAGAAACGCTAGACTAAGTGTATTGAGTTAAAAGGGGATTATGTTGAAAAATACATTTTTGTTTTGCAAAAAAAAAAACAGTCACGGACTTATTCATCCACCCTCGTAATTCATTACTAATATTTTTCTGGTTTACAAGTACTGGTATTGTTTTTTTCCTGACTTTTGTTTAATTTAACTTTATACATGGGTGGTTTAAGCCTTTGAATGTGTGCTCCAAATGACCAGCTAAACTTTAACCTTTTATACATTTTAGACGTTTTAATTGAAGATCCGTTCTCTGATATACAGTTAGAGTCATAAGTCTAAATACAACTTTGTCCAATAACTTTTTTCAAACTATTCAATTTAGTCCTCGTTCAGACTTGCAATTTTTGTTGCTGCAATTTCTTAAAATTCTGCTTTGAAATTGCATAAGTGTCCACATTATGAAATTCTAATTTGCAATTATGCATTATAAAATTTCTATTACACCACAAAATTCCCTGAAAAATTAACAATTATATTTGTTTTATGCTATATTTTTTATTTTTCACACAACTGAATAAATAAAATAAATAAAAAACATAAAATACAGCTAACAATTTGATATAAACAAATACGAATTTCAAATCAAAAGAGAATTGTCGAGCACATTAAACTGTGTACCCCCCCCCAATCTTCTCACCCCTCTCAACCATAAACTCAACAATTGCCGCAACAAAAATTTCAAGTCTGGACAGGGACTTAGCCCTCGTCCAAATTTCTCCATGCAGTAACAAAAATATATATTTGGATGTTTCCTTTGGGTGTAAAAAATAGGGCGGTGTTTAAACAGAGTTAGTTTCGGTGGGCGACCAAAACGAAGTTGTAAGGCTGAGATAAGCAAAAGACCGCCCATGGGCACTCCGTTATGCTATTTTATACTCGTACATTCGTACAAGTATGCATTTTACTCTTTTTCATATTATATACATATGTATGTATTTGTCTGACTTTCCTGTAAAGTGAATAATATTAAAATAGTTCTAAGGTTATTTTATTACAGGGCAATACAATCTCTCAGTCAAACAAACAATTTCTCGTTTAGACTTTACTTCCTGCCAAAGCTTACTAATATTTTAGACTCGGTAGTTTTTCTTGAAGAAAGTCTGAGTTTGTGGAAGCGAGGGGAGAGAAGAAAGAAGAAGGGTACTGACTTGCTTGTGCAGAAAAGTTACTTCAATTCTCTTCTGTTATTTCATTCGCTGCATTAAAAAAAAGGTAAATTGAACAAGAAACCGTCCGAGTGTAAACAATCGAGCGGTTTTAAAAGGGAATTGAAAAGAACTGCTTCAAGAAAAACTGCCAAATCTAAAACTTGACTTAGTTTTTTTTAGAAGATATTATTTGCGAAATTTAAACATGTATTTTAAAAAGCAAAAAAACAATATGCTTGGTTTCAATTTTATTAAGCAAATATACATATGCACCCGAAGATGCAATGAACATTTTGACAAAATTTACATATAACATATTTCAACACGGAGACAGTAGAATTTTGATCGGCTTTCGTCGTTATTTTTGTATTTTGCAAAAACACTAAAAGAAATTAGCCAGAAATATTATACGCTAAGTTTTGAGTAAAAACAAATAAATAGTGTTTTTTATTGGGAATTGTTACAATTTCAGTTTAACTTTATTAACGCGCTAATAATCCCAAATTACTATTTTACTTATTTAGTAAAATAATTTTTATTAAATATACATTGATATTGATTATTGAGGGGATCCTATGCGCATTTTAGATACTGTTGCTAATGCAGATTATCAGGGAACCTTAACACAAAGTTTCTTAGAACAACTCAATAATCAACATGTTTTTTGGTTTCTTATTTTATATATATTTATTTACTTTGCTTTATATATAAGATCCAGCTTAACCCCTCAATAATCAATTTCAATGTATTTTTAATAAAAATTATTTTTCTAAATAAGTAAAATAAAAATTTGGGATACGTTAATAAATGCGCATTTTAGACACTGTTACTAATGGAGATCATCAGGGAACCTTAACCCAAAGTTTCTTAGAACAACTAGAGTTATTATGCTATAAACTTTCATTTAAACAAATGACAAGCTCAACAAATAACAAAGTTGAAACATGAACTCAATAATCAATATGTTTTCTATTTTCTTTTTTTATATATATTTATTTACTTTGCCTTATATATAAGATCCAGCTAAACCCCTCAATAATCAATTTCAATGTATTTTTGATAAAAATTATTAAATAAGTAAAATAATAATTTGGAATTATTAGTGCGTTAATAAATGTTATACTTAAGAAATAAATAAAGTTCAAGTTCAAGTTCAACGCGTTTAAGGTTTTGAGATATTTTCAAATATTTTGTATATGTTGCCATACTCAGCGTTGCCATTTGTCAAGTTTTCCCATTTTTTGGAAGTTTTTTTTTGAGATGCCAAAAAATTTTTGAAATATATACAAATAAGAAATATGCTTACTTTTGTA
Organism: Tachina fera; assembly: GCA_905220375.1. Taxonomy (NCBI): domain Eukaryota; kingdom Metazoa; phylum Arthropoda; class Insecta; order Diptera; family Tachinidae; genus Tachina; species Tachina fera. The sequence goes on from LR999964.1 coordinate 65,542,928, forward strand.
GAAAAAATTTTTTTTTGGAAAAATTTTTTTGTTTACATATAAGAAATTAAAAAAAAATATATATATGGTAACGCTGGACATACTGTATATAATTTTTGTATCCGGTGGCAGTTTTCGTGGCTTCGCTTTCTTTCCCCCTTTAAGCCTTGCCAGCGCGGGAGTTTGGTTGTTTTAATTTTATAAACAACATAAAAAAGTGTTTTAGCATTGCACGCATTTAAACTTCTTAAGTTCTAAATACTTAGGGCCAGAAATTGACTTCTCAATTATGTGCCATTTATCTTTAACTGCCACTTAATTACCGAACTCATTTTTTCAGTACAAAGTTGAGAGACCTTTAAATGTCCAACCTTGTGGACTTAAATCACACTTAAGTTTTACGAACACACCATATGTTATTGTGCTTTTGTGTGTTTATTGAAAACATGTACATGTACATTTAATACGTGGTCATATTGAAAAGAATTTCGTTTAATTTTCATAAATATATACCATATACAATATATAGTTTCATATCATGGAAAATTATATAGAAAAAATAATTCTGATGCTCTTTTTGTTTCATAGAATGTGTTTTTATTCAATTTAAGTTTTCTTCATTTTTTATTAATATAAGCAGCTGTTGTTTAAAAAGCCTTCCATAACACTGGACAATTTTGTAGTGATGCCGTAATTTCAACGTAATTTAATAAGAACTTTAATTAGCCACTGAAAAAATGAAGCTACATTTAAGTGCCACTTAAATTTAAGTGGCTATTAGCTAAATGGCATATAATTGGGAAGTCAATTATTGAGCCTTAGACGACAGCAGACTTCACAACTTCACGGCTTTAAATGCTGCCAACTTCAAATGCTTCTCTGAAGTCAGTTTTATGCTTATTTTGAAGACAGCAACAACATAAGCAATACAAATTTTAGTGATGCCGCATATATATTTTATAATGAATGAAATTAAAGTTATTGATAAAAAAAGTAATAATATCACGAAAAACTATAAAACACATACATTTATTTCTTTATTGTATTTTTGTAATGTTCCTTTATGTTTAATATTAAAAAAAGTTTTTGTTCTTATTTTTCCAATTTATATATATATATATATATATACATATATAATGGCAACACTATATTTGTTTATTGCTGCCCGTCAAAATAAAAAATAGCCTAAGTTGGCAGCAGCAGCAAATGCTGTTGTGCAGTCGTGCTTCTGTGCTGCCGTCAAAATAATCGTTATCATTTAAACACATGGATTTTATTTGTGACATATTGCTGCTTGCTGTCTGCTGTCGTCTATGTGTTTAGAGCTTCAGTCAGTCTTCAATGGATTTTGGTGTTGCAGATATAAATTAGTTTAGTAAATTTCAATTTTATATGATTTGTTGTTGTGGTCTTAAGCAATGTAGAATATATCCCACACTTCCTACATCTGCAATATTTGCAAAATAAGCGTACTCTTAAATTCAATTATTGTCCTGTTTCTCACACACCAAGTTTAGCTCATCAGGTTTTATTTTTTTTTTTTGAACTTGCGCTTAATTTCACATATGTATTTGTTGGAAGCAATGAAAATTTAGTTCCTAAAGAATGCCTTCCAATTTACTGGGATATTTGTACTTGTATCTGAATATCGTTAGCTTAAATGAAAAACCATACAACTAACAAAAAATTTAAAATCGTTTTGTTTGTTTATTATTATGGTTTATGTGTATAAAAACACATTTGGAGGATGCAAACGGTAGTCATAAATATCATATTGTCGTAATGTTTAAAGTTTTATAAGTATATGTAAGTATTTTTGCTTTTAAGCAAAAATTTTTAAATCTTATGACTATATGACCTTTATGAATATCGTTTGAATCCCTCAATTGTTTGCTCCAAATTCATAAACGTCGTATTTAATAAACTGCGACTTTATACTCGTAAGTTATCACTTTAACAATATCTTAAAGCAGTTTCTGTCTCCCATAAAAATTAAAAAAAAAATTTAATTAAACTATTTTTCGTTTAAGATAACGACATACTATGTATGTATGCATATCTCTTGTTCAAAAAGTGTGTTGGCAAACAGTTTTTTTTACAGAAAACAAAATCTAAGATTAGACTTATTTGATTATTTTCAATTTTATCGTAAACGACAAAAATTTTGTTTTTCAGGAGAAGTTTTTTTTTAAATATTCAAATTTGTTTTTGACGTAAATTGTCGCTTACGATAAAATTGCACAGCCAAGATACAGGCTAGGTTATCAACAATTTTAGAATTTTGATAATTCAAAACTATGGATAGACCCATAAAATAATTTCAATCAAAAAGTCAATTTTCGATTACATGTCGCTTACGATAAAATCGAAAAAGGGCTCTATATATTTCTTGTGTCAAGATATTTAGTAGACTACACACAGAAGAAAGTAAAAACAATATTCAATTAAAAAATACAAAGATTCAGTTAACAAATTAATTAGTTTTGAACCAATCACGGAAATTGTAGTATTAACTCATCCATTTTAATCTAAATTTTTTTTGGTTTTTCCAATTAAAAAAATATTACATTAACTAAAAATTTAATTGGTTGCTTTTTAAAGATTCAATTAAAATTTAATTAACATATTTTTAAAGATTTAATTAAAAAATTAATTGACGTATTTTTTAAGATTTACTTAAAAAACTAATTAAAAATTCTTAAAGATTCAATTAAAATAGTAATTGAAACATAGAAAAAATTTAGTGGTATACAAATAAAAAAAATGTTGTTATGTACATACATATGTATGTATGTGTGTATAAATAATTTCCAAAAATGAGAACGTTTGTATATTGTACCATAAATCTAAATGATGCATCGTATGGTTTTCAAGTTCGAATGGTGCACAAAAGTACGTACAATGGCCGTATTCGGTGTTTGATAGTCTTCCGTAAGTGTAAATGCAGAATATAACGCGTTTCTTTGAATTGTGTGTGAATTTTGTGATTCGATTTTGAAGAAAGGCTACGATATTTTCCATATGCACTTATGCAAGACCATTTGCATCGAACCCCAAATACCGTCAATGTACGAACTTTCCCATCCATATTTGGTCTATCAGCTTGTATTTCTTCATATTATTTTCTTGTTATTTCTCAGCAAAATTTCTTCCCTTGAATTAATGTTTTTTTTGGTTTAATATTTTATTTTTATTCCACGCATGTCAAAATTACTATGAATCAAATAAAAGTTAAGCTGAGTAGTTTTTTTTCTCCCATATAAAAATATCAAAACCAATTAAAAGATTAATTGGGTATTTTAAGTGAAAAAATTTTTTCAAAATAATGTGACATACTATAAAAAACAGCTCGATTTTTATACATAAAATTAAAAGTTACATTATTTACATACAACAATTGTTAACCATATATTGGTATTCTGACTTAAGCTCTGTTGATAACACTTTTTTGATAGAGCAGTAAATTCAATTAAAATAAACATATATTCAATTAAAATATTAATCAAAAAGATTATTTTTTCTAAGCAATCACTTAATTGAAAAAAATTCAACAATAATTTTTTCTGTGCATTTAAACAAATCAAAAACTATTTTTATATCATGCAACATTTAAATTAAGAATTGTACTAGTCTCGATTAATACAAATTTTTTTAATATTTATTAAATACTAATTGATTTTTTTAAAGATGTGTTTAATACTTAGAGAAATAGTGTATTTCACTTAAATATGGAGAATCGTTTCTAATATCGCGTATCCACTTGGTAACGGAAATGAAACCATTACGTTGAACCCCTGACATTAATACAACCACAAATTTCGTTAATAAAATGAAACATAATATTATATTGATGCAAATTTCATTAATGGAATGAAACCGTTCTAATGCTTAATATTTTACATTTCTTGTATCATTAATGTTACGAAATAAATTTCATTCCGGTAATTAAACACGTATATACATGCTTTTATGAAGAATTCATACAAAAAAATTTTTTAGGTGACATAGACAGAAAAAAGTATTTACTAATTAAGGTTTTCAATTCAGCATTTAATTTAATCAATTCAATTTCAATTCAATTTTTAATTGTTTTTATTAATTGGAGTGGAAAAACTTAATTGATACATATTATCAAATTATTTATAGACAAAAATTAAATTTTTTAATTGATATTACAAAATTATTAATTTTATTATTTTGTGTGTAAAAGAATATCAAAGTATCAAACCACAATTGTAATTAATCTATAGTTGGGGAAATTATAGTTTCGGTGCAACTTTAATAAAATATTTGCGTAACTACAATGAAGAAAACTTCCTGTTGCTGGCCAGTAGGCAGTGTGCTGGCCTTGTAGTCGCAGGTTCGAATCCTGGAGGCAGGTCAAAGTATTTTTTTATATATAACTTTTCTAATAAATTTTATGTTAAATGATTAATAAATAATAATTAAATAATTGTGAATTAAAATTTCATTAATGGTGTTATATACATATTTACTGTGTATCTAAAGAATATTTAAGGCTATTGTGGCTTCAGCGGTAAGCGCGTTCACTACCACGTCATACTTTTTAAGTTCAAATCTTACATATAAACATTTTTCTGATTTCTGCGCCAATATATCTCTGGCAATAATGACAAAGTGAAATATACCAAAGTATAACCTTAATTAATTTGTTATTCCAAATGAGATTAGAAGTCTAAAAAAGATATGCCGAAAGTCATAGTGCTGTAACTTCCTGAAAAATCGAAAAAATTATTTGAGATTTTGCCCAGGGATACTTTCAAATAAAAAGATTACAGAGGTGCCATTAACTTAAAATCAGCTTATCTCAACTTAAGCACTTTTTCTTTTTTGCCACAGATATATACACACGTAAGTCAAATAATTAATAAAATACAATGAATACATACAAACAACAATGAATTATGTTGTTAACGCAATTATACGATATCATCAAAAAATTATATTTAGTTTCAGTAATGAAATACTCGTACTGTCATGATATGCATAAAAAATGTTGTTAATAGAAAAAAATGAATTAGTTCTTTAAAAAAAATTAAAACTAACGTCACTTCATTGTATAAACTAAAAAGTTTATAATGATATTTTCTATTTAAAATATGAAAACGTACGTTTCTTAGTAAAAAAAATGTGTCGGTAGATGAATGAAAATATTTTGTTGTATACTTATATGAAATTTTTTCAGAAGATGAAACAATTTGCGTAATGCGAATGAACAGTTACATTGTTTGAAAAAATATTAGAAAATCATAAACATAATGTAAAAAATAATTGCATTTACGAAGGTTTTTATCTTAGGGGACATATAACTTTTATTTTGCCTTAAGTCGGCTTCTGCCCTTTGTCGCGTTCCCACCATACTTGCTGGCCAAATAACCAAAGACGCTCATTCATTGGTATATCGTCGCCACATATATATAGAAATATTGGAGAGTAGCAGCCAAACCGCTTTGCGTGTTAAATAGCTCAGCAATATTTGCACAAATATAGAGTAAATCAATGAAAAACTTAACATATAAAATAATTATCATACTTATAAGGTTATAGTTTATTTTCTGAACCTACTGTTAAAAAAAACATTTTATCTCAAAACGCATTGAGCGTTAGTGCCAAACTAAGAAAAAGCACTGAGTACTGCTTTTATTGTTTCAGTTTAAAGCATACCCTTTTCGTCCGATATATTTCAATAAAGATGATACTATTGTCGAATTAGATAATAGTTTAGAAAATTTTAAACATTAGTAAACTTTTTTTTCACGTTCGTGCTTTTTACGCTTTAAAGATCTCAAAATTACGCTTTTTTGTGCTTTTTTTTAAATTGATGTACTTTAATAGTCAAAAAAGTTGGCATCACTTCTTTCCACTTGTAGCAGTATTTTTCTTTTTAAACAAATAGCAATTATCAACTCACCTTGACATGCCGTCGGGACTGGGCGAGTCGAATTCACGTGACTCGTGCAGTCGTTGTAAAGCTTCTTGCTCGGTTAGACCAATGGCGGACATATCGCGAGCGTACTGCAAGCCCAACGATAATCTATCATCCATGTGAGTAGTTTTAGCACTTATTATGTCAGCAGACTGTGTATCAGAACCATTTTGATTCCTTGCCAATAGAGCATCAATGCAAAATGATTTTTTTGGTTGGCTTTGCTGCAGAATGGGAGGTGATCGTGAAGCTGAGGGTGATATTGGTAAGGGTGGAGGAGGTTGTTGTGGCAACTGTGTCAGTGGACTGGAAGGATTTTGAGGACCTATCATAAGAGGTAAACGAGGCATAGAATAGACACCATGACCTGCAGGTGGTGGTGGTGGTAGGGAGTCATAAAGTCTTTGCTGAGCCACCAGGGGAGAACTAAAAATACGTTGATCTCTCAGGTTGGCTGCAGCTGCTGCAGCAGCTGGTGGTAACTGTGACATTCCGTGCATATTAGTGGCAATTGGGACCGGCTGCACCAGCAAAGGTAGTGATGTGCTGATGGGCGTTAAAGCTGAAGAAGTAGTGCTGGTACTCAGAGATGCATTAGATTCTTCGTTTACCGCATTTGCAGGAGGCTTGGGGGAGTTGCTGTTTGAATGCGGTGATCCTGTGGAGCGTGTGGGACTTAATTGGGATTGTGGCGATCTTGGTGAGATGGTTGAACGTGTATTAGAATCATGTTGATAATCACTATGAGGTGGTGATAAATTGTGATGTTGGTGATTTTGTTGTTGATGCTGCTGCTGCTGTTGGGCTGCTGCTATATGATTAAGAAAATGCGATATATGTTGCTGTTGTTGTTGCTGTTGCTGTTGTTGCTGATGCTGTTGCAATTGCTGCAATGTAGGTGGCTGCGATACCTGTACACTGGACATATTGCTTAAGTTTAAGCACTCAAATATTTATCACTCACTGTTATTCACTTTAATTTTTTATTTAAATTTTAAGCATTTATGCACTTTAGTATTTTGTATTACTTTCATACCACACATAAATATTTTTTATTAGTTCTGTTATTGCTTATATTGGCTTATAGTAAACAATTGCTCTTTTACTTTGAAACTATTTCTTAATTTTTCACTTTTTACTTATTTTCTTATAATGTATATTATCAATTATTTGTTAGTGTTATTCCAAAAGATAACCGCGTGCGTTGTCACCGTTCTAACGCGATTAAACAACTGTGATAAAGTTGTGAATAATTCTCAATCATATACCGTATCCAAACACTTTCATATCATTCGCGCTTGTTCCTCAACCACTTTTTTCTATTGCACGATTTCTTATAAAACCATACTTCTACACCACCATTAACAGTTTAACCAGTATTTTAACACTCTTTTGTTCTCTTGGGTTGTAGTGTAACTAAAAAAACTCTCCATTTCCATACAACATAATCGTATATTTAACTGTTAGTTCACTCTCATTTGCGCACTACATAACGTTTTTATTAAAGATGGTGTAAATGTTTATATATTTGTCTCTTTCTTTCATATATTTTTTGGAAGAAAAAGTACGGTTTTTTATAAAGAGGCGTTGTTAAATGGAATTCATAGTTTAATATAGCCATGATTAGAATTAAATTGGCAATTGGAAAGGTGTGGCATATATTTCAGGAATTAAATTCACATACTAACAAATTCACACAAACACACGTACTCACATAATAAAGTGCAATCAAACAAAATGAAAATAAAATAGTAAAAAAAACTGGTATAAGAACAAAAACTACTCGAACTTGTTGTATGTAGTTGGTGTGAATGAATGTAAGACTCCATTTTTAGCCTAAAATTGTTAGCAAAACGAGATATAATTACCATCATTATGGAGTGTTGCTGCTACTACCAGTGATACATAAAAAATCTATCATTAAGTCATATAATACCCACACACACTTGTGCTTGTGCATACAAGCTTCGCTCACCGTCATTTTACTTTGTACTCGTTAGAGGAAGTAGCAGTGGCATCGGGGGCAATTTTTAAATTTTTAATATGGTTTTTTGTATTTTGGCTTATTTTATTATTAACATTCATATATACAAATGTACATGTGTATTTATGTACATACATATGTATGTATTTATTAGTGATGCACGAATATTCGTATTCGAATTGTCGAATATTCGGCCATTTTCAGGCGAATACGAATGTATTCGTATCCGCTAAATTCAGTCGGATGCGAATACGAATATTTTTCCAAAGAAATTAAATAAATAAATGCATAAATCCTAAACGAAATTTAAATAAATGACTAAAAATTTTAGTTTGTACAAATACATTAATTTTTTTTATAGAAATTTGTGCTTCGTATCATCTTCAAACATTATTTAATAACGACCATTAAACTTTTGGGTACTTTTTATTAACTTGAAAGTACGCCAACAAGAGTGTGAACTTCTTTTTCATAACAATTTTTTAATATTTCATATTGCATATAATATTCGTATGCGTATTCGCGAATATCGTTTCAAATATTCGTATTCGTATTCGCGAATATCGTTTCAAATATTCGTATTCGTATTCGCGAATATCGTTTGAAATATTCGTATTCGTATTCGCGAATATCGTTTCAAATATTCGTATTCGTATTCGCGAATATCGTTTCAAATATTCGTATTCGTATTCGCGAATATCGTTTGAAATATTCGTATTCGTATTCGCGAATATCGTTTGAAATATTCGTATTCGTATTCGCGAATATCGTTTGAAATATTCGTATTCGTATTCGCGAATATTGTTTCAAATATTCGTATTCGTATTCGCGAATATCGTTTGAAATATTCGTATTCGCGAATATCAAAAAATGACATTCGTTACATCACTAGTATGTATATGCATACATACAGGTAACCCTCGATTTACGCGGTCCTTCATTTATACGATTTCTGTACAACACGGATTAATAATTAAGCGATTTTCTTACGCGAACTTAATATAACACACATAAAAAACTATGGCAGCACTCATTTTACGCAAAATGCAGCACTGCGATTTATGATATATCAACAGCATAGTTACTATAACCGTAAAATATTTTTAGTTTTGTTATAAAAATGGCACCAATTCATTGCAATACGACAAAATGAAAAAACAAAAAGAAAATTCGAACCATTCCAATTATTATACATTAGCGCTTGAAATCAATGCACATTTACCAGGTAATGGTGATGAGACAGATGAGCTATTTTTTAAATTTAAAAAATGTTAGGAAAACTTTAACATGAAAAATGGTGCATATCGCTACCTGAATATAGAAAGGGCCCAACTCAATTTGTTTAAAAATGACTTTCTTGTATATTTCGATAGAAGAACATCTAATGTATCGATAAATTCAAAAATCCCGATTTCAAAAAGTAATGAGTTAGGGCCTTTCTATATTAAGGTAACAATATGTGTATTAAAAAAATTCTAATTATGAAAAAAAAAATATTGAAAAACTGTGAGAATTCTTAACGTTTGTGGTAGCCGCCGTGGATAAAAATTGTCAACTTAAAGTTTATATAGAAATTAGCAACAGCATTCATACTGTAGATTCAGTGTTGCCGAAACGGTTTTGGTTTTCCCGCTATATATGACTGTATTTTGTTATCATTAGCAGCAAGTCTATTTAAAAAACTACCAGCGGGAATTTTAGCGGAAGAATTTCTTAGTTGACGGATTTTCAGCGTTTTTCTGAAACTTATAAAGAAAGATGTTAAATCAAAATAAAATATTTTTAACGCAGCTATGCGACACGTATCCTGGTATTTATGTTGAGTTTTTTTCCATATTAATACGTACAGCGAAAAGAAACTAACGTCACATTTTTTTGCAAATAAAAAATTGTCATATTGAGTTCGTGTAGTATCGGAAAACAAACCGAAAACTGGGTGATTGGACTAGTGAGTATGAGGAAAACATAATATCAACCAAAATCTCTCAAAACAATAACTTTTTCTGAATAATTTGTTTTTGATTAGACTTTTTTATTGAAATTTTATTTCGAAATTAAACTTCAAGAATGTGAAGTGAGCCACAGAGTTTATTTTATCAACACTACTTTTTAATTTCAGATAGTCAGAAAACCAGGAAATTTAAACAATACTTTACAAATACTTCAAGCAAAACGGCAAGATATTATTTCACACGTGTAGAATAATTAGGGTCTATCGCAGAAAATGTTGAAAAGATACTGAATCAGCTTAAACATTAATATTAATAGATGGAATAGTCCCTTGGATTCTAATTTTTATTGGTTCGATGTTCGTGTATGGAAACTCTGCAGGAAATAAAATACCTACTTAAAGAGTAGGCGTAGTTTTGCTTACAAATATTGGGGAAAAATTACCCTACAAACATTTGGAAGATATCTTACCCAGAATATAAAAATAGAATATCTTGTTTTTATCATTTAGAGGAAAATCATCAAAGCAATACTTCTTTGATATTACAATATTTTCATTTAAGCGAAAATTTTTGAATGAATAGTTCGAAATGTATTGACTATTTATTTTTTCCTTTAACAAGATATTTTGTGTTATTAAAATGTTGCATTTTGTTAAGCCTGGTGTTTTATCACATGCGCAATAAATTTATAATATCAATATGTTTTTAACTAGAAGATAAAAAAAAATATTTAATTTAAACTAAAAACAATCAGAAAATTTTCAAAACATTATGTCAGGAAATTCCTTTTTATACTAAACATATGATGACTCCTGTGATGATAAATTGAATTTAATTGACCATAAAAATTGCTTTAATTTTAAATTAATGGTTGTATTAATTCAGGGGTGACTTTACGATCCTTTATTTTTCTTTCTTCATAAAATTTTAGCAAAATTGTACTTTAGGAGATAATCTTAATAATAATAATGTTATAAATAATTATTTTCCTAAAGATAATCTGGCAATATCATAAATAATTCTATTATATGATTATCTAGCAATATCACAGTTTTATCTTCTAGAAGTATTGCATTCGTATTTCTTCGAAGTATCGCCCTGGCCGCACAAACTTCCGCAATACGAATATAATTGTTGCCGCAATAATATTTTTCTTCCAAGCAATACGATTTCGAATCATTTTCGTATCACTTTGCTTGTAGGGGAGATTCCAATATACATACATATGTATATCTATGTATATGTAAGCATATTTTATAAAATTTATCTTGTTCTTTTTTTTGCCAATAAACCATAAAAAAGACATATATTGGTTATAGAAAATTCAGCGGTTATATTAGCATTTATTTTTATTCAGCTAGCGGTTTTTAGCGGGTTTTCAGGGACTAAATGGTGGGAAATGTCTACAACATTTTGGCAACACTGTGTAGACTGTTGGGCAATTGTATAATGTGTAAAAAACCTACAATTTTTTTTAAAAGTACAAATAAAAAAGAAGAGTGGTGTCTTAGGACATGTTAGAGGTCAGAGAGGTTAAATAATAATGCAATAAAATTATATTATATGATGATGTCAAACTCACCGCAAATATTTTTAAACGTTTCAATTTATTTCCCATTATTTTCTTTTATAGCTGCGTACGACTAGTGTATTGTTTGTGGATGGCTGCGGCTGTTAACCGCTTTACAGCTGATCGGCTTCGTTCTCTGACTTGTCGTCATGTGCAACAACATTACAAAAAAAAATTAAGCAATCGTTGTTTTTGTTTCACGTACTTCGAAGAACGAAACAAAACAAAACTAAACATTTTGTTTTGTTTATTTTCCTATTCTACTTTTAAGTACAAGGGAATCAAAACAAATATATTTTTATAACTGAAATAGTGTCGTGCCATAAAGAGTATAGCTATAAAAAGGTAATAGTTATAATTGTTCTTGATTAATTGCGCTTCTTAGGTCCCAAAATTAAATTTCGCTTGCATATAATGTGTTGATTCACGCGAAATGTTAAATTCCTGCTCCAAAAAAAATTTTTTACATTTACATATCATTTACATGTACAGCTCGCGTAAATCGAGAGTTACCTGTATATATGTATACATATGTATGTGTGTGTACTTTGAAAGCTCCTGAACTTTGCTCTAAATTTGTTCCTCCTTTTTTTAACTTTTATGCTTTCTATGTTTTTTTGCTCTGCTTTAATGTTTTGTGTTTTAGTAATTAAGCAAAATGAATATTTTAAGGATGAAATGTGTCTTTAACTGCTGCAATTTGTTGGTAATTCCCATTTTAATGTATGGACATGTGAACGAATCTGTACACCCATACCAAGATAAACCTTTTTTATTTGTTTTATAATTATATTAATTTTATTGTTGTTTGTTTTCTTTGACACCCTAAAGTTTCATCATGATTGTTGTATTATTATGGGCAATAAGTAACGAAAAGCCTCGGACCTTGACAAAAATATTAAAAACCTTCTACATTGCAAATGGAAAAAGTATGAAATTGGTAGTAAATGATTATGTCACAAGAGTCTACACTGACGGATCAAGAATGATCTGCGGTATTGGGTATGGAGATTTTCGAAGTGATCTGGAAGTACAGCTATAGTACCGTCTTTTCGATGGTGCAAGAGTTTTTCAGTCTGAAATATTGGCCATATTAGAAGCAGGTAGTAAACTGTGCCAAAAAAAATGCTCGGGACAAAATTGGTTTTTTTTTGTCGCCAGCACTTTTTGCTTTAAGATCACTTTAAAAAAATTCAGTTCAGTGAAAAAGAAACAAAAATTTAAAAGAAAAGAATGTTCAAAGGCTTTTGACGTTAAAATTTTCAGATATTTTGGATAAATGTCCGCAATGATTGTCCGCAACTGATGCGCAACTATTTTTAAGCATTTGGTAAGAAATGCAATGAAATACGCCATATTTAAAATTCTACTAAGATAAGGACTCCAAACACAAGTCGTAAGACTACACACACATATAAAAAACAATGTAGAATCGTTAAAAATAGGGTTAATTTTACAGTTTTTGGCAATGATTTTATTTCATGTGTGTTTTATGTTAATTTAACATGATTTATAGTAATTGTCAAAAAAAAAATTTCTTTTGAAATAACTTTATTTCACGTTGAATTAACATTTAGGTACTGTTAAAATGAAAATGAAGAATCATATTGAATCAAAGTTATTTCAAGTTAGATCAACGTGAATTTAATTTAATGAAATAATTGTATTTTATTAACTATTTAACTTACGTGTGGTTGACATAGACATCAGAAAAATTTTTGTATATAAATTAAATTTGCTTCCCCGGCAAAAATTTGAACTCGGAACTAATCGCATGGTAGTCAACGTGCTTACCCCTGCAGCCACAACAACTTTAAATATTCTTAAGATACACACTAAATATGTACCATCTTGAATTAAATTACAATTTATTTATTATTGTTATTATTTATTATTATTATTTATTATTTCTAGACATTTTACATACAATTTGCTTGAAAAGATTTAGTTTTAGTAAAAAAAAACAAGATCGTTTGAATTGAAAAGTTTTAGTTAAACAAAGTACAAAATACTTTGTTGACTCCGAATACCGCGACTTAGTAAAAAATTGTTTCTGTGATGATGATTTTTGCATATGTGATAAACAAAATTGTTTACACGTTTATTGAAAATATATTTGTTTTCAGTTAACAAAGAAATTTAAAGAATCCAAGAAAAAAGTTGTTGAGTGAAATTTTATTTTTATTGATAATTTTTAGTGTGTGTGTGGATAAAAGCCTAGTTTTTTAAACAACTTCTTGTTTATAGATATACCTATGAAGTCTAATTTTGTCTTGCAATTTCGGTAAAAACATTGTATACAGAATTTTGTTGACTTCTTTTTCTATATTCAACAATCAATTAAATGGTCATTTGAAATGAAAAATCAGGAGAAACCTAACGATGATTTTAAGATACATGTCGAATGATACCCATTTTGATATACACACAAAAAAGTAATATGAATGATTTTGTAACATCAATTAAAATATTTGTAATATCAATTAAAATATTAATTAAATGTTCACCTATAAACAATTTGATAATATCAATTAAGTTTTTTCACTCAAATTAATTAATACAATTAACAATTTAATTGTATCAATTAAATTATTAATTATTTATTTATTTATTACTGTATACCAGATATTAAAATTTAGGCATGGGTCGAACTCATTCAATGCGTATGTGCCATTTGTATAAGAAGCCGATTTATGATCGGCACTCTGGTGCTACTTTGGGCAGCTCAGAACTAGAGTATTCAATCGATTAACCGTTAATCGGTTACAAAATGTAACCTAAACTTTTGAACCAAATACTATTTCTAAAAGATTATTTTAAAATATCTCTTTAATCTATTAAACAAACAATTTAAAGAAATTATCTCGCTTACATATGTCTTGGCCTCGCGATGATGTAAACTTATTTAAACCGACCGTTTACTTGTGAATTATTCATCTTTTAGAACATTCAAAATAGAAGAAAAAAATTGTGGAACACATTCCGGCTGATTTGCAATAGGTCAGTTGAAGTTCTTGAGACGTCTTGAGTTGTTTGCTTTCCAATCAATAAAAAGTTAAGCCTATGTATACCTGAAGCATTTGCCCAACACAAGAAAGTGATTCTCTAAAATTTTGTTTTATTAGAGTACATTTTTCAAGTTCAACTACGCGGGATTTCTTTGCGATATTAAAATACTAAATGAATTTTGTGTGACAAGGTGATTCCGGTACTAGCGGAATCAGAATATTAACGTTTTAACATTTTTTTGACCTTAAGCGCTTCGAATTTTATTGTTCAAATTATAGAGCTTTAAAAAGAATAGTCAATGTAAATAAATTTTTCACATTAAGCCGTGTTCACATAATGCGGTGTTCACGTTATAGCGAGTGCACTGTATGTATATCTGATTTAGTTCGGAAAGTGTTATATTTGATATGTTATCGTTTTTTATGAATAAAATCTTAAAATAAGTAATAATTGATTTATTTTTATTTACTTTAATTAATTAATCGATTAACCGATTAATCCAAAATTAACCAACTATTAACCGATTAAATGAAAACCTCGATTAATTAATCGAGCGATTAACCGATTAATTGAATACCTTGTTGGTTGGTTTGTGTTTAAAGTAAACCATCGAAAGAGTTCGACCCAAGTCTATTAAAAATTTATAAACTATAGTTCTTTCCTTTTGTCGATGTTGCTGCCATTATTATTTTTTTTTAACTTGTATTTTAATGTTGTTACCTTATTTTATTGTTTCTTTCTTTCGTATACATGAGTTTTGTAATTATGTAAGTACATAGTGGATATATTTTTTTAATTCCTACATTATTTTGATTCTCTGTCCTCTTCTCGACTCAAGAATCTCGAGTTGATTTTATTGCTGCAAAAACAGATTTTTGTTGTTAATTAATGTTTGCCATGCTAATTACTTTTCAAATTATGTACTTCAATTTTGTTAAGATTTGCATGTGTTTCTGTTTTCATTTTGTTTACCTTTTAAATTGTGAACGTTAACATTTGTGCATGGCGTGTACGTTTGTGTGTGTGTGTGTGTCTGTATGCATGTTTGAGTTTGTGCTTGTGTTGGATTTTATTTGTAATTAAAAGTTTGTTTTAAATATGTTTTCAGTTTCTAATTGCAAGATTTAAAAGCAAAGCAAAAGGGAAAATTCCTGTAAATGAAAAATTATGTAAATTTTGGGCAGCACCTTTAAAATTTAAATTTTCTCATATTTGCTTGAGAAAAATAAATGTGCAAATAAAATTAATATAAAATTTTTTTATAAAAAAGGCAAAGTGCAGACGAAGACAACAATTTAAACAGTTCCAAATAATCCTCTTAAAATTTGAAAGTGTTGAATTAAGTTACTATTATCTATGAATGTTTTTTCTGGAAGAGCCCAAAAAAAAGAGACTTGGAAGTTAAATGTTTAAGCATTCACAACAAAAATGTCTGTTAGACGGTCTTCACACACAAAAAGTTTACTTTGCTAAGTCTTGAGTATATAGAAGAGAAGGGAGAATATAATCTCTCTTTTCTCTTTTTCTCCCTTACAAAGTTAAGATTTTGCAAAATAAATTAAGCGTAATTAAAAGTCATCTAACATAGAAAAAAAAAACTAGTTTCTATGAAAATACTCATTCAGTCCGACTTTAATTCTTTGAATACAACAAATCTCGAAATTAAACTTAAATAACAGATACAAGTTAGGACTCAAAATGCGGATATTTATTTAACGTACGCTAAATTTTTTCCTCAATTGAGGAAAACAATAGAAACGCGTTCAAGTTTTTACCATATCCGCTTGATTGAATAAGGACTAAAGTGAAATGTAATACTTCATAAACATTTTTTTTATTCCGGCTTAGCTATGCTTTTGTTATATTTTTATAAATGTAACATTAATATTCGATAAATTTATTAACTTTTGAGCAATAAAAAATATTTTTGTTTACAAAACGTTTAATACTCGTAAACAAATTTCCATACAATATTTCTTTTGTAAACATTTTGTAAACCAGATTATATTTTATCAAAAGAAGTAAGTCATTGAAATTCTACAAGGTACCACGTGAAGATCAAGGCACTCGGTAGTGCGACAAGACAAATTCCTTACTATGCGCACAGAGTATAACTTCATTATTATGTAAAAAGTTTGATAAACCCGATCAATAATAAAATGATAAAAGTCAACTTCATAACCAAAACGATTTGAGCAAAAACAAGCTGTAGTGCTTATACATACATAAATATAGAAAATTATTTCCACGACCTTCTCAACAAAATTAAATTAATTAAAAGATTTCTATATGAAATTTTTTTACATATTTTGCTTTTTTAACCTCCGACCAAAAAAGGGTTACTACAAGTTTGCAGTGCATCTGTGTATCTGTACGAGTCCACGTACAGACCAAACGGCGGGACCGATTTTGATTTAGTTTTTTTCATCAAACATATCAAACATATCTTTTCTAGATATTTCGGGCGAGGGTTTTTCAAATATTTAATTTTTGCTATATTTGGATTTCTTGGCTGAACTGAAATTTTTCGAAATTCATTAAATGTACCCAGGACAATCGGTGTAATATCCTTCAATTTTCATTGCACACCTGAATATTTGACCTAAGGCTGAGCGGTAGCGATGTAGATGCTTGTTCGAATTTAATTGATTACACTAATAGTGTGTGTGTGTGTGTGTTTTAACTTTTTCTACCAGCGGCAATAAAAATAATTTGTAATTTTATTGACTTTAAACTTGTAAACAATAATAAAATCAGCCTCAAATCAAAAACAATTGACAACAATTTAAAAAACATCAACAATCGTAACACACGATTTTCACCCTACAATCAAAAAAAAAATATATAAAATTGCAATAAATCTGGGATTAGTTACATTTTAAATTCAATCAAGCTAAATTTCACCCCCAACCAAACTCGAAAGCCATGAACACACACATTCAGTCAGCATAAATAACTTGGCTTAGCTATTTATTTAACTAATAATCTCATTTAGGCAAATGAAAAGTGCACGAAAAAAATTGAACACTCAGCAAGTGTTAAATTGTTTTAATTTTGTTTGGATTTCAGGAAAAATGAATTAGAGAAAAGTACGAACGTATATTGAAAGGGAATATCATTTGATGTGATGGTTGGCGGTGGTGGTTCAGATAAAAAGGATAACAATCAAATATGAAAATAACAAGTATGAAATGCTAAAGTTGGATTAAGCAGAATCAAGTGACATCCTACACAGAAAAAAAGTATTCGCCATATAGAACATATTTCGCTTATTCTATTTTCAATAAAAATCTATTTTTATATATAAATTGAATATTTAAAAGTCGTTTTTCATTGAAAAAAAATATATGAAAAAGTTCTTTTAAATATGAATTGAATGAATGAACAAAGTTCGGACGGACCTACACCCATTAAAATTTCTTCCTAAGCACATACACACAATCTAAATAGATGTATAAATATAAAATGAGTTCATCTGCATATATATTATTTGCTGGGTTTTGCATTAGTTTCAAAGCCTACTAAGCTTATTTTTTCTTTGTGATTTTCAAAAATATTATTACTGTATGAATTCTCATATAGTTTTTGAGCGTCTGTGCATAAAGAGAGGTTTGTGACTGTTCACAATTTGTGGTTGAAGTCTACTGATGATTTGGCTTAAGCGCCAATGAAATATGTATATAGACATGCTAAGCCACCAGCAAATAAATTTCAATTATTGTAATTATTGAAGAAATTTATTATTCGACATATTGTCATAATTATATTTTAATTTGAAATTTTTTTATTTCTGTGCATAAGATAAGAGGTTTTGTGACCATTCAAAATGTGTGGTTGAAGTCTACTGATGATTTGTTACAGCAACAATGAAATGCATAATAGACCAAGCTGAACCACCAGCAAATAAATTTCAAATTATTGTAATTATAATTAATAAAAAAATTCTTTAAAGAGTACTTTAAATAAGGTGATATTAACCTGAAACACATGTGAAGCAAAATCATTAAGTTAAATTTGTTTACGTATATTTTAAGTTGAAATTTTTAATCAAAATATTAACCATTATAAATTTAAAACTTTATTTATAAAATATTACCCGAAACAAAAATTTAAGGCAATTGAGAAAAAAAGTAAACAGAGTAAATAATTACTTGTTTCAAACTAATATCTATTTTTTGTTGACCTAGCTAGCCTGCATGCAACCGCTTCCGTGGTTAAAATTCCAACTCATCAGAAAATCTTCAACCGATATTTCGAATAAACTTAGAAGTTTTGAGATTTACTCAATATATAAGCATAAACATAAAAGCTTAAACATATCTTAAAAGATATTGAGTTCTTATTAACTTTGGAATAATATTAAAATTTAAAATTAAAACATTAAAGTTGAAAATCAATTAAAAAGTTTTTTTAATTTTTTCATTTATTCATCCAAGATAGCTTATGCCATGAGGCTAGGTTTCGGTTTCTTTTATACTACTACATCAATGATCACTTAAAGTGTAATATGTAATTAAATAAAAATAATAACAATATTAATTAATTAATAAATAATTTGCAACAATATTAATATCTATAAAGAAAATTATATTCAACAAAATATATTACATTATAAAAAATAATAAAAAAAATTTAAATTCAATAAAAAAATTAAATAACTGTAATGAAATTTATTTATTTGACATATTGTCAGAAGTGTAAATACTACAATAATTGAAATTTATCTGATGGTGGTTTAGCGTGTCTATATACGTATTTCATTGGCGCTTGACTGTTCAAAATTTGTGGTTGAAGTCTACTGATGATTTGGTTGGTACGTATATAGACACGCCAAGCCACCAGCAAATAAATTTCAATTATTGTAAAATTAAATAACTATAAATTTAATAATATTGAGACCTGATACTCAATATAGTGAAACTCTACAAGGATGAGCTACTCAGTATTATATTATATTATATTCGTTTATTTAAAAAATTATTGAATTTATAAAGAATTTACTAAGTTTAGATATTATATCAAAAAACAACATTAACTTGAAATAGAAATGATAACACACTTTTCAATTTAAATTTAAACATAGGCTGCATAGGCTGAAAGGCTGCACGCAATTCCAGATCTATGTACGGTGTACTACACCCATTGGTCACATTGAGGTTTCTCCAAAAGTTGTGTATACCTATAAGTGATACCACTGAAAGCTTATCCAGTACATCTTTGTCTAAAAGTATAACCAGGGACCGTAATTTTTATGAATTTAATAACAAAAGTAAAAAGTCAGTTATTTCGTTCCGTAACTGTCAAAAAAGCTTAAGCGACATAATTTTTAAACTTTATTTGGCGATAGTAAGTAATCCAGTTTTTATTTTTTCGGGTCAAAATAATTTTTGTTTTCAGATTTTTATTTTTTTTTCGAGCAGGATTAAAAAACTATTTCTCAGATTCCGCAGCTGTAAAAAACATGAGCCACTATTTTTATCATTTCTATGATATGGGTATTAAATGAGAGACATTTTTGGTATTTCCCTATAGAAAAAACATGATGGAATCTCGCTGTGTAAAGAACCAAAGAACACACAAGGAGAATAAAAAAAATGTCAAACAAACGTTTGTTTGAAATAAAATTTAGGTTCAGTAAATATTTTTTACCTCTCCAGTAAAAAGTTGTTTCAATTTTGTTTTAAGCAAAACAAAAAACAGTATGGAGTGAAAAATTCTAGTTCATATAATTAATATAAAGTAACATTTGTAACAAAATTGTTAAGCGAAGATTTCTGTTCCAATATAGAAATTGCATACTCTACACTGGAAGAATTTTTGAGCAGAATTTCTATGAATTTCGACATTAATCTAAAGAAAAATTCATTAAAATTCAACCAACGTCACGCTTCGTTGGATAAATGAAATCAGTTTCGTTAAAACTATTTTATTGAAAACTTCATCAAATTTATTTAACAGTGTAACTAATGCCGTGCGAAACAATAAAATAATTTCATTAACAGAATGAAATAACATAAATATAAAGGGGTTTCTTAATAATTAGAAAACATTGTTGTCATAAATCCAATAAAATATTCTAAAGAAACCAGAATATCAAGGAAGCAATTCCAATGAAATTGTTTCACAATATTCATGAAATTTTCATTGGATTTGTGAAATTATCATTAGATTTGTGAAAGATTTTTAATGAAATTGTTTCATTGGATTGGAAGAAAAATTCTTTCGGTGTATAGAACATTTATTTGTTTTATTTGCTTTTTATTTTCATTAAAAAATTTTTATGAATCAGACAATTTGTTGATTGAAAAAATCAAGTTTTTTTCAAACACATTACAAAATTTTGCATTTGAATTTACAAATTTCTTTGTAGGATCTAAATTGAAAAAATGAATCTTTGATTCAGAGAATTTTGTGTTTGAAATGGAAAATTACTTTTTTCTGTGAACGTCAAAAGCACAAAAATAATTGTACTAAAACCAAAATAAACGAAGTTTTTGACATTCTTCAGCTACAAAGCAATTAGAGCAAACGTTGAAATCTGCTGATGAGTTATGCGGCTTTTCCACAAGACATTGCAAGTTTACTTTGCACGCAAACGATATAACCAACAATAAAATAAAAATTATTTATAGTAATGTGCAAATGAATGAGAAAAGAAATCGAACATATAAAAATTTATACAAAAAGTCATTTAATTGGTTGTATAAATATCCAAAGGACTTCGAAGTTTTGTTTTATTCAAGTTTACTTGACTGGAATTTTTTCGACATCTGTAAATGAATGTGGTAAAGACATTACTTTTTGAATAAACTTATGGCTGCAAAATAATAAGAGTAAGTCCTTTTTATATCAGATATTCTATTCCAGCAGCTTGCCAAAGTTATTTCTTCTTTTTCTTTAATGATATCTTCAAACTTCAAAAATTTTAACTCTCTAAACTATGAGTCGTTCACATAGGAAAATTTTAAAAAATTCACTATAATTGGAGTTGAAAAATCTGCATTTTTAAGCCAAAAATCTTCAAATCTGCATTTCGTATTTTTGGAGGGTAAAAATCTGCAAAATCCAGATAAATCTGCATTTCTGGCAACCGTGTTTCTGCTCAAAAAAAAAATTAAAATCAGAAAATAACAATTATTTCTGCTCAAAACATTAACATAAAAAATTTTAATATCATTCGAATTTCTGGTTAATAAAAACTATAATGATTTGACTCTGGCCTCGTTGTCCGATGTTTCCTTGTACTTGATTTTTTTTTCTCTAAAACTTCAAGAATAATTATTATTTTCGGTGCCTGATCGTGCAACGTGAAATCCAGGACATCCCAGAGATGTGTGAGTCAAAAAGTATTTTATGGTTTCAAGGGTACTCGTATTTGTAGTATTCCTCAAATTAATATTTTGTAATAAGAAATGTTTTAATATATTTGTAATTACAAAAAAAAAATTCAGCTTATGTTGCAAATAAAAGCACTTAACTGATAAATTATAAAGATCTGTAGAGCATTTCAATAAGGATTTATTTGTGCTGCCAAAAACACACACACACGCACTATTGTATAATATTGGGCGTACAAGCATTTCGTGAATTTCGTCTAACCGCATTTATAAAATTTTATGACAATTTGTATTTATTTTCATGCCAAGGGTTACAATTAAATCTGCTAGAATGAGCAAATAGCAGTTAGTTGGCTTTTTCCGAAAATCAAAGGGGCGTTTTAATATCGTGATTATGTTAAGTTGTTTTGTGACTGTGTGTAAGTGAATCAATGACAGACAACCCTTGTATTTACGGTATTTCCTGTGTTGCCATGTGTGTGTGCATGGGTGTGTGTGTGTAAGTTTGTATTCCTATATTTTGCCATCTAATGAAAATTAATCTAAATTGCTGTAACATATGTGACATTTTTACTTGCTTGTTGTTTGATTTTTTGTATTTAGTTTTTGTGTTTTTGTTGTACTTGTATTTATTAGTAGTTTTTTGGTATTTGTTATTGTTCTTTGCTTGTCGTTTATTTTTTTTTTGCTTTTCTCTGGTGTTTGCTGTATGATGTTGATTTTTCGATTTAATTTTTGGAAAAGTGTAATTTAACGCATGATTAGAGACGATTTTTTTTTATATACATATTTTTTTTGTATTTTCATTCATTCGAAAAGAGCATAAATAAATATTTAAACGCATATTGTTGACATTAAGGATAATAAAATTATGGCAACATTTTAAGTGTAAATGGGAAACTACCTATTCAATTAATAAATATTGGCTGAAATTGGAAGAATTTATGACGTAAATTGTTTTTGATATCATATAGATAGGTACATACATACAGACACGTGCACATACATACATAGATATATCGTTAGCTGAACTGCAAAATCACGTAACTACAATTTTTAGTTTTATAGGAGAGAGAGAGAAAAGTAAACAAAATTAATCAACTGACTGAAGTAAAGTTTCATAATTTTATGGCCACTCATATTTCAAAAGTATAAATACCAGTTAAACTTAGTTTAATATATCAGTATAGTTACGGCAATGGTTCCATAGTCACATTGGAGGGTGCAATCAACATTATATTTACACTATTTGATATGTCTATTCGATGTGGTTGAATACCACATCGAACATGTTCAGTACCGTTTACTACAATACTAGACCGAGTCCAAATTTAATTGGCTCAAGATCAAGACGATACATTACGAAAATGGTGAATATGTAAACATTTACATGATATGTCTTTTTTTCATCTTACACTTCTCCGTAGGACGAGTACGTTTGGATCAATTGTCACCAAATTTTCTGCAGGGTTAGTTCAGCTGCAGCCGGAACAATGTTTTCACAGCAAAGTTTAATAAAAATCAAGTTTTGTCCTGATTTTAAAAAAGTTTAACTATTAAGCACATCGAGTTCAAAATCTAATCAGGAAGTCAGAAAGACTTGTCGTTTGCTGCCAGTTTTACTAAACGTATGTGATTTGTTTCTTCGTTGGTGAAAACAAATTAAACAAATTTTATAATAACTTCAAAAAGCTTCGTCAAATTGATTATAGAATTCACTGATTCTAATAGAATTAAAATGTTTATCGGATGCCTCAAATTTGAAGTTTTAGTCAATCGATTCCTATATTTTTTGCATATTTACATATTTATGAAAAAACATTTTTTAATATAACAAAAAATGTATTTATTGTATTTTTACTTAAATTACGTTTTTTTTAGTTTCATTGCTTTTTATAACTTAAAAGTTGACAACGCTGTCTACAGAATATGCAACTGGGACAGATGATAACTGATTTCCTTTGGACAACAGAATAACTTTAAAGCTCGTCTTTGCTCAATTTATAAAAAGTATACACTCGTCAGTCCAGGTTGACTCTCTGATTCTACCTAATTTTAACATACAGTGAAAATATTACAACCGTTTTAATAAATTTAGACAATATAAGAGCACCGAATTCTCAATCCGAAAACCAAGATATTAATTTCACGATCACTAGAGATCCACTGAAGATATATATATTAATTGTAGTGCAGAGGTATAAAAAAATTTAACATTTATTTGCTGGCGGTTCAGCTTTGTCTATATGCATTTCATTGTTGCTGTAACAAATCTTCAGTACACTTCAACCACACATTTTGAATAGTCACAAACCTCTTATCTTATGCACAGACTTTCAAGAATTATTTGAGAATTCACAAATAATAATATTTTTGGAAATCACAAAAGAAAAATAACGCTTCAACAATGTTTCCGAATTATCCAGAAAGTCTGCCATCAATTCGCTCAACTTATGAAGGACTTCCTGATATGTATGCCGCACATAATCGTACATCTGACCAAGTCATCCGCCGTTTCTGTAAGAATGGGAGAACTTTTCGAGTCGAAAAAATTTTATAATCCTGTGAAACACAGGGTTAATAAGTAAAAACCGTGTTTGTTGATATTTTATGTAAGTTTATAAAAGTTTTTATGTAAGTAACTCAGTGTAAAATAGGAGAACCAATATAATTATTTAATTGTTCTCAATGCGAGAATTTCTCTTGAGTTGCAGACACGGGGCACAGATTCCATACCACATACGCTATAGATGATGCAAAAAAACCAATACTTCGAAGGAATCAGAGTACCGAAGAGAATATCGCCGCTGGAAACGAAAGTGTGTCGGTCCACTATGTAGAAAATTTTGCGCGAATTTCTTTCTTTCCATTTGGTGCAGGAATTATAGCTACTAGACCATCACATGCGTGGTACTTTCGCAGATTGTAAATTCAGCCAATGTAGTAAAGTAAGAAAATAAAAAACATGTTGATTATTGAGTTCTTGTTTCAACTTTGTTATTTTGTGGAGCTTCTCATTTGTTTAAATGAAAGTTTATAACATAATAACTCTAGTTGTTCTAAGAAACTTTGGGTAAAGCTTCACTGATGATCTGCATTAGCAACAGTAAAATGAGCATAGGATCCAGGTAAACCCCTCAATAATCAATTTCAATGTATTTTTAATAAATAATATTTTTCTAAATAAGTAAAATAATAATTTGGAATTATAAGTTAATAAATGATAATCTTAAATTTGAACAATTCCCAATAAAAGATACTAATTAAAAAAAAATGTATTTCACACTGCTTTGCGTATTTTTTTGAGATAGCATATCTTAGTCGATCAAAAAACAAATATTTTTTTAGAGTTACGCGTAGCATATTTCATCGGAAAAATATGTGTTTTTTTTTAATACATATACATATTTATTTGCAATGCGCTGTTTCTACAAGTCTGGTAGACGACTCGTCTGGAAAATTTTTATGAAAATCACTCAAAAAAATTAGTGCTTTCCATATAAATTTTGTACTCAAGTCGACCGTCTACGTTGGTTAATAAATTTGTAAAATCTTTTTTTAACCAATACTAGATATAAGAATTGAAAAGTTACTAGAAAAATTTTAGCAGGGTCACTCCAAACTTTCAATTTTGAAAGCTTACATACATATATCATTGACTATAATCGGTTTATACATAATGTTTGTATTCGACTAACAGTTTAAAAGTTATATATATATTACCATATTTCAAAAACTAGCCATATGATATCAAAATCCTTATTAGATTCGTGACAGCATGGAAAAATACAATAAGAAGAAATTTATGTGGGAGTTAGCATTTATTTTCAGCAAAAAAAAATATACGTTGTTGAGATAGCAAAATAATAAAAAAATATATAAAACGAGAAACAATTATTTTTTTGATTCGAAATTTATATAACAGATGAATGAATGTTACATAGGGAAGCGAAGCTATTTACCATCGGAACTCATTTTGACCAAATTTGAGTTGACTCGAGTAGGCTCTCGGTACACATAAAAACTTCTATATAAAAAGTGTCTATAGACTTTTATTCTTTAAAAATCTTGATCTTAAAATCTTTTTTTGTAGAAAATTTCACAAGAGTAAAACTTTTATATAAAACCCCAGTGAAAAAAATGGAAGTCATTCCAGCGGAAGTACATTTTCATTGCTTCCAAAAAATCGATATTTTTAATTTGCCGAGAGTTAGCTAAAAACCATATAGAAGCTTATTTTAGTCCTACAAAACCTTGTAACTCCTCCATAGTGTTAGAAAATACTCACCAGAATTAAAAAATAATAATTTTTTTTAAAGATATTTATGAACTAATTTTAGTCTAAAATTTAAAAGTTATTTGCTTAAATTTACATGAAAACACTGTTTCGGGCTTAAATTCTTATCAAAAGAAACGAATTGTTAAAATAGGAAACTATTTAAAATTTTTCTTAGATGAAAATATTATCATAGAACACAAAAAAGGGAATTTTTCTTAATATCGCTTCCAATTCAGTGACCACGCATCGAGAGAGCTTCTTGCAATGACAACCCTATGTAAAAATCATTAGATCCGATCGAAATTTTCACTACTTCCAGATCGTAAACTCTACATTTTCATGACTTTTTTGGAGTCTTTTTTTTGCTGGGACTCTTTAAATGAGGAAAAATTATTATGAAAAAATATATCTCTTTAATTTAATTTAATTTAATTTAATTTTTTTTAATTTGCTATCAGGGAGATTTTCTTAAAAAAACGCACCTAATCATTGTACAGTATTTATTTCTCTAGCAAAATTTCTTTCATTAAGAAATTTGTTACAATTAATTTGTTGGTATTTTTACTTCTAAAAATAGCTCGAAAAAAATTTCTCCTGTAAAAATTATTCGATTTCAGAAACAAACTCTCTGCAGAGCAAAGTCTCTAAAAGTAAATTATGCTTTAATAAAATTTAATTAATATATTTTCCTTTTGAGAAATAAGTTCTCTGCGCTTGTTTGACTAGTAAAGAATTTTCCATGTAGACATTTTTCCTTTAGAAACTTTTTTTATAGTCATTGAAATCTCCAAGATCTCTTATATGAATACGACTTATTATGACATTCTAAAAGCATTTGAAACTATCTGTAGCAAATATAAAGTTTTTATTTAATTTTAAGGTAATAATTTTTGGCTTTTGTTGTCGCTTTTTTTATAAATATTTGCAAATGCATTTGAAATTTGGAATAGAATTTCATAGAGCAATCAGAGTAGTAAACGTTTGGTAAATGCACGTGAATGAATGAATGTGTAAACAAATATGGATTTTTTGGCTTTCTTCATTTTTATGTGCTTGTTTAAGTCGATTTTCCCAAGTTTTGTCCAAATAGTAAAAACAAATCACCAGTGAAAAACCAACAAATGATGAAAATATCAAAAAATTTTGACGATGAGATGATACTGCAAAAAAACAAGATACATGGAAGAAAAAAGTAGCAAATGAAAAAATATTTCAGCACGTACGAATGGATATAATGTAGACTTACCATAGACTAAAACCACTACATGCATACACAGAGAATTTATATTTTATATAAATATAAATATGTATGTATGTATGCATATTAGAGTGGCCGTTAATTGTATGGAGACTTTTTGTTTTTTGATCTCTTCTACTCTCACCCCCAAAATCAGTTCAGTTTTATGTAAAAAAATACAAAAAAAAATTCATACCGATAAGTTGCGTTTCAGACGAGTGCATCCGGCCCTCAAAGTTGGCATTCAAGCCCACTTTTCAATGTAATATTTTGCATATGACTATCTTTTAAAAAAATCATTTAACAAGAATATGACATATGCCAATATTTTAGCTCTTCAAGTCAAAAAAAAAAAAATACATTGCATATATGAGCTTGAGGGCCAACTTTGAGGTCCGGACGCACCCCCTAAAATACCACTTACCATACCATAAATAAATACCATAATTGTAACAAATATATGATTCTGACAATTTTTAGATTGATTGCATCAACCGAGCGTATGCTTTTGTCATGACTAATTAACTTATTGATTAACACAACCGAATAAAATACTATGAAATGAATTTTACAGCCAATTTTTGGTATTGGCAACAAAAAAATTGTCGTTCCATATTATGGTAAAAATAAACACTTTCTATCAGTTGCTGCGACTGACTACGAGGTTGAGTTTACTATCATAGTTTATAGCAGAAAATTAAAAATTAAATTTTGTGATTTTCAAAGGTATCATGATTTATGAATCCTCAAATATCTTATGAAAATCTGTGCACAAGATAACAAGCTCGTGGCTGTTAAAAATGTGTGGTTTAAGAAATGCATATAAATGTGCTTCACCACCATTAAATAAATTTCAATTAAAATAAACTTATGACAATATGTCAAATAATAAATTTCTTAAATTATGTATTTTTATTTGCGTCTATTTTTTATTTTTATTTCAGTAAGGAAGACCAATTTTCCTTTCACAGGAACCAATTATGATATTGTTTTAGTTATACTAACTTTTAAAATTCGATTGGCAACAAATTCGCTTGTCTCAACGAATCTGTTTTCTCTGTGTAAAATCACGCACGAAATCAAATTGAATAGCAAAAAATTGTTCCTTTATATTCAAATAAATAAAATTTTTTTTAATTGAGACATTTGTAGATTTTTTCTTTAATTTCAGCGTTTCATGCAGGACTTAAGACTTAAGTATGAAAAATCATTCACTATCAACAAATTTTACGATACATAATATTGAATATTTTCTTTAATGGAAATTTTTGCATAGATATTTTACACTTAAAATCGATTCGTGTTTTTTGGGCCAATGTTTTTCAACACGACACAACCTGGCCGCGCACGAAGTCAGATTTTCTGTCACGAACACTTTTTGTTGAGTGAAAAAAACTGCATCTTTAGTTGCAACAATAACGAAGTCAACAAGCCAACAGTATCTTATTTAGTAACTTTTCGCGTACCGAAATTAGTTATATTTATCAATATATTTATTACTTTGCAATAACGATAGTGTCATTGTGTTAACGATAATCCTCACAAAAACATAAATGTGAAAAAAGGCCAAGTTCCTATCCCAAATTTTGGCCATTAAAAGTAGTGAGATATAAATTTTGGTCAAGTTCTTTCTTGCACAATACATATCACTATAATCTGCCATGCCTTTTATAAATATGAAATCTTCAGGGTTTTATATGTGTAATAGGTGCATGTAGTAGTAGCAATTTTAAACGCTTATAGCTCCCAAAATACTAAGCCGATTTCAATAAAATATAGATTCTGCACATCTGTACTGAAAAACATATAAATCTTTTTAAAATCGGTGCAGTAGTACCAGCGTAAAAGGGATTACAAAAAACATGTTTGGCTATTAATTATATAGATATACCTCGTTTATGCGCAAATCTTATTTGCAAATAAAATTATTTGCAAATACTGAACTCACCGTTTATACGCAGATAGAATATATTATTATCTGTGAATGATATTGCCACACATTGTTAAATGTGTATTACATTTCTTACAAAACAAAAATAATTGGCAACATTTTACACCTTATTTGCAAATAGTAGCGTTATTTGCAAATAGTTTTCGTGAGTTATTAATTTACAATAAAAAAGTTATACGGCAATGCTTTCGACTTTTATTTTCAAATAAGAAGTGCGTATAAATGGGATAATAGAAAGATAGATAAAAATAAATTCAGTGAAGTGCGACTTTGACCCGCGCACAAATGGTTCCGTACGGACACGAGATATGTAATTCAGTACGAACTTTAGCCAATGTAAACTAGAGTTTTGGCATTTTTGTCGTTTTTGGGTATTTTTCGGTTTTAAGCGTTTTTTTTTTGGGTTTCTTGAATTTATTGGCGCTTTCTGAGTTTTAGCACTTTACTTTCTTGTTTTGCCGATTTTTTTGGTTTTTGAAGTTTTTTTAATTTTGGCAATTTTTTCAATTTTGGCACTTTTTTCTCGTTTTGAGGATTTTTTTCGGTTATTGGCGTTTTTTTTAGTTTTGGCGATTTTTTTAATTTTGGCGATTTTTTTTCACATAAAAAATAATTTTGGTTTTTGGCGATTTTTTTTTCATTTGGGCGATTTTTTCGAATTTGGCGATTTATTTTAGTGCTAGAAATTTTTTTTAATTTTGTCAATTTTTTTCGTTTTGGAGATTTTTTTTAATTTTTGGCGATTTTTTCAGGTTTTGGCGATTTTTTTCGGTTTGGTGAATTTATAATTTTCGGATTTCTCAGTTTTACCGTTTTTGAAAATTTCAAAAGTTTACCTCTTACGGTTTCCAAGATATAGCAAGTTGTCAAAATTTCATAGTCAAAATTTCATCAACTGATGGACCACTCTTTAATTTAAATGTTTTAATATTTTAATGTTCATTGTTGTAGTCTATATAAAAATACACAAATTTTACAAATTTCAAGTGTCAATATACATATGAACATACAATTGTATGTATATTACATGGGATTTTAGCATTTTTCGCTGCTCGTTTTGGAGCACCCTTTAATTTGTAATTCTCATGTACTTGTTAGTGTAGCGGCCAAGGTTTTACATACTATGTCCAAATTTCAGGTCCGTAGGTCTTACGGTTCCTGAGAAAATACCGGGTGACCGACAGACGGACACCGTAGCGAAAACAATAGGGTAAGTACAGCTGAAAGTTTTGCAACCGTAAAATAGTAAATTTTAATACCAGCTTAAAACACTGCGTCCAAAATAAAAATTAATTCAATTGATACGATGACCACACTATAAATACTATTTATATGTCATAGTACGTTATATGTATGTATTATACATACACAATTGATTTTAAATGGTCGTATAAGTAAATAAACAATTCGTTTTATATTCCTGTATGACCACAATTGTTGGTAACAATAAAAATTGATTTTTATTAAATTCAACAATGATGTGCTTACGCCACCTCACAAATAGTTAAATGGCTAATAAAATTGAGTAACATATAAACGAAGTAACGAGAACATAATGAGATTTTTACTACGTTTACTGGTCAAAACAGACTCGTATTTCTGTCATGTAATTGATAAAATTATATTAAAAGCTTCGAACAGAGGGGACAAAGTGATAGAAATTAAATTCATGGCATTAAAAAGGAATTTTATTGCATTTAATGTTAACTCAGTAACACAATAAATAAAGAAAAATAAGTTTCATTCTGTAGGCATGTAATAAAACGATAAACCAAATATTTGCTAAAAGTAACATTGGATAAATTTTGTAATGCAAATAACCAAAAATTTCAAGAAGCTAAACAAAAATTTCAAAATTTGAATATATACAACTAATTTTAAGATTGAAATCTTCCCAAATTTACTAATGTGCTTTAAAACATTTTGCAAATTTGTCCACATTTTTAAGAATGTGAAATGGAAAATATTTTCATATCCCAATATATTCAACTTTGCCACCCTGTATCCCAGCTGGTATTATAAGATGGGGTTTAAGGTTAAGGCATTCCTCTAACATGTTTGGGCATAGTGTAACTACACGCAAAGAAAAGATATGGTTGTAGAATTGTTGGGAAAACAATATTATGTTCTCAGAAACAAATCTGTGGTCGTTGAAAACAAGTTATTGTTATTTTAAACATTAATTTTGTTACGGTAAGCGAAGTAATGTTTAAATTTAATAATTATATTCACCAAAAAGTGTGAATATAATAATGTTAGAGTTTAACAATATAGTTTTGTTAAAAATTTATGACTGCGACATAATTTTTGTTATTATTTAAAAATAATAAAATAATGTAAATAACAATATAATGTTATACAAAACCATGCTATTTTAAGTTTAAAATTAATTAATTATATTATTAGTATTATTAATTATTAATTTGACTGCAGCCGGTAAAAAAACAGTTATTACTATTTTAAGTTTTAAAAAAAAATATTTTTCAGAAACATCTTCTGTCAGTTCAGTGTTTCGTTTGTAAGCTATCGGTATTGCATGCGTCGTGCTAAATAAATAAATAAATAAAGTACAAACAAACGAAAGGGTAGACAAATAAAAACATATATATACGTACATATGTATATTTCTTTATACAGACGTGTCTGTATTTCGAGTATACACACATATCTAAGTATACATTTCTATATATAAATTTAATTTCAACAATATTAATTTATTTTTATTTCGGATTTAACGCACAGCTGTTTTAAACAAGAGATCCACCAATATATATATATATATATATATATATATATATATATATATATATATATATATATATATATATATATGATTGAAAAACAAAATATTGTTATTATATTATATAATATAAGAACATGGTATGGTGAGTCTCAATTATATTTTAGTCACAACTAACAATAGTGTTGTCACATTTACAATAATAAGATTAGGTGTAACAAAGTTCATTGTTTTTGTTGGTAATATTATTATTAACTCAGATAATAATATTGTTAAAAGTTTGCTTTCCTATTGACAATAATATGATTAAACTACAACCATATAATTCAATCATAATATGTTGCTGTTTGATTATGGTTACCTCAACCATATTTTTTCTTTGTGTGTAGATACAAAATCAAAAGCTTGAAATTAATGGCCTAGATGATATGATTGTTTTTCAAAGTCATCAACCGATTCATATAAAAGTTTTTTGTTAAAGCATTAAAATTTCAGAGCTATAGGTGTGTGCCAGGTTTCGTAAAGACGGGTCAGATAGATGTGCGTGAGACATAATTTAACCTTTAATGAGCATGACACCGCCTACTTCTTCAAGAACAAAATTATGTCATGCTGCTAAGAGCCCAAGCTCCTTGCCAAGTTCCATGGAAATCTGATCAATAAAAGTACATATAATTTAATACTAACCTTTCATGGGCGTAGCCCCGCCTACAGTTTTGAACACAAGATTAAGTGTTTTTCAGACTCCAAGTTGTGTGTCAAGTTTCGTAAGAATCAATAAAGTACAAGCACGTGAAATATAATAATAAAACTTTAGTGGGCGTGACCCCTTCCGCTTTTTTAAATGCAAAATTTTTTCTTTTTTTGAGCTCAGGATGTGTGCCATGTTTTGTAAAAATTGGTTAGGTACAAGCACGTGAAATATAATATTAAAATTTAATGTGCCTGCCCTTTTCAAGTTCAGGATGCATGCTAAGGCTTGCAAAACTCCCTCAAATAAAAGCATGTGAAATAAAATATTGTAATTTATTAGGTGTGGCTCCTTTCATTTCTTATACGTCTGGAAAAGGTACCAGTGTGTAACAGTGACAAAAAAAATACAGACGAATTGACAAGCTACTTTCGTTTTGAATTCGGTTCGTTAGCTAAAATATAAAAAGGCGTAACTAAGAAAAAATTCAAAATCGAATTTCTTTTATTGATTATTATGAATGCCATTAAACTATATGTCTTGACAAAATTTAAGACTTCAGGGATCAAAAATTACGAGATGTGTAAGCATCTAGTAATGAAATTTTCTTTAATATTGGCTTATGTTAAGTAAAATAAGATATATAAATTTTTAACTCTACTGTATTTAAAAATCTATGGAAAACTGTAGTGGAATTATTAGTTATGGGGGTTTGTGGAGAATTGCTCATATGCAAGTGGAAAACGTCAAATAAAAATTTTGATAAAGCTTGCGACTGTGGGTTTGCAAAATTTATATTAAAATATTCACCCATAATAATTGGCATGAGATGGAGATTGTTACCCAATTGTCGTGTACCAGCTCAGGGCAAGGCAACAGTACGTAATGAAGATATGTTATAAAATAATATTATAAATTCTTTATAAAGATTGCTGTTAGTCTTTTAAGCAAATATTTGACATTTAAAACGCACTTTTATTTAAAAGCTTATGTTTATTTTATTTATTTTTTATTTTTTAACTTTTAATAAAAATTATCCCCACTGGCAACACTATTACACTTCACAAGCAATTTCTATTAAAATTAACATTGCTCCTGAAGGTATGCTTTAAAATTGGGTTGAGTGTATTTCTATGCAGCTATTAAGTCTCTGTACTTCTTGTTCGTACCCTATGGGAAATTACTTTAATTTTAAACTAACTTTAAGCTAACTATTAACCAACTAGTACTGACTGACACTTGGATTTCTTTTCAATGTAATCAACTGACTATTTTAACATTGCGATGTCTTAGGCGGTAGTCAATTGTCTCACTCTGCATTACTTTCAGCTAATTTAAAGTTGACTTTTTTAAATCACCTGGTAGTCAATAAATCAAAAAAAATTTGTCTGGGGTTACAACATGTATCATCACACGTTGTGTACCTCATGCGCTACCACTCAGCTAAGGTATCATCTAAAATAACAACAACAAAATGTTATTATAAAAGTGAAATGAGTTTCAAAGTAGCTGACAACAAATTTTTTCGTTCTCATCAAATTTGATTACGTACTCAACTTAAGAATTAATTTTGGGTTTGTTCTGGATGACATTGCAGTTAGGTTTTAGTCAGTCTAAGAAAAGTTAACTATAAGTCAACTATTTTTTTAGTGCACCACACTAATACACTCATAAATAGCTTACACCGATTTGATAACGCTTTACGATCTTACTCAAAAGTTGTGATTGTATTGTGAAAAACATTTTTATCCCCTAGCGTATATATGTTTACACATCCAAAAAAAAAACAAAGAGACGTAACTACAAGTATGTTTATATGATAAATATAAAACGACTTAAATAAATATTTCTTTTCTAACAAAATATATTGAAATGGTTTTTTTTTTTAATTTTTTTGAAGAATTGCATGGTCGACTTATTAGAAACAACAGTGGTCGTGGAATATATAGTTTTGATTTCACAATGCATTTTGTTTATCCTGTAAAACTTTTTATTTGTTGGTTAGCTACGTCTTTTTGCATTTTAGCCAAAGATATGCAGATACATAAATCGGCTTTGAAATAATGCATATAATGCTATTATGAAAGTAAGAAATGGCTGCTAAAAAATAGTGCCAAATTTAGAACACGTTTTTATTATCTCAGAAACTGTATTTAGTTTAATTTAAGTATAATATTTGCTGATTCTTTTTAAATAATTTTAAATGTAAACATTTAACAACATGACTGCTCCAAGCATACATACATACATATGTATGTATGTATGTACATATGTCTGTATTATATGCAAGCATTTGTCATTCCTGATCTGATTAAATACCAATCAAACGACGATTTTCGCGGAAAACACATTAAGGTGTAATCAAAAACGGTAAAAAAAAAAATTTACAAAACTTTTAAACTGTAAACAAAACTCTCAACGAAATACTCAACAACAACAACTTATTCGTTGAGCTTACCTTCCTTTAAAGCTAAAACAACTGGCAGTTACTTACAAAGAGACATGTGCTGCATTACGTTACGCAAATATGTAACAGGCTCAAGATGTTACATGTAATACACACACATACGCACACAAAATCTGTCCGTCCTCTTGTATACTGCCTTCCTCAAACATTTTTCCTTTCAAGTATTAAATAAATCAAAAATGTGCAACGAACTAAACAACAGCATTACATATTTGGTAGATGGCGTATCTTAAGTTGCTGTTGCATATAACAATTTCTTATAAATATCTTCATACAAAAATATTACATGTATATAACCAGATATGGGACATTTACGGCCTATCCCACGATTTCGACAGAAAACGTTTTAGCAGCAACTTATATTGAATTGAGAGATTGTAAAATTTAGCTTTCATTACAAAAAAGCTTTCAGCAATTTTCAATACGATGAATAAAAACAATTTCCATATTTTATTTGCACTGAAAGCTGTAGTGCGATTCATTAAATTTTTTAACGATAATTGCATCGTTAAAATAATTATAAGGAAAATTTATTCAATTAGCTATTCAGTAACATTCTTAACGATATTCGATGTAGGTTAATGTCAGCTGTGTCGTTATTTAAGCGACAATAATTTATGTGCCGTTAATCTTATGGACAAAATTCAACATAAAATATTAGCTGCGTCCGTTACAAATCAGTTTCAGAATCATACAATCTTTGTTTTAAGCGACAAAATGTATAGACAACAATTACGATTGTCGGATTGTTAAAAGTTACTCAATCTCACTACTGTAGCTGGATTCTGAAAATTTTTTGCGAACCGAAAATCGTAATATTTATCGACATATTTATTCTCTTGCGGTAACGATAATGTGATTCCGTAATTTCTCTTTTGCAATAGTCTCCAGCTTTTCTTACTCGCAATTTAATTCAATATTATGTGGTATCTCTGTATATAAAATGGGCAAATAAGCGAAAAGCACTAAGAGTAATAAAGAAAAACTCAATGAATTTGATATTGTGAGTTAATTTATTTTTTTTTCTCCAACCGACTGCGAATATCGTTAAAATATGTTACTGAATAGCAAAGTCGATAAATTTTCTTTATATTTATTCTAGCGATACGATTATCGCAATAAAAGTTACTGAATTCAGGTACTGATGTATTAAACACATTTACTCCAGCAGGCTACCGACTAAACGACTACGAATGCCGCTAGCAATAAATACGTGTATCTTTGGTGTACCATCACTTTTGGGGCATCGGGCATCATTCGATGCTCAGATGTTTTCCACATCAAAAAAAAGTGAAAATTGATTTGTTTACCCTTAGGTGCCTTTATCTATTCGCTGTGACCTTTACACATATTTAAGTGGTGTCACTTACAAGTACATACTCCACATTTATAAAATTATACGCGGTATGCGTATAAGTATAAAAATTAATCAATGTATTATTTTTTATTAGTTTGAGATTTTTCCTGTTAAATAATATCCAATAATTTCAAGCTATTACTTATATCACATTTTGGAATATATGGGGGGCGCACTGTATTTGCTCATTCTCGCTGTGGTGGATGTGTTTAATACTTGAGTATATAAGGCAGAAATCTATATCAACTAAACCACACACAGTGGACCAAACAGCTAATTGTTCCGTTTTCTAGGGTTTGTCAGAATATTAACAATTAATTTTGGTTCCTTAAGAATTGTTAAAGAAACAAATAAATTTCGTAAAATAATAATTAAACGAAAATGTGTTTTTAATAAGTAATCGATCGAAACTTATTTATTGACATTGTGGAACAGGCTCTAAAAAAAGCTTTTATTTTTGTTTTTTTCAATTTTAAGACAATTTTAGTCGAAAAACTTATTCCAAAATATCTAATATACATATTTCTCGTTTTCTTTCTTTTTCAGATGAAATGTTTGTAAAAGGTACTTAAAAATCATGGGTTAATATCATTTCATTGTGAAATTAATATTTTTGCTTCAAGTAGAGGAAGTAAATAGTTTATCCTTCAATTTGGAAAATTGAGTTTTCATCAAATGCCGGAAATCTATTCTGACGATTTTTACTATGATATCTTGAGAATGTTTTAACCGATGGAAAAATAGATTTTGTTATGTAATGAACCGGTTAATATAATTTCATTATGAAATTAATATTTTTGCTTCAAGTAGAGGAAGTAAATAGTTAGTTTATCCTTCAATTTGGAAAATTTAGTTTTCATCAGATGCCGGGAATCTATTCCGACGAGTTTTACTATGAGATCTTGAGAATATTTTAACCGATGGAAAAATAGATTTTGTTATGTAATGAACCGGTAATAGCAGATCTCGAGAATTTTATTATTATTTTTATATTTATTATTTTATTATGAAGTATCTGACAGGAACTTAACGGGTATGCTAAGTCCCAAGATATGATTTGAAATTAAGTTGGGCAGAGGAGATTCGAACCTTTATTCCAGCATGAATTTGGCATTCCCATACCTGATTATAACGCATATAATCGTTCTTTTTTTGGTGTTTTGATTATTTGTTTACAATCTTTAAGAAAATATAATAAAATATTTCTTATTCACAGCCTAATCGAAAGGGTGGCTCATTCGGTAGTACATACTTAAAAAAAAGACAAACAAAAAGCAAAATTATGTTTAATTATTGAGTTCTTATTTTAACTATGATATTTTCTATGCTTCTCATTTGTTTCAATAAAAGCTTATGATTCGATTAGGTTAAAGCTTGTATATATCTGTAACCCAAATTACATGCGATAAACACATTGTGCCAAAGGCAGTTGTTAATTATTATGACAAACAATAGCTGAACTAAACAACGTGTGGAATGAATTGGTCGTCGATTAAACAAATGGACTTATATTTATAACACTAGCTGACAGTACATTGTGGCTGGGAAAGCGTTTGACATGTTCTTATTGTGTAATAAGACATTTTTAACAGGTCTAATTTTCGAGATATATTTTTAGGTCA
Source organism: Tachina fera (assembly GCA_905220375.1). Taxonomy (NCBI): domain Eukaryota; kingdom Metazoa; phylum Arthropoda; class Insecta; order Diptera; family Tachinidae; genus Tachina; species Tachina fera. Next base: position 65,581,050 of record LR999964.1, read on the forward strand.
AAAATGGAGGCATTTTTACTAAATCGACCATAAAAAAATTCAAAATGCATAAAAAATTAGCAAACATTGTTTCTAAGTATGAACAGTAGAGACATTGTAAAAGAAAAAAAAGGCTCAAAAATTAAAAATTTTATATAATATATAAATATATAGCTTAACATATTTCAAAGAAAATTAACGCTTTACAATTGAATTAGGCAGATAACTTATGAAGAAGAAGTTATCTGCCTAAGGAAATATGAAAAATAAACTTTTAAAACATAACAAGTTACGACGTTTCCATAATTAGCTAACGATATGTACGTTTAAAACAGAAAGAAAACAGAAATGATTAAAAAATTAATGGACTGCAGCCCCTTATTCTGTAACTCGCTGAAGCTAAGTCGCTATAGCTAAAAATCATATGGAAAATCACCTGATATATTTTTATCATGACAAAAGTCAAATTTCATATAGAAAAAAGAGCTAACACAACAAATTTTATTTTTCAATATAAAGTATGACTTTTGTTATGATAAAAATATATCAGGTGTAGGCATAGGGTTACGAAATCAGGAAATGACTTACTAATTAATCCCCCGAAATTTTCGTGTATTCTGTCACCACTAAGGATTTTTTCCAGCATTTTTAGCGATCGAATTTAGCTTTTTAAGCCTGTACTCTGTTATATATTTCACTTAAAATGCTGCTAAAATACATATAAAAAATTGGCAAGAATTGTTCATGAAAAAATTTTGCAGAAATAGTACTCGTTTTATCTTGGGAAAAACATTTGAAATGTATCTTCAACATTTTAAGATTTCATGCGAAATAATATGAGGTGGCACTTGTTTCGCATGGAAATTACAACAAATAGATGGAGTGTTTCTACAAACATACACAGAAAAAAATAGTCACAATTTAGATTCGATAACTATGTGTCGTTGGTTACGGAGATGAATTTTGAAGGCTTCATACTTTAATTCTATAATAATAATATTTATCAATACAGCGAGTTCTCGCATTACAACTCAAAAAAACTATTTGATAAATCAATTATTAAATACATATATTCATACATTAAAAAAATAAACACGGATTTGACAACAACAACATTAAATTTTATCAAATTCTACAAAAAAAAACAATTTGAAAATTCTTTGCTTTTTGAAAAAATTCTCAGTAACTTTTAACGATCCCACAATCGTAACTTTTGTCTTTACATTTTTTAGCTTAAAATAACGATTGTGTGATTCTGAAACTGATATTCTCTGTTGATTTATGGCGATAAAATTAACATACGAGTAAACACATAAATTATTGTCGTTTAAATAACGACACAGCTGACATTAACCTACAGCGAATATACATAGTTAAAATTTTTACTGAATAGCAAATTCGGTAAATTTTCGTTATAATTATTTAAACAATGCGATTATCGTTAAAAAAAGTTAGTGAATCCCACTACTGGGCAACGAAAAAATATATCGAAACCCGTATACTGAGCCTGAAAGTATGCTCTACTATAGTGGTTGGTTTTTTAAACAGTTCATTTATTTGCGTAGAAAATATTTATATATTCAGTAAAATTACAGTAAAATTTGTATTATAATAATTTTTACTGGCTGTCCCACGATGTCACGAGCAAACGTTCAGCTATGTACAGACGATTGTCATATCTTACAATATTGTCAGATATGTCAATGTGCTGGCAATGTACTGGCAATCGAAAATTGCCAGTACAATATTCCTTGTCAGTTCACACGGTTGTAAGAAAATCTTACAATTTATTGCCAGCCGGTTGTATGGCAATAAATTCATCTGACAAAATTGTCAGTCGAAAAATTGTCAGTTCACACGGTTGTCATATGCACAAATTATCAGATCTAATGTTATGCGTTGCCAGACTCAAAGCATTTGTTGGAAATTGTTAAATATCAATCGTTTGTGTTTGTTTTAAATGTAAAGGGTGAAAGTATAAATTATTATGGACCATAAAGAAGCAATTGCAATGATTTTGTGTGCATATATTTTACCATAAATGTTTTATTTAAAATCAAGCGTGTGCAGTGTTGCCCATAGAAATAATTCTCTTACAATGACGCCATTGTCAGATGAATAAACTTCGCACATCTGACAATATTAAAATGTCTGACAAATATCTGGCAATAATTTTACAATGTGTTCACACGATTGTAAGTTATCTGACAATTTGTTGTCAGCTGCTACTCTTGCAATGGACTGTCAATGCATTTTCTGGCAACGAGGCCTGATATAATTTGTCAGTTCACACGGTTGTAAGAAATTTTGAGCAAATTTTACTGGCAATATTGTAAGATCTGACAACCATCTGTACATAGCTTTCGATACATTGAAAACAGCAAAAAATTGTCTAATGTTATTGTTGTTTGCAATACAAGTTGTCGATCGAACGTTTGCTGGTGACACCATGGGACAGGCCGTAAATTTTTTTTTGACTACTTTCCATTAGTTAGTTTAAACACTTTTGCAATTTTAATCCTATAGGTTAAATTAGAGATGTGCATGTGAGTGTTTTTTTACTCACGACACGCTCTCTCACGCGGAAAAATATTTTACTCACGCACTTTCACGCACGAATGATATTAAAAATTTTCACGATCACGCACGTTCTTGAATAAAATATTCTTAATCACGCACGATTGATTTACAACTTATCACGATCACGCACGCTTACGAAAAAGTATATAGTCAAATTTGTATGGTTCTTGGGTTGAAAAATAGGTTTTCACATTTTAACAGCCTGGCCCACGATGTGGACAAGAGAAAGTTTCTTACTTATATTGAAAACAAAAACAAATTTTCTTATTTTGTTAAATGGTAATAAATCTGGAACTTCTAAATTACAGATTGGATTTATATGAAAATTCTAACACCCGTAGGGAAGGACTTAGGCAGCGATGCCAACTTAGCTATTTTAGAGCTAAATTTAGCTCTTTTTGATTGCTTCTAACTCGAAATTTTTCGCTTTAGCTCTTTTTTAATAAAAAGAGCTAACAAAGCTCTTTTCAATTGTGGAAACGGCACGTTTGGCACTTTTTGGATCTTATAGTAAATTTTCCCGCTTAAACCCTATTGTTTCTGCTTTGGGCATTTACATTTTTGGCAACTATGTTTTTGCAAATGCAGATACTTTTTTTCGCAATTATGTAAGATACATATATTTATGTATTAAGGTATTTCAAATTGTAAAACCCCATTTTTATTATAAAGTGTTCGTTTCTGAGTAATTAGAAAATTTTCCACAAATTATTGAAATGGATTCTTACTGCCAAAAATATAGAAAAGCTTGGAAATCAAATCCCGCGTTTAAAAAAATGGATTAAACCAACAAAACATCCTTCTAAAGCTAACTCTTTTTGAAAATGATTGTTCTTATTTTGTAACTTAACGTATATACAAGTATATGTAAATGTGTATGGTTATATTGTTAATGCAGATAAATATTTGCATCAATTGCTGTGAAATAATTTTATTTTAAATTATTATTTTTTTATTTTTTTTTACTATTATTTTTATTAATGTAAAAAAATCTTGAAGTGCAAATTGAATAATAAATATGTAAATTAATAGATTTGAAACGGAAATCTTGAGTTTTTAAATTTAGCTCTTTTTAGCTACTCAGTTGGCTCGTTTTGCCTTTGAATTGTTGGCATCACTGGACTTAGGCTTTATAACACATGACAGCCTTCTGGCTTGAGCTTTAGAGGAGTTACAGTGGGTTAAAGTTGAAATAAACCATTAAATTTTTAGCAAAATTATTAACAAAAACGAGAAATAAGTTATGAGTATCTACATTCGTGAAATCTGGAAAATGCCAAAAAATCTAAATTTTAAAACTTCCCTTAAAAAGGCATGTTTTTTAAGTAAAAAAGCTTTGATTAATACATTCACTTTCTAACTACATATCGCTAAAGACAATGCCATAAGAATGTACGTAGAGCGTATTACTTTGTATTTTGAACATGTACTCTACATTCAGCAAAGTCCCAAAATAGTAAATTATGAAAATATTTTTTTGTGTCTGAACACAATGTAACGATTATTTATTGCGGTGCGGTTTTCCTCCATACGATTCTAAAGTAAAAATCCGCAGTGCGGAATGAAATAAAATTAAAATCTATTTTATTTTCATTGCGGACTTTCTTATTCTCTCAATTTTTGACACTCTTTCTCTTGATGACGTTGCCATAGTTTTTGAATAATTGGCTCTGTTCACAATATTATTGTAAAAAAACATGATTTTGAAGTTCAAACATTTTTGTAAAAAAAAAAATTAAACAAAAAATGACAAGTATTGCCGGCACCGTCTTCCGTTGTATTATGTTTATTTTTCTCTCCCGCAACGAGAAATCGCACCGCACCGCAAACATTGTGTTTAGACTCTTAATCGCTTATAAAAAGTTGTGACGGTAGATTTTGAAAATTTCAACTACCACATACATATATAAATAGAAAAGCAAAACTAATTTTGGAATATTATAAAATAAGTATACAATTTTTTAAGTATGTACACTTTACGCAATAAAAAATATTTCTCATAATTATAGGATGAGTTTTTCCATGTAAGTGTAGTTAATGCTAACAGGTAGCTATATGCTAAAGTTTTTCTTAAAGGTTCTTGCACATTGCTCTGCAGCGGCATCGGAAGATGCTACCTGGTTATGCTACTGCTGGGTTTTGTATAAGGCCGGCTTTACATATGTGTGCGATGTGCCAAAGAAAGCGTAGCCACTAATTACTAATGAAAAACTGTTTGATTCAGACATGTATTTATTGATCTAAATAGTTTCCAATAATGTTGGATTTTATAAAATTGTCTATTCGTTATATATGATACTGTTTAACTTAATAAATACGTGTCTGAATGAAATCCCAGATGTAAACTCAGCCTAAGTTTCTAAGCCTACTACGTTTATTTTGCTTTTGTGCTTTTCAAAAATATTATTATGTTTGAATTCTCAAGTACTCGTAGTTTTTGAAAGTCTGTGCATAAGAGGTTTGTGACTGTTCAAAATACTTGAATGAAGTCAGCTAACGATTTGTTAAACCAACAATGAAATGCATCTACACAATGCTTAACGGCCACCAAATATATTTCAAATTAAAACATACATATTTATTATTTTAAAATAATTTATTTCAAAAGATTCAATACAGTTACATATGTATGTATGTATGTACTCGTACCTATGCAGGAATGATATCTCGTGAGAGCGTGAGAATTCGTGCGTGATTCTGAAAAATAGCTCATGCACGATCACGCACGAGTAATTTATTTTAAGTCACGCTCACGCACTCACGGGTGATTAATTATAAATTTGATCACGATTCACGTGATTTACGCGTGATTCAAGTGTGTCACGATATAATCACGACATTTGTACATCTCTAGGTTAGATTAACATAAAACTTTTTTTCCGTGTGTACAACTGCTAAATTAGTATCTCCAAATAAGACACTCGTTACATTTCCACACAAAACTTAAAATGATTGATACGGCTGTAAGAGTGTGTTCTCGTATTGTATCAGAAAGACATAATAAACAAATATAGAAAAGAAACAAAACAGTAACATTTAGTAAAATATTTACTTTTCCACACCTAATGAGGCAACCAAATAGCTAATGTTGCATAAAACGATGATGAGATAAAATAAAATAAAATAAAATAAAATAAAATAAAATAAAATAAAATAAAATAAAATAAAATAAAATAAAATACATATAAGAAAAATCAACAACAAACAGTAAAACATGCCTCGGGTAACGATAACTAAGACAATCAGCAACAATTTGCTTAGCAGGAGTTTTGAAAATTAAATTATAAATTTTTTATATGTTAAAAAACAAGAGTTGTATTTTTTGTAGGCAAATAATGCTTACTCAAGTTCATTATCCGTCAGTTAGCTTGGCTTTTAGCAGCCCACTAAAATGAACAGAATTGATAAACATGTATGCTAGAACGTTTTTCACTTCCAAAATAAGATAGGAAAAAATTAAAAATTATAATACGAGTATTAATAATACATACATACATACATATCGTTAACTTAATGTAGAAAAGGCCAAACTCATTATTTTTTTATTCGAGATTTTTTTATTTTTCGATATTTTAAATGTCCTTCTATCGAAATATACAAAAAAACTCGATTTCAAAAAAATAATGAGTTAGGCCCATTCTCTATTAAGGTAACGATATATATTTTCATATCACTTTTTTTATAAGAAAAAAATCTTATATCAAAAATAAGTTAAAGCCAAAATTTTATGTGTGTGTCCATATTAGAGTTTCTACGCGGGGAAAAAATCCCGGGAATTCCAGGGAATTATTTTTTTACAAATCCCAGGAAATTTTCAACGGGAATTTTCGGGAATTTAATATGTATATACTTTTTTGGAATTCACTTTTTTACATTGCTGTTCGTTGTTGTGTTACTTAAAAATACAAGTCTGCAACGGTGCATAATATAAGCATTGAATCAAATGTAATAGAAGCTTCCAAGGAGACTCCAACAACCTCAACAGTTACGAAATATTTGCAACCTAACAAGTCTTTATATAGGAAATAGTATTCAGATTGGCAGGTGTAGATGGAATTTCCATCCATGCTCAAAGCATATGAATTTATTTCTTTTTGTGTTGTTTTTTAAATATTGTTGTTCTTGAAATGAACGAATAAAGTTGTTTTGTTTTAATTTATATAATTATATAAGTTTGTAGTGTTTGTCTGTGTGTCTGAAATTCCCGGGAATAAAACATTTTCCTTCTCGATTCCCAGGAATTGAAAAAGTCCGGGAAATTAGAAACCCTAGTCCATATACTCACATTGTATTATTTATTTAATTAGCTCAGATCATGAGTTGTTCCAGATTAGGACCTTCTATGATGCAAAATTAAGGACATTTTTATGTCTGTGGGAAGGGGTCCGTGCAAGAAAATCTATTCAGGCATTTAATGCATCTAAAGTGTTGTGTATGTTTGCCGAGTAGAATCATGTTTTTCAAATTTATAACATCTTTCTGTCGCTTAATAAAAGTCACAAAATATTATCAATAAGAACTAATTTCGCAAGAATCTACAACTGACAAATCGGCTAACACACAAAAGAGTGTTGGTCTAAAAATTGCCAAAACCTTAACTGCGGCAGACAGCACGCAATACTTTCATAATCTCATTGACCTGATTTTTTCTTCGATGTTTAAAAATAATCAAACAACCAGCAAACAATAATAAATAATTGATTATTAATTCTTGATGATTACAGTTTTGTACACAAAATAATTGTTAATAAATATTATTAAACTTAATTTAAAAATTATTTGTGCGTAGGAGATTGTCTGCGTTTGAGCCTTAAATATCATTGATTGATAATTTTTTTATGATACTGATGGTCAAACTGGAACCACCCACACACAAAGTTGATTTAAAACCGCAAAACTTATTGGCAACAACAACCACAATAATAATAATAATAACAATAGTTTAAACAAAAACAAATGAAAACTGAGCAAATAACAATAATGCAAAATGACATGCAATTGATAATTAAACAAATATTTATTAACAAATAAGTGTAATTAAATTGCAATATCTGGGTAGAAAGAAAAACAGAAAAATTGCAATGAAAAGTAAATAATTTTATAATTAAGTGCGTGAGTATATTAACAAATAAGTATATTTTACAATGACAGATTTGCAAAGCAAAAAAACAAGCAAAATTCCAAATAAAATTATAAAATAATAAAAATAAAATCGCAGTTAATCGATGATTATTAAACAATAAAAAACGTTAAACAGGATAATATTTTTTCATTTATTTTCTGCATTAACATAAAGATTAATAAACAATTTACTACCACTTATTAAAAACAAAGACAAAACAAATAACTAATAAAAATTTAATGTTTGAATTAATTCAACTCAAATAGGAGATGTTAATTAAAATGCAAAACAAACGAGCATTCGACTGTGATAAATTTGCTTAAATGGAAATTTCATAATAATTAACATATTAATATATTAGTATTAATTTAAAAAAAGAAATTTTAATATAAATAAAAGTGCCTTAATGACACACTATTTTTAATAGGAAGATTTTGGGTTTTATTCCCAATATATATGCATATGTATCAGTGATCTGCATGATTACGAATCAAAGGGCATACTATTGAATTTTCTAAAATGAATATTGAGTTAGCACTTAACATTAAAATAATGAATGATGCTATTGCATGATTCATATCAATGAGGCTATTGTTAATAAATTCATGCCACTGCTTGCTATATCTATTCATTCATATGATTCACTAAAGCAATGAATCAGTATGATTGTTTTGAATACTTCTTAAAACCGCTTCTGACAAATACAGTTTAATGTCACCCGCCGAAATATATTCTAAAGATTCCCTAAAAATTTCATCAAAATCGTCCCAGCCGTTACATAGATACATACATAAATGCATACATACACACGTTCTGTTTTATATATGTATATAGATTTTTGTATTTAATTTAATATATAAGCACAAGGTCTTTTTTATATAAATAACAATTAACAATTTATGTTTATTTATTTTCAGTATTTCGCAACTCCTTTGTGTAGCATCTTCAGGAAATAATTATTTGTATGTATTTAATATTTTAATATGTAATTGGGGTATTCAAAAGGTACTCATAAATTAAAACGTTTTAAATTAATAAAACGAAAAAATATGACTGCTGTGAGCAACCCCTTATAATTTACAATTAAAAATATTATACTTATTTGTATTTTGGTTTTAGCACCAGTGTTGTCAACTTTTAAATTTTAAAAAGCACTGAAACTATGTAAAACGCGTAATTTAAGTAAAAAAACACTAAATTTAATTATTTTATTATATTAAAAAAATTGTTATACATAAATATTTATATAAGATATATAGGGATCGGTTGACCTTGTATTTTATACCTAAAACTTCAAATTTGAGGCATCTGTTACACGTTTTAATTCTAATTAATTATTAGTAAAATAAAATGATAACTATTGTTTAACTAACACTTTTTGATTACATTTATTATATTCTTTCTTAAAAATTTATAAAAAATAAGTGCTCGCTCATCTAAGTTTATCGTGAAAGATATTAACTTAGTGCAGAAATTGGTTCGGGAAAACCAAAACATAATAGAAAATAAAAAAATAATGTATTACAGCTAAACACAAAGAAGATGGTTTACACGCACATATGTATGAAATGTATCCAAAATTGTTCACCACAGGATATTATGTTGTTGACAAAACATCAATACTCATAAAGTTTACAACGAAGCAGCTGTTGCATAAAATTATTTCTTAACCAATGACGTTTGGCGGTTTAACTAATGTTAAACCAAAAGCTGTGAATCAAATATTATTGGTTAAACTATTGCTATTAGCTAACTTAATGACTGTGAATTTATGCCTAAGAGAATAAAACGATCTAAATTTAAGAACAAAATTCTTCAATTTAGATTGCAGAGATCTTAATATTTCAATCTTGAACTTTGGTCAGTAAGATTGACGTTCTCAAATTTAACATAAATTCTTAATTTATAGAATGAATTCTTAAAATCAACCTGGTCTTAAACTTTAATAGCGCAGTCTTAAAATCAAGAACGTAATATTAATTTTAAGATTATATCCTTAAATTGTTAAGAATATGATCTTAATTTAGGATTTTTATTAAGAAAAAAATCTTGAATTTGATCTTAAAAAAATCAAAATTTTATTCTTGAGTCAAGAATTTTCGCATTTAACAGACTATAAATATTAAAATGATTTGAATTTTGAGCGTAAAATCTTGTTTTTAGCACGTTTTCCCCCTTAGTGTATAAAAAAGTATATTCACAATTCAATTTTCTCGTTTCGGACCTTTTTATTATGAAGCGAAGTGTTAACAAAGTGTAAGGATATATTGTTACGTTTTTTAGACTTAAATAAAGTCGTAGAGGTAAAAAATCTACTTCTGCGCGCTTAAACATTGAAGTGACAAAAGATTGATGGAAATGCAGTTTTTGATAATGCCTCAAACGAGTTTATGTCCATTAACTTGACATAAACTTATTAGATTTTACTTCTGCCCAAAACTCGACATAGGACTCAACGTTTCTCCATTCTCCATCCATTGTTATAGTAACTATACAAAATGATGTTATTAAACTATATTTGGGTACCTACTTGCTTAATATCTTCTTTACATTAATTATGCCTTCCTCGAAAAAAAAATAGATATGGAAATTTATTTTTGAATTTTGGGTCTAGTGCCACCGTCACGAAACAAAAAGCACTAAAAATTAATTTCAAAAGCACTGAGCACTAACTTCAAAATTTCTCGCGTCGAAAATTTCAAAAAGCACTAGAAACGGTGTGAAAAGCACCGAGTTGACAACGCTGTTTAGCGCCTTTGTACATTGCGTACTCTCTCAATTCCTTTGGTAAACTCTCACGAATTTCTATATGTAGTTATGCAAAACAATAAACATAGCTGAGAAAGTCTTATTACTTTATGACCTTTTTGTTTGAGCCACAACCACAATTTTTTTAAACCATGTTAAAATGTTAGTACATTATGACACTTAGGACACTTAAGACACCCTTGTGAATACCCCAAATATGTATTATAAAATAAAATAGCTAACCCCATTTTATTTTATAAATTGCTTTAATACTAGAAAAACTATTAATTAATACGCCATGTTTTATTAACTTAAGACTTCATCTAGTCAACATGCTTTTGTGAGTTATTTGATTGCTATACAAAACAATCATTCAACAGTAAGAATTGCTTTTTACTAACAGCACAAAAAAAGAGAGTGAGTTAAAGACAGTCAGTTATTAGAGAGACAACAGTGCAAGCAATATCATTAGTACGTATTGATGTTAAAGAACATTACAAAAGCATTGCAAAATGGAGTGGACAGCTAAAGTGAATCAAATCATACAGTTCACTGATATGTACTTATATACTGATCTGATTCCTTGTGTAATTTCCACAATATTCATATGCGACCCTATAAAGTATATGGGAGTTTCCACAGAGAAGTCGAAGTTTTGTAACGTTATGTTATTTTGTGACGTAGCATTTTTTATTTCAAAGAAAAACTTGTGTTTAATATAATTTTTTGCATGTTAAATGTAAACGATAGGAACAAATTGAAAAGCAAGGCTCTAGATTACAAGCTTAATTACTGGGTAACGCAACGTGACTAATACGTAATGTGACTGTGCAATGCACAGAAAAAAAAAAAAAAAAGTACACACAAAGAAAAAGTACACAAAAATAAATCGAATGGATTGACCTTAAAACACAAGCTTATCAGCCTGTCACACGTTGTCGACAGAAAACGTTTGATCGACAATTTCTATTGAAAACAAAAAGAAAATAATATATTTTGCTCTTATTTTCAGTATAATTTATCGATGGAACATTTTCTCTCAACATCGTGATACAGGCTGTAATTGATTAGTGACGCAGCATGACAAAATGTAGACTTGTATATACAGGGTGTTTTTTTAGAGGTATAGAACTTCGAATTGAAATAAAACACAAGAAAATCGTT